>JAQMYJ010000036.1:23750136-23848641 GCA_030014305.1 Clarias laeviceps | reverse complement strand
TATATATATATATATAGATAGTATATATAGTATATACTGTATACACACTATATATATATATATATATATATATATATATATATACTAAACATATCACTCACCCCCTTTTTCATAGAATGCATTATTTCTCTTCCGCAATGTCCTGTCAGTTACGTTTTGTGTGACTGGGCTAAATGTAGTGTTAAATTTCGCTGTGCTAACTGTTTGTGTAGCTGACTCGTGAGTAAAGGAGTTCATCTGTGTGTGTATGTGTCAGTGTGAGATCAGCTGATATCTGGGCATCCTTTCAGCATCAAGCAACTTAATCTCAACCAAATGCAAATACCCCTGAGTGTAACCGCATCATTAGTGAGACTGTACGTCTCTGCACACACACACACACACACACACACACACACACACACACACATACACACGCACTTTCTCTCACAGCATAACATCCTGTCTGCCAGTCATCCCACACTAAAATAGAAGTGCAACACCTCGGCCGCAGCCCAGCCCAGCGCACTCAAAGCACCCCACTGAGGACTAGCATTACACCGAATAAGCCCTTCTCTCATGTTGAATTAATATTCTCCGGAGAGAGAGAAAGGAAAACAGTACAACACAGCTGCTTAAACATTATTATGATGGGAAGTCTCTGTGCTCCGGGTGGCTCTGCGAGTCTTCCACACTCGTCTGAGCGCAGCGACTCGGCCCCTCCGCTAGTCCTTCAGGTCACTGAACCATTCATCACGAATTGAAAACTAATGAGCTCAGATCCGCACCAGGCTTTAATGTATCCGAATATCATGCTGGGAAACTGAACTATACATTAGTGTGTTACTGTCATTCTGTCAGGGTGTGTATGAGCCTGCATGCATGTGCACTTGCGTGGGCCGGTCTCTGTACAGCTCTGTGTCGCGGTATAGCTAACGCAGCTGTGTGTGTTGGTGTGTGATTACAGAACGGTTTCGCTGTGGTGCGGCCTCCAGGACACCACGCCGAGGAGAGCACCCCCATGTGAGTACCACACCCCTGTAGTGCAGAAACCACATCACCATCCTGTTATATAAACATTGCTCCACTGCACAGCTAAATCATCTTCAGTGCATGTGTCTGAATTCAGCTTATTTATCATTAGTAACAGGAATCCTTGCACATATTCTATACAAGTAGTAATGTTTACTTAAAAGTGACCTTTTAGACCTGAAGCCAAGGCCTTATATAGGGGCGTCATATAAGGGGCGTTCAAGTCAAACCAGGATTTGATAGGAGAGTAAAAACTCCCTTAATTTCTCTATATAATCAATCCCCTGCTACACTAATACACTTATCCCCGGGATTCACTAGTGTTTGGATACCGTCAAGGTTGAACATTTTCACAGTACCCATGATCAGCCTGCCTGCTTCATGTCTGAAACGCTGGCCTCCAAGGAACTCCTTTAATGGCTCAAGCAGGTGGAAAAGGCTTCGGCCGAGGTCAGAACTGTATTAGGGATGTGGCAATCACTCCCAGCCGAGCTCCTGTAATGTGCAAAGTGTAAAGTAGTGTGCTGAGCAGTATGAGGTTTTGCATTGTCCTGTAAAAACATTTGGTGATCAAACCTGAGCGTTTTTCCTGAGACTGTCTCACCTGTCAAATGTCGAAAGGGCTCGAGTCACCTCGGCCAAGATCATCATTGACGCATGTACTGTACGGTCACAAGTCCCAGACTTTAACGCCCCTTGTATATACATATAACAATATATCACTGTCCAGTATACTGGATTTTTTTTAATACAGTGTATATTCAACATCCATTTATCTATAGTACACTGCTTATCCCCTGTAGGGAAATGGGGGGGGCTGGAGCTTATCCCAGGGTACTTGATATTTGGAGTGAAAATCATACATCACTTGAAAGCTTGGGTATTCCCCAGAAAAATAAATATTCACGAACTTAAAATTATAGGATAGGCAACTTATTCAGTGGTAGCCAAAAGTGTTTTTCATTTTTTAATAAAAATTTTTTTTTGGTAATAGCAAATAGGAATAATAAGAACAATTTGTTATTTTATGGAATACAATTTTGCTATTTAACAATCAGTATGAAATGATTTATTCTTCAAAATCTGCTCGATCTGGCTGGGCATAAAGTCAAAAAGACGTCTGCAGTACTCTGGTGTCACTCGCTCAACCCATGCCTGCTTGATTGCTTCCTGAAGATCATGTACTTTCACAATTTCGCAATTCACTCGAGAATTCCCAGGTTTTAGCCGTCTTTTTGTGCAGAGGTGAACACCCGGCTTTAGAAAGTAAAAGTCCTGCCACATATTTGTTCCATCCATGAACTAAACCAGCTGATTCTAATTAACACAACTCTCCGGCCAGATGGACGAGAACTAATTAGTGACATCACCATCACCTGTTCTGTGCGCAGGGAGAACTCTAATATGTTGCACATGTTGTCTTAATACTTTTGGCCACCACTGTAGAATTGTTAGACCATTTGCAGAGTCTAAATCAGGGTAAGATGAATCATTTTACACAATGTGCTTAAACGATACGCGTTATTAAATGAAGCAAACATGTACTGCAAGTTGAAAGCTGAAAGATATAAATATAGTAAAAAAAAAATAGTTTACAAGCTGTAGCCTGCTTGTAAATACAGAGATCATAAACAAGCATTAAACAATTGTGTATAGGAATTACAGAAATAATGCGAGTGTGGCGAACACTGAGCCGGCACTGAATAAAGAAATGATTATATATTTATATAAATAATGCTTCAAACTGTTTTCTGTATTTCAGTTAGGTTTTATTTATTTATTTATTTATTTTATTATATATTTTATTGTTCTAAAACACATTACATTTCTGTGGCTCTATAGCTCAGTCGTCTGGCTCAGTTTGCATCTTGTGGCTCAGTTTAGCAGCTCGCATGTACAAAAAAAAAATTTAATCTCACCCGCAACCCAAAATACACGACATGTTTGGCTCGTTTCCTACACTTGAGCCAATTCAGAGTCAAATCACTTTCATGCTGCGATAGAACCACAGAGTCTGAGAGGTCGAGGGAATGTCGGAACGGTCGTGTTAATCCAGTTAACAAACTGCGTCAGGTTAGAAAACACCCTGATACAACATGATGTAACTCGTTCACACACACATACACACTGAAACATAAATGAGTCCCAGGTCAAAGGTCATCCTAGCCAAGACTTCCCCATCCCACAAGCCTGGCTGCTCTACAGGGATTCAGCAGTGTGATCCTCTAAACCTAACGTTCAGACGTTCTCGCTAGTTAGTTTAGAGAGGATACTGAATCTGTTTCATGACTGAAGGGTTGTTTCAGTTGTTTGTTGATCTGCATGTGTGTGTGGGTGTCTTGGTGTCTGTGCTTTTCTGTGTGTGTTACATACCTGCGCATAGCTGTAAGTGATCCGTATTACTACTTCCTTCTTTGTTCTACAGAAAAGCCTCTTCACTAAACTGGTCTCATTACGTAAAGGTTAAGTGAAATTATTGTTCCATTGAGGCTTTGGGGAAAGGTTAAATCAGATGGCTGTTGCAATGCTGTGGTGAGTGTGCCAGGCTTAGTGGAGGCAGTGTGTGTGTGTGTGTGTGTGTGTGTGTGTGTGTGTGTGTGTGTGTAGTGGCGTATCACTGTGTATGGGCTCTAGGCCAGGCCAAAGCAATGTTCTCTCCACTCTGAAGTGTAGCCAGAACTCTGTGGGTGAATTGTCATTAGTGAAATGGGAGAATCCACTCGACCAGGGGGTCCACTTTACACAAACTCACACGCACACACACACACACACACACACACACACATGAACACCGCACAACACTACTCTCCTGTGCTCTCTGCTCTCGTTTATTCATCCATTTCTCTTCTCTCTCTCTCTCTCTCTCGTTTTCTCTCTTTGCAATAACAGGGGATTCTGTTATTTCAACTCGGTGGCCATCGCAGCCAAACTCCTCCAGCAGCGCATGAATGTCAGCAAGATTTTAATAGTGGACTGGGTGAGTTGTTTTCTCAGAAGTCAAACCAATAAAAGGGAAGAATGTCAATAAGGGAACGAATTCTCTGGTATCGGATACGCTGCGTCTCAAAACTAAAAAATTTAAATTGCGTTTCCATCACAGCGATGCTGAATTCTCTGTCCTGATTGGCTGAAATTTGTTGATTTATTTGCTATAACAGGAGCTCTGAGAGTAGTTTAGTGTGTACTGCAAATCACAGATTTATATTCAAGCGCTCGTTGTTTGTAGTAAAAAAAATAAAATAAAAACATTTACAAGGACTTTTTTGGCAGACGTGCGGCTTAGTTTAAAAACTGTTCATCTGTTCATCGCTGTTTAATGACGAAGATGATATCGCTATTTATCATGAGGGAGATGTATCATTAATATCTACAGACGCCGTCTCAGAATCTTATAACAGTCGGGTAGAATATGAAGATGATATGACCAGCTGTAGATTTTTTCCTATGAACTATGAGACTGGTGAGATGATATTTATAGCAGCGCTGATCTACAGTAAATAACTAAGCTAAATTGTAATTGGTGCTAAATTGCATTGGTATAAGTGGAATAAAACACAAAGCCATGTATCAATTTTACAGCGTTAAAACAGATTTTGTTCCTTATAACCAACATTTTGCTAAATTATCAGTGAAAGCTCTTCCTTGCACACTATATGCTGTAAAGCCACGATCTGAAACGGTTCTGCCAGGTTAATATGCCCGTGTAGAGCGAGTACCATGATACGGGCCGCAGTGTCCAGCAATCCTGCTGTCCCGACTGAGATCATTAAGGTCCAGGGATGCCTTTGAAATGCCGTTCATTTCCTCCTGCCTGTCACGCAGCGCTTCTGCTGGAACAGTAGACACCACGACACACGGCGCCTCAGATCAAAAGACACAGGATGAGACACAGCTATTAAACATTATTCCACTGAGCTCAGAATAGAATGTTTAGACATTTTTTATGGTATGAAAATGTCACAGTCAATGTCTTTTCCAGCAGAGGATCTGATTTTGACATTGTGTGAATGACTAGTATTCTTCATGTTGATGCAACTGATGTAGTGTATGTAGTGTGTGTGTATGTTGTTACTTTACTGAGTTTTTACTTCAGTAAACACTAAATAATAACACCACGTTCTTCTTTTAGGATGTTCACCATGGCAACGGCACCCAGCAGGCTTTCTACAGCGACCCCAATGTGCTGTATCTGTCTCTGCATCGCTATGACGACGGGAACTTCTTTCCTGGCAGCGGCGCTCCTGATGAGGTCAGAACCACAGACGCAGCTGAGCCACCAACTCATCATGTCTCACAGACCAAGAGAAGAATAACACTTCTCTCCATTTCAGTTTCCTCCGCTTACACACACGCACACAGGATCCCAGTAGGGCTTTATGCATTATGTAATAAAATGTTGTTCTAGGATCACAGCAAACACAAAGTTTAATAGTAACAATGTTATAGGGACATTGTTTATTGATTGACTATTGTTTTTGCTTTGTTGTGTAAATGTTAATATTACTGTTGCTTATTTAAACTAGCTGTATTTGCTTGAAGCATGTCCACACACACCCCCGCCCCCTTTTATGGGTATCTTTAATTACAACACGCAACAGGATATGTACACAGATCGGGTATAACATTAACAACTAATAAAATAAGCACATTCATATTGATTAGCACTTGTACACCAGCAAACTGGTGTCAGGATCATGGGCACCTAAGGCTCACCCATGCCCTCCGCGACCAACCTGTCTGATCCCCCAAGGTCCCAACCCACAGCACTCACCCAAAGGATCCTGGTGCCAGATCCACAGCACACCTCCAGAGGTCTTGTGAAGTCATGTCCTGAGGGGCAGAGCCAAGGGGAACCGAGACAATACTGAGCATAATGTTTTGAATTGTAGTGTTATGGTTAATTAGTGTATATACTTTATTGATCCCGTAGGAATTTAACCATTCAGTTGCCAAAGGGTTATGATTGAGGCCAAGATAAAAAGCGCATAACACTTGTGACAAATGAGCCACACAATTAATAGTATCAACTAATAATATCTATCTATTTATCTCTCTCTCTATATATATATATATATATATATAAAAAATACATTTATTTATTATTTTTTTACACATTAAGTGAATAAAATAGTGTAGTACAAGATTTGGTGTGCAACTTTTTTTTCCCCCTTTTCTTCCTTTACACTTTTCCCTCCAGACCTTTTCATTTTTGTGACACTTTTTGTTTGAGCAACCATCATCAACTTTATCCTGGCTAGGGTTAGGCATCCCGGAGCAGAAGAATATCTGATCTAAAGCAGAAAACTGTTGTTAAAGGGCCTAGAAACAATCATCCGCTATGGTTTCTCTAATAATCATAACTACTGTTCCTGACTACCCAAAAATTTCTGTTTTTGTCATTAATCAATACATTTGTACTCAAACTGATTTCTTCTAAATGAGAGAAGTGTAACCAGAAAACTATACCATTCTTGCAATAATGAGGCTGTGTGTGTCCCTGTGTGTTTTTCCCAGGTGGGCTCGGGGCCTGGCATGGGCTTTAATGTGAACATGGCCTTCACAGGTGGTCTGGAGCCTCCAATGGGAGATGTGGAATATCTGTCCGCCTTCAGGTAACCACCAGTTCTGGTTCTTATTGTATTATATATATATATATATATATATATATAAACTTTTTTTTTTAAACTGAGGTTAGTTTTAATATATATTAGATTTTTCGACCATCATCAATATAATGGAGTCAATATAAACACTCAGCTAGAAAAATCTGTACTTATTAACGGGACCTTTCTTTCGTGGTATTTCACATCTTTGTAGTTTATATTGAGCTGTAGGAAACGTAATACGTTTTCTATGTGACTGAGTGTGACATCTTTAGATAATATCTTTATTGTTGCCTCTCCTTTGAGTGCTCATGCCACTGCTAGCATCGCTCTCAGAGTGTTTATTTAAGCCATGCATGGTCCAGGATTAGAGACTGTCCTGCTGATAGAACCCAAAACCCTGGCTCCTGCTTCGAGTGCTCTACTAGAAGATGCAAGTAGACTTTACTTTAAACTCGCTGTATTGTAGGTTCGATACCTAAACGCATCAGTGTCCCTAGCGCTATTAACCTGTCAATTAGCGAGCAGTTTGCTGCAGGCCTCATTTTTGCGGAAGGCAAAATAAATCTTGTGATGCCCTACTGCAAACTTCGCCTCCATCCTGAAGAAAGTGTGCACATTGCCCACAACTTTCACATGGCTTTTCACCATCTAAGAGTGAATAAAAGAAAGTTGGAGACGAAAGCTTCCAAAGCAGTGTCTTGTAACAATTTGTTTAAGCACTGCCCCTCTTTTGGCCAGTTTCTTTTATCCGTGTACGGGGGCTGATGGGAGCCTTTGAGGATGTGCCAGTAGGTCTGAGCCCCATTAGCTCCGGTGTCTGGAACTATTAATAACCCTCTCTCCTCAAAACGCCAGCACACGGCCTATTTCAGCCCTCCGCTTTGAAGAGGTCAATCCACAACCAACACGTCGACTGCGATCTCGCAGGTAGACAATCGGCGTGACAAACGGCCCACAGCACGTCTGCGGTGAACCCGGATGATCCCGGCTCATGGCTTTGTTCACCTCCATCCCGGCACTCCAGTCAGCCTTCGGTCCTGTCTTCAGGTCTCGCGGGCACTGTAAATCTCCCTGCAGCGCATCACTGATAAACAGCACTGTTTCGGTCCGGCCTAAGCTCCGCACGCAGGGTCTAAGTGATGCCAGCTGCTTCACACGCCGCATCGCCCTTTGCTTTCTTCACTGAGGCTAGACGTGAAGCTTCCCACGGCACACTTCTTTACACCAAGCGGCCCTGCAAACGTTATATTCAGTCTGTTTATACCGTGTACTGCTGGCATTTATCTCACTCTCGCTTGCACAGCAGACGTCCTACAAAATCCTGCATTCCGTTAGCGTTACAAATGTCGGGCCTGCGTTTCGTTACTTTTATTGTGTTTTTTTTTTTTTCTCTTGCACATATGGATGTCTGACTGACTCCATATTTGCCAGGGCAGAAGTAGAAAAGCCTAGCGCGCATATAGTAGTTGCTAGATAATCTTTGACAGGAACTGTAACATACAAAATGTATAATTAAATGGGAACAAGTACGCGGCTGTGATGATTCCAGGTCCCTAGCAAGGAGTCCACGCAAACTTGCTCGATTTTCAATATTGATATACAGTAGATGATCACGATACAGGTGAAGATTTCAGAACATAGTTTTCTTTTTCTGAGTATCCTTCTAAATAACACAATCATTTCTGTTTAAAAACTGTTTATTCAAACATACTGTATTTAATATACTGTATCTTATATATTTGCAAATTACATAAATGTACATGGGGGGAAACCTTTCTTTGTGCAGTGTACATATTGGCATCATTTTTAGCCATGAGCAAAGGTTCCCATTTTGTCATCTTTGATAAGATAAGAGACAGCTTTAGATTTTGGAAGCCAGTTTAATTCTTGTGCTGTTTAAAACTTTATTGTGTTTTGCAGTTTCATGTGTTCCACAGGCGACTTTCTATTGGAAGCCCTATTTTTCCCCCAAGAACCATGTTACTGAGTCTCCGTAACCATGACAACCATAAGACTGACATTCTGTCTCATTTAAATATATATATATATATATATATATATATATATATATATATATTTTTTACTTTTTTCATGGTGTTTTTTTTTTTGACATTGTAAAGTGTAATTCCAACACACCACATACTTGTAAATAATTAAAATTTTTAACAAGATGACTGGATTGTAAGGGACAGGTGGCTTCACTGCTTGGTTTCAGTTTAAATTGCAAACCAAACTGGTAGCGCTTACAGACTTTAGACATCTGAACAAAAAGTGGCGTGACCTTTTACATGCATTGGTGCTCACTGGTCAGACTTTAAAAATAAAATAAAAAATGTTGGGTGCCAAAGGCAAGTGGGCAAGTGCTAATGCTGAGCGAAGCTTTTAGTTTAAAATATGTATATATGTTTAAAATACTATTGCATTATTGAATTCTCTACTCAGATTGGTCAGAACATGCTACAATCGTGTAATCTATGCAATTTTTATCATAAAAGTAATAGTTGATATGGGGAATTTGAGAAAATTGTTTATTTATTTATTTTTAAAGGAGTCTCCAGTGTCAGCACTTTAAAAGTCAGAGGTGAAGCTTTAATTCTTTTGACATGTGAGAATCTTGATGAAAGAAGAATTGTCGGTTTGTGGTTTCTCAATAGCATGATAAGCCGCTTTCATTTCAAAAGTTATAAATGGTAACAGGAACTAACTTGGTTCGCAGATGTCCTGCTATAATAAGTCTAACTATAAATGGATCAAAAGTGTGATATGTCATTCTTTAATAAATAAATTGTTAGCATTTGCTAAAGCTCATACTAGGCAAAGTGTTTCATCTCACATCATCTAACATTAGTAAGTAAACATCCAAAATGTGGAAAAATATTGTCCATGTTAAATGTTTTCATGTGGCGGATTCTCTTTCATAGGAGGTTTTTCCTAGGTCTGACCTTTACTAGCTCCTTGACCACCTCCTGTCTCCTGTAAGCTTTCATCCTACTGTACGCATAGGGTTCCACACGTCCCACTGTAGTCTGGCAGGAATGCAGCCCGCTACATCGAAGAGCTGACGTCAACAGCTGATGTATGATATTTGGACTGTGTGCAACTAGCAGCATTACTCTGTAATCCTACGGGAATACTTCGCGTCGTTGGCTGAGGCCTATGAGGGATAACGTGTTGAAGTGTGAGTCAGGGTTAGTCACAGGAGCTCCAGTCTGCTTGAGCATTAGTGTGTGGTACTGTGGTGTATGACTCTCAGAAGACACTTTGCTGAGCTGCTGGATGATTCAGTCCAAGTCTTTCCTGCCAGCCGACTCCGAACCTGGCGCACAGCCATGTACAGTACGTTCAGCTCATTCATACTGATCATGGAGAGACCCATGGAAATCAAAGTGAGCTTAGTTTTGAAGAAAAGTTCATTTTTGACCATCACACCCATATGAGCTTGTTGAACACTTCGTTCCAGATGTATCCCCTCTTTGCTGTTACAGTAACCTCCACTTTTCTCTGAAGGCTTTTCACTGGATTTTGGAGCATGGCTGTGGGGGTTCGTGCTCATTAAACCACAAGAGCATTACTGAGATCTGGCACTGATGTTGTGCGTGGAAGCTTGGGGTGCAATACGTGTTTCAATTCACCCAAAGTTTGTTAGTAGGGTTGAGGTCAGGGCTCTGTGCAAAACACTCCATCTGTCACAGATCATCCCTTCATACACCTTGCATTATTGTGCACAAGGGCATTGTCATGCTGGAATATGTTCGGGCCCCTTCTTGGTACAGCACAGCAATGTCCTTTCAACTGGGTTTAATGGTCAGGTGTCCACAAACTTTTGGCCAAATGAGGTACATGTGTATTCTCTTATGTTATTAGTCCGAATGTTGACATCGCAGGAAATGTAAAATTTGTAACAAAGCACAGGAATAGTCAGAGGTTACTAATTGATGCAATACAGGGAAAAATTGAGCAGGTCTTGAGTTTTTTTGCAAAATGTCTGAAGTATCATGATCATGTTGTGTAATAACTTTCTTTGAGGTAAAATTTTGTCCAGTGGTGCATTTGAACTTGATTTTTTATTATTTTTTTCCTCAATATTCCAATTATGCAGAGCAGTTGGTGGATTTCTTCTTAATCATATAGATTTGTCTAACTGAGAAAATTTAGATCTTGTTTAGACTTCAGGCAAATCCAGTTTGTTTCACAGGATCTGGCAGCCCGAATTCAACACATTGTCGACATATCTGCATTGGTTGCTATGGTAACAACACCGGAGGCTCACACGCAGCCAGATATTTCTCCATATATTGCCCTGTTTTGTACTTTTATTTACTGTAGCCTTGCCTGTACTCAGGCATCCTACCATCAGACACTTCACTTCTTCCTCTGTCCTGGGACTGTTGTTCTTCATTTCTAAACTGGAAAGCCAGCCACTCTTCCTGAAAGCATGGTTAATGTAGCTGCACAGAAATAAAAATTTCAGGGCGTGCCTTTTACATACTTTGTGGTAATAGAGCAGAAAGTGGAAAAAAGGTCCTTTGTGATCTCCTAAAGGATATCATCTTTCTACAAAATTCTAATTATTTATTTCCAGTCCTTCCATTGTTTTCTGGCTTGTTTTTCATCCATGAATCCATGTTCCATACCACGTGATGTGTGGACTTGAACTTCAACTTTGGGTTGCGAGTGATGTAATGGACAGTTTGGAATCGGATTTGAGCAAGTAGAGGATGCAGACTGAGACACATCTTTGGGAATCTGATTTGAAACCAAACCATCTCTGGATGTGGTTCAGATCGGATTTGCAAAAATCAGATTTAGTGTAGTTTTTTTTTTTTTTTTTTTTTTACTGTTTACATGGAGGCAATCTGATTCCAAACTGGTTCCAATCTGGATATGCCAAAAATTGTTTTTAGACTGGCAGCCACAACAAGGCTTAAATGCATCTTAACTATTATTCAGTTTATTTACTTACAAAACATATCATGCCCAATGTTCTCGTTATATGTTCTGCGATCCTAATCAGAATAAAGCAATGCCTGAAAATAGGAAAGGTTTTACAGTTATCAGCACAGAACTGTCTTTTGTCCAGGACAGAAGAGTTTGTTAATGGAACTTTATTTATTTATTTGTTTTTTATACGTTGCTTGGTTTGATTTCTTGTTTTTGTTAATGCACTCAATCCACCACATGAAGGACTTGGCAATTATCTGATGCATTAAATCCATGTTTGGCAATTTTCATGTTCCAAGTCATCGAAGGCACCATCCCACTGCCAAACTCTTCCTTGGATTCTCTCTCCTCATCTCTCCCACTCTCTCTCCCCCTTTCTTTCTCACTACCCTGCGGCTCAAATCGTTCACACAGCACTGCACCCTTCTCTGAACACTGATTTATTTTTCCCTTAAGACTGGAGAGGGAGAGCCCAGCAGTCCATATATCTTTTCTTTTTGTCTCTCTCTTCCTGCTCTCGTGCACTGTCCTTCCCTTCTCTCTCTCTCTCTCTCTCTCTCTCTCTCTCTCTCTTTCAATCAACTACCATCAGTTTTTAAATCAATTCTCTCTCTCTCTCTCTCTCTCTCTCTCTCTCTCCCTCACAACCTCTCCTCTCCCTGCTTGGTAAATAATGCATTATTGCAGTAATGATAAAGTCTGAATGGAAAAATCTGCATCCCACCAAACAGATGAGAGAAACAGATAAATAAAGGCTGTTTTGGTGTAAACAACCAACATCGTTCTCTTTTTTTTTTCTCCCTCCCACTGTCTCCCTTTCCCTGCATTTTCCTTATTTCCCTCTCAGCTGCGTTTTGTGGGCTGTGTGAGACAATGCGTGCCTTGCGGGCAGCACCTTCTTATTTAGCTACACTCAGTGCCACGTTGCATTTACAGGGGATCAAGCTTGAGATGAAGAAAGAGGGAGAAAAAAGATAAGAAAATTGGCTCTAATGAAAACCAGAAGCCAAGGCATTCTCGCTATGAACTTGGAAAAGGAGAGGAGAATTGAAGTTAATTCAAACCAGCTCTCCGCAATGCCAGATGACAAGGCTTTGAAGTGTTTTCCCCCTTCTTTTCCTTTTAGGTCTTTCTTGACTTTCTTTTTGTATAGGGGGAGCGATTGGAAAAGCCTTTGAGCCTGACAGATAGCCCTGGATAGCATTAACCCTTTGTTGGTCCTCCTGGTTTTACAAGTGGGCCCCATTGTCTCCTCTGACCACTATTGGCCTTCCTTTTTTCGGAAATTAGACAGAACTGTAAGGATGAATCATTTTTTGACAGCATGTGGTCCCCTGTCCCCCTTCCACTTCTCGCAATTTGTTTCAGTGCATTGCAGGAGAATTTGTAAAGGCCTTTGCTAATTAGCTCATAAATTTTCCCCAATCATCTTTCATGATCTTGATTCAGTGTCTTCTGCACTGGATCAGCTGTTGTTTGGATCTTCCATTGCAAGTATTTTCCTCTCTAAGACTTTTAGTGACGATAATCAGAGGTGGATTTAGAACATTTATATTTGGTGGAGCAGACGAGGGCTTAATGAGAAGGACCTTGGCGTGTTTCTTGTTAGAGCCAAGTGAGGAAGAAGACCTTCTCAGATTCCAAAATGTGTGTTTGAAAGAGCGCCTGTTTGGATCATTTACAAATTGGCCTGATCTTTATTTGGTGCAGCATTATCATATCCTGTAGATACAAAACCATGTCTGTTTTCATCCAAGAAGTTGCTTTTGCCAAGCCGTGTTCCAGCTCTACACGCTACGCTTCTCTGACTCTGACTCCTTCAAGTGCACTGCCACTATCCATAGAAGAGATGAGGTAGAAAGACTCGTTTTACTCTCTAATGGCGATTTGGGTTTTAGGCGGTTTTTACAAGGAGTTGATTGATGATCTGCGTATAACGTATGAGAAATGGTCCCAAACATCAAACCGTCCATGCCTAGAAACTGGAAACGGATCCCAGCTAACAGAATTTCTTAGATTTGTTTGGCTCTGGCATCATTTCAGAGGTCAGTCTTTCGTACACATGGATCTTTAGACCAGTGTGGGTTTAACAGATTTTAAGAAGATCAGGCTAGGTGACTTGTAAAATTCCAAAAAATATCGTTTTTGATCAAAGAGTCAAAAGGGAAAGCACTTTACCCTGATGGATTTGGTGGAACAGCAGAAAAATTCACATGAGTTTCAGAATAATTGTAGGGAAAATATATTGATGGCAATTGTTTTATGACTAAGATTACAAAGTTCAGTCCTCTGTAGAGTAAAGGCTTTTCTTTGAGGTTTTCTGATAATCTCTTGGGAAAGAGAGGAAAGCCCAGATGCTGTAAATGCATGTTTCTATGGCCCTGGGAAAGCCACTGAGAGTGGCACAGTCTGTTCTTTTAGCACTGCTGTCAGGGTACTGGTCTGCAATAACCACTAAACACAGTGGAATACTGACAGTATTCTGGCTCAGAAACGAGCTGGAAATATGCAAAGAGAAATGTGTTTTTTTTTTTGTTGTTTTTTTCGTTCACACTTCCCAGTTATCGAAACATACGCTTTGAAGCCATTTGGCTTTAAATCATAGTTTAGAATAGTGCTAGGAATGAAAAGGGCACTTCTTATACTGCATTAGGTATTTAAACATATTTAAAGCAGCAGCCCGGCTTTTTAAGATTTAACAAGACCCCTGACAGTGTAGTAATAAGAATGCTGAGGGAGTCTGGGAGAACGCTTAGTGATTATTACTGCTTTTGTCTTTGACTTTGCATGGCATGCTTTCCGTTTATGAGCGTATTTGTCAAGAGGTGAGCTTCTCCGAAAAAAGCCTGGTGGTAGTTTAGTGAGTGTTCTCAGAGCATATTCCACTGAGGATCCCACTGAGGGCAGCCTCCAAGGATCTCAAACCCAAACCTGCTTTCTTACTCCTGTTGAAAATCACACAAAGGTCTGAAAGACAAGGGAGAAGCCTGGAAAAGAGTGTTAAAAACAAAAGGTTTGTGGGATCCGTGAGAGGCACATGGGTTCTGTGAGGGTCAGAGTCTGCTTTGATTTATAGTCACTGCATATCTGTGTGGTCCAAACAATAACTCATCTTCTTTCTATTCAGTTCATTATGCCTAGAATAAGGAATAACGCGACAAGATGAATAAAAGTCCACCGACAGTTAACACAGACCCAAGACTCCTGCTCAGCGGGTCATAAATCTCAGTATTCCCAATATAATTAGCCGAGAGATTTTCTACTTCCCAGATCAGACACTGCATGATTCATACATTCGCTTTAATGCAGAATTTCCACACTCGTCACCAAGAGATCATGGCTGCGGCTTACAGCAGAGCACTGCAGGTTTTGGTGGGGGGTCCATCGCGGGAATGTGATGATGTGAACACTTTTGATGGGTGTATGGCGCTAGCGCAGACTCACTGGAAACATCAAAGTAGGGCAGCGGGCTTGGTACCCACCCCACCGCTGGCGCTCCAAGTCTCGACTCCAGGTTTGTGGCAATCGTCGGCATGCCTGTGGGCTGCATGTTAAGCATCAAAGCTTCTTGTGCATCATGCTCCAGACGCAGGAGAAACACAGCCAGGATTTGCTGTGGCTGCACAAGTGAAGTGCGGTGTCAGCAAGTGTCACCTGTGGCAGAAAAGTCTGTCTGAGTCTATAAAGAGATGGAGACAGAGACCTATTTCCTGTAGAGACCTACATTTTGCTTGTCTTAAATATTGACTCAATGGCCAGTCAACACATTTTCCAAGCGGTTGTTGTGACACTGTTTTTTTTTTTTTGCAGCCACCCAACAAGCCAAAACATGCAATGACTAGGGCCACTGTTGACTGTGAAAATATTAAGTCTTTTCCGCTTGGAAGGCTGTGATGCTCTGACCAACACTTACTGAAAACCAATATACTCACCATATCCATCGGTACACCCACTGGAATCTTCTCACCCCATCTTCCATTGTTTTCATCACTCCATCTTGGTGCCATCAATATACAAAATGATATAAAAAGCACAATAGAGAGGTCCTTAACTCCAGAATCACTAAATTCTGGTTTCAAGAGCCAGATCTCTAAGACCAAGACTAAGCATCCACCAGGTACTATGTTCCAGTGGTCAGCAAAGTGCAGCTCCCTACCGCTGCTCCAAAATTTGTGTAGATATAACTACTTCTATTTAGATTTACAACTGTGACATGGTTGTAACTACTGTACAGCAGCCAAGCTACTTGAACCAAATCAGATAAACTACCTACATGACACAACCTTAAGCTGCACTAACAATAGAGTTACTTGCACTTAAAGATTTGGCAGTTGTGGAACAGGATTGTGTTCCCAGTACAAAAATAAAGTCAAGATTTGATGTTGGCGTTTAACCAAATCAGAATAAGGGAAGATGGATTGTTGTAGGATACGGATTTTTCTCTTAAGGATAAACTGAAGACTGTGATGGGTATTTAGAGCCTGACTTCAGCTGTGGTACCGGCGGCCAGATTTCAGCTGTGCAAGACCTACCCACATCTAAAGAAAAGCAACACAAAGCCAGCCTATAATCTGCCTACACCTACACTGCTGTGGATCCAGATCCTCAGAGAGAGCTCTGACTGTAGCCCCACCAAACCCCAGGCAGATCCAGTTCCTTTCCAGCTGCAGGTCGGCCATGGAAATGCAGCATCGTAACAGTGCTTAATATAGCCTCACAGCTGGCTGTGCTTCAGGGACACTGCAACCAGCCAGCCAAAGGTTATAGTCATAAGCTCAGTCATAATATCCTCCTGCCCAGGCGATACACATATCTCATGCTGGCATGTGCTCTGATATTCCTTACCCAATGATAACATTCGCTATGCTTTATGGCACGAGACTCAGACAGGGGAACATACGTTTTGTTACTTTTATTAAAGTTCTGGAGTGAGAGAGGACTGATGGGAGCATTTTAATGCCATATGCTGTACTCAGTCACACTGTCGTCAGGTCAGCACTGCATGCTGGGTAAGTCGAGGCAGGGCGCTGTGTGTGTTGCACTGGTTCTGGGCTACGAAACACAGCCTCACCACAAAATGGGCCATTAAACCCTCAGTCCTTCTATAAATCACACATTGATGCTGAGCATGTACTGTAACTTGAAGTCGATGAGGGTTTGTCCTAGAGCATGAAAGCCAACTAGAGATTTGTTAGAAACTGGAGTGGAGGGTAGAAATAAGATGCTGGTAGAAATTAGTCAGTGGCTGAAGTGTCTGTGGTTTCATGGTGGATACAAACTATGGGGTTAACATATATTTTCGTATTTGTGCAACAACATCTAATTAATAATTAGACCTATTATGTGAAATTCATATTTGTAGTTATGTTTAAGGTGGCACAGTGGTGTAGCGGTTAGCACTGTGCCCTGGCGCCTTCAAAGTTAAAGGTTGGATTCTCTTTGGTCTGTGTGAATGGAGTTTGCATTCTCTCCCTGTGCTTGATGGGTTTCCTGCCGTGTACTCCGGTTTCCTCCCACAGTCCAATGACGACATGCAGGGTAGGCTAATTGGCGTTCCCAAGTTGCTTGTGTGCCCCGCAATGGATTGGCACCCTGTCCGGGGTATACAGTGCGTCCTCCCAGAGCCTCCTGTACTCGGCTATATAATATATGACTTTTTGTACCTTTTTTTATTTTGTATTTGGTAGGGCTTAAACACGCCAATTAGATTTTCCTGATAATGTGACAACACACAAATAGATAACAATTTGAATCACAGAATTGTGATGAATTGGGGTCTGATCATGTATCTTTATCTTGTTTACAGAACAATAGTGATGCCGATTGCTAACGAGTTTTCGCCTGATGTGGTCCTGGTGTCGTCAGGGTTCGATGCTGTGGAGGGCCACCCGCCACCACTGGGGGGATACAGACTCACAGCCAAATGTAAGTGGCTAAGTACACTTTACTCTGACACATTTACACAGCAGCACACACCAGCGCATGAGTCCTACACGCCAGGCTTTCACGCAACATAATTAAACGATGAGTCATTAATATACAGTACGAGTATCTCTCTGTTTGTCTCTCCTTCCCTCTCTCTCTATCTGTTTCTGTCCCTCTGTTGTCTTTTTACACATTCTCCATGTTTTTGTGGCCTGCCTGTGCAGCCTGAGAGAGAAAAGGAAAATCACACCCTGTTTTGCAAAACGCAAAGATTTATTTTACGTCCTTCGTGATAACTATTATTCTAGTTCTTTTTTTGGGGGGGGTGGATTTTTCCCCGATTTTCTCCCTAATTTAGTCGTGTCCAATTCCTCCCCGTCACTAGGGGGCTCCCACATTAAGGCTACTACTACCATTCAGGGGAGGGCCGAAGACTATCACGTGTTTCCTCCGAACCACGTGACGCCAGCCGACCGCATCTTTTCGAACTGCTCGCTCACGCACCGTTGGGGGCGGCGTAACACACTCGGAGGACAGCGCTATCCACTCCTTCCGCTTGCGTGAGCTCAGAGACGCCCCTGATTGGCTGTAGAGCCGTGATTAATGTGGGAGCCCGAAGTACCTCTCATCCCTCCTCTCTGAGCCAATCAGCTCTCTCTAGACCTCCGGCTGCTAGAGGTTACAGCATCACCCGGGAATCGAACCAGCGATCTCCGGATGATAGGGCGAGCACTTTACCAGTTTCGGCTTAGAAATATGTTGTAAATAGATCACTCTCAGTTTTAAATACATAACCGTTAAATAAAGGCGTTTTCACATTAGGACCCGGTGATCGTTTCCGAGAACACTTGACCCCAAAGTCTGGTTCTTTTTGATCAGTGAGAACACAATCGTTCCATGCTCAAGAACTGTTGAACAAGTCCACTGGAAAAGGTGAAACAACATACTTGGGTTTAATGCATGCATACTAAAGAATAAACACTGGTTTGTTGTTGAGTGGAACCTTTGTTCACATTTTATCCTGCATTTGCACCAACATTGCTGATAAAGTACACTTTCAATCTGATTGTGATGCAGAATGGTCTCAAATCAGCCCAATAGCCTGTGACAAGACCCATTATTGTACACACACACACACACACACACAAGCTTATCTGGACTGCTATAGAAAGTAGTACACGCACTTTCATGCACGCTTATCTGGACCTCTCTGGAACCGTGCACCCTAATGTTTATCTACATATCTGGTGAACACATAAACACACACATTTGTCTATGCACACAGAAATATACTTAACCATACCTAATTTTGTCTTGTTTCTTTGTGCACGTACCTACTGGTTGCACTGTGGTGTTCGGGCCTACCGAAAAAAACAAAACATCACCTTCCCTTTTATCTCGTGCTCTCTTTTTCTTTCCTTGGTGCTGCAAGGGAATTCAGCAGAGTATCTGGATCCCAAAGTGGCTTGTTAGAGAAGGCTAAGTTGGTTAGAACAGGATGCGTATAGTAGAGATCAAAAGCAGACCAGAGCCAAAATCCTGAGCCACATTTATTAAAATTAAACCTGCTTTTTATTATAAGGACGTTTAGACCTACTAAATCCTGGGTGCCTTTTTTTTTTTTTTACCAAAGAAAAAATATGATGTAATACCCTTCTTTTCCTCTTTTTCTTTTTTTCCATCTGTGCCTCGTCCTTGTCTCCTTTGATGGAGGGCCAAGTGGCAAAGCTCTCGGATAAGCGCCGAACACCGCTCATACTTCCTTTCTCCTTCTCTGCAGGTTTTGGCTACCTGACCAAGCAGCTGATGGGGCTGGCCGGCGGCCGCCTGGTGCTCGCCCTCGAGGGGGGTCACGACCTCACTGCCATCTGCGATGCGTCTGAAGCATGTGTTTCTGCTTTGCTAGGAAACGAGGTAAGAACATACTGTAGAACGGCACAAAGTGAGATCAGGGATAGTAATGTAGTAAACGGGTTTAGACGGCCCTTCAGTCTATGACAGAGAATACGAGCTTGATTACAGGGCACGTTAAAACCTTCAACAATTAATGTTTTCCGTCCAGAGCGCATTGTTGTGAATAAAATGTCTGGCAGGTTTTGTAACCACAGCGCAGCCTGGCACCAGAGACACGGCAAGTCTCATTTCCCTAGAAAGCATTGCATCACACTATAAAAGTTTTGCTCTCTGAATATCGTGCAGGTTTAACTGCTCCTAAATGCAGCGGCATGGAAATGTGGTCTCATCACCAATTCAGTGATTTAATTCAACACCAGAAATCTCTTACCATCACATAAAACTAAAATTAAGCCTTTATTAAGACTAAAATTAAGACTAAAATTGAGCCTTTATTAATATGACCAGTCACTGTGTACAGTTTGTCACAACTTTAAAGTATGAATTTAGTTATTTTTATTTGCAGAGTTTCATGTTAATTCAAGGCTTCTACCTATTCATTAGCTACTGTACTGTAGCTTAGCATATTGAGCAAACTCTTCTGATTATTCTCTTCAGATATTTCTTTAAAAACATATAATGGTTTTGCTGTAGCCTATTTAATTGTATTTCTCTCTTTTTTAAGGTATTTTATTATCCCAATCCATCATCCTGCTCTCTTAATTTTATTGTTTAGACAGCGGTAGTCTTCCATCCATTTTTTTTTTTCTGCCGATCATGCATTTCCTCTCCCTGTTCTACACCCTCTCCTCGCTTGTCTTGTCTTCGCTGTACAGTGTAGGAGGAAGCTCTTACTGCAGAGGAGTCGAGTTAAAAAAAAAAATGGAGGTTAATTGTCGGAGTGCGTTCCCTTTCGAACAGGCTGTTCTCTGTGATTCATGGCACACACATGATTGCACTGAATAAAATGCAGGTCTTACTTTTCTCATAGATGTACGGCTCGAATCGTGTGTTGGAAACTCAATGGATCGGCATTTTCGCCCAGTATTGGAGACTCTGTATGCTGCCGTTGTTCTGATTACAACATTAATAAAGACTGTTTAGAATCATTTATAGTCTACAGTAGGTTTTACTAGTCAGGAGTATAACTGCGACAGGGTTCTTGCTTGTGGAAGAAAGTGCATATACTGTACAGTCATTGACATGACAGCTGCTGTATGCAATGCTTGGGATGTGGACACAAATTGATAGTGTTTGTTTTAATTGGCTGAAGAGCACAACAAATTTTGCACCCTGTCCTAAACCAGAAATCAGCCAAGATCAAACACTTGGGTTGACATTACAAGTTTTTAGAAGCAACCTAAGATGAGCATTGTTAACAGGGCATGTTGGATAGAATGCTGTCACTCCATATACTTGTCTCTATATAGTCCCGGGGCTCTGGACGAGGAGAGAAGAAAAAAAAGACAAAAAAAAATGCCTTTTGAAGATTGTAACGGGATTTTTCTGAGTGTGAACTGTATCAGCACCACAGCCCACTGACACCAGACCTGGAAGCTAAAGAATGGGTATAAACTTGGTCCACATTTTACTATTAACCAATTTATCAGATTGGATCCCAGCTTAGAGATTATAGATGAAAGGTCAAGTATGGTAACCAGGCGAGAGGAAAAGAGTGGGATTGTTGTTAAAAATAGAGCGACCAGTCAATCCAAAAAACATCACTGTTGCTCTGTGGATATCTTTCAGATGCCTACAGTTAACATTCACTTGGGGGTGTGATGGGTGTAGAATGTAAGATCTTTAAGTATAGTTAAAAACATCCCCTTGTTCCTCTCTCTCTCTCTGCAGTTAAACAGTGTCCCTTTTCCACATCTGCAAGCTGTTAAGCTCACACTCTATGCAGATGGGGTCACTAACAGAGAGCGAGATACAAAGATGAAGTAATCAAAGGAAATTAGAAATCATTTGAAGTCTAACGGAAGCTGTCGTCATAAAACAGCACTAGTGTTATTGACGGATGCTGCTCTGTAACCTTTAGGGAATCGAACAGTCATATACTCGCATGCTTCCAAACCTTAAAATAACCCCACCGCTGTGATATTAAGGACCCTGTAAGTATCCTGCACAACGTCTCCGTTCAACTCATCTCAGCTCGGTAGCGGGGTCCAACTGTTTCGCCGCCATGCAAAATAACGCCATGCATCGCGCGCCAGATTCAGACACACGTGATTAATAAGTAACACTGGTGTTTTTTGTGGCAGGGAATCATGGAAAATCTGGGGTTTTCTCTGCATCTGAACAAGTCAAAATCAGCCATGCGTTTCATTTGATGACCCGAGCAACAAGTAACTCAGGATCCAAAACTCAGGGTTGAAATCCCCAAACTCGATAAAAGATCAAATAAACAGAGAGTAAGGCCTGTAATCAGAATTTCAGGAAGCAAGTGTTTTATCACGGTCTTTACAAAGGCTTTAGTGTAATAGAGTTGGAATGCAGGCCACTGATTCGTGATGAGGCAGATAGAACAAGAGAGGGAGTGTGTGTGTATATGTGTGGGTACGCACACACGCTCTAGAGTGTGTTTGAATACTCTTATGGGAGCACAGCTGCTTCAGCTAGCCCGAGCTTTAAATTAACCCATCATATTCATACACTCTCAAGCCTACACAATTTTGAGATCAGATTTATGCTGCATATGGAAGGAAAGCATGGATGGTCGGTCTCCACCACCGCCTCCTCCCGTGTGACTGGTCATTATATCAAGCGTTTTACTGTCGGCTCCAGTGTGCGAAAAATTCCATTTTATTGGAGGGTGAAGGAGTAAAGACAAGGAGTCTGCTATAATAAGGATTGTGTTTCCTCCCGAAAAGGATAGATGGCTGGCAATAAACCTGGCCACCACTGACCTGTTTTTTTTTTTCTTCTCCACCTCAGCTCTTCAGTGACTAATCGAAAGCCTTTTCAGGTTAAATACCTCATGAATGATGCATGAGATTTGACGATATTCAACTCTGAACTCATGATTGGTGAATGTGCACTAACAGATGTTGCGCTTCAACTTGTGGTTCCTAGTAATTATTTGATAAACAACAATCTAATAGGCTAATTGTTACCAGTCACTGATGAGGTTATCCATGTGTTTACCCAGCAGTTTCTGTAAACATGCATGCTTTTACCTCTGACTTCCAGCTCCACGTTCTGCCCCGTGGAAATGCGCACCAAGGGCACTAGTAATTTCTTACAAGGTCGCTTTGTGAATTAAACATAATATACAGTAATCAGCCAGGGCAAACCATTGGAATGTTTCTAATAACACAATAAGGGGCATTACCAGGAAATGTACATAATTTATGTAAGGTTCTCGCATGTTTGTCATACGTTTTCTGAAACCTATGACTTTGGGTGTGTATAGGATTGTCTTCGCACTTGCACGTTTGAAATCAGCGCCATGAATTAAAATTCCTTTTGACAAAAGGATTGGTTTGGTACTGTGCTAGCAAAAGTGATTCTTTATATCTGAAACTGTTTGAGTCTTCCTACTGAAACAGTTGGAGGAACTCCAATAAACCCCTGTGTCACAGGGATGGCCTTGCATTCCATACCTGCCGAGCTGCTTGGAGAGTGCTGACAAGACCCATTAAAGTTTATAGCAATGCACCATGGTTGTCTTTCAAGCTGATGGACAGACTGGCCCCCATGGCCTGTGCCAGAGCAGGTGAGGGTTAGACTCTCAGCAGGGTCTAGAGGAGGGATGGGGGAGTGGGAGGAGTAGGTTGGGGTTAGTGGGTCGAGGCTATGGTGAGGTGCAATGAGAGATTTCTGACAGAATGTGAGGAGATTGGTTGAGACTGGAAGTGAGCTACAGGGAAGCTGCACAGCAGGGCATCATGAGTAGATGACCACCTGGCTTTACAAACACAGAGATGACTGATTACCTTAACACATGGGACTATGCATATGGGCACAAACCCTGCCTGTTTGAGTGAAAGCAGAACCCTCTCCGCACTAAAACGTCTGGTCACGGTGCACCCTTTAGATCACAGGTGCCAAAATCGAGAATAGGGTTGGGCACTTTTCTGTTAGAGCTTGCCATACTTTCAGTCTGCTTAATGCCAGTGGCTCAACACTGAGCTCTATTGTCTGGCATGGATGCGCTGTCGGCCAGCCACGGCCCTTGGGCTCAGCTTCAGCCTCACATTTAACTCTGGCTTTCCTCATCTGCAGTTGCAAGGTACTGAATGTGCATGGCAGACGTCCACAAGTCAAACACGAACACTTCTCCATTTAGTTCTTCTCCATTTGTAGATTATTGTTTGATGAGGAGAAACAGTGCTGTATTTGTATGGCACTAAATCGCACTGTAAGTCAAATTCTCTTAAGGTACATAGGAGGAGTGTTCCTAATCTCATCTTTCTTTGTAAGCCTGCATAGAGAAACGCTTGTCTCTGTTTCCTTGGACACCATATCATTAGACTCTATCTACTTCTTTTTATACTACCCTTTCAGGTAGATGCGTTCTGTACATTTTCTTGAAAGGTTTTAAGAAAAAGGTTTCTGTGAATGAAAATGAATCAGTGCTGGGATATTGTCTTTGGCCACACTTGTACCTTGGGGTTTGACAAGGAACAAAACGTTGTGAGTGTTGTGGACTATTGTGTATGTTGAGCCATGATTGATATAAGTGTTATGAGCTTTAACTACGACATACCTGATCACCACACTATTCTTTCAGCTGTATCACAGATTAGTCCCAACTAACCACCAGCACAACATTGGGTAACCCTGGCAAAGAGACAGCGGTCCTGTAGATAACCCTGCCAATCAGGTACTTGTTTGCAAGTAAACTTGCCAACTGGATACCTGTCCTGCAGAACACCTCGCCAGATACCAGTCCTTTCAGCAGTCCTGTCAGATACCCTTCCTGAAGATAGCACTGTCAGTCAAAGGTCTGTCATGCTGATAACCCTGATAAAGAGATATCAGTCATGCAGACAACTCTGCCAGACAAACACCAGTCCTGCAACTATAATCCTACCAAACAGACAAGTGGTAAACAGACCTCAGACCTACGGTCGGTCTTGCCGAACAAACCAGGCCTGCGGATAAACCCGTCACCTGGAAAATTGTCCCTGAGATAGCCTTGCCAAATGGACAATAGTGTGCAGATAACCCTGCCAGTCTGACATTGGTAGTCGTGCAAAACAATATGGACAACAGTTTGTCAAATTGTTAGCACTGTTTCTAGGAGCTGTTGAAAAGTACAAGAACTCTCAGCTATCTATTAGGGACATACCCCAACTGTGAGTGTGTCTTTGTTTTGTCAATCATAAGTTGATTTGTTTTTTTGTTGAAATATTGTGGGAAACAAAGACTTGTGAAGATTGCGTGTACAGCATGGTAGGGCTGTTGATAATAAGACAAACGGGTATGATTGTCCAGGTAATGAATGTAGAGCGATGAAATCTGTCAATGTGTAAAGTAATGTTCTGAACTCTTTACCCTAGCTGGAACCACTACCTGAGAAGGTTCTTCAACAAAGGCCCAATCTCAACGCTGTGCGCTCCATGGAGAAGGTTGTGGAAGCGCATAGTAAGTGCCCTTGTGCTTAAAAACAAGCCAAAATTTACACAATTTATTTTTAACCCGAAAAATCCATGTGTATTTAATGATAATGATGATGCTTAACATTGTAAATTGGTCCATGTGTGTTGAAGGTAAGTACTGGCGATGTCTGCAACGCAACGTTTCGACACTAGGCTACTCTTTGATTGAGGCTCAGAAGTGTGAGACGGAGGAGGCTGAGACTGTAACCGCCATGGCCTCGTTGTCTGTAGCCACCACGAACATGGGGAAAAGGTAGGCTGTGTTGTTGAATTGAAGTATCTTCATGTATTGGCGGTGTACTCAGAGATAAATCATGAGTTTGTGTGTATGTGTCGCAGGTCTGAAGAGGAGCCGATGGAGGAAGAACCACCACTGTAGATGACCGGTGTCTGACTTGACTAGGTGACCTCCTTGGCTCACAGCCTCTCACTGGTGTGTGACCTCACTCTGCTCTCTCCATATGTTTCATTTTGGCCGCACCAGGCTCCATGGCACCGCCACCTGTGAGTGCCTTTTCAGCACAGAAAGCAAAACAGACCGAAGACGTCTCCAAAAAATAAAAATAAATAAATAAAAACAATCCAAGCACACCAATGTGGAAAACCTCCGCAGTTTTTGTCTGTCTCTGTCTAGAGCAGGGTGTGTCTAGGCCTCCCTTCTGCTCTGTCCCGCACAGACGTCTGCTTTCAAACAGGTTGCGGACTTGGGTCTCACTGCTTCGAAGCGAGAGCTGGTGCTTTCAGAAACAAACTCTTCTTTTCATGGCCACTAACGTCCGCATGGTTTCAACTGTGGACATTGTCATGGCTGTGTCCTCGTCTGGTTTTATTTCGTGTCTCTTTGGTTGTTTATTTGGTTTGTCTTTTTCTTGAGGGAGGGAAAAGTGACTGGTGCTGTTTCATTCCGAATTGGGAAATTTTTTTGAAAGTTACTTCGAGATGCTTGAGAGGAGAGGCCGAAGACATGGACAGGGTTGGAGAGAGGTGGAAAAATGTAGAGGATGTGTAGAAGAAGGCTGACGAAGCAGCTTGTCTGAAACCCCTCTAACACATACAAGAGAGACACTGAGAGCTTGTGCCTTTTTTTTTTACACAGCTGGTGGATTTAATGATGATTTAAGAAGAACATTGCCTTAAACTAGTTCCTTAAGGGGAAGGCCATCGGGTCCTTCCGCCCCCTCCTCCATTTTTTTTTCCAGGAGCGGAATGGCTGGAGGCCCGAAGGACAGAAAGCCCTTTGCATGTTTACCAGGAATGTCCTGCAGACTTGTGCGTGTCTCACACACATTATCATCATTTTATTGGCAATTTGTTTTCCTCTGCATTTTTTCGATACTTGCTTTGGACCTTTAAAGAACCGAGAAGGTAGTTGCCAGCCGTATCCAGGCAAACATTGTTGGAGCAGTTTTCAATTGATTTCTTTAGTACTTTTGAGAGCAAGTGCAGCCCGATGTAGCTACTTGTTTAAACTCTATGACCAAATCTATACATCCGTCTCCGTTAAACTCGCATGCACTGTTGTTCCTGAACACCATTCCCAGTAGACCAGTAAGGGAACACGAACTAACAGCATGAGATCTAACCAGTAGTTCAGTGCCACTAACTGCAGGTGAACATGATAGGACTGTTAACATGTTTATCTTCTTCTACAACTTTGTCGTTTATGAGAAAAGTCGGATTACTGACCTATTTCTATCTTTCATGTATTTCTCACAGCAGACATAACACTTTTTATACAGTAGGTATGAATGTCACAGTGTTCATATTCGACTCAATTAATAGTGCTAGCTAATCACCGATAACAACCTTCTGTCCAGATGGCCAGTTTTCATTGGCATCTTTCAGATACGAGCATAAGGGCTGGAAAACAATTTTAAAATATATACCGTTGAGCCTTCGAGATGTTCCAGCTGTTAGATTCGGTGCTGGTGCCCAGCGTGATGTTTCCTGCAATCCTAGCAGCACTGCAGTGGACGTCCCTACGGATTTCAATACAGGCAGGTGCTACTGTCTGATCGAGTGTGTACATGTGTAGGTGCGTGTGAGTGTGCGCGCGAGTGTGTGTAACACAGTCCAGGAAGTAATCAGACCACCAGCCTGATAATGATGCTAAAACAACGGAGATGGCTGTGACACTGCTGGCATGAGTCTCGGGGCTGAGTGCATACTGTGGGTATGGAACACCTGCATGGCAGCATATGTATGCATTTTAATGATCCATTTACCTGTGTGTGTGTGCGTGCGTGCGTATGTATGTGTGTGCGCGCGTGTGTGTATATACAAGCATGCTCGCTGGCAACTTCATTCACTTTGACACTGATCGAACACATCACACTGTGGACTGATACAGACGGGCTAATTTGTTTGAAAACCCCAACTCATGTTCAGCCTCTTGGCAACTACCTTACCTGTCATTGTATGAACTTTATACGAATTTTTTTTTTCCCTTTTCCGTTTTTTTAATTCTCATACGCAAGGTGGGAAACGGGCATATTAACGAAGGAGACATGACTTTCAGAGTCACAGTTGTTCTTAAAGTCTTATTGATATACCGCATGACTACTCCATTCTGCCAGTTTTGTCAATTTTTTCTTGTCATCTCAAATCTTTTTATACTTATTTTATTGTTTTTTTTTTGTTTTGTTTTTTTATTTTAGTTTTTAATGATCATTTCCCTGTTACACTCTGTACAGTTGACAATGTTGTTTTACATGCTTAAAGATCATTGTTCTCTTAGAGAACAGCCTTTTACACACATGCTGGGGTTCTGGTTTTCTTTGGGAGGGTGAAATTGAGATTTTTACTTTGTATAATGATTCCCACAATTGTGTATTTACTATATGTTCTGTTTATAGTAGATTTCTATATGGAAGAAAAAAATTATCTATAGATATATATTATGAAAAAAATTACAATCATGTTTGGAAAAAAAACAAAAAAAAATTGGAAGTTCAAGGTGATATGCTCATATATCTGCTCAGTGTACACTCTCTTCTCTCCTTCTGGCTGCCGGTGGTTTAGCACTGCACTGGTTCTACATTTCCAGTCCCTTGGCACTTCATACATACAGTAATGCAGCGACTTTAACGCATAATGTCTACTGAAATCACAAGCTACACTCAGTGAATGTTCTGGCAAGTTTGTCAGTTTAGACCAAATGAAATTCCGTTCTCTGTTCAACGCATCCAAATTCTCAGTGCAGTTGATTGTGTATTACGCAGCTGCTTGACTTGAAGTAGAATTTACTTGTTATTAATTGTTGAACTGTAGCATGATCACTTAGGGGGGAAAAAAAAAAGCTGCAGTTTTTTTTTTGTTTTGTTTTTAGTTTGTCATGCCTCGGTTCTTTTACTGAATGATTCACATTCAGAATGTCATTGATTGAGAGTTTTGCTGAAGCTTTAATCAGTGTTCTTAATGAAGTAGCGGCTCACTTGACCAGAACTCACACATCACTTTGCAGCAACAGTCTGAACTACAGTATGGCGGCCATTTTCTTTCTTTCTTTCATTTTTTTTTTTTTTTGCCTCTAACGGAATCTTTGTCTGTCTGGTTTCTCTACCCAGCATCCAGATAAATAACAGAAACCACATTCCATTTATTTTGATTTTATTCACATTTTTTTATGATTTTCTTTTCATTTGTTTGGGACAATTTGTCATTCCTGCTAATTTGCCATTAAATCTAGGTCTAGCTTGTTTATTCGAAGGCCTGGATAAACTTCTGTATCGTTCTCTTTGCTCCACCTCTGCATGGTTTATGTGTCGGCATGCCTGTCTGTCCTTGTAACATATTTGCACAACCGATGAGCACTGTAGGACGACACTTTTCCAGCATCGGAGAACGGCTTGGGACACGACTGCTTTCTTGTCGGTTCTGTGGTCAGGAAGCAGAAAGAACGATGCTCCTTGTGTCCAACATGTGCTTTTTACTTGTAAAAAATTTTTAAAAAAAGAATTAAAAAAAATGAAATAGAGAAAGCTAAACAATTTCAAAACATTTGAATATTTTACAAAACAAAACTATCTAGCACTTGTGACATACAGACGACAGATTTTATTGTATTTATGTAGAACTTTGTTTTAGGTGACCTACACACTACATATTATGCCTGTGTGATTATATATATATATATACATATATATATATAAAAAATATATATATATACCCCCCGCCTCCTTTGGATGTATTTTCGGGTTGAGCGGAGAGCATCTGGAGTCATCAAAGGGCTTTGTCCAGATGTTTGACAGGTATGTCATCCTCAGCCTGTACTTCCCTTTATAGCCAGTAATATATCTATGACCACTGTGGCTCGAGAGCAGTTCTAGGTTTACAGACATAAGAAATGCATATTATTTTTATCACTTGGTTTTGATTTTGTTTCCATTGTTACAGAAAACATTTTCTTGGGACCTTTGCTCTAACATTTGTCTTTGACATCAACTATAAAGTATCTTGTTTTGGAAAACCACGATGTCTTGTCATTTTATTACACCAACCACATTTGGGCAAAAATCATTTGTTAAAAAAAGAAAAGTGTATATTTATATATATGCACATACACTCAGGGTCCGCTTCATTAGACACACCTGCACATTTATGCAGTTATCTAATTAACTAATCTTGTGGCAGCAGGTCAGCGCATGAATTCATGTTGATGCGGGTCAAGACCTTCAGTTAGTGTTCACATCACACTTCAATTCCTGAACAATTGTGATTTCCGTGACTTTAACCAGGGTGTGGATGTTGGAACCAGATGGACTATTTTGAGTCTTTCAGAAACTGCTGATGATCTGGGAATTTTACATACAAAACTCTCTAAAACTAAACAAAATGGTTAGAAAAACGAAAGAAGCAGCGTCATCAACAGGTCTGTGAATGCAAACACCAGAATCAGTTCATCAAAATAATTTGGCTCCATTGCTTGAACCTGTAGTACAATGTCCTCCAGGTTTGGGGGTTTGATTCCCATCTCAGGTTTGTGTGCGTGGAGTTCACATGTTCTCCCTGTGATCGCCGGGTTTCCTCTGGGTACTCCAGTTTCCTCCAACAGTCCAACATTCGATTTTCCCAAATTCCATGTTATGTGCGCACAAGTGTGTGCTTCTGTGCCTCGTTGGATTGGCACCTCATTCAGAGTGTACCCCACCCCGTGTCCCGAGTACCCTGTGATAGGCTCCAGATCTCCCATGACCCTGTATAGAATAAGCTGTATTGAGGATAAGAGAGAGTGGAACCTATAGTAACTCAAATAAGCACTGTTTAATACTATGGTGAGCAGAAAAGCATATCATAATGCACAACATACAAGGAAGATGGGTTTTAATCAAACACGGACACATGTTTTACTCCTGTCAGCCAACAACAGGAAACTGAGGCTATCATGGGCACAGACTCACCAAACTGTCCAACAGTGGCGGCCAGTCAATAAGGGGTGCAGGGGCGCCTTATTCACTTTTAATAATGAAATAAGGTCATTTAGTCACAATATTTCGCTCTGTATTTCTTAATAGAATTTGTTTTACAAAAAAAAAAAAATCTAAACTGTATTACGTTCATTTGTGTTCATGTACGCAGGGTGCCGGACAAATGAATGTCCATGTAGGCACGTACATTTTTGAAAAGCATGTGATTTGAGGCTGAGCTCTAATTGGATTTTTTTCAAATCATCCTTGGAGCGCAGCACTGTGCACCCCGAACCCCCCAATTTTGTTCTTAGCAAATCGATATTGTTTTTAAATATTTGGGCTCATGTGATTGGACCATTCTCAACGATTCTTATTAATGGTCAGCAGATTGTTAGTTAATGTATTGAATAGTGATTGACGTGGAAGACAGCTAAATATGAGAGAACACTATATTTTGGCACCTAAAAATTAGGGTTATATACACTACTAGGTAAAAGTTAATATAGATTTTTTTTTTTTTATTGCTGAAAAAAATTGAGTTTGATAAGGTTTTGATGGATATGGGTTAAAAAGGTTCATGTAAGTGGAGTTTCCATGCTTTCTCTCGGGTTAGTGTGTGTGTGTGTGTCCACAGTCCAAAGGCATGCACATAGGTTGATTGTAATTTCCAAATTTCACAGTGTATGATTAGATGTGTGTGTGCGCTTGTGCCGACCCCATTCAGGGTGTGCCCCAAGTTCCCTGGACTAGGCTCCACCGCCCCTCCCCCCAACCCCCTAGAACCTTATAAGGGGTCTAGTTGATGGATGGATGCAAATAGTAAGCCTAATAGCCATTATGTGTTAATTTTCCTGAATCAAACTGTATTTTATAGAACCTACTAAATCGATCCTTGAAGCAGCTTTTTAGAAAAAGGCAAAGGGGCATGAAGCTTTAGTATTGATTCTGTTAATAATAGTTTTCATGTATTTAACACTTCCTGCTCACTGCATGCTTTCATAGTTGTTATTTCATAATGTTCATGTCTTCATTATTATACGTTAACAATACCAAATGAAGAAAAGCTTTTATAAGCAAGGGTGTCCAAACTTTTGGCTGGTAGTGTTTATACAAGAGATTGCACACCTGCAGTTTTATTATACTGAGTCCATTCAGCAAAGAGCCAAAGGTGCTTTTTAAACACTTCATCTGTGCTTGTACAGCATGTGGTGGTAACTCCTTCCTTCTCTCTCTCTCTCTCTTTCTTTTTTAACTCCATCATTTTATCATTACCAAGGAATGTTAAACCATAACATTAATCAGGCACATTTGAATTTTATTACATTTTTAACCATATTTAATTATGTTTCTGTGGGTCAGAATCAGAATTATAAGGTATTGATTTGTATAATATGTGAAAATTTACAAAATTGGTTCATATTTTTAAACTGAATGGATGTTAAAATTATATGGGAGAACATTCAATCTCCTTATTTATTTTTTGAAGAATGAAGCCTGAAGATCTAAAAGGCTGCACTGCTTTTTCAGACCAGTGGAGGGTAGCAGGGAGGACTGGGCCTGGAGTAATGCCAAAGACTGCCAACAATTTTGTGCGAGACATGGGTCAGATATTTGTCTAAATAAGCAGATACTTGTCAAAAGAACAGCTGATAAAAAGAATCAGTAAACAGAAAAAGCAAGCTGACCTGTAAAGCCATCTTTAAATAAACAGCTGTGTGCCTCATTCTGTATTGTTTGCTTTGCTCACAATAAAACCTTTGTCTTTTGTGAATATGCGAAAAGTGTAGGTTTGGGTGTCAAGATGTTTAAATGTTCATAAATCCCAAAATGTGAGATGTGTAAAATGGAGCCGAGCACGACACAGCTAACAGAGACACAAGGGACAATATTTACTGTCTTAGCCGTCATTAGAGGCACGACTTCAGACAGGACAAATGTGGACAAAGGAGACGTGAAGTTGAGGAATGTGTTTATATTTCAGGACGTTTAGGAGCCGAGGTGCTGTTAAGGCCAGTGAAATTGCTAAACAGCTCATCAGTAGGTGACTGTTGACCACGCTGGCTAACCTCATAACCCCTGCCCTGTAGTTTGGGGTTAGATAAACTCAGGAGCGGCTCTGCACTTGATTTGAGATACCCTGGCTTTTTTTTTTAAATCAAGAGCCCTGTGCAGCCTCAGTTCCCACACTAAATCCTTAACAAGGAATTGAATCGTGACATGTTGAAGAAATCCCAGTTATTTTCTTTACCACAATGGCTGTCCTGTCTGTGGTCTCTCTCTCTCTCTTTCTTTCTCTCTGTCTCTTTTTCTCATGCTGTGTGTTCTTGCCTTCTTCTGCTCATCCTCTTCAGTAAGGCCACTCAGTCTGTCATTAGCATCTCCTATATTAGTGTCTCATTTCAGAGCATCCTTCTATACACTGCTCTAGTTTTTAATTGTGGTGTTGAATGGTGGTGGAGGCCCGTTGCATCTCTGCACCAAATTACAGATCAGACCTTCCAAGTTTTCTCGATATGACATGGGAAACGGTTCATGTGCTAGTGAGGGAGGCTGGGTTGTAGTTCTCGAAAACCAACTTTGTTTCAAAGACCACCTCGCAGGCGTGATCCCATTTTGTCTCAATTTTGCCTTGGGCTTGCCTATCAATTTTCCCCAAATTACCCAGCAATCATGAAGCAGATGCAACTTAGGGTGCTTTCACACTATAAACCCAGGCACGGATCCCCAAAACTCTGGTTCGTCTGCATGATGTGAACACTCTGTATTGTGCTTGAGTATGGATCATCCTTGAATCTTCTTGAAAAGGTGATCTTGAGGATGATATGGCATACTCCAGGATAGCGTAAATCTAATTTTAAAAGTCAACTGTACCTAAACATGAAAGGGAACCGATATTTAGGATGTGATGTCATCAGCACGGTGTAAAGATCTTGACAGATCTTATCCTCTGAGCTACACAGCCATAGCTGATTAAATACGAAGGTACAGATGATGATAGGGTTGCTGTCAACATTTTCTCCAAAAATATCAATAATATAAGGCAAAGCATAAAGGTGCTCTTCTTCTCTTTGTATTTATTGTGTGATCATGAATCAACCAGATACAGTACATACTGCCACCTGTTTTATCAGGGTGAATATGAAGGATGCTTGGACCCCGCATGTTGCTTCTTGTATTGGGATTGAATTGAATTGGTACATTTTATTTGATTTTTCCCAGTCATCATTCCTGAATCCAGCAATTTTCAAAATGAAGTTACACCCCTGGCAGCAATGTTGACATCCTTATTTGTTGATGATAGAGTTTTTTTTTTAAAGCATGAAGAATTTTCCAGTGCAACTAAGTGCAACTAAGAAAAAAGCTAAAGTTTGTTGGTATGAGTTTTGTCTTTCTGCCTTTTTTATTTTCTTCTTTTTCTTTCTTTCTTTCTTTCTTTCTTTCTTTCATCTTGACTTTATTAAATTGGACACTGATGGGAGCAAAATCTACTTTTAAATAAACACATATCTTTTCTCTACAGGTTGTCCGTTAAGGTTCAGTGACTTTAATTCTTCATCTGGCTTTCAGATCTAAGTCAAGGTGGTTGTGGTTTTCACGCTGTGCCATTGCTTTACTGATACTCAGATATTCCAGACAGGCAATTTGGATCATTTATCAGAGAGCAGCTAGAGGAGCTGTACTTGTAGACTCGCTGACCAGCCTTGCTCAGACCTCGGCCTCGTGGATGGCGTGTTTGGAAAGCTGGCCTACGTTTGCTTGTCTTGCTGTCTGTTTAGTCTAGAAAGCAGCACCCAGCCTGCAAAGGCACGGCGAGAGCATATTTGCCTACTGACCCATCGCTGCGTGCTCTCAGGTGAGACTTCACTGCTGGAATGTGGCACAGCACCACGGTGGGGAGGAAAAAAGCGACAACAGTGAAAATATGATCACAGCGCTCACAGTATGTCTGCTCTTCACCTCCTGAGAGAATGGTAAACACTCAAGCTTCACACAATGCTTTCCACTGTCTGCTCCGTCTGTGGGCATTAAAAGAGATTCAGCAGGCTTTATACTAAGAAGAAAGTCTCTCTCAAACACACACACACACACACACATACCGAACACAGAGGAAGGTGGCCCTTAGGCAGTGCAGCCATATTTTTCACATTAACTGCACGTTCACCTTTGTGGAAACCCACGCAAATTAAAGCTGCATCAATTTCTGCCTGTTGCGCTCGCCAGGATTATACAGGTGACCCGCCACCTTCCTGCTGCATGAGATGAAACAGCGAGTGAGAAAAAAGATCAACCCCCTCACAGCTATTTTCATTTCAGCCCCCTCTACATGAACACCTCCCCCCACCACCACCACCCCCCAAGTGTAGCTAACCTTGTAAAAGAGACTTAGTTTTTATCCTAAAGCCTCCACATCAGGAAAGCATTAGCACATACATCTCTGTGCAGTAATCTGTTCAGGACTGCTTCCTTGTCCATAACAACAAACACACTTTCTTATTGCTTCACACATTATTGTCGAAGAGGACTTTCTGCTTTTCACATTGATTCATGTATATAAATGCATCAAATTTAAACATTTTTTGACAAATTTGTCAATTCCAGCATAGATGACAACATTATTATTATTATTATTATTAATTATTATTATTATTATTATTATTATTATAAGAAACTGTCTAAGGTAGCACATCGTGTTTGTTCCTCCTGAACACAAATTCAGCAAGTCCTTCGCCAATATTTATCCCTGAGCTGTGGTGTATTATTATATTATTTATTATTTACTGTTTTTATTTCTTCTTGATATGTTAACCCCATGCTGACTGTGTGTCGTGCTTTGTTTTGATTAGATATTCGTTTTGAAAATTATTTATCGAAGTATTCATCTGGAGGGAAGGAAAACCGCTCATGACTGATAGCGAAACTTTCCTTCAGGTGACTGTGAATAATCTGTGAAAAATCTCATCACCCAAAATAATATTGTCTTCTTTTCCCAAGCGCTTATGGGGCTGATTTGTCCACCTCAGATGTAGGAAGGCATTATGCTATTCTTTGTCCAGTCAAAATGTATTTATTAGTTAGATATCACAATTAAGGAGCTGTGTTAATCAGTACACTCTTCCTCTGGGGCGAAGCACAATTATTTGACATACAAAGGTAAAATATTCAATTCAATTCAATTTTATTTGTATATCGCAAAGCAGCTTTACACAATCAAAATAATTATTTAAGTTTGTATGAGATGTGAACGTGTATGAATCAAAATTATACGAATGTCCCTGATGAGCAAGCTGAGGACAACAGCGACAGTGGCAAGGAAAAACTCGTGAGATGGTAATAGGAAGAAACCTTGAGAGGAACCAGACTCATCAGGGAACCCATCCTCATTTGGGTGAAACGGGTAGCAGGGATTGATCTGCATCATACTGTGTGTGTTAGGAGGCTGGAAGTTCAGTATAAAATGAGATGTGTTGAAGTTAAAATTGAGTCATTATTGGAGGCTCAGGTAGACTGTAGGAAACTCCAGTCCTGAAGTCCTGAGCGACTGAAGTCACAAGTCCTCCGAGAACAGCTGTCTGCATCAGCCTAGGCATGTTTGTTGTAAATGAGAAAAGACAGTATGTATTGTGTCAATTTACTGTAATTAAGATTGCAGTGTGTTAATTTTTCAGTTTCATTCTTAAAAATAAGGGAACCAGGAAATGTGTATAAGTAATGTCTAGAAATTTATTTTCCAATTTTTAAAAAATCTTCCATAAAAATAGACAAATTTATTTATGTATTTATTTATTTATTGATTGATTGATCCTGAAGGAAATTCCAGAATAAAAAGAAGTATTAAGTATTAAGATTCTTCAGTCTATCATTGCAGAAGTCTTTAAAAACCATAAATTATTATTTTTTTTAAAGAAATAAAATGCTTCTTCAGGGAACCTTTATTTTTAGAAATGTACAGTGTAATTGATTTTTTTTTTTATGTGAAATTATTGGAAAATTGAGAGTATGAAATTGAAAAAGTTTCCTGGCAGAAATTAGTTAATGTTCTAAATATGGTGTTTAAATTTCCCTTAATACAATATTTGTTACAATTAGTGGCAAAAAAAAAAGGTTTAAAAAGTATTAACTCCAAAGGTGTCTGCATTAAATCCAAATCCTTAAATTACACATTAAGTTTACTGTGATCAATAGACATGAATACAATACTGCATGTATCCTATTGATTATTTATTTGTAAAAAATATTTGACATATACAGTATCTGTGGTTACGTACTGTATTATTCAATTCATTGAATTACAAAAACAAGGCTCAATACTTTATTTAAAAAAGAGAAAGAAACACACACAGCTCTTCTTCAAAATGGGAAATGTTTTTTCAGATTCCTTACCCCATTGAATTATGTTACATGTCCCTTGTAACTGCTTCAACATCAATTTGAATTTGTGTGTGACACCGTGAGCCGGCTCCTCTGGTAGTGTGACCTCTCTGACCCTGAGTGACCTCAGTGCTAATAAAAGGAAAAGTGATGGTGTGAGTTGTGCCACAATGTGAGCGCTCTGCCTGTGTAGATCAGGTTACAACGCACAACAGCCGAGGGATCAACACGTTTATTTAACTACTACAAATCACTGTGAGTAGACTGTCTTATTATAGTTCCAGAGTTACACATTCACTCGCATTGCACATGTACAGCTTTTCAGCTTAAACTGACATGCCTTGGATGATGATTCAAAAGTAATATCCATCATTTGCTACCTAAGGTTTTATGAGCCCGGCTTTTGTTTAAAGTTTGCAGTTCTCTGAGCAGTCATATGAGGGGCTGTTTAAGCCTTCGGATATGAACAGGGCTGGGAATGAGAGAATAAAGGTGGCTGAGGAATATTGCAAAACTATTCAAAAAAAGGAAAGAAAAAGAAAAAAAAAAAAAGCCAAAAGCAAACATTGTGGCCTTAGAAAGCCTTTTGAGCAGCGATGTAATTTCCCTTGGCTGGCCTGCTCACTCATTCCTCCACCTGCATTCACAGCCATCTTTACAGCCACTTTCGTGTTCTTAACCCATTTTCTTGTCCAGTTTGATTCCATTTTTGTGGGCTGCAGAATTTTCTCCTGCAGTGGTGAGGGAATGCTGGTGTGGGGGAAGAAATGTAAAGAAATTCTTGGTGCTCCCCAGGATGGAATGAAAGGTGAAAACTCGGCCAGACTGTTGTTCTCTCACGGGTATCAGTGGACATAGTCCAAACTACTATAACTCTACATTAATTGTCTTGAGATATAGATATACTATATGTTTTCTAAGACATTATACTGAGCATTACAGTATCTACAAGCAATCAAACTCAACACAGACAAAAACAAATTAAGGGGGTTGCATAAAGCTGGACCAAAAATAAAGTATTCTTTGAACACGCCTACTACACTGTAATTTTCCTTGATGTGGGTTGGTATCCTCAAGGGTATATCTTTTGTATGTTTAGTAGACAGTTTCATATAAAGATGCATAAAGTGTATCTTTAAAGCTTTAAATTTGGTCTAAGTATATACTATAAACATTTTAACAGGTACACTCCATCAACATTTACAGGTGAAACGTAACTGCGCCTCCCCAGCGACAAGCAATGGTACAGTTTTTTTTTTTATTATTATTTATTTTTTTATTTTTTTATTTATGAGAGTATATGCACAACGTTTAAGTCATACCTAGTAATTGATGTCCATTGGCATCTTTTGACTTCTCACTATCCAGCACTTTCTACAGGTCTAGATCAAGGTGAGAGGTGCTGATCCGGTAGAATTTTGCTCTGCGTCATGGAAACGGATTCATAGGCATATTAAACATTGAACAGGTCTGAGATCAGCATTCCGGGTTTATACGCGGGACCTCTGGCCTGCTAGCTCCTTGGACAGTCTCCAGACCTCCACACACCCTACTAGCTCATAATTTACTCATCACTCTGCCATGGTTCTGACATTCTGAGGTCTGAGACCCTGCAAGTGATTTTCTTTGTGTTTGAAAAAAAATCTGTTTAAACATAAGCAAGCTCTGTCTGGATGCACACCTGGTATCTGGAGAAGGCATGAAAATGCTAAAGCCGAATTCGGCACCGTGCTAGCGCAAGGTTCTCAGCAGAAACACGTCGTATACATTGGCCAAAGCGTCCTACGGTATCTAAGAGAAAATGTAACAGTTTTGCACAAAAGTATTTAAGAGTCTCTTAAATATATTCATATCTATGTAATGTAATATTTAATAAGCAGTTGCTCTGAGATACTTCATATATACGGTACCTGTGGTAAGAATACAGGTTTCATTTGCAGTATAAGTCATATTTTATATAATCATTAGCCTCATTCTATCACTGCATCTTTCTTAGCCTTGAAATTCTGCTGTACCAATGTCCCCAAAAAACAGGAAGGGGGACGTGTGGAGTAACGGTCACTAGATTCATCCCTGCCCTGGATCTAATAATTCAAAACCAAAAACCTGACAAGTGACTTTCCAAGCAACGTTGGATTCTGTTGAAAATATTTTTAAGTAGCATTGCAGAAATCTCATGAGATGTTTTGGCTAGCACATAGATTTCTTTTGGCGTTCATGTGACATTGTGACAGTAAAAGCGCTCAGGATAGATTGAGAGCAATTGAGCAATTGTGGTGACACGTAGTATGAATCACGGCTGGTATACAGCATTAATATCACCCTGGTTAGGACTGTCTTTAAGCAGATACCCACACTGACTCTTTCCAAGAGTTTTTTTTGAAAATTTATCATAAATCTATTGTCAGTGTTGGTCCTGAGTAAACTGAAAAAAATTACCTGTATAAATTATTTTATTTTTATTTTATTTTACTTTCTATTAAAACATTATGGACAAGTCTTCATTAGCGTAATGTACATTTACTGTTTTCAGTACAAGGAGTCTAAGGAAAGTAACAAGGTACTTCTGAGTCACAGTATCACACCAGCGTCCACCCCCCACACTGAGTCAGAGTGAATTCCATTTTAAGGCTCACACACAGCATAAACCTTCACTTTATCCATTTTACTGCGAATTAAACTTTTGCTGCTTTTTCCGTCTGATTTTTACGGGAACCATCTGGGCCTGGCACAGTGTTGGAAGTGTGGCCCGGGGCCCTCAGGCTCTTGGCTGGAACTGAGCCCCTCATCTGAGTGCTGAGATAATGAGACTGTATATCGCCGCTGTCGATGGAGGCCTCGCACACATACACACCACTAATGCTTTTTACTGCCTTTTACACATAGCTCTCTCTCTCTCTCTCTCTCTCCTTCCTCTCCTCTCTCTCATTCACACACACATACTGTGTTCTAGATCCTCACAGGATCCTCTTCTATTCTTTTTCTTTTTGACCTTATTTACCATTCCATTGTTTGCTCTCAAAATACTTTTTTAAGTGCAAAAGAATACAAAGAAAATTGCATTTAAGAATTCAAGCTGGGGATGTGAATCTTCATTCCAGTAAAGTGAAAGAATGTGGCGGCAATGCCGAGTTTGGCAGGTGCACATAATTTTGGACTAAAGGACTGAAGTCCAGTCTGAACCGCACCTTCCTCAACTTTACTGAAGATTTCAGAGCCAACAATGCAAACGCTTAACGGAAAACTACATTCCATAAGTCCTTTTTTTTCTGTTGAATATCTCTTGAAACAAATAAAAAAATATGCAAAAGAAAAACGGCAAGTGTTTCAAATCTTCTAGCAGTACATTGTTAGAAATAAATTACTAAACAGTATTATTTTTGTGTCAGTGGAGTGTTTATGTTGTCGACTTTTGTTCCTTTAATACACATATTTAACCTAGCATGAGTAACATAAGTACACCCCATGTTACATAAAGTAACATGGGGTGTACTTATAATTATCTTTTAGAGCCTTAAAATCCTTAAGGTCCAACCAATAATTTTACTTATATTATTGGTTGAAAATATTTTTAAAAAATGTTCTTGGGGAAAAAAACGAAAAAAAAAACCCCGAAAAAATCATCTTGATGGTACTACTGTACCCCAGAGACAAGGAAAAGTACAGTAAATGTTCGGTATCATAGATGGAGGAGATAGCCATCTCCTAACTGTGGTTGATCATTAGTTCTGCACGACACACAACATTTATTTACACTTTTATCAGCCACAGTCAGCGCATGGCACATCGCTCTGTTTTATTCTGCAGATCTTTATCTGAGCAAAATGAGCTGTAAACAATTTCATGCTTTGCAAGTGTGGCAGCTTTCCGTTTATACAGGGCTGAGAAAGAAAATCTGATCTTTAGATCGGCTCAGTTTTGGTCGTTAACTAAGAAATTTGGTCTCCAGCTTCAGCAGTTTAAATGATACTGTGCTATTAAGGCAGGTAAAACTTTAACACAGGCTTGTATTTCTCTCCTAGTGAACAGCTTTAATTTCCAAGCAGTGACCAGGGCTTTGTGCTTACTGTCTGCCATTTTGTTATTAAGTGTAAGAAATAATTTCGATCTTTTCAAAAACATGGACAGATTTTAAATAATAATAATAAATAAATAGAAAACCAATAATAAAACCACTGCAATATATATATTCCATGCTACATAATCCACAGGTCAACCTATTTGTTCAAAAAATATGTTTTAATAAATAAGCACAATTTCATGGATTGAAATTTAAATTCTTGCATAGAACAAAAAGGATTGTTTGTTTGTTTGTTTTGTATGTAAAAAAAAAAAAAAGGCAGGGATCCATGCAGGAAGCTATTGCTCTAAATCATATACTGTAGGTCCCCTTAAAAGCTGACCAAACTCACAGGTAGCATTATGTACAATACTTTACCAAAAAAATCATATACATCTTTATATATATAATATATAAACTCTTCTATTTCAAGGGGAAATATAGTTTCATTAAAGATAGAAGATGGCTTTCATTTACTATCACCATAAGGACATTTAGGGCTAAGTTGTGGAAATGATTAAATATCAATTATGCTCTGCTTTTCTCCCTCTCCATGGAAGTGAAGTGGAGCTGTCCCTGATTCTGGGCTTCATCAGCACTTTGAGTCGTTATTATATAGCTCAGATGGTATATTTGGTCATAGCATAAAGCTTCACAAGTTCTTCAATAAATCCTTTGGTGTCTTCAGAAATAGTGGAAGTAAACAGTCTGAAGGAGAGAAACAAAAATGGTTGAAATGAATGTCATGAAGTAGCAGTTAATAGTGTATTTATATACAAAAATGTCAACGTAAAATTTAAAACATAATTATTACCAAATGTATTGTGTTTTTTATGTATTGTAACAAATTATTTTAATATTATTCATATTATAAAGAAGGAAGTTTTGTAATGTTTTCATACAGTAGACTATATTAGCATGGGAAGTCATTAATGATTAAGTGATTTGGTTGTAAGTGGGAGCACATGGCCTTCAGGAAAACACTTTTACACTTTCAACACGCTGCCCAAGCCCTGCCGTGGCATGACATCACTGCAAAATAACAGCGTGTTTTAATATAGTCATATTGGTTTGGAAAATGAGCCTCTACACCTGCCTTCTCTTCCACTCTCTGAGTGGCGTAAAGCACAAAGCGCACAACAGATTCTCCTAGTGCACTGTGTGTGAGATCGTCCTCATCACTGCTCAGGACTGACTTTAACACTTATGTTCTTATTTTAATCAAACAAAGATGCAATCTGATGTATTAATCTTATAACAAAAGCCAGAAAAAAGAATTTTTCTGGTTTTTAGTAAAGGATTTGTTTTTCCCACAATTTTTCCCTAGCACCATTATTAAAACTATTATGTTTTTTCTAATCATCTGCATAATCTGTTTTATTCTGTAACTTAGTGTATCATTATTATTAAACTGTTCATTTAAATGTATATACCTTAATAGAAAAAAAATATCCCTGGCTTTTCATTTGCCCACATTTTGCAGTCTGTGTTTCAGTCCAGAAGACATTATAATATTTGTGATAGTTTTATGATACTTTCACACCTAAACTTAAAACTGAAACTTTATTCCGAAACTGAATAAAAACATTTTTCCCACAAACAGAAAAATCAGCAGAAAAATAACACAACGGTTATTGGACAACTGTCATGTTATCCTATTATTTTTGACAAACACCTTAGAAAAAAACTTTTGAACGAATCTCTATTAAATGCTAAGAAATGGAATTTGTTACAGAATTTAGACCTTATTTAGAACAAATGAAGCATTTCTGTGGTGCCTCTCTCTCCCTCATATTTTTGTAAAGAATAAGAAATGGATATTCCACAATTCTAAATGATTACATTGGCCTTCTTCATTTTTAAACTTTTCTGGGGAGAAAAAAACTACAAAAGAATGAAAAAGCTTTATTTGTTGAGATTTATCAAAGGCATTATAGAGAGTTTATTATGAACATTTAGTTGTTACATGTTTTTTATTGTTAATAATGAATTATTAGTTGCACTAAAATATTGCAAAGCTTTTCTGAGGTACAGTTATAATGAAAAATTGCTCATTAAACCACACATATTATTATCATTATTATTATTATTATTATCATTAGAGCAGATCATAATCATTTAATTATGTGATCTCTATATTGTATTTTTTTTATTTATTTAACCTGCCAGTGACGCTGATGTTAGCTTATATATGTTAGCTAATGTTCTATTATTTATAATTAAGTTTATTCCTTTTTAAGGCAGGAATTAGATTTAATTTTAAAAGTGAAACGGAGTTCTAATGTCTGTGTGTGTGTGTGTCTGGGGATGCTGCATGCCTGTACATACCCATGTGGCATTGTACACGGCGGCGCGCTGTGCTGCTGCTCGTTAGTGCGAGGCGGACATGGACCAGGCTCCCTCCATGCGCCACACCGAAAACGCGTAACTGAGTCTCTCGTGCGCGACGTAGCTGCAGCTGGACATCTTGTTGTCCATCTCGTCGCTCTGCAGCACCTGATAGAGGAAGTCGATGTAGCGCGACGCCAGTTTCAGCGTCTGGATCTTGCTGAGCTTGTCGGACGGCAGCGTTGGGATGATCTTGCGCAGAGACGCGAACGCCTCGTTCAGAGACTGAGTCCTTTGGCGCTCGCGCACGTTGGCCAGCACGCGCTGGTTCTGCAGCTCCTCGTAGGACTGCGCGCGGCTCGGGCTCGGCTTCTTGCTCCGTTTCGTCGAGCCGGGGCTTCCTCCGGAGCTGTCCTCCTCACTCGACTTCTTACTCGGTCTCCTCTTCCGGGCGAAGCGCCTGTGCTGCTGTTGCTGGCGGTCCAGCTCCTCCTCACTGGTCCCGAGACTGTCCACCGGAGACACCGGGGAGCTCGAGCTCTCTTCCATTTCTCGTTTAAAGAAATGCAAGGGCACGACGGAAGAAAACACGCTGTCCGCCTGCGGATCCGTGGTGAGAAAATAAATCCGTGCGGGATGACAACAGACTGAAAAAACGTTTGGATGTTCCACCTCAATATGATTGTGTATGCGTGTGTGTGTGTGTGTGTGTGTGTGTATGTGTGTATATATGTTTATGATTCTTTCGCTCACTACAGCTTCTTCACTGAAGGTTTGCGCCACTTTTCGTCCCGTAGGAAGTTTTTGCCTAATGTTTTATGGAAACTTTATCCCAGTCTCTGATGCTAAATAGATGGAAAGGGAGGAGGGACCGCGTCCGATTGGCCGACACGCACACAGGAGGGAGCAGTGTTAGGTTACACTGAGGCTCTGCACACACGTCAGACAAGCAGCCTCATCTTTTATTAAAAGAAATCTTTTCTAAATATCTAATAATAAATATAGGATAAGCACAGCCGACAATTCATCAGTTTTCAACAACAGCAACAACAGATTCATACCATTACTACTACTGCTGATAATAATAATAATAATAATAATAATAATAATAATAAAAATGACAACTATATTATTATTATTATTATTATTATTATTATTATTTGTAGTAGGCGTAGAATTATATGCTATAGTAATAAATGCTAGAAGTATCTACCAAATGTTCAATAGCCGTCAATTTTTATTTTTTTTGCAGAACACAGAAAGAAAAACACTAACTCTACCTCAGATCAATTAAAACAATGATTTCATGTAAAATACTTGTTTGTCCATATTCTACCTACCTATTATACCTGATGGTCCTGTCCTCTTACTAATTTTTCAGCATGTATTCTGAAATAAATTATTCTGACACATTATTATTATTATTATTATTATTATTATTATTATTATTATTAATAATAACAACAATATAATAATAATAATAATAACAATAATAATAATAACAACAACAAAAACAATAATAATAACAACAACAACAACAATAATAATAATACATAATAATATTAATGATAATGATAATATCATTATCATAATCATTGTGGTAATACACAGGGTGTTTATATTTTTACTAATATTATTATTATTATTATTATTATTATTATTATTAGCAGTAGTAATAGTAATATTATTGTTGTTATAGTTATTATTTATTATTAGTAGTAGTAGTAGTACTAGTAGTATTAGTATTGTTATTATTATTATTATTATTAGTAGTAGTAGTAGTAGTAGTTTTAAAAGCAACAACATCAATAATAATAATAATAATATTAATAATAATATCATCATCATCATCAGTGCGGTAATGCATGTGGTGTTTATTTTTTAAACTATTACTACTACTATTACCACATTTATTATTATTATTATTATTATTATTGTTGTTGTTGTTGTTGTTTTTGCTGTTGTTAATAATAATAATAATAATAATAATAATAATAAGAAGAAGAAGAAGAAGAAATCTTGTTATCATTTTGATGCTGTGAAACTACAAAGAAAGTCATTAAATACGGACATTAAGAGATTTATTCTCCGTTGTGAATAACACACACGGACTCGGTTCATTCGTTTAACAATTCATGTTTTTTTTTAAATATTATTATTGTTTGTTTCTGTCGCGCGCGTCAGTCCCTCGTGTATGACGTCAGGTGCTGTGCACCTTGCGCGCCGCACGCGACTCTATCATACGAGTTCTCCGCTTTTCACAGCTCGTGACTCACGCCTTCATCTTCTCTTCACCGCAGGGAGTAAAGCGCCTTCACTCGCTTCTCTTTATTAAAGTCGCGTATGCATATCATTATTTCCGATATCAACGGATCTTCATACAGTCTATTAATAGTCATATTTTATATGATTAAACAGGTGAGTTTGAAGCAGCAAACTCACTACATAATAACTTTGTCTCAAAGCACAGTGGAGAATATTTAGGACGTTTATAAAACCAGTTTGCAATAAAAAATGTTAGAATACAGAGTTAAAAAAAATCTGCTCTGTCTTCAGTAGAAGTGCTAGCAGTAACAGTATTAGCTTTATGGCAGCATTAAGTTCGGAAGCTTTGTTTACAGACCAATGTATGTCCATGTTCAACAATATTTACACCAACAGGTTTCACTATCTTTCATTATGGAATAATTTTTTCCCCCTTTTGGTACAAGTTCCTCTACTAAACCAAAGTCACCAGCTGGTTAAGAAGCAGTTAATAAGCCAAGCCCAATTTTCTCTTCTCAATGCACATGTCATGTCTCATATTTCATCATTCAAGGAACGAATCCAAACCCTTCTACAGTATCTGTGTGATAGAGTAAACTGGGTTTGATTTATTTGTTTTTATTAAGATAAATAAGCTTTTTCCAATTTACGTTGTTCTAATGTACCAGGTCCATGTTAGTCTAAAACAGAATAAATAGGCTTAGATTGAAGGTGTGTTTTCTGATATGTTCCTCTGAGTCTATTCTTTCAACCATGATGAAAGTCTTCTGCCTGTTGTTTTCCAGAAAAAAAAGTCCAGGCTTTCACAATACCCCAACCACATGTCCAAGGCGGCCTGTTGTGTTGAACTTTTGGCAAAGCCTCACAAGTTCTGCCGCATCAATGCAGAGTCTGGACTGTCTCCTTGTACGAGACAATAATAATGTATGTCAGATTTCTTTTACCAGCGTCCAGTGCTTCAGAAAAGGCTGTTGGATGTTTTATATACTGGTGAAGCGTGGTCAGTTTTGTTAGGCTTTAAATTGTGAAATGCATCTTCTTTTGATATTTCATTCAATTATGAGCATATAATGCACACGCGAATTGAGAACAGGTCCCTGAAATGGTCACAGAGAGTACAGTGATCTCAAAGTCTATTCCAGGATCTTTAGCTTTAAATTTATCTGAACATTAAGGTCATTTTCACCACAAGAAAACCTCTTTAAAGTCACACTTGCTCTACTGTTGCTCTACATGAACTTTTGCATGGTGCTTATGGGAAAATTGGTAGCCTATTTTGGTCTGATTTCTGGGAAGTCTGAGTAGTTGAGTGTGTATCAGAACTTTAGAATGATATGACTTGAAAGTTGTTCAGGAATCTGTTTCATTGCCAAAGATTAAGCCTGATCCATTCAGCCATAAAAAAGAAACCAACAGTAAAATCACTATTTAGGCTTATAATTTTAGATATTTTAGATCTTTTTTCTCTCTCTCTTTTTTTTTTTAACACTAATCACTACTGGCAGCATTATTTCAGAAGCTAATTCTGACCTATGCAAGAGAAATCATCTCAAAATAATTAACGAAAGACCTGGGTTACTCCATGCAGTTACACTGCTGGCAAACTGATACCCGATGAATATCATTTATAGACCTTAATCTTTAGAATTTATGGTTCCTGACCTAAGAGGTGCTCTTTAAAATCCTAGCCAGGATTTTCTGGGAATGAAAGCAATGAAATGAGCTGATACAAGTATGAGAAGACTGGGTTCTTCACCAATAGACTTGAAACAAGTGCAAGATGGTTTTAGAAATGACAGAAAGATATAAAGTAAACATAGTAGAACTAAAAATCAAAGTAATGCAAAATGATCAGTCATTAGAAAAATAAAAACTACTGTATTATAGTCCACAAATTTATAGTACTGACCTCAAAAACATGAACAAGTGAAAGAATTACAGCTATTTAGAGACAAGGTGAGTAACGTAGTGACAATGTCTGTTTCTGCTTAGTGCCCTGGATATCTGTCTCTGTGTTCAGATTTAAACCAAAAATGTTTTGTTTGTTTGTTTTTAATTAGATATGAACTGATTACCTCAATCGCATAGAATTTGTTTTATTTTATTCAGCTTTTCAGCAGGTATAATACAGTATTTGTGTTCATCTCCACATACATGCTATTTTCTAGCAAATTTAGCTGGTTTCATTTCCCAAACTAGTAGCCATGACCCTGAGCAGACAGTTACAAAGGATGATGTAAATAATGTCCAATTTTTCCAGTATGGCGCATTCATCCTAACATGGTCTTTGTTTTTTCTGGAAGCTTCATATCCTAAAGTGAAAACCGAATTTTAGTTGCGTCCTGTTGGATCCCAGACCTGGTGCATGCCTCAACCAGATGTCTTGTGAAAAAAAAATCCCACTAGAGATATGTTTATGCACCAAAACTGAACATGAACTCAGCAACGAACATCAACACTGTGTCCAGCACTATAATTGTCCAGCACTGGGTTCTTTTTATCTGCACATACATGCACATACATGCACATACAATGTCATAATTTCATATAAAATTTACTATTCACAATTTTTTTTTTAAATCAGCCCAGCTTTTTGAAGGTACTATGTCCCAGATATAATTTAAACATCATCTGTCCATTCAGCTTTGGTAAGAAGCTGAACCTGCATTCCTCCATCACCCCTACAGCTTCAGAGAGACACCATATGGATGCTGCAGCTCCTTCGGAACATGTGCTCATGATGGCAGCTATAATACCATACACATTTCCTCATTGATCCTCATAGGTACTCTTCTTGTTCTCCTGAAGCGCTGGGCAGGCTCTAGAGATGACCCACATCAGATCAAAGATGTGTAATGCCATATTTCACTCTGCTAAGATGATGCGTTTACATCTCCCTGACACCTCTAAATCAGTTCCACATGGCCTGGAACTCTTTAATAAGCTGAAATCCTTTCTGCAGAGGCCTGTCATATGCCTTGGCAGAGGGCTCAGGCGGCTGCTTTCAGGCTGCAATAAATAGAAAGGAAACAGCAGAAAATTTCTGGAGACTTTTTGTGTCAGTGGCAGCTCACAGGGTTTTAATAGTCATTTCCTTGAACAATCTGGTAGAACAAAGGTGGGTACTGTGTAGGTTAGAGGATGATATTGCTTCTGAATGTTATATGAAGAAAGAAGAACTGGTCTGATCCATGGAGGCGATGATTTGTTGGATGTGATCAGGGGTTTTACAGTCCAGATGTATCCTATGGATTGATGTATAAGGCCTTGCCTGACATGAACTTGGCTGATCCTAAGCAAAGTCAGATGTGTTCTGTGTGTTTATGAATCTTGCATTTGTTGATTAGGTGTACAGAGTGGGCTTGTGAGCGTGTGCATGCAATATGTTTTTCACACCAAGATGAACAGATGATGCCGGAAAACTGGGAGCAGCTGTTTTTCAGACTCTATTAGTGTTACTGCTATCAGCTTGTGCCGGTGCTACTGTGTGTAGCATCACACTTACCTGTTTAATCCTGTGGTGCCAAAACATACACAAACGTTCAGCATAGTGTCCTGACTCTAAGCTGACATCCATTTTCTTTCCTTTCAAGCATAGTGTCAATATGTGCTTCACTGCACAGCCTGTAAAGGTGGTGTGAATGTGACACACATGGGTGAACTAGGAGTGTAAACATGTTCCAACAAACACTGCTGTTTGGATACACAAGCTCTTCATTCGCACCCTTCCGTGCAACAGTCAGGACAAGTCTCCACTGACAGTAACACTTACTTTATCGTAAGTCATCTTTACTCAAAGGGAATCGCTTTAGCAAGAGCAAAGAGAATGCGTACTATCCATTTGATGAGAGGGAAGAATTATTTGGATTATAAAGGATAAAATGATTTCTGAATGTTAAAAACAAACCTTTCATAGGAACTTCCACCTCTGTTTGCTTTGTTCTTATCTCAGAAGCATTAACATGCCTTGACCCTTGATGTAATTTATGTAAATAATATAACACTTGCGTGCATGCAGTTGTAGGAAATTAATCAATATTGGGGTAGTGTGCCGAAGCCGATTTACTGTTTCCACCCTGATTATTTTTCATCAGTAGCGCGTCCCAAAATGTTTAATTTCTTATACCACAAATATTTCCCACTACTTATATTTTGTCTATTAAAGAAATGCACACTGTACATTTTATTCTTTTAAAGTTATGTTAAATGTTGTGGAATGTCAGTATTGGATCCTGTGATCACTTACATTACACAGTTGCGGTCAACTGTACATCTGTGGAATACATTATACAGTTACGGTCAACTGAATGTCATGGGAATATTTGGGCTTTCAGTGATTCCTTTGAACTGGTCTTTTTTGCAGCAGAATGATTGTGCTGCATACATCTTTAACAGAAGAAATACCCAATAATTTGGAGCATGCCTTTTAATTTCTTTTTCTTGATGTCAACACGTTCAAATATACAGTATACATACACCCACTTAGACTATTAATTCCATGGTGCTGAAAGGCCCAGACCTTATAAACTTCTTGTTAGTGATCGTGATTGACTCCAGCTATTAGCTTCTTTGTGCCAAGATACTCATTGATCACTCATAGGAATGACCAATTCCACAGTAAAATGGAAAAGTCCATCTCAGTGAAGATGTAAGAAAGATTGTAGATTTACACAAGTGAACAATGTCCTTTGGAGTAAGATCATTTCAAACAATTTTAAGTAAAAACAAAATATTGAGAAGTAAAGGCATGCTAACAAGTTATGGAAGAAGAAAGTGTCAATTTCAGCAAAATGGAGTGTCAGGAACATCTTTGGAACCACCATGCCACAGGCCTGTTATGAAATGAAAGATGTTGAAACACCAATGTCCCTGTCTATAGTCAAGCTAGTTTTACATCGCCATGGTCTAAAAGGCTGCTGTCCAAGAAAGGAGCCTCCGCTCCAAAATGAACACCTTTAAGCCTGACTAAAGTTACCAGCTGACATGGACAAAGAAAATAAAAAGATTCTGGAGGGAATTTTTGATGAGATGTATGTTTGGAGGAGTAAAGGAGAGGCATTAAACCCCAAGAACATTGTACCAGGTGTTAAGTGTGGTGGAGGTGGCATCATTCATTGGGGGTGTTTTGTTGAACTGGTGCATTGCACAAAGCGGAGAAAATAATAGAAAAGGTCTACCTACTTTTACATAACTTCAAATCATCAGCTAGACAGTTAAAACTGGGTGTTCTATCAGGACAGTGTTCCCAAAGCTGGTAATGGAATGGATAAAGCAAACCAACTGTAATTTTACACCTAAAACTTTAACCTAAAATTTGAAAAAAAAAAAAAATGTCTAGAAACAGATTTGATCATCTTGTTTTTGTTATATAATGAGCTTATAAAGATAGCATTTTGTTTATTTAACAGGTTTTAATGCAGTAATGCATTTCACGCAGTATTGATTAATAAACCCTATTAAAGATGTAAATTTGATCTCGTGTTATGTTTATAAGTGTCAGGCACCTACATGCCCAATTCATTTGTCAAATGGAATCAAATCAATACGCTACACCTATACACAAGAAAATTGACTATTCTGGTTTGTACATATCTCCATTTTCATTTTGTAACCCCCCTGACAAGGTGTGGTTAAAATCGCATTAAAGGGTCCTTCATAAATGTTGCATTAGGATGTGTGTAACAGCTTGAAGCATTTAGGTTTGTTTAATATGATGCAGGCCTCAGCCGCTGTGTGTGCTGTCAGGGCTGGATCATTGGAGGCTTTGCGTGGCTTCTCTCCAGGGTGCCAGGGGCCCCAGAACACTGCTGCCGCTGCTCACTTTGATTTCAGCTGAGGTGAAGCAAATGGGCCAGAACGCTTCCATCACACACTCTGGATTGGGCTCTGACAGGCCAAGCCTGCAATTCCTTATTATTATTTTTAAAGGAGAACAAGTTAAAGAAATGTGAGAAATTATTCTATACCAGGCTAAATAGTTACATTTATTTGCAAATACAAGTTCTAAAGTTTGGGATTCCATTTGGAAGTCCTGTTCCTGATCCATCAGGAAAGAAATATGTTAGATACATCTGTCACTTGAACTGTATGAATGAATAAATTGAACATTTCTTACTCCAGTTTCAATAATCTTAAGTCAGTCTCATGTATCAGTATTTTTCCCTTCCAGTTGGAAAGAGTTTTCCACGAACAATTGCAAACACGCTTAAATTTGACAGAAAAAAATAAATTTCATTCATTCATATCTATAAAAAGTACATTTTGAAGGATATTTTGTTTTCATATTCAAATTAATGTACAACAGATACTCAACAGATGGGATGTACGATTTGAGCCGAAAGTAGAGTATTTTTTACTCATTTTACTTTCAGCTTAAAAATGTACATAAATACATGTGGACAGATCATCTGACTCAGAAGACGAGCTGGTTAATTTTTGGGAAAATAGATCACCTAACTAGAGACCGGTACTCCTTTCAGTGTGATGAAATACTTTATGTGTCTGCCAGGTGATGACTCTTGGTTTGGTTGATAGTGATGTATTTTGCTGGTTTCACAGAAAATTAAATCAACCAGTGTCATAGGTGGCATGTGGAAATATGACAATTATTAGTTGGTTTATCAAGGGACAAACAAATTATGATGTTAAATAATTATGGATTCAAAATCACTCCATAATCGGGGGCCTGGACCTATCAAGGTGGGGTTCACCTTGGACAGTGACAATCCATCCCACACGCACACACAATCAAACAGGCAATTTGGGAACGCCAATTAGCTTTTTAGTCTAAAGCATGGGAAGAACATGTAAACTCCACAAACACAGGAATCAAAACTGACTCCGGTGGTGTAAGGCCACAGTGATAACCACTATGCCACCATGCTGGCTGACTCAAAATCAAGGAATCGAAAATCATTCCTTTATGGCATGATTTTAAAGAACCTTTTCTGCTTTCTTTATTTTGTACTGTTTATTCTGGTTAGCCAAACTCAGCATCCTGAGTGTGGGTCCCAAGCTGGAAAAAAATTGGAGGATTGCATCAGGAAGGGCATCCAGTATTAAACCTGCACCAAGTCACATGTGCGAATCAGATGGTGAGCTGTGGCAAGCCCTTAATGGGAGCAGCCAAAAAAACAACCAACAAAAAAATTGGTTTTTATTTTTTCCTATCTTTTTCTTTTTGTAAAGTCTATCCTAATTCAGCACTGCATAACATTAATGTCTTTTATTTTACAGAGTATAATACTATCCCGCTGCAGGCTACATGGCTTATGATGACATCTAAGTCATCAGTAACCTCCTTCGTCTTCGCTTTTTCCAACCACAAGACATTTTTAACCTACTGCCAGCATGTAACATTCATTATTTCATTCACTGTTAAACTTTAATGGGAAATTCTAGTTATTGGTAGCTTTGAAGCATGGACAGGAGGCTGTAGCTCATTACTGAAGTAAAGGTACACAGCGCTCCCTCTTCTCTCACCCACACCCTTTTCTGAGCAGTATATTTTAATGAGACATGCACTTGTGACCCTGGTGCCAAGGGTAGCCTTAGGCTCACAGCACTGTGTGACCAGGTGGCCAGGACTCCCCCACTGAGCCTGGGCAAACACAACTTGTTTACCCTACTGATTGGCCAGGCACAAGTGAGTAACAGGGCCATGATTGGTGTAAACGCAAGACAGACATTTACAGTCAAGTGTAAGTCTGAAGTCTTTATGTAAAAAAAAAAAAAAAAGACAGCACACAAAATCCTGCAGTTGTTCATACAGAAATGCTTTTGTAGTATAATTTGATCGATTAGAGTTATATATCTCTTAAAACACCTACTATTATGAAATTATAAATTAAACTCATAGTAAAATCTGTGATTTCAACTAGGGGGGGAAATGTTTTTCATAATACATGTTAATGTAATTTTAACAAAATAATGTGTATAGAATAGACAAGAATTTGTGAAGATTAACAGTGAGCAAAAGTAATGATGATAATACTAATAAAAATACTAATAATATAATAATAATGTACTGTAGGCACGCAGCTGGTCTCAATCCTATAAGAGGATCACTCAACACAGTCTGCATGTGGAAATGATCTTACTTTGACTGTTAAACATAGCTGTGATTTCTATTATCGATTTTTATGATGCTGCCTCACCAAGCATTTAAATCATATTAAATTCATCAGTGTCATTCTTGATTTCTCCACCAACAATTCCTAGATAACCATGACATTTCAGCCCTACGTTTCCAGGTTTTAATAATGCACTGGACAGTTCTTAGTTGTTTTCTTTGCTTGATGTTTTGACTAGGCAGGTGATTTGACTAAGCATGTTTTGACTGAATTCAGGTGACTAGGGATAAAAGTTGAGTTTGTACCATATGTACCTTTTCTTATGGCATCATTAGCATAAGCTCAAACTGTTCAGCTATGTCCATTCCAAGTGAAATCAATCTAATATGACGTTATTGCTTGGCTATACTACAAGTTGTTGAAGTCGATGTACAGTATTACATCTTCGTGTGCAATCTGCAAACAAAACGAATACTGTAGTTTTCTTTGTGACGGAGGATCCAGGCGAATGTAATTCTGTTTAAATGGGATAAAAGCAGGCTGGTTTTGAAGTAGACACCATAAACACACCTGCCTCTTTGTGTACAGAAAGTTTCCTGTTGTTTCCCGTGTTAGCAGACTAATCACATGGACATTTGCTGAATAAAGCAAACCTCTTGTACGAATAAACAATCTGGAACTTGATACAGTTAGCAGGATGAATGGATTATGTGTATGAAGGCTATGAAGACCTCTTCATCCAAAGGTTATTACAACTAAGGTGCCATTTATGTGCCATACCTATTAACAGTTAAAAGTATGTTATGGATAAAATGTAAAGAATTTTTTTTTTGATCATTGTTAAAGTGTCCTTCAATGTAATATGTATACATACAGTACAAAGAAACATGCATTCATACACTAACCTTAGTTTAGATAAATCATTTAAATCCACATAAACACATGACAGCTCTCTAAGACTAATCTTGATATGTAAAAAAGTCGTTCAAATCTCATTAACATGTTATTTTGTGCATATGTACTTAACATCATGCTTGAGTCATCTTTTATAGACTATGGAAAATATTCCACAAGTTAAACAGAAAGTTTTCCTGTTTTCCTGAATATAATAGGAAAAAAGTGAAGTAAATAAGTCCACTGTTTAGTTTAGTTTTTCCTTATTTTCCTTATTTTCAATGACCTTGCAACCAATAAGATTAAGTAACAGGACTGTGCCTTCAAGGTAAACCCATTTTGAGTTCTTGCTAAACACTGCTGCTTTCTCATTTGGGATCATACTGCAGTCGTTCAGCAAAAAACCTTGGAAAAAGTAGATATTATTTCCTAAGACGGGGTCATTTTTTGAAACAAATAAATGCATGCTATGTTAGATTCAATGTTGCAAAAAACATACAAGGAATGGATCACACCTCAGTTGTGGCATCATCACTATGGTTATGCAGTGATCAGTCATATGAGACACTTGATCTACAATACCTTTCCTTACGATACCTGACAACTTGGAACGAACACAAATCGTGGCATTCCACTAGAGGGAGACGAGTAATCATGCACCATGGATCAATTACGTCAAATCGCAGCAATCCCCGCCACTGACGAATGGAAGGGGAAAAAAAATCTAGTACATTTTGTACCTGCCCAAATGACATAAGAATAGAAATCACTGCCCTGATCTGTACAGCAGAAAGAGTCTCCAATGAGGATCCAGAGATCTACCTCTACCCAGAAGTGTAAATCACTCAGACAGAGTGTAACACTTGACACACAGCGTCCTCCTGGGCCACACAACATGTAAACGGAGAAGCACACTGCCTATGTGCTGTAATTGAAGCCTCTGTTATGGCAATAGCACAGCAGGGATCATGTTAGGGTGATCAATGGCTGGGACTGAGTGAGCCATCACACACCTGCCGCTGCGCCCAGAGACGGAGTTAAGGTCCTGTTAAGCACATCGCCCTGGAGGAAGGAGTAAGCCAAACTTATAAATTAAGTACCAGTCCCTCAAGACGAGGCCTGAGAGACCGAAAAATCCGTCCAAAATTTTGTACGTGCATAGACACAAAGGCTGTGTAAAGCAGCAGGAGACTACGCAGTAAAGAGAATGATATTCGTTCAAGAGGTGACGCTTCAACAAAGCAAAGCCCAAGAGATTGCTCTGTTCAGAAGAGGACGAGAGACCCTAAGACGAACTGGAAAGTTGAGTTTCAGTTCGTTTAAAGCTTTGAGTTTGACCGTGACTGCGACTATAATGAACTTCCCATACCTTTCCCTGGTCCTGCTTAATTATTTCCACCGAGGGCTATTAATGGCTACGAAATAGCACTTGCAAGACAGGATAGGGAAGAGACATAGCCCATGTCTCACCTGCAGCCCAGGTGTGTTCTCAGACTGAGCATTTTCACCTGCGCTCATTTTTATAAGCACACCAGGATGTATAAGCATTCATCATATTATGCACAAATACAGCACTTACAAGGAAATCGCAAAAGCAAGCACAGTCTTGTGAGCGAACGGCAATATGCTAGCACGGGACAGCTGTGAATTCAATGTGGATAGTGGAAGTGATTCTTCTGGGCCAATACTAATGCACATTTACTGCAGAGGTACATTAATTGTTTTACCACTGAAGCTCAAAAAATTGATACGGATTCATAAAGGCAAATAATAATAATAAAAACATATTCGGCTGTTTTATTTGCAATCATATGAAATGACTTGGAGAAATAAATTCATCCATTGAGAGTTTCAGCTGTTAGAATATTTAATGGAACATTGTGGAAAAGGTATTTAGGTCAAAATCAATTCTTTTAAATAGTATGAAGACAGAAAAAACACCCAGATGGGTAATACTGTAAATAAGATAGTGTTAATAAATAATTAAAAAGATCATAAATACTATATATAAATAACATTTAATGTTCCAGTAGGATTTTTCAAACAGATTTATAGTTAAAGTTTTCAATTTCGCTGTATTTAGTGCAAAACAACACTCCTCTTTCATGTAAATATCATCAATGGACATGCTGTAAATTCTCACCCATCAGCTTGCAACTATATTGAAACGCACACAAAACACTTAAACAGGCACCCCAAGATTCTTAGCGTCCCCTTGTCTTCAAGTGTCTTTGCCCTACCATGGATGAAACCTGGTCTCATTCATCCTTAAAACATGACTGGAGTGGCACAGCAAAACACCGGGTCTCATTCTCTGCCCACAACAAATTAAAATATAAAAAGCATCTTGGATGCCAAGTGCAGACGTATGACATGGTGAGAAATGTGCAGATGTCAGTGTGCCATGATGCCAAGCTGCCAGTGAGGTGGGGGTGGTGGGAAGCAGGATCTCTCCCCCCAATCGGAGTGAGTCTGTCCCGCAAACTAATCCCACTTTATCCAAGAAAGACGAGCTGTCAGATCTAGAGGTGAAGGAGACAAAAGCAGGACAAACGTAAGCCTTTGGATACATTTTAATGACCAATGAAACACTCACAGGCTTGTTAGAGACAGGACTAACAACAGGAGCCGGTTATTCATTAAAAGGTTCGCCTGGATGAGAGGCTGCACTGAGACGCTGGTTAAGTAAAACAAACAGGCTGAGCATTGAGCTTAAATAAAGTACTTCTGTTATCTCAAAGCTTCCGAGCACAAAAGCCAAGAATTAGACAGATTGGAATAAAACAACAAACATACTTGAAATAATGAACAATAAATATGACTGTTTTACAGTGTCTGTTTAAGTGATGAAGCCTTTTTTTTTATTTTTTTTTATTTTTAGAATTAAATCTGCTCTGATATATTTGCATATTCCCTCTCAAGTAAAAAAAAAAAGTAATTAAGTGGAGCTTATACAGCTCACCATGATTTTCCATACGTGTGTCATGTCCTATTTTAAACAGAACGTTAAATTAATTGATAAGGAAGCAATCTTTCATTGAAACATAATTTTGGTAATAATGTTTACATAACACTAGCATTACAGACCAAATATTTTTACATGATTTTCTTTTATAAAATATGACAAGTCACACCTGTGTATACACACTTGTCAAACATCATATTAAGGAAAGTATTTTGTATTGACATAATTATTTTTAAAATTGATATTTTGTACATATATATTGCAATTACAACAATTAACAGTTTGTCTTAATGTGACACGCCCAAAATATTTCCTGAGGATGAACGAGTTCAAGGAACAGATTTAAATAAGTGGTGTGAGACTAACAATGTTCATCTCTTACAATGGATGACTTGAGGAAACTTGATTCAAGCATGAAATTTGGATTCCCATATTAATTCACAAATAATGATTTTTTTTTATTAGTATTTCAAAAATTATATTGAAAAGTAAAGTGTCCAGTTGGATGAAACAGGCACTTCTTAAGAAATGGACATCATGCATTAAACATCTTTAACCTTTCAATCGAAAATAGCTAAATGTAATGGGTTGATCATTGATCAGTTGTCATTGGGCTTATTAAATAAGTAAAGCCAACATTATATTAAATTATTCTGTACTAGTTTGTTCATAAGTTGTTGGATATTTAGATTCCTTTTATCTTCAAAAGTGTGAAGAATTGCACCTGCACATGCTCATTCATGACACATACATCAAAGCAATCTAGTGCTTATTTAAATAGTTCAAATATTATCGAAATACTATTCTAGAATTAGAATTTCTAAATTAGAAAGAAGGCAGGATCAAGCTTTACCACTTGTGTTCCAGATGGCATCGGTTTGATTTTTGTAGCCATTCTTCATGCACTCGTCTACGTAAGCCTTGGGGTCGCAGCCAGACACAAGAATCTCTCTGAGCAAAGCGATGTAGGCTATGGCCAGCCTCAGAGTGTCGATCTTGGACAGTCGCTTCTCGTAAGGGAACGTTGGCACGTGACAGCGCAGCTCCTCGAACGCAGAGTTGATGCTGAGCATGCGCTTACGCTCGCGGATGTTGGCAGCATGGCGCTGGACGCGGTACGGGTGGTGCTGAAGCTGGTGATGGTGCTGATGTTGGTGCTGATGCTGGTGGTGTGCGTGATGGCTGGAGGCAAGGCGGCGTGGCCTTAGCTTACCCTGCTTCTGCTCCTCTTGCTCTGCCTCTGCAGCCCCGCTGTCCAGCTCAGTCTGTGGGGAGTGAGACTCCAACTCTGGGAAAGCAAGCTGTGCTTCGGGGAACACAGACTGACACCCGATGGAGGACCATGGAGAAAGTTCATCTGTCACTGTTGTGGCATCTAACAGAAAAGAGTCAAGCTGTGACTGAAACTGAAAGTTGGGGTCCATTTGGCCCCAGAAGGCAAAGTCTGTAGCTGCATCTTGGTCAAAGTCAAACAGCATGTCCTCCATCACTGCTTTATTAGAATGTCTGAGCGATAAGAGTGACTTGTGACTAAGTCCGTTTCATACATCAACTTGTTGCTTTTATATGTCTACCTGCACTTGAGAGCTTGGCGATAGAGCACTAGGGCTCTGTCCTCCAACTGGCCTCTCCTGACACTAAGCCCATCCAGGAGGGATTAAATAGCTCGAGGCCTAGCAGGACTCACAGCAGGGTGCTTACGTCCATTCAGCCAGTTGAAAAAGACCTCATTAGGACACGTGCCTCCTTCAAATAGCACTCTCATTGCCATTTAAATACAGAAGCGAGGGCTCATTCAAATGGATCAGCCGATCTTGAAAATACAGAGAATAAAACATGTGCACAATTATAAAGTTCTCTTAAGTCGTTTCCCATACAGTTCAAAAGATGTACAAATTTTTACAATAACATGAAAAGACTTATTTGCGATGCACACATGAGCAGGTTGCACCCAGACTCTTAAGATAGAGCACATGGCCAGTAAAGAACAAGTCTGGCAGGACAAACTTCTGCAACCACTAAAGCAACTACTGAGATAGATTATTTTTATTTATAGAAAATGTTTTACTTTGCATTTTTCTAAATCTTATTATGATACTAAATGTAGTACACACTATTTAACTTATAGTGCAGTTCAGGACTAAGATAGCCAAGCTGCTCAGACATTGAACAAGCTGTTTTTATAAATATACTTTATAATAAAATAAAAAAAAATACTTTATAGGCCAGTTTTATTTTACTCGGGTTATTATTTAGGCCTACTAAATTATGCAGTCCATATTATGATAGAAAATCCCAGGTTATTAAGCATCATAAACTGAATTACCAGGTAAAGAAGTAATTGTATTTGTAAAGATATAAAGGTGTAATTGTAATGCATAAACTGGTTGGATGGCTTAAACAAGCATTAGTATAGTATAGTATAGTATAGTATAGTATAGTATAGTATAGTATAGTACAGTATAGTACAGTATAGTTTAGTATAGTACAGTATAATATTATATTATATTATAGTATAGTATATTATATTATAGTATAGTATATTATATTATAGTATAGTATATACTATAGTATAGTATATTATGGTATGGTATAGTATAGTATAGTATAGTATAGTATAGTATAGCTGTCTTAAAAGGACACAATTTTTATATAATAAAATATTAAGATTTTTTAAATATTCAAATACAGTGACAAACAGGCCTGTCTGTTATGATAGGCTATATTTTAAATGGACATTTTAATGGACTGGGCTTTGCTGCAGTTGTACTAACACAAGCCTACAACACAATACCACAAAATATAGAATAGTACCATAGCTCTCCCTGGTTGTTTAAGTAGAGTTAAAAAGAAATTTGGTTGTCTAGAATTTTGGAAATTTGGTTTAGATTGTTACTATTTAGTTATTTCTTTTATTTAGTTTGTAGTTGTTACTGTATCCTTGAGAACATTCATAATAGTGTAATATGGGAGAGAAATTAATTTTCAAGTATTCTCTTAATCTGTGTTTGTGAATAACAATGAAATAATTTAGGATTTAAAAAATACTCAATCACTGAATTGCCCTGATTCCTTAAGAAATTTGTTTAACACTTTAGCCAAGGAGTTTTCTGTTCTGGATACAGATAAGACTATTTCCAATTATTATTTTCATAAGAACTAAAAAAAGCATTCTAGTGATCTGAGGACTATTCAACCTAACAGTGGAAATGATTGACTTGATGGAAATTAGGGTGGAAGACCTTCCTAAAATTCAACTAGTCCAATTTACTTATGGGTTAAACTTTTAAAAATTGCATCCAAATTTTTAAACTGTTAACTTAGACTGTTAAGTTGCAGATATCATGCATCACAGTAAAATGGCCAAAGTGGTTAATATTAAATATAGCAAGCACAAACATGTTCAGTATAACTAATATCCAGTTGATTATGTTAAACATATTCACCATGGCCTTTTTTAATAGGTTTTGTTTAGACAGCCGGTTAAAGAGCAGAGAATAAAAGCTGTTCAGAGAAGAAGTACCAAAAATGAGAGGACTGTCAGAACCTTCTGCCGTGCAGAGGGACCAGTCTGCTGCAGCTGACACTCACACGTACACACATACACACACATACACACACAAACACATGGACATAACCTTTTTTTTGTACAAATGTTTGTTTGATTTATGCTACATATGTTTTTAATGTCTGTATGCAGGGACCTTAACAGGAGACAAACTTAGAAGAAGAAGAAGAAGACAAAATAAGCTATTTTATTTAGCTTAAATTTTATCATACAATACCAATGCACTTACAGCCACATATGGTATAAAGCTTACAAAGGTAAACAATTGTGAATTTTACAAATAACATTATTACATTGATGTTTTCCATATTAATAAAAAAAGCCGAAAGTGCAATCAACACACTCGTATCCCAAAGTGGCACAGATTTATTCATCCTATAATTTATCAGTGGAATTTTGGGATTTAAATAACACTGGATTAAAGTAGTTGTTCATGTCATGTTCTTAAAACCTTTGTGAATTTACACCCTGTTAATCTTAAATATTCCTCAATCAAAAATTCCTCAACTTAAAACCCTAACCCGATTTAGCACAAGAGTCCAGCATGTGTGCTTCTTCACTAGGTGTGTGTGAAAAAACAGGTCTTCAGTCCAGTGCAGCAACACATCTGCAGACAATTAGTCTCTGAGTTCTGCAGCCATCTTGACTGTAGAATTATGCTGATGAAAACAAGAAATATAAATGAACCCAGGATTAAAGGCATATTAGCCTCAGTTACCCTACACCTGCTCCTTTAACTTCCAGGGAACATTTTCACCAGCAGCTGCCGGATATGAAATCATTGTATTATGGTTAATAGTTCACGTTGTAACTGATACTGAACTTTGTCAAAGAAAACTAAAATGAACTGAAGTCATACTATCAGTTTCTTGCAACATCATTCTGATTCTGAAAATAGTGTCCAATAAATTAAAGGGTTTAAGTCTTACATGACAACCTGTAATCAGTATGTATGCAAATTAATTAATTAAGTCAAATCTTTATATCTGCCGGAATAGTTCAGAATAGTGTTCTGAAATTTTCAGAACAGTTAAAGCAATGTAACATATGTTGCTATCTTATCTAAGGCCACCATCACACTGCGACAAAGAAAGTTTACTACACTAAAAAGTATTTATACTAAATTCTCTGAATGTGACATAGACACACTGATAATCTTCTGCATGTGTGACATAAACATGGTAAGCAACAGAAGCACATAATATGAATTCAATGCAGTCTTCTACAAGGTAGCATGGCCCTACCATGGTCATAGCACAAGCCTAAAGAGGCTATTGTGAGATCTTCATTGATGTAGCCTCAAAGCAGTGACATCCAATGATAACTCAGTCAGAACAACATCCAGCCATTCCTGTCTTTGCCATGTTTATATTACATCAATGAAGTCTATAAGAGTTGTTAGGTATGGCGTTAACTGGCCAATGCCATTAAGTTCTTCTTGCTTTTTGGCTCAATCAAATCCTATTGCTTTCTGCCAAGTTCTACAAGTTCTTACGGCATACACCCAATTTCTTGTGGACATAGTGGGAATGTGGCTCAGGGTGATGGGGTAATGTTGGATGACTGTTGTAAAATAAGTATAATGATGTTGCGATGACGTCCAATGTTGGAATGTTTTTTTTTTTTTGGAAAGTTAGAACAATTTTAATAAAACAGCTGGGAAACCCAATGTAGCAAATACAACCTAAAAAAAAAACGAAATTTGAACCAATATTCACACAATGTCTAACCACATCCATGGTCTCTTAAGTTTCTAACAGGGTTCAGAAATCCTGAGATCCTGGGACAGACATAACAGCTTCTCACACAAACACTGTATCCAATGTCATGCATGTATCTCTCAGTGTTAAAATGTATTACTATAAGCTGCAACTTAGCTCCAAATTCCTCTGCTGTAAAATGTTTTTTGCACTGCGTCCAAACTGCATCATGTCTGCTGTCAAAAAACAAATCTCAGATGTTAAGCAGGGCTCTTTTTTACTCTTTTGACTGCATTCTTATTTAATACTTTGGTACATTCCATTGGTAATCATGCAGTCCTTTTACCACAGTGACTGGCCGAGTCTGCTCAGTCCATCAGTTTAGTATTAACGTTGTTTTAAAGTCGTTTTTGCCACACTGGGTTAGGGCCATTTGTTCGATATTATCGCGTCACAAAGTTGTTCTGACATCATCTCATCAAAGTCAACTTTCAAAAACAGCCTAATACCAACGTTGTTCCCATGTCCATAACATTACCAAATTAATGTCACCACAACATTTTGACAACCAAAATGTCCTGCTGGAAAACAGAATATCAACAGACAGGAAATGGTTTATTGGATTGACATGTTTTTGAGTTATTCAGGTTTAGTTTAAACTGGTGACTATTAAACCTCACTAAAAATCAAATTAATAATATAGAGTTGTGATTTCATAAACACACAAGCGTGAGTGTGGTTGTCAGGCTTCACGCAAGGTTTCCACCCTTGAAATCATTCTTGAAGTTCCTTAGCTGCAAAACAAATCTCTGAGTTGTCTATTACTCATAAGCAATTCATGCATAAAAATGGAACCTGTCTGCCTTGTCCTGGATTAAATTATTACTTAGTAGTTTGCATGTTTTGTTTTTTAATCACATTCCTTTAACATTAGCAAGTTAGGAGCAACTATGAAGTCAACGCTAATGTTGTACATTACTAATAGAAAGCCATTCCATAACCATACACTTTGTACCAATGAACAAATCCACCTTGTTCTAAACATAATTAGATGGAACCACCCTTTAGTGTCTGCACAGCGTCTATGTACACTTACGTCCCGCTTGGTCACAGGCATTTTTCAATCTGACTTTTTACTTTTTTGGCAGATAGCAGGTATAAATTCTAAATTTGTTCAGACTGAAAAGTCTACTTAGATGTATCTTCAATGTTTTTCTGCATTGATTTAAGATTATTGGTCCCATTGGATTATAACATATTTCCCTGATTACTACATTTTCTACTCCCTCTGATCTTTTAAAAAAGAGCCTAGATATGGTGAAGAGACTAACCATGTCACAAATCATGTCACGAAGTTGGGACATGATTGGGACAAACATTTTGGAGACAGCAAAAATTTTGGATGTGATGAACACCTTCCTAAGCATTGCAAAATTAAGAAATCTAAGTTTATTTGATGCTATTGGATTTATGCCACCAAATCCAGGAGGAATCATATATTTGTACGCTGTCTGAGGTAATCATGTAATGATAACAAATCAAACATCTGCAAATTAATATCCTTATTACCTTCTTCATCCAGCTTCACACGCTTGTTTCTGTGTTGAATAGGTTACACCACAACATACTGCATATGAAAATAATTAGAAGAACAGAAGCCATCAATTGCTAGTTTGTGATATGGGATTTACATGTATGCTCTATTATGGAAAAATTGGTCAAGATATTTCAATTTAAAAAGTGGAATATGTGTTTATACCATGATACCTAGGCCGTCCACACCAGCTCACAATCAGTGTCCCTTTGGGGAGCCAAGCCGTGACACTCTTAACCACACAGTCTTCCTCTCATTAAAACTACAGGACAGTTTTCTCTCTTTTTCCGGCTCTCTCCATCACACAGCCTGTCTGGAAAAGGCATCATGTGCATAAAATCCACTTGCATAAACAGTCCAACCGTGGGCTGGGCAAAGACACCACAAGAGACACGGCAAAGGCTTAAGCCACAGCTTTACGGCGCTGACATGCATTCTGATGACTTGCAAGCAAAAGTCCCTTCTTCCTTTTCCCCTCATTCTCTCTCGTTCTCTGTGGGTCAGGCTAAGGAAAGGGGGTGTTGATTGTTCCTCCAGATTTCAAATGCTTGTGACAGAGCAGCTGAATGGCCCTTTGGTTCAGGGGGTCAAAGCTCTCGGGCTCCTGAGGATGTGCAAAGAGAGAGAGATGATGTAGAAACTGAGACGTTTCACCCTGGACTGCAGAAGGTGAAGAGACCCTCAGACAGATGATCTTGTTGACAGGACATATGTGAATGATTAGGCTGTTCTTCTCCTATAGCACTTAATGAGATAAAGACCGATGGGTTGTAGGTCCATTGTACAGGTGCAGGTGTTAACCTGAACAGTGACTGGGCCAGCGGTGTATACAGCGGCTGTGCTAAGGGCCTGGTTTTGTTTTTCATTTGTCAGAGTTTGAGATATCTTTCATAACTCTACATGACAGAACTCCTTTAGTTGAGACAAGACTCTGGCGGTATGAATAGACTTTTATATTGACCTTTTGCAGACATGTGACTGCCATGATGTCAGACACAAACATTGGGAGCCATAAACAGCTGATGATGATTATGTTCGAGGTGTATTTCAGAGCTAAATAAAAAAATAACAGAAATATTACCTGATGATTACATGATTAACTAGTGAATTATGTTATGCTTTGTCATGCAGATATAAAGAGTAACTAAGCAACTGATGGATTCTGTTCTGCTGATTATTTTCATAATGCAGTATGTTGTGGTGAAATTCACAACTTATTCATAAGAGAGACAATTGTCTCAAAATAGATTAAGAAGGTATTAAGGATATTAATTTGCAGAGGTTTTATTTGTTATCTTAAAGTACAATATCTCAGTATCTTTGGTGGCGTTTGCTAGCATTGGCTTTCTTTCCTAGCTTCCTAGCTAGCATCCTTTCTAGCTCATTCAGTGCTTCTGTTGCACATGAGACAATGCTATGGAATATGCTGTGCTTTATGCTTCATAAAATGATGTGCAAGTAATGTTTTAAGTTTTCCAATTAATAGCTGATTAACTGTTTGAACCCCAAATAGTGTAAAATGGAAAGCTAGTATAATATGTAGGGTGCTGAAGGCCTTGTTGCACATACTGTACTGTACCAAGTAGTGGCCTTGTTCAGGTCTTTTTGAGAGGGATTTGGGCTTCAGTCTTGTGTTAGAAGCTCGTTCTCCATGACTTTGATATGACTTGGAAGTAATTACTAAGGAGACAAAATTTAGTTTAAGATGACATAATGTTATCAGTGATTGTGACTGGTTTTGTATATGGGTTTTGGCACTGGTTTCCAATAAGTATTGTCCCTTTTGCCATCCAGAGGTGGGTGGGATGTTGTGATGTCACATGCAAAAAGTACAGTAAATATTGGGTAAGTGTAGACCAACACTGCTCTAATAATCAGGTTAAGCTTTGCATAGCGCTTTTAATAATGTTTAGCAAAATTCTATTCAATTAAATTTGATTTATATATATCGGTAAATGTCACAAAGCAGTGTTACATAATCAAAAATAAAATTAGGGAAATGAGTATGAAATGTGTGAGAAAATATGTATAAAACATAATGATCAGATTGTCCCAGATGAGCAAGCCAAAGGTGATAGTGGCAAAAAAAAATGTAAAAAAATCTCAGGTAATAGAAATAAACTTTGAAAGGAACCAGACTCAACAGGGAACCCATCCTCATTCCCGTGACATCAGATAGCAGGGATTGATTTGCAGTCTTTCTGTTTGTTATGAGGCTGGAAGTTCAATATAGCAGGAGATGTATTTAAGTAATTTAGAGTCCAATTTCATTACTGGGTTCTCAGTGAGAACGTCAGTCCTGAACTACTGAGTGACTGCAGTCACAAGTCCTCAGAGGACAGCTGTCTGAATCAGCCAAGTCCAAGGCCATCTTCATGGTCAAGTGGAACTGTCCCCAGTCACCACACACATCCTAAAGAGACCACACAAAATCTCTATTCAGAAGCGGGGCACCAGCATGAGTCAGTGAGGTCTGGAGGGCAGAGGGGGTCTGGATGACTGGCAGCTCAGGAGCGCCATGTGTAGATTAATGGACGTGAGTGAGCCTCTCAGAAATCTTTATGTAGTTTTAGATCCAAAATAAGCAAGTCAGAGGTGATCGAAATGACATGACTAAGAAACCTTTAGAAAAAACAGACTTAAAAAGGTCACTGGGTGACAATAGATCTCCTGAAACTGTATATACAGTATATATACAGTATATACAGTAACAACAGTGCTAATTGTGTTAACAGGATGTTCAGTGTGAGTATTATTTATGATTACAGCATCAGTTCTTAATTACAAGTCTACAGACAGATTATTCACTGCAGAAAGGCTAAGGCTTTAAAAAGAAAAAAAGTTTTAAAAAGAAAACAGTTGGGGATATTTTATCTGACAAAAAATTTATAATAATTAAAAAAAAAATTTTCCTAAAAATGTCTAACTCTTCAATTTTCCTTGAACCATTTGCATATCTTCATGAAGACATGCAAATTGTAGTGATAAATATGAAGGTGTGTGACAAAAATAGATAATCCTAGAGAGTCCTAACAATAAAATAAGGAAAGAAATTAAAAAAAAATAACACCCTCACACAAAATCTGTCAAATTAATCCAATAATTATAATACATTCGTTATCTGGCTAGTTGACCGTAAACACATAAACTATGACTAAGCTTTTGAATATTGTTTATTTAAACCCAGACGCTAACTAAATAAGAATGGGAAGTATACTTCTGTTTATAGATATTTTCCCTGCCTCAGTGAGTAATCTATGAACGGTTAAGGCTCGTTGAGTCATTCCTCATAAACACTAGTACACTGAGTCAGGTCCTGAAGTAGCCTACAGAAACACAATGAAATGAAACGCAATGAAAAAAGTACTCTCTATCTTTGTCAGAGGTGGCATCCAAAATCTGTCAGTTATGCATCCTGGCTCATCAACAGCCACTCAGCAGCCTGGCCTTAGGATGAATAAGAAGTTCCACAAACATCTTGGGGAGGAGGATCTTAAAAGAAGCTGACCCCCAAAACACTTATTTTGCCCATTTTCTTTTGACGGTGCTCTAAATTCAGCTTTACTGGCATTGGATTCTTACTGAAATTAAGTTTTATTTTCCCACAAAAAAGGTTATTTACGGGTAAAACCAATAAAAAAAAGACTCATAGATTTTCCTCCGGCCATTATTTCATCTACTGTTTTATACAGAATAAATAATAGTGCAGTATTTATAAACTGTGTGTGTGAGTGTGTGAGTGAGAGAGAAAAAGAGAGAGAAAGAGAGAGAGAGAGAGAGAGAGAGAGTACAGTTACTGTAGGTCCATAAGTATTTTGACAGTGACAGCATTTTATGTCTCCATACACCAGCACAATGGATGTGAAATAAAGCAAACCAGCTGGGATTGAAGTGTAGACCTATAACTTTAATTTAAGGGTTGAACACAAATATTGCATTAATTATTTAGAATTTACAGTCATTTATGGAAATCAGCCCACTTTCAAACGTAATTAGACAATTGACTGGTAAGCAGGTTGGTGGCCAATTGTGGCCTATTTCTTTTTAATGTAAAGCTAAATCCTACACTTCAGATTAAACTGATTAGACTGCTATCCAAGGGCATTGTGATCTTACATGACAATGCACATCCGCACATTTTGTTTTAAGGTGTTAAAGCATCCTCCCTATAGTCCTGATCTTGCTCCTGTTTTGTCTCCAGAAAGCTGCCCTACGAGGACAAAGACTCACTTTGGATGATGAAATGAAGACAGTGGTGCATTCGTGGCTCGCAGCTCAACCGTAAACATTTTTAATAACATAAACATAATTTTCAAACATAGGAAAATATATGAAAAAATATATGAAAAAATGAAATATCACATGCTTAATTATTCATACCCTTTACTCAGTACTTGAAGCACCTTTGGCTGAAGTCTGTTTGGGAATGACAGAATGAGCTCTGCACACCTGGATTGGGGGATTTTCTACCATTCTTTGCCATTCCTTTCAAACTCAGTCAGGTTGAATGGAGACCATCAGTGGACACCCATTTTTAGGTCTCTCCAGAGGTGTTCAATAGGGTTAAAGTCAGGGCTCTGGCTGGGCCACTCTAAAACACTCACAGTGTTGTCCCTAACCCACTCCTGTGTGGTCTTGGGAGTGTGCTTAGGATTGTTGTCATGCTGGAAACCTTGGGCTCAGACTACGGTCCTGAGCGCTGTGAAACAGGTCTTCGTTAAGGATATTTTTATACTTTGCTCCATTTAGCTTTTCCTCAACCCTGACCACACACCACAGCATGATGCTGCCATCACCATGCTTCACTGTTGAGATGGTATTGGGCAGGTGACAAGCAGTGTCTGGTTTCCTCCAGACATAACATTTTGAATTCAGGCCAAACAGTTCAATATTGTTTCATCAAACCAAAGAATCTTGATCCTCACAGAGTAAGGGTCTTTCAGTTGCTTTTTTTCAAACACCAAGTAGGCTTTCATGTCCTTTGTTCTGAGGAGAGGCCTCCATCTAGCCATACAGCTCAGATTGGAGGAGGGATTCAGTGCTGTTGTCCTTCTGGAACATTGTCCCAGCTGCACACAGAGTATCTAGAGCTCAGTCAGAGTGACCTTCAGATTCTTGGTCCCCTCTCTTACTAGGGCCCTCATTGGTCCATTTGGCTGGGTGACCAGCTCTTGGAAGAGTCCTCTTTGTGGCAAACTTCTCCCATTTGAGAATTATGGAGGCAACCGTTAGTTCAGCAGAATTGTTCGTAGCCTTCTCTAGATTTGTGCCTTGCAACAATCCTGTCTCTGAGCCCTGCTGGCAGTTCCTTTTTCCAGGCTTTTGCTCTAATATAATATGCATTGTCAGCTGTAATGCCTTCTATAGAGAGGTATGTACCTTTCCAAATCATGTCCAATCAATTAAATTTACTACAGGTGGACTTCAATTAAGGTGTAGAAACATCTCAGCAACAATCAAAAGAAATGGAAGGTATCTCAGCTAAGTTCGAGTGTTGTTGCAAAGGGTCTGAATACTTACATATATTTGATATTTCAGTTTTTTTCTTTTTAATAAATTGACAGACATTTCTAAACTTCTGTTTTCACTTTTTCATTATGGGAGTGAAAAATGTAAACAACTAGTATTAGGCTGCAACATAAAATTTTTAAAAGGGTTCTGAATACTTTCTGAATCCACTTATATGTACAGTATGTGAATGTGTGTAAGTGTGTGAAAGAAATGGATATCTACATTATGAGATAACTGTATTATATTGAAACGATATAGTGATTTGACCAAAGAAAGGAAAGAAAGGAAGAAAGGAAGAGGTCCAGTACCCTGAAAATAAATGTTGTATGTGGTCATGCATGACGATTTCTTTTCTGAAAAAATAAAATCATGATGTGGAATTTTCTTTCTGATGAATCAGCTAATTAAGAGTCTCCTGATTGTGCAGATCCAGAATAGCAAAATAGCATGCATCATTAATTGGAGAAAACAGGCCTAACTCCACATACCGTACACACGCATCCTTTCGAAACCGTAAAAAGCTTTGAGGAAATTGCCACCCACGCATATATATTAAATCTAAAACCAGGGAGACTCTTGAAGCATTTTAATATGCAGCAATAAATTAATTCAACCTCTGAGAGAAAGAAGCCGCACTACATTCTTGTAACCCAAAACTCACATCTGAAAACAATTTAAAAGCCTGCTTGGTTTCCGTGAAAAGGACAATTTGGTAGGGGGGGGGGTGCCACGGCTGAGGGGTGACGTCCCATGAGATCCCACACCGGGAGTGTGCCAGTCTGTTTTCCTCTCTATGCCCAAGATACAAGCAGGCATTTGCATGTAAAGCATGCAAGCATCGAAGCATAAAAAGAAAACATCGATAAGGGCTGCATGCCAGAGTGTGCGAATTATCCAGCTGCCTGCACAGAGAGAGGCATTTCCTACGTCTTTTACAAATCACAAACAATGAAAAAAGCATCAGACCCCTTTTATAAAATATTCTGACACTTGTTCACTTTAAAGGGGAGACTGAAATTTAAACGTTAGACTTAAATGTTATCAAGGTTAAAGCCCATAATTAAGTGGTATAGAAGAACAAAGTGAGAGCCTCCACAGAAGCCATGTGACTGGAACTGCTAATTGCAGAAAGCCTCAAGGCTTGGTGAAAGGTCACAGTCATTGCGGTATCACTTTAATTTCCCATGAAGACACAGCGAGAGAAAAAGGCATAGTTTAGGCATTACAAAGCGAGTTTTGTGGTGAGGATAGATATGCTATTTAATTGTAGAATTAAAACAAATAATGCAAGATCAAACGAAGCATATGCAGAGTGACACCCGCACAAAAACAATTCAGACTACAATAAATAGGATTTTTATAGAATGCGAATCCATCAGCAGTACGTCACACCACTAGCAGTCATCTGGTCTCGAGTGATGCGGAACTATACGTTGCCAGAGCATCTCGTGCAGCCAAAGGTGTTGCACTTCCTATTGCGTTTCAACTGCTGCCAAATGCCTTAGCCCCTAATCCGCCATTATTTCCTAAATAAAAAAAATATTTGAAAAGGAAAGAGAAAAAGAGGGAAAAAAGCTAAAGATTATGAGAAACAGATTGCAGAACATAAACACCAACCAGAAAATCACAGAAACAGGAAACAGGATGAAAGTGCTTCCATGGAGAAAAAAACATAGGATCAATGGCTCATCATATTCCATGATACATCGGGTGTGAGCGAGAGAAGGCAACCAGACAAACACCAGACACTTCAGGGCCGGCTGCACGCCTATGAGAATAATCCTGGCTACTTAAGTCAGGATCTGAATCATTAAAAAGGGAGTCACCCTTTGCTTGTTGATTTGATAGGGGTTAAATCGAAGCGATCAGTTCAGATCGACAGTGATCCTTATGCCACTTGGGGTGATGTGTATAGGATGTCCTACCTAAAGCATCTAAGTCATTCCATGATAAAAAAATAAAAAAAAAACATCATAATATTAAAATAAATTTTGTTCCATCGTTTATCCATTTGCTGTATGAGAAGTATGGCATGGAGCCTAAAGATTATTTCCTGCATGAAAGACTTTGACAGGCCAAAGGGGAATGTATGTGGGTAACCTAACATTCGCTTTAATGGTAACATTTATATGAGAGCTATAATAATTCAACTACATAAAAGTGGAACGAAAACAAACTCTTCAAAAGAGACCACAAGCACGAAGAATGTGGCCAACGTGGTTCTTGGTAATTATTTTAGGGTCGCATTACATAAGATGTGACAGATTACATGGACATAAAAAAAAGTATTTATGAAAGTTGTGAAATGACATTTCCCAAATTATGGTAATGCACTGCCTAAAATAAATGTTGCCATGGAGAAAAGAACTAGATGAAAGGAAGTTATGTGTATATATATTTTTAGAAAGTCATTGCTTTATAGATAAATTATATTTGTGGCGCATGCAGGTAGCTGAAAAGATCCTTGATGCTCACTGACTCTGATCTCAAATCCTCGTTATTACTCCCCTTGACCAGGGCAGGAATATGCTTCCTGGGGGAATTTGGAAAGGATTTGGCAATGCAGCTTAGACAAAAAAGTGCTTGGCAATGGCTTTTTCTTTCGGGGGCAATGAAAAATAATTTCCTCTTGAAAGAGCTGCATGAGGGAGCTGTTTTGGACTGGACACAAAGAATATGAGGCATGCATGAGGAATGCATGTGTGATCGTGAATGTACAACTGCCTAAAATGTCAAAGACAGGCAGCCTTTCTTGCATCCACATGCCACAATAGTATTCACCCAAATTCTAATGCATAAGGTATTTCTGTACACTAGGGAGGAAAAGAGTGCTTATGGTGAATTAGTAACAGGAAACAAACAGAACCTGACTTTTCCAAGTACAGTGTCAGTTTAATGGACACCCTTAAGATTTGGACTGGGTTTAAACAGTTTATACCCAAAAACCCATGCTCGCTTCAGTGATAATCACACCTGGATACTGTAGATGTGTACCTAAGAACGGCTACTGGAATAATAAACACTGTCCTGCCCTCATCCCAGGATTCCTACTAACGATATACTTCTCCTTGAACACGCTTAGGTCATTTTCACATTTGCATTTTTTGTTCCCGATTCTGAGCCATTTGGACAGAGACTTTGGTACATTTGGAAATCAGTTTTTGAGCCTGGGATCATGCCAGAGAACCAATCCCTGGTCCTCCTTTAAACAGTGGTCTAGGGCTCGCTTCAACTGAATGGTGTGCGGTCCACATCACATTTGCAAACTATTCAGTCTCAGTGCCATATGCAGAGTAAGATGATTGGTTCAGCTCGCTATGTTACTTCCTCTTTCAAGGTTTGTGATGGCAGTGATCACAGAGCAGACACAACACATTACTCACTCACTCACTCACTCACTCACTCATCGTCTATACCACTTTATCCTGTATTCAGGGTCGCGAGGGACCTGGAGCCTATTTCAGAAGACTTAGGGAACGAGTTGAGGTACACCCTGGACAGGGTGCCAATCCATAGCAGGACACAACACATTGATATATAAAACCTGATTCTACCAGGTTCACACCTTATAAGGGGTGAGTGCTGGACTGAAATAAAATGTGAAAATGCACATCCTTTCTTGGAAAGTGCTTCATGAAATACTGTAAGCTGTCAGCTTGTTCATTAGGGACAATCTGCTAATTATAATTTATACATACAGTACCAGTCAAAATGTTTGGATTTATTTTTCTACAATACTGGGGATTTCAAAACTATGAAATAACACATATGTATCAGGTAATTAAGTAACAACAACAACAGTCAGTTGTTGTTTGAAGACATGAAGATCAGCTGTTCTGGAACAGTTCTTGGAAGAACAGTATTGTCAAGTGCATTTGCAAAAACCATCAAGCACCATAATGAAACTGACTCTCATGAAGACCATCCCAGGAAAGCAAGACCAAAACTGACCTCTGCTGCAGAGGAGAAGTTCATTTAGAGTCACCAGCCTCAAAAATCACCAATTAACAACCTCAAATTAGAGCTGTTATGAAGGCTTTCAGAGCATTAGTAGCAGATACATCTCAATATCATCTGTTCACAGAAGATTATTGTATATATTGGATGTATTACACACAGTGTAGAAAGAAATAAAAATGATGGAATACAATTAGATTCTAGAATTATATGGTGTGTCCAGACTTTTGACTGGTAGTGTATTTCTTCAAACTTTTCAAACTAATTTCTATATATATTTATTTTATTCTGTAAAACTGCTTTGCAACAATGACTGTTGTTAAAAGTGCGATTTAAATAAAACTTGAACAATTGAATTGCAAAACTGAATTGTAAGTTTTGGTATGGAAATAATAATAATAATAATAAGAAGAAGAAGAAACAATTATCCTAGTCCTTAATATTTTACAAGCCTGCATGCACAAAGTTATAGATTTATAGAATTGATAATTTATAAATTGATACATTTATAGAACTGTATAAAGTGTATAAATCAATCATCGGTCAAGAAAAAAATATCCTATGTGAAAACAAACATGTGGTTATGACCACCCCCTCATCTGAACCAGCCGAGAATAACATAAAATCAAGTCATAAAATCAAATGATTTCCACTGTTTAAAGCTCTATATAAATAAAACAAAATTGAATTGAATTGAATTTCCAACCCTGCTATCAGGTGTCACCAAGAAGAAAAGAGTTCCCTTTTGAGTCCAGTAACTCTCAAGGTTTCTTCCTCATGTAGTTTTGCTCTTTCGTTTTTTTTTTTTTAACAGACACAAAACTTGAAAAAGGCTAGCAAAATTAAAGTGATAACCATTTAAGTTAACAACTTTCTAATGTTTGTGTGAGTGTGTGTGGGAGAGATAGAGAAAATAAGCGTGAGTTTTTTTTTTCTAAATAGGCATTATTCTTAATGATAGACGTTTAAAAAATATTAAAATATTTTATTATTATTATTGGTTATGTCATCTCAGGACGTTGAACGCCTTGACACTGGCTGGCTTATTGTGGACCCAAATCTACAGTACATCTGTCTTTCTGTAAAACTGCTTTGTAACAAACTGTATTGTTAACAGCAGTATTTAAATAAAATTTAATTTAGGGTGTCTTTTAAACCCTGGCTGAAATATTAAAAATAGATACAGTGTTAAAAAATAAAGTCTTAAATCTGGGACTGGAACAAGCAGTATTTAACTTTGCAGGTTTATCAAGCACACTCCACCTGCAGTTCTCATTTAGACGTCTTCTTTTACTTCCTCATACACTGTTAAAGGCATCTGTCTTAATCGCACAAACCCCTTCCTCATATCACTGCTTAGTGATTAGAAATCATTCTTAATCCTGAATAACTTTGTATGGAAAAATGTTTGTCCATAGTAATCGCTAACTGATTCTGACAGCTCAGGTCTAAGCACTCCTGCAGTTTGCGCCTATTTAAATTAACTCAACCATTTAATGCTGGAAAAAAAAAAAAACTCAGCACTGTGGAAAATATTATAAGCAATTTCTATAAAGATTACTAAAATCCCAAACTAGATTGTTCATCCTTATTCAAAGAAAGGAGAAGCGATTATCTATTTCTTTTTTTTTTTTAATGGCGGAAGACAGAAATGGCCAAAACACGCTTCACAATGTAGCCTCTAGACTTTAAAGCTCCTCCTGGGATATGGCTGCATCGGTGAATTTTCCCTCGTGCTGACAGCTGATCATGTGTCCTGGCGGAAGTGCAGAAAGAACAGTAAGCCAGAAGAGGTGACTTCAGACTGCAGCAGGGTCCTGACCCTTAAGCGGTCCCTGTTCCGCTGAGCTCGAATGGCTTGTATGCTGCATTCCCAGACACGCAGAGCCCACTAAAGATCGCCGACTTCAAAGGAGACCAGAAAGGTGAAGATATCGCCTGAGCAAGTCCCTGCCAGGCTGGCGAGGAAATGGCCCAATGTGGTTCTTATTATTTGATAAGCATCCCATATTTCTGGAGGTATTTTAATAGCTGGGAACGAGTACTTTTTCGTTGGAAGGCTGAATCAGAGGAGCCCCTGCACAGCACGTTCAGCGGGGGTCGGCGGATCATTGTTACGCAATGCCCCTTGCTCCATGGCATGCGTGATTCACACTTCACACTTCCACGATGGCCGAGCGGATCAGGTTTACACTTTATTCATACTGCTGGAATTGATTACATCACTTTTTTTCCCGTCATTCCTTGGAGCGCAGGAAGTTCCAGAAACACTCCAATATTTAAAAAAAAAAATAATAATAAAGGGGTTTAAAATCCATGCTATAAGTTAGGCAGACAATCATCTTTAGCCTAAATTAAATCTGACCAGCATAAACTGTTTGCATTTAAAGGTGGCTTTCAGAGGATATTAGTGTCACCACAAAGCTGTAGGGAAAATACAAGTCCACAGAGAGGTCTACATCATGAGATGTCAGTTTTATACATAAGACGTACTCCTTTCTGTTTATAGTCATGATACAGAGGTCAGAAATCCACCACACAGCAGTATTGTTCATCTCCGATCCTAGACAGACCACAAGTCAAAAAAGTGCTTGGATCATTTACCAACATCAGAGTATGTTTGCTGGATGACTTATTGTCTTACCCCACTGGTATGTCCTTTGTGGTGATTACAAAGGGCTTTTTTAAACTCTATTGACTACACAGTAACTGTCATACAGTGTCTCTTTTGTTTTTCTGGAAAAACTAAAGATTTAATACAACCTAAAATGTAGCTTTCTATCTGAAAATGCGTACTTCTCACCATCTTAATATGTTTCTTGTGTGTGAAAGGTTTGAAGAATTTCTTACAGAATCAAATTAGTTACAACATCCCTTATTTGGAAAGAAAAAAAATCTTTAATCTTTTAGTGCTCTGTAACACTTGCTGGCTTTGATGCACTTTTTAATATGAACTATTGAAATGTCTTTTCTTTTTTATGAAGAAAATGTGTTATCTTGCACATTGACTGTAAAATGACAGCAGGTGGAAGTTATGAATGATGAAGAAAAGGACCCATGTTGGAAATACGTGTCGTGTGTAAAGGTCTGGGTCAGTCTGGGTTTGGTCGCTGCTTCGTGTCCGGAATGCAGGAGTCAAAGTGAAGGCCTCACCTTAGAGCAGGCTGCATGTGAGGATGAGGACCAGACCACTCGGCGCTAGCAGATGGGGAAAAAGACAGCTGTGATGAGAGACATCTTCACAAATGTCACTCGGCCTCTGCGAACCAAATGTTCTTACCCAGGCTTTGGGAGAAGTATTGTCTTCCTGGTGGCCTGTGCTTTATAATTGTCACATGTTCATGCGTGCATCTGTCTCTATAAACCCCGTGCGCACAGACATTCAAAGGATCCCCTGCAGGCTTGATCAATAGGGAGAGTTATGACGATGGAGGAACGTGTTGAAATGGAGAGACCGGAATCCAGATCTCATGCGGTCCATTCTATCGAGTCAACGTAGGCACGCATTCGGTACTGACCTACTGCAAGAGACGTGTAGTTCGGGATGTGGGATTTTTCCCTTTTTTTTCTTTTTATTTGAAAGTCTCTTTGCCCAGAAGGAATAGATTTGCAGGCCTGCTTTGATCCCCTCTTTATGATTCTTTTATTTGTTTTAGCCACATCCTTTTCAGAGCCTCACTCAATGAAAGATGCTTTGAATTAGGAGCTAGGGGAATAGCACACACGGCATTCCCTCCGCGCCTCAGGAGGTGACATGGTGGGCCGCAGAGCAACCAATAACTACCTAACGTTGACAAACTGCTAAAAAGCTCAGTGTTCAGATTTCCAACTTTGGTGCACAGCAATAAAGTCTTTTTTTATTGCCATCGTCATATATATAATTTATATTTGAATTGACCAGTTTATTCAAGTTGAAATTAATTCGAGATTCCAAACAACATATTATTTAGTTCAGGATTACTTTTCTAGTCGGGAAGTCTAGGAAGCATGTCTGGCTTTGTTCATGTACGTTCCATAGTAAACTCGTATTGGAGAAATACAGTTGGCATGGTGCTGTATCTGGACACTTGCTTTTCATCAAAATCATCGATAAACACAAGACAGGATATAATTTAATATGTCTGCTGAATCCGGTTACGCTTCCAAAATGGTCAGTCTTGCGCCGGCGATATCGTCGCAGAAAAGGAAACTATTAGAATGTGTCGGATGCGTTTTCGCAGGAACAGCAGCTGTTGTAAACAAATGAGGAATTTAAATATTGAACAGGACGATACATCTGTACACATCTGGCTACAGGGACCAGATTAAGGTGATTCTGCGCCTTGATCAGAAGCTGGCTGATGGACCAGAGAGGACAGATGTTAATATAAACTGTGGACGGTTTTTTTTTCTGGTGGAGGGAAAATGACCTAGCTGATTCGAAAGCTAAATATATACAGAAATAAATGAAAATCACTTGTGTTTTGAAGATGAAAAGCCAGATTTATAATACGCCAATTGTCTCTAGATAAACTGCGTGATATGTCAGCTTTTTTTAGTTTCAGTAGGAAGTGCTCTGCCGTTCATGGAGCTCTGGGATTGAGAATGTGCGTGCATGTGTTTGGTCAAGGGGGAAACTGTAAACACTTCTAATTTCTCAATGGAAGTGACCTGCTGACAGGCACTACGAGGACTAATGAAGTAAATAAACAGTGTGTGTATAAATAGGTTGGATAAATAAACCTCTTCGAGGAAGCACATTTGCCGTAACATCTGTCGTTTGTCCGGGGCTGGCTCTTTATCCAGGCAGCTGGCTGGTGGACACCATGATGCCAAAAGAACATTTACTTCCCAATAAAGAATGAAACCGAGCCTCGGTTCGCCTTTCGCTCCTCGTTCTTCTCGATCTGAGCTATCTGTTCCCTCCGAATGGATTAGGGGAGTGAGTGGCAGCTGAGCGGTCGGAGCTTTTGGCCTGGTGCTTGTATTTATCAGAGCATGCTGTGCTCTCAAGCTTTCATTAGTGTATTTAACGACACTGTCAGACTCTAAAAGGCAACGCCGTGTCCGCTGGTTGCAATGAAAGAGTATGATTTAAATGAAAGTGAATCATTTCAGGACCCCTCTCTGTAGGTGAAGTAGTGAAATGTGCTAGAAATGCCTATATATCAAAGGTGAACAAAGCCGTTTATGTAAAAGTGCAAAAAGTAGGGCACAAGGAGATCACTGTATGGTAAAGAAAATGGACACACAAGTGCTTTCCTGGAGAACCGTGAGGCAGTTTGTAATGTTTGAAGAGTTATCAGTCAAAGACTAAGATGGTATAAAAGCTATAGTTCTGTCAATCTTTTGATTCTAAATGCTTAGGAAAAAAAAATAATCTATTTTTTCTATAACACAACTCAAACAGGTTCGGCAGGGTTAATATTAATCCTCTCATCCTAATACGTTATTGTTTCTACAGCGATGGCCAAAAGTATTAAGACAAAATATGGCATGTATAAGACCTCGAAACAGGCGATTTCATTCATTATTTCTTGCCTATTGGAATCAGTAGGTTTAGATGGAACAAATATGTGGCAGGACTTTTACTTCCTACAGCCGGAGAGTCCCCCTCTGCCCCAAAATGGCTAAAACTAGGGAATTCCCAAGTGAATTACAGAATTTCTGTACATAATCTTCAGGAAGCAATCAAGCAGGCATGGGCTGAGAAAGTGACACCAGAGTACTGCACACATCTTTTTGTCTCCACGACCAGCCGGATGATCATGTTTTGAAGAATAAATCACTTACATACACATACCAAAAATGGTTAGTTGTCTTGAAATTGAAATTAACCACATAATCTTGATTGCTATTATTGAATTTCACTTTTATCTCAGCACATTTGGACACCACTGAATAGTAACAGCGTACAAAGAAATATGTTTGGTGGATGCGTACGCATAAATGTATTTTTAAAAATCATCTATTGATAAGTTTTTGATATGACCAGATGTTTATTTAACATTTATGGAAGGAGTCTCCATTGCTAGTGCATTGTAACAGTAAAAGTTGTAAAAGTTTCTCATCATAAGAAAGTCTTTCACACAGAAGAAATTTGTTGTTTCTGTGTTACATGACAAACTGCAGTTTTTGTTGCGTTATCTTTAAGCTGGAGTGGGAATGACTGTTTATAACTGAAGTAATGAACAACTGTCTCATGGAAGCCTCACAGAATTGAACTTTGCATTAATAAAAGTTACACAATATCATCAAATTGCACTGGAATGCTGCTGTAGTATAAGAGGAACATGTGCATACACACACAGGTACATACACACCAAAATCCCTGTTTACTGCATGTGAAGTGCTTCATCAGCCCTGAGCAGGTGCATGGCAATGCCGAGGAAGACAAGAAAAGCACTCCTGTACACCAGGGCACAATGTTAAAGGTGGAGGTGCTGATGGAGAGAGAAAGAAAGTAAGCAAGAGAGAGAGAGAAAGAAAGAGAGGAAGCAGGCAAAAGAGCAGACCTGATCCCACATGTGGTACACATTTGACACTATAAACACACACAACCTCCTTGGCAAACCTCCCACCCATCAAACGCTGAGTGAAGAATAACAGTGTATAGCACTCGGTTGCATGCAAGCACACCCTACCCTCCTCTGTATCCTCTTCCCCACCAAGCCCCCTTTTTATCTGAGAAATATGACCACCATTACTGTAGGAAGTGTGTTACGATAAATACAAAAGCACTACGAGATGAAATGTTTACGCAGCGCGTTAGAGAAGCGTAATTGGGCCGAGCGCGCTTCGTTCCCTTCCTCACGCTCCGACAGAAGAAAATACACAAAAGCAATTACCAGCCTAGACCAGGTCTATTACACATACACATAACAGTATAAACACCCACATACACACATGCCGTATGTTTCTGCCTCCTGTTTATCATGGTGGGTCTGAACCAAACTAAAACATAAGAATGTTTATGATAGAGGGGATGATTGCGCATGATGCTACAGGCACTGCTGGCAGTGTCACAGTCAGTAAGGGGGTCCACGATCATCAGAGTTGGGAAGTAGTGTAGCGTACTTTATACACAGCAGCAATGCAATGTGCTTTACATTGAGGAGATGTAAAAAATATGTGCTCTTAAATACAGGTGATATGATAAAATTGGAGAATAGGTGTAATTAAAGAAGTTGGTTAGAGTCAAGTCTTTTCCACCACATGTAATGAGGAAGAATGCATTCTACCGAGTTCAAAAAAAGTAAATAAAAAAACACAATCATGTTGATTCTCCAGTGACCCCCTTCCACTCTCTGAACCTGACTGATCGATTAGGATGGCCTCATATGGTCAACTTAAAGATGTATGTGACTACTGAGGAAGATGTCTAGGAATGCATTTGATACAAACAGTTTTGCTATGATAACTTCTGACTGTGGTCACTCTGATGGTTTTAGACTGGAACTCCATTGAACAGTTTTCAGTGAACAGGTTCTAACCTCAACAAAGTATACTTCATGGTCGTATGGTTGGACTGTTCTGTGTCACCCAAATGAGGTGGATTTCATTTTGAGTCTGGCACCTCTCAAAAGTCAAATTTTCACTTTATATTTTGGAGATTTTTTTTTTTTCTGTAAAGCTTCTTTGAGACAGGCGGCACAGTTGCTTAGTGGGTAGCATTGTCGCCTTGCAGCTCCAGGGGTTTCCTTCTAGGTTCTCTGGTTTCCTCCCACAGTCCAAAAACATAGAAAGATTTGGTTTCAATTTTTAAAATCTAAACTTTGAAAGATGTGATGGCAAGATTGAGATATAAAAACCATCACTGCAATCTATCCGTCACTGTGTACTCTATGTATCTATTGAGGCTCTTAGCATTCAGTCAATTTGTACAGTATGGTTACAGTTATAATCATGCTAGCTAACTTTTGACAGATCAGCAATAAATCCTTAGCTAATGTTAGCATCAGTAACTCAAGTCAGTGTATGATTTGAAACAGACATCTTTTCATTTTGTAGTTTTTCACAATTTTCTTTCATACTTTAAGCAAATGAGAGAGTCTACTCATCACTGCTTTGATTGATTGATTTGAAGAATGTGAAGCTGCATTTCAACATTTTGCCAAACACTTTATCGAGATGCATAATTCTGCTTTCATGCGAGTAAAGGATTTGGGTCTCTCTTTATAAAACTGGTTTCTTTAAAATGTGTTCTTTGTGTGTGTATCTGCATGTGCGTGTGTTCCAGAGTAAAAGAATTTCCAAAGACATCCAGTGCAGATTTAATTGTAAGAACAAAAGGCAAATATGCACCATCTTTCAATTCTTTGAACCGTTAGAGCTTTTATTTTTGTATTTATCCCATCCAGATGTAAACTGCAGATGAAGTGAACTAGCTGATTGCAATAACTGCTAGCATCATGTGATTTAAAAAAGCAATACAGTAAGGGACCCCATGGATACACAGTATGTCACAGACTCCTCAGAATCAATGGAGAACTGGGGTTCTGTGGATGGTTAAGGGTTCTAGATTTCTCAGTGTTTCTTTAGGAAAGTAAAGGGACTAACTGAAACCCTAGGGTGCTAGATACATCCGTTCATACCCACATAGCATGTCAGGAGCCATGCAGCAATACTTATAGTTTTCAAGTAAAATTAGAAAGGATACAGTATATGTTTTTTTTCTTTCTAGCTGCTAATTTACCCCAATACACCTACTAGCATGTGTTCCATAGTAGCCCCATTGGACTACCCAGCATTATATAACATTAGGAATAGTTTGGATTCTATGCATATTTCAAAATCACTCCTGGTAATCAGCTTGATTTATCGGTGAGTGAAAAGTCAGATGCTGGCTGGCAACAGTAAGGAACAGTCACACTGCAGAAGTTAGCTTGGATCTGTGGAACGTTGCTGGGCTCAGATCCAGCTGTTTCCTTGGTTCAGCTCCATCTCCATCCTCTCTCTATCACTGCGCACTCTAATTTGCCAAGCAGACATGCATCCCTGAAGAACACAGTGAAAAAGTGATAAACATGTGCCCATAGAACATCCTGTCCTTTAAAGAACTTTTATTAGATTCTGATATTATCACATATTTCACTCATATCTGATCCAAATACAAGATCAGGATGGTTAGAAATCAAGATCATATGTGAGTGTGAATTATAACTGTTTTTCATATTTTAACCGATTAAAAAAAAAGTACAACACAAAGATTCTTTCTCAGACCAGGTTCCATATAGAACTGTTTAAGGAACCAATTAACTATCTAAAGCTCCCTTGAGGAACCTTGAAAAAAGCTCTTTTTCTGTAAGAGGGTATTCAAATAGGTAAACTTTTTTCTGTGGAGTCCTTTAAAGATGAAAGAAGAAGCATTCCTTCTAAGGACCATCAGAAGAACTTTTATACATTTTCAGCTTTCAGCTCTGGGAATTCAAACATGTATGAATACAGTTTTGGTAATTTCCTTTTGATTTTATCAGTTGGTAACATTTTACACCCTGAGCCATGTCCCCATTATGTCCTCAAAAAATTGGGTGAACACAGTAAGATCTTGTATATCTTGGTAGAAATGCAGTAGGAACTGTTAAGGACATAGTTTTGTTTCTCTTGACGTGGAGCCATCATACATTTTTTTGGTCATGATCAAAAAAAAAAGCCTGGTAAGGATCTGATTGAAGTAAGTAATTGTTGTTACATTAATAAGTTGTTCTTATTAATGTAGCAACAATTTTACAATTTTACTTATGTAGCAACAATGGCATTGACCAGTTAATGCCGTAACTAACAGCTCTTAGTGACTTAACTACTAGCATGGTGCAGAAAGGAATGATTGGATGGTGTTCTAACTGAGTTGTCACTGGGATTGTCACATGTCATGTTTAGAGAATTTAGTATAAATACTGCATTTAATTACTCACACCATCTACAGTAGCTGTTTCTTTATCTTCGTTTGTCCTTAAAGGTTTTTGTTCCTAACATAACACAAGAACTCTAAAGAACTCTAATGTTTTACAAAAGTCTACACAGTCAGCATACCAAATATCCCACTATTTTGTGATTCTGTAAAGGATTTCTTTCTTATACTCTTTTACAACTCAATACTTTGTTCACACTGTTTTTTAGTTGTCCATGCTATAAATGAAAGTACAAGGATGTGGTACTGTAGTACCAAGTTGCTGGTGTGCGGGCAAGAAAATAAGAAGCAAGATGACCTCAGCGAAATGAGAATGATGATGAGTAAATTACAGGCAGCCTTTGTGTTAATGAGTGGATGTCCTGTGGACTAAAGGGAGGAATAAATCAGGGGTGGTTGTGGAGAAAGAACGCTATTAAACAGGACATTCCCAAATGTGCAGTAAAGTACAAGGTAAACATCGTATTAACAATGTTTCTATTTAGTCAAATTTTTACAACCATGGTAGGACAACAGTCAACATTTAGACTCACATTCACACACTATGGGCAATTTGGGAACGCAAAATTATCCTAATCTGCATGTGTTTGGACTGTTGAGGAAACTGGTATATCCGGAGGAAACCCACCAAGCACAGGGAGAACATGCAAACTCCATGCACACAGACTCTGAGGAAGGAATTAAACCCTCAACCCTGGAGGTGCAAGGCCACAGCGCTAACCACTAAGCCATCATGTCATCATGATAACTCTTAACACCCACAAAAACTGTAATTCTGAATATGTAGTAGGAAAATATCAGGATCTGCTGTAAATCAAGCTGATACTAACGTGTTGCCTAAATTGATGGGCCACTTGATACTTTATTGGAGTAACTTAATTAAAAGAAAATATTTTTAAAAGGTTAAGATGAATCCACTATGTTTTTAGTTTAAGAGCCAGTTGTAAGATCTGTACTACACTTTGTTAAAAGTTTATACACTGAAGTAAATCTAATGAATAGGCCCATTCTAATGCGCATTAAGATCTGCAGTTTGCCTTGATATAGAGAAGGATCGGAGCACCGAGTTTATCTCAGTGGAGTGTCACTGTGAAGAATTGACATCTGAGATTATAAATCAACAGCCTGCTCAAAGACTTCAGAAATGGCTGGAAACCACAAGAGCAATATACTTCAGCATGGAATTCACTGAGGACAGAAGCCTCGCTTCACTGTCACGCAACGCTGAGGCAATCCAAAGGAACGCTCCTAAGGCTTCTGGGTCTCCTGAGTATTAATCACTACTGCAACCCATGCTCAAAATAAACACTCCTAATTCAATTAATACACAGTATCTACACATTCATCCAACATACACAACTGACACAACTTATGATCTATTGCAGTCCGTTATTCTCACTACCACTCAAAAAAAAAAAACCAAAAACGAATGAATATAGCCTACAAGTTGGTCTTTTTCTGATGAACTGAAATAGTGATAAACTTAAGCCTGTGATCTGTGTAATAATGTTAGTATTCTGAGTGCAGTAAAGGGAGTATCATATGCACACCTGCCTGTCGGTGTTAATGTCTGAAAGGGGGGAAAAAACGATCCAGACAGGAAATTCATGATTTTGACAGGAAGCTGAAAGAGGGGGAGAGCGGTCAAAAGTCTTTAGAAATCAGGGCTCACTAAACAAGCGTGGCTGAGTAGGGGTGCTCTAAACGAGCGTGCCTGATTTAGGCCTCCTCTCAGCTCTGCTCAGCTCAGGGAGTATCAGGTTCTGCCACATGGGCCCAACCGTATGCGCCTTCTCTTTTCATGTGCTAACTTCTCAAATTTAGATCCCTCCGTCACAGCTGTCTGTCCACGCAATCTCACTGCCCCCTGGACTTGGGAGTTTTCAAAATTCTGTCTGCCTGAATTCAACTTCCTTCCTGCTAAATACGCAATTCAGAGAATATACTTATTGACTGTCATGCTCTCGAATTTGGTGCTTGGAGGCATAACAAAATACATTTTGTAAATTATGGTGAATAAATCAGAGCAAGTTGCATGCATGAATTTCTTGTATAGAGGAAACAGCATAGCTTATTCCAACAACATGGAGCTGAAGTTAACATCCCTCAACGCAGAGAATGAAACGCGAGATGCTTTTCAGGGGCTATACAGGGCCCCCGCCATGAACATGGGACTTCTAAATGTCTCTTTCCAACTTTTACAGGATATCTGTAAAGTTTGTCCGTGCCTTCTTATCATGGGAGGAAATGGTTGATTTGATGTGGCATTGGCTTGTGGACTTGGAGCTGTTCCCACAGAGGGTCATACTTGGAGGAGGAGGCGGGAAGTGGGCTGTGCTGCAAATGGGACACCCCAAATCTTTGCTCTTCTCTAGGCTCCTTTTCAAATTTTTTTTTTAAGAGTCTTTTAATATTTTTCATGTTATGTAATGGAAATAAAATACATTTAAAAAAAAGAGGATGCTACATTGGGGTAGACCAGGCCGGGTTCACTATTGGTGTCATGCGGGTGAGAATGATGCATTGTGGTGACTTCATCCCGCATCATGATGAATCATTGTGCCAATCGGATTCACAGGCCATTTGAGTTGGCCATGTCTCTTGAGATGCAAACCCTTCCTTTTCCTAATTTCCATGCCTTCAGGCTTAAGTGTGGAAAAGTGGGCTGCAGGAAAATACATTTTACAGCATTCCCACACTGGTTGCAGAATACATTTCTTCCACTTTTATGTATGCTGCTGAAGTTGAATGGCGGTTTGTCAGCCGAGTGACAATTCCTGTCCATTTTCCCTCAGACACGCTGGCTGATTGTTGCATTCGTGGGCCAAGAACATAACACAGCCCTCCTCTCAGCTGTGGAACAGCTCCCCAGAGCCAGGGCTTCACTGAAGCAATTAACCATGGGTAATTTGTCTTAATGAATACTATCCATTACAGATCCTCTGTACTTACAGAGCTGGAAAGATTCTGAGACTGTGGTATTTCAAAAGGAAGTGGAGAAAAAACAACTTTCTAACTTGGTAACATATATCAGTTTTATAAGATATGAGTGTGAAATAAAACAAAATAAGATGATTGACATTTACTGTGATTAACATTAATTTACTACATTTATAGATAATAAATATTTTGTAATCAGTGTAACTAGTTTCTACTAGCTGCAAAACTACTGACAGTTTCATTTACTCTACATCACTAATGTTATTGTTCAACGTACTGCTTAGATTTCTTATATGGTTCAGAACCAAGACAGTGTTTTATGATCCTGACTTCCTGTATTTGCACAATTTCCAACTACCGGTGCCTCTGGAAAACAAGTCACTTTAAGTGCCACTACGCAATTTTGGTTTTCCAATTAAAACCAAGTAACGAATTTACAGGCAAATTTCCGCCATTCTTTATTTCCTGTTTTAAGCCCTGTTAATGATTTCAATGTCCCCTTATGCCAGTCTTAAAAGAATAACACCAGCCCGCCTGATTCGGGAAATACACACATCGTTTAATTGATTCTGCATGCTCATGACACAAATACATTGAAAAATTACCAATCATTTCTGAATCACTCTCCATGGACGTACCTTTCCCGTTATAGTGATCTCAAACAGAAACATCCTGCAAAATACTGTTTTATTTGGACTTCATATTAAAAGGGTTCGACTTCTTGATAGCATTCCTCTAACAGGAGTCACAGCTTAAATACTGTGATCCAAATCACATACCATCTGCAAATAAGTAAGGAGGGGGAAATTGTTGGCCCTGTATCCAAAACCAAGAAATGTTTAAAGCAACAGAGGAAGTTCAAAAGGAAAAAAAATTAAATAATTCTTAGAAAAATGTGTTGTAATTAAGGCAGTGAAATCCTAGTGCAAGTGTGAATTACTTGGAGAGTAAGATTAAAATAAGTTCCAAACAACGCACAGCTGTTGTACAATTTCTATAAAAGTGAAATACGTCATTTAATATCCCATATGGGCGCATACACATTTTATATGGTCATATAAATATTTGATGATGTCTGTTGCATTTCCTATTTAACCTACATCCTCTTCTATCCAAAAGCCTTAATTACTAGCAAACACATTTATTTGGCAAAATGTTCATTTAGAATATTCACAGTTCTGAAATTAAAGCAGGGAAGACTTTCTGTAATGCAGCCGGAGAACCAGTACAAGTTACAGCTACAGGTTTTGCCATGTTCTGATGCCTACATCTCATTCTGATTACACAGATGAAGAGTCCACTGCCTTTTATTGAAACCAACCAGCAGACATTTACTCCTTTAGCATAGGAGTAAACCATTTACTCCTTTACCATTATTAAATGCACTGAGAACTAAGGCTTAATTTATTGAAGTGAAAAACTGATCATTTATCCTGGTAGCAGTTTCTGGCCAAATAAAGAGAAGTTCCAATACAAGCAGTTCGCTAAATTATATTAGCAATCTATGTTCATATATCTTTATATATTATTATTTATTTTTATAGCTAAATCATAATTATGTGTATCATTCCTTTGATTATAATTGTACAACATATTACCCTATTTGATAATACTTATGGTGTGGAATTTAAATTGGTCATCCAATGACTGGGGTACAATGTACTTTTTGTAACTTTCTTTGTAAATATAGTATATATATATTTATATATATATTTCTTTAACACTGAATCTAAGCAAGACATTACACAATTCATAAATGCATGCAACAGTATTTTTTGCAAAGATTGTTTTGCTAAAATGGCTGCATTTTGGCCCTAAATGAGTAACGTATTAAAAGAAAAACTGTGTTTTATCATAATAAATACACAGAGAATATATTCGAGTATCATTAGGACATTAAGTAGATTCTTCAGACATAATAATTTACTTTATATCTATAATTTGGGTAGGGAGAGTACTTATTTTTCTTCTTCCCATTATCATCAGGTGTGGATGATACAACTTCCTCTGTGCCTAAAACCTGTGCCTTGTGGGAAATTTCTTCAGGTGAATGTGATCAGGTAAATGTTGAGTAAAATGTTTTTCAAGACTTTTTACAAACATTTAAAAGGGACTCATATAAAATGGTGATTCAAGCATAAACATGTTTCACTAATGAATGCAAAAATAATAGTTAGATAAGCACTTTAATTATTATATGTTAAAGATGGCTAAAAAGTTTTTTGTAGGAAATATGCAGATGAAGCACACTTTCCCTTTGTTTGAAATATAGTTTACCTTTACACACTCATTTGTAAATGTAATATTTATCAGACAATTCACACAAATACAGTAAGAGAAAACTTTAAATATAATTATTTGAACTGAACCAAAAACAGAAACATTTAATTATAAACCAGGTCTTAAATTTGGTTGCTGGTGGGTGGGTTAGCAAAAAGATGCAACTATTTATTTATTATTTATTATTTATATAATAACTACTGTGTATGTGCATGTGCATTAATCTCAGATAGGATTAAACCACAGCTACACATTTTAAATAGCCAAAAGCATAGTACTTTAGGGATTCTTAAAAGTTTTTAATATTCTGTTTTAGTAACCTTTTCCTATGTCCTTTTCTTGTATGATTGTTTCCGTTCTCCTGAATATTAGTTCAGACAGTATTTTCTATTTACTACATAAAATATATGGATTTACACACTACAACAGTACAGTAATTATATTCACAGTTTACTTGTTCTAATTGGTACTATTTTGACACAAGTATGCATTATCATGAGGGCAAATTTGTCATTGCCAATGTCTTGTCCACTTCATCTTCCCAACTGATAATGCAGTGGCTTGTATTGCAGGATAAGAGGTTTTTCTGCTCGAGTAAATTCACAAGAAAATTATTTTCATTTACCTCAGAAATACCTGATGGTCACATGGATCAAGTATGACTCCTGCATTAACATTTGTTAGCTATTCAGGTCATTAATGAATAGTGCACAAGCTAGCATAACCAAATTGCAGCTAGCAAAACTAACACACAAAAGTGTTAAAACTAACACTAGCTAATAAAACTGGGTATCTTGTCCACAAATGTTCTTAGCAAAGTTTGATCAAATAAATAATGCTTGTTGTGAAAAGTGCTACAATAATAATAATAATAATAATAAAAACGATACAAATGTAAATTAAGGCATAGTATAAACAGTGTGCTAACTAGCTGCTAATTAGTAGCTTGTGTGAAAGGTTGCTACAGCTTCATCTGTCAGATGAGACATTCTTTAAAACCGAATCTTATATGCGTGGCCTTTTCTTATATAACATAGCCTTTTTTTTTTGTTTTTTGTGCTATGAGCCCAGTGTCTCAGTAACAAAAACTACACAGCATTGTAGATGGTTAAATGAATAGCCATTTTCAGATGCTTTCATGAGCACCCCACACAAACTAGGATAAATAAAATTATTTATAGTGGATTATGTTTATCTATTTTGAATGGTTGAGATGGTTTGAATAAACTTTTTGTAGTATTCCCAATGGTATAAAAAAAAAACTCCAAACCCTTTCTGTGCATCAAAGACATTTCAGTCTTTCTGTCAGTTCAAGTCAGTGCTTCCAACACTTCATATCATTATATTTTTCCCTACTAAAATGCTCTTTTTCGTGTAATGAAAAGCTAACTGTAATTGCATACCCACCATACTAAAGCACTTTCACAAAAGTGATAATATTGGGAAGTCACACCACCAGCTCTTAAAACAGATGCAAGTCTCGGGAAGAAAGAGAGGAGCACATGACATGAGAAGAGTGCCATCTTTTGGGCAGCTCTGATCCGTACAGACAACAGCATGTACTGTACAGTACTGTAAAAGCGTGGTTAACACCGACCCACAAAATCTATGGCTAAACACTATAACCAGAAAACACTTGCTGGCTAGTCACACCTGTAATAAGAAACAGACTCAAAGGCACACAGCTGGATTTTCCCATTTTCATATTAAAAACTCATGTAGCCCAATTACTACAGTAGGCTGAGAATCATAATCAGACAATTACCCTGTGTAGGAGAGACTTGGCACAGGCAGATGGGTCTAAAAAAAGAGAGAGAGGATTGCAGTGGGAAACGTCACTTCACAAGCGCACTCTTGGGGTTTTGGGTTTTTCTATGGCAGCGCTCCAGTTCCACAACTGAGAAGCTGTCGGAAAAATAGTATGATTTGTCTTCCGCAGAAGAGTTGAGAGCTGAGATGATGTCTTTTCTTTGATCCTTCTCATGCTGAAATGCCTAATAGCCAAATTAAAGAGGAATCAAACAGGGAGGACAGAGGATGATGATGATCTTGAGATTCACTAAAAACAGTTCATCTGGTAGTTATTGTACAACCCCACCTTTAACTCATCTGGCAGGAGTACTTCCACAATCTGTAGCTCTCAGTTGGTCTGGGGTCCGCCGGCGATGTGTTGGCAGATCCAAACATTTCCCAGGCTTGCCTTTTTCTGCAGCTTGTGGTTTTTTGATAATATGTGGTTTTACTTTCACAACATTAAAACTTAAACTTAAAAAAAAGCACAAAATAAGTTCTACCCAGCTACCCAGTGGGTATCTTAAGCAATGCTGATGGGAAATTGGAAACCTCTGAGGACTCCTACATCATATAAAGGACCTATTTCTGTCAGTGAGACCTCAACATGATATCTACTGAGACTCTTTGAGCTGCGAGGGATAATCTGTGGCTGGTCCTACAGGAAGATGTGGCTCTCCATTTTCTGCACAGAATGGTAATTATGTTTCAAAACACAACCCATAAATCCAAAAGTGTGACTCATATTCATGTGACTCGAACCTTAGTAATATTGTAAACTATTAGGGAAATGACTTTCAAAGAAAAACAAGATGCACTAAGCACAGTCTAATGAAATATGAGACATCAGTGGCTTTCTTCACACAAGAACACAGATAATATAGTTTTATTACAGGCATCTGAATTTCATTTAAGGCAAATGCAAGGTTTAACAATATGGTTAAGCATCATATAAATACATCTTATACAGAATCATAAATTAGGCTTTTTGACTTTTGTACCACAGTGACCATAAACAAATAAGAAATATAAAATTTATTCTTAAATATAAATTACCAATGCTCTTAAAGATAATATTCTAAATGTTTTTCAGGATAACATGACTACACGTTTAGAGTATTGAGTAATATATAATTATATTATAGTACTTTTATAGAATATACTACTGTAAGTAAATTGTGTAAACAAAGACACTTTACCAACATGCATCATACAGAACAATGTGCTATGAATCTGGTAGTGTTTGCATTCTTAGAGAATGTGCTCCCCCCATCCTGATTGCACTGCTACTGCAGTAACAATAAAGCCACAGCAGAGCACAGCACAAAAGCCTTCTGAGGAATTACAGATCTTCTGTCCATCACCATTATCTCCAGCCCACAAAAACTTACCAGGTTTCCTTATACAGGTAAAGGACGTACAGTACATAATATAGCGTTTGGGGTCATCAGTTTTATTCACACCTCCTTCAGGAAAGGGAGCAGAAGTCTCTGTGGAGCAGAAAATTCTTGATAGAATCAGGCAAAGGAAGGCTTGAGATGTGTTTCAAGCGGGGTTTGCCCATCACTTGCCGAATAGCTATGCGACACAAATGAGTCAACCTCTTCGGGTGTTCTGAAAGACAGTAGAGGTCTATATCACCATAGATCTAATTTTAATTAAAAACTTTAATGTCAAATGCTGTGGCTAAATTCTAGGAAACGACTAGAAACTATGGAAAATCTGATGTTTCTGATGATCTCGACCTTAAGAAAGCATACCAAAGTAAAATAATAAAAACCTACTTCTGGCCTCCTGATAGATGTGTAAGGCCTCTGGGTTGACATGCACTCTTCCCATAGAATCATGTTCAGGTTCCTCCCATGGCACAAGTACTGGATCGGCACCGTGATCCAGCAGCAGTCTAACGAAGGTCGGCTCACAGCCATGTCTAAGCACAGCATCAAGCAGGCAGGAGGCCAGGCCTCTGTTCAGGGCTTCACGGCTCACAGGACCGGTGTAGTTGTAGTCTGGGTTGGCCCCGGCCTCCAGGAGCAGCCTGAAGCAGTGTAAATGATGGTAGGCCGCACTAATGTATAGAGGGCACACCACCAGTGTGGAAAGGGTGCGGGCGCTAAACAGAGGCCTTGGCCCAAGCTGGTGGTCCACATCCACATCAGCGTTAAACCTGGAGAGTTGCACAGCATCTCGTGTTTAAACTAATAATGATAGTAATGTAAGGAATAAATCAGTGTCTGCAGTTATAGGGAAATTTTCAATAATGTGGCATGCCACTAACAGCATATCTTCACTTCCCACCTGATCAGTTCTTGTAGGATGTCCACCCTACCCACCCGGGCCGCGTGGTATAACGGCGTGCTGCGGTGGTGTCTGCTGCCGTTTGGGTCTGCTCCTGCCTCCAGCAAGATCCGAACACAATCAAGGTGTCCATTAACCACAGCCACGTACAGAGCGGTCTGACCCTTGACGTCCACCAGGTCCACCTCCGCCCCATGGCTGATGAGGAAGTCTACACAGTCGCCATGGCCGGCAGTAGCAGCTATGCGCAGAGGTGTACAGGGCAGCCAGCCACAGCACCACACTGATTTCTCATTGATCCGTCTGCAAAGTCAGGACAATTACATTACAAATCATATTAAGAAGCCATCATGCACAAAGGTATCGCTATTCTCTGTAGAATAGTCTAACTGGAATAGTAACAACTGTGTGAAATATGATCGTTAAAAGGTGGAAAGCACTCACTGTTTAAAGCTGTCTTCCTGCAGCAGGCTCTTGATAGTGTCAAGGTCTCCCACGTAGGCGGCATTATGCAGACGCATGTCCTCACACTGCTCCAGAGGTTTGTCACAGAACTGCTCCTGAAGCCATTCTTTCAGATTACGGCCTAAGATGGATTCATCAGGTTAACCCACCATACAGATGGTACAGATCTGTATAGATATATCAGTCCTCAACCCTGCTTCTATTAATACTGTAATACTGAAACGAGCCACAAAGGGTCCACCACAAACCACATATTACCCAGTCAAGTGCGACTTCAGTACTATTATAAATACGGCACATTATTTGGGAAGTGAATCATTTTCAGCACAGCAAATATTGCTAGAATATATTTCTAGAAATATCCCACAAACAAAGCGACACTGAAGATGGAAATCACTTAACACACACGGTGTACAGAAACAACCTTGTTGTATAAGTACTAGAGGAAAAATCTATTTCTAGGAGCCATTTCAAACTTGTTTGCATCAGTGGAAAGCCAAGCAAAGAGAGTTTACAATCTACTTTTGCAAGATATGGAGTAGACATAGTACCATGGGTTCCAAGAATGTTAGCCAGATGAAAAGGGAGCCACTTTTAGTTTCGTTTTTAAAGCATCCGGTCCCAAGAGGAATCATGAATTAAGGTTAAGTGAGGTTTAATGTCTATTTATTTGCATTTTTATATGCAAAAATATGATTATAGTCTTGAAAATTGGTAATATTTTTTGGGTGGGTGGAACGAATTTCGCCTTAAGCACTCGCTTGCAGAACGGGTTCAATTCGTATGCCGAGGTACTACTGTATATGTAAAATAGTGATACCTGAAGAATCGCAATACAAATCGAATCAGAACCCAGGTATTGTGATAATATCGCATCAGGAGGTCCGTGGTGATTAATATCCTTTAATGTTGTTGTCGGTCTTTCGGCTGCTCCTGGCAAGGTGTCGAAAAAAGCGGACCATCCGGTTCGTGCATACAAGCTTGGCACAGGTTTTACGCCGGATGCCCTTCCTGACGCAACCCTCCCATTTTATCCGGGCTTTGGACCGGCACTGCATCCAGTGGCTGGGATTTGGGCACTGGCTGAGAATCGAAACCCAGGCCTTCCGCATGGCCTACCACTACCACTGAGCCACCAGTGCCCTGATTCCTATCCTTTATAGGTACTAACCTACATCAGGTGTGTTATTAATTCATGCATCTTTAGTAATCACATAATCCCAGTCTGCATCACAGTCAGTCCTGGGAACACGGAGTGCGATGTGCGTACACACGCCGTATAGTCACAGCTAAGGGCAATTTAGAAAGAAAATGCAGCAACCTGAATGTTTTTAGGACCCAAAGGGGGAACCTGCACATTAACATGAGACCCTGGAGCTGTGAGTGTCTGATGACAACTAAGCAGTGTGGAAAAACTCTGATATCTCTGCTGAACCTGATACACTCATTTCAACACCATTCTCGTTCCACTATCATGTCAATGTCACTGCTGCACTGACAATGCACATGACATCACACACACACACAGAGATATTGATTTTCTAATAGATGAGCTTAGTGTGCCTCATTGGTAATAAAAAAAAAACAAGATCTTGACATGTACATAAAAGAATGTCTAATTTATACCAAATCTAAAAGCACAGATTCTTACACTAGACTGACTGACTCTGACTGTGTGTGTGAGAGAGAGAGAGAAATAACCCGCTGTAGTGCTGCTGGGTAGGTCAGACACAGTGATCAGTGGGTAGCTCATGGTGGGCGGCTCATCATCATCCACTTCCCCTTCCGCAACATTCCCACCGTCAGCCATCGCCTCTCAATCTGTTCTCAAAGCGACTGAAACGCGATTTAATGCAAAACCAGCGAAGCTACAGCGAAAACAACTCGGTTATTTCGCCAGTGTTTTGAGCCTCGGTGGCATTACGGATGTTTTGGAGCTGCTTGTCGATACGCTGATCTGATTGGCTGAGAACACTTCCGGGTTTCAGACGGGCTGCAGTTAAGGTGGTACAGCAACAAGTGTAGAGGGGAGCGGTGTGAGGTGTGCACTGTGAAAGACACTGCATTTATACACTTTATTAGTACTGGCTATATAAATAAAAGAAGGGTCTTGTCTGTTCATTGGTCAGAACTCGGTCTTTCAATTATATCTTTACGTTTTATACACAGGAGGACCCGAAACCAGTCTCAGAAAAAAAAAATCTGTCTGTCTGTTTGTACAGTATGTCTGTCAGTCAGTCGGTGTGTATGTCTGTCTGTTTGTATATGGCTGGACAGCCATATAGACATACAGACATACATTTACAGAATTTAATAAACTTTTGTTTATATATGTATGTCTGTCTATATGGCTGTCCAGCCGTACAGACAGACATAACATGCTGGACAGAGAGACATACTTGCATACATACATACATAGATACATGCAGGTACATACATGCATACAGACAGACATTTACAGAATTTAATACACTTTTGCCAATACTTAGGTTTTTGACTGATGTTAAACCTGCATCATAAATTAAATATAAATATTGAGTAAAGTGAAGTTATGGGCAGTTTAGTGCCAGATTACAAACCGGGAGTTTTGACAGCGTACTGTAAATGTGTCAAACTGTGAATGTGTCTTATCGAGCGCTGGACAGAATTTATTGAAACTTTTACAGCACTTACTGTAGATATCTGCCTCAAGTTTAACCTGCACCGTAAGTGAAAATGTTGAGTAAAAGTGATGTTATGAACAGTTATGTGGAGAAATAATAAAAATATATATATTTTTTCTAATTTACAGTAAATTAGTTACTAATAAGCTACTTGCTCAATGTAAACAAACAATTACATCAATAGATATTAATAAGCTAAACTGAATATTTTTTTACTGGGATTTCTTAATATTTTTACCCCTGAAATAACAGCACTGAAATTGTATAAGTGAATTTTAAATGTGATGGTGTAATTTTAAGACAAAACTTAATCTGATCGAATTTTTTGATTTCTCATCTGTGATTCACTCTCTGATTACTGAACAAGGAGTTCAGTAATCAGAGAGTGAATCACGACGAAAGAAGTACAACTTCTTGCAAAAAAAGGCATAAGATATTCAACCTTACAAAATGTTTTTTTTGCAGTTATAAGTACAGATAGACAGGCAGACGTGTATGTGGGTTTCAACCCGAAATAATAATATCACTGATCACATTAAAGCTGACCAGCTTATTTTTAGCTTTAACCTTTTACCGATTTTCTGCATTACCTTTTCTTGTCAACGACGGGTCTGTCCTTTATTATTATTATTATTAAATCCAACCCCATTTGTTTAAAAAAAAAAAGGATTTTATGGATTAAATATATAAATATTTCTAAAACTGTACAGTCTACTGTAGTAACGCATGGCACTCACTGTTCAAGAAAACGGGTGCATGGTACAGTACACTCAGTACAGTACACTCAGTACTCGGAATAACAAAACAAAACCCTAATATTGCTTTTAGCTATTATTCTGGCATGGATTCTCTTGTTTCAGCAACCTCACTCACTATCACAGGATAGAAAGGAATGGAATAGGATAGAATGGGAGGAAACCGGGGTACCCGGAGGAAACCCGTCAAGCACAGGGGAGAACATGCAAACTCTAGCGAGCAGTTTGAAAAGATGTGGTCGGCTGGCGTCACGTGGTTCGGCCCTTCCGACTGAGTGGTAGTAGTAGCCTTAATGTGAGAGTCCCCTAGTGACGGGGAGGAATTGGACACGACTAAATTAGGGAGAAAATCGGGGAAAAATAAATAAATAAAAATCTTGATTTCATAATCGGACAGTCAAACCATTCTGATCAGGACTCTCTGGTGGCCAATTGATTTGTAAAAAAGATTTCTCAAGCTGTGTTTGTGTGGTGTTTACACGTTCTCCCCATGCTTGGTGGGCCTACAATTCAAAGACATACAGTACAGATTAGATTAATTGGCATTCCCAAATTGTCTGTTTTGTGTGTGTGACCTACGCTGTCCCGGGTGTAGCCTGCCTCGTGTACAAAGTCTCCTGGAATAGGCTCCAGGCTCTTAAAGCACTGTTCAGGATAAAGCGGTATACAATATAACTAAAAAAAAGCATGCTCCTAGAACCACTTTTTCAAAATTAGGGGACAAATATTCCTATCATTGATGTGATAACCTGGTCATTCAAAACATTCAGGTAGTCAGCTGACTTCATGTTATTGATAAGTAAAGTTGTTGAGCCTTGACCAGACCAACCTATGCCCCAGAATCTTGTCAAGTAAGGACTATGCATGATGGGTGCATCGCTTCATACTTCTTACCCTTATCCACCCATAACTTTGAAATTGGGTCAGTCTGGATTCATCAGAACACATGACCTTTTTTCATTGCTCCAAAATCCAGTCTTTACGCTCTCTAGCAAATTAAAACCTTTTTTTTTTTTTTTTGCCAATTACTCTATTTAACAAGTGGTATCTTATGGCCAGACATCTGTTTAGTCCCAATCCTAGGAGTTCTTGTTAAATTGTGTGTGTGGAAATGCTCTTACTTGCACATTTAATAAAAATCACTTTTAATAATAATTTTTACTATAAATTGTTTATGATGCACTCCACCAAACATTTAGGTCATCTCTGATCAGTCATTTATATATTTTTTCCTGACCACATTTCTTCAATAAAGTGGTCAGACCAGCACTATCCGTCCAGATTTTAATAATGTGTTGGACAGTTTCACCCCAATTCCAGTTATTCCTTGCTTCTTGTTTTTTTTCTTTTTTTTCTTGATGCAGGCCAATTCATCCATTAATTAAGCTTTAAAAAATAATTGCCAGTTGAACCATAATAATTATTGCAGTAATTATTCAACCAAGGCTCTTACAGTAAGTATATCCTTATTTAAATTGTAATGGGATTTTTTGGCGAGGTAGTATAAGACATAAATATTCCACACACCATTTTTGAAATGTTGAATGGATATATTCAAGATCCCACTACATTCATTCATGAACACTGGTGTAATGGGCATCAGTTTTCAATACACTTTGGTTGTAAAGGGCATCCGCTGCAGTATCCTTTTCTCACACACACACACACACACACACACACACACACACACACACACACACACACACACATGCATGGACACACTTATACACACATGATAATAGCTTAGTTTA
>JAQMYJ010000036.1:23721222-23750036 GCA_030014305.1 Clarias laeviceps | reverse complement strand
ACACACACACAGAGAGACACACACACACACACACACACACACACACACACACACACACACACACACACACACACACATGCATGGACACACTTATTCACACATGATAATAGCTTAGTTTATCCAGTCTGCACACTGCCATGTTTCTGTGAGATCGGCGTAAACCCACACAAAGTAAGGGTGGCACAGTGGTCCCATGTCTCCATGGGTTTCCTTCCATCTCCCCAAAACATGCCAGCAGGTGCATTGGCTCAAGATAAACAACAAATTGCCCAAATGTGTGAATGTGTATGTATTCATTCTGCCCTGTGTATTTCCACATCCTGGGATAGACTCTGTATCCACTACACCCTCAACAAAAAACAACAAAAATGTATTTTAAAGAATTCATATGTTAATTTATGCTTATTTATATGATGAAATAAATTTGGAGCTAAATAGCAATGTGTATAAGCAATTGAGAATGCTTAATAAATGAGAGTATAGCTATACTAATAAGTGTTATGGAGATGAAATGAATGGAGATGAATCATTTAGAATACAAGTATGTACATTCAATACCCATTATTAAAGTGTACATTTCAAGGGCATGTAGAGAATAGAGACTGAAAAATGATGAAAGAAGTTGGACTAGTCAGAATGAGAATTTCTGAATCACTAGTCTAGACCACATTCATACTATTTCAAAAGTCCTTCAAAGATTCAGCTGTATGTTCTTTCGTCTCTTTCAGGAACATGCACTTCAAAGTTGCTCTGGGTCAGTGCCCAGTCCAGTGTGTGTCCAGCGGTCAGACGGCGGTCCGGCGCTCTGCTCTCTGTTAGTCTGTGGTAGGTGATCTGAGTCTGTCATTGTTGAAGTTTATTTCGCAAAGCCGCAAAGGCGTACCTCAGTGCTGCCTGACGACAGCTGAACCATGGACACTGGGCCGTGGGCTCTAAAAATAAACAGGCAGTCGGACGCGGCCATGTGTCACTCAGAAAGGAGTGAAGCACAGAGAAAGTGAGAACACCCAGATTTCTAAACACACTTTTCTGCAGTGGGGGGAAAATCTTTCATTCCATTTGTCTTTCACTAGATGCACGGTTTAAAATGTCACACCTAATGTGTGCTGCCTTTACACTCACTCTGCACCAGCTTAATGTATGGACTGACATTAATGGTACTTTTATATAAAAATATATATTATAACCACATCTCTGTTGAATTCTCAAGGCTGGGAATGGTAATAGCAGCTTTAACAATAATTCTGAGTGTAATTCAAATCACATGTTTATATTAATGTGCTTGTTCTAATACAGCTCATTTACATAATAATAATAATAATAATAATAATATAGTTTATAGTTGAGAGTTACAGAGATTCTTTCTTAATCATCACTGGCATCTGGCATCACATCTGGCATCACCCAGATGAAAAATGTTTTTTGTTTCCAATACATCAATCAGGCATTGTTTCTCATTGCTTTTCAGCATCTATGCAATCTATTTTTTTTTTTTCAGTTTTTTAATTTATAGCAAAAAAAAATTTTTCCTGTTAATTTGTGGCATCACAGAGGGTTCGATTCCCATCTCAGGTCTGTGTGCAGAGTTTGCATGTTCTCCACATACCTGGTGGGTTTCATCCGGGTATTCTGGTTTTCTCCCATAGTCCAAAAACATCCAGATTAGGTTAATTGACTTTCCCAAATTACCCACAGTGTGTGTTTGTGTGTGTGTGTGTGTGTGTGTGTGCCCTGCCATAGATTGCCGGCCTGCCTTGTGGCACAGTCTCCTGGGATAGGCTCCAGGCTCTCTGTGACCCTGTACAGGGTAAGTGTTATAAAAGATGAATTAATAAATTATTTGAATTGAAAAAGACAATTTTTTTTTAAATAAGCATTGTTATTTTACAAAGACATTTATTTAACAAGAAGTCTCTTGCATCAGGACTTTTTACGAGTCCTGCCACAATATAACTATCACGATAGACGACATTACATAACAAAATGTTTTTTGTCTTGAATTCAGGGGGAAAAAAAGACTAGTGAGTTATGGACTCTTAAAAGCAGGATATGACAGCAAGTAACTTCTCATGAACAAATATAAATGTATTCATATACTGTAATGCTAAAAGAATGTTTAATGTATGATGTATAATAAAAAAGTTGTTGACAAACTGCTGAATATAAATACTGTATGTAATATAAGAATGTAATATAAATAAAACAATTTGGAATGTGCTGTTATTGGTGGTAAAAATGGTACCAACCTTGGTGCACTCCCAGTTTTTTTTCCTTCTTTACTTGTGCATGATTAAGAAAATGAGCCTTTAAACTGCTCTTAACAGCTATATTGCAAAACTTTCCACTGTGAGTCCGAGATGGCTGCCCCTGTCATAGACACACAGCAGAAGAGAAGAAAGACAGAAGGAAGACATACAGGCCAGTCACTGAGCCCTAATTCTACCATTTTAAAGGGAGAAAGAAAGAGAAAGGTGGATATGTGTGTTAGTCCTGTGCAGCTGTCTTAATGTCTGCCAGAAACATAAAAATGAGGCCTTTAATACAGGCATTTAGATTATTAAACTGTTTTTGCTATGTGAGATTGGATCGGTCTTCAAAGGCAAGGGTGTAGCCGAGCATGCGACTGTGCCCTGCCAGACGCCACCAAGACTTCACACGAACTCATCAAAATCACAATCTCCACGCATTAATCACTTCCACAATAACGTCGTCCAAAATAATCATTAAAATTCCCCACTAACATTTAGCTCACATCAACCAAACAAACTTTCACAACTCCACTTTCCTGTCTTTTACATCTACTCCCAAAATAAAAAAATTAATAATAAGAGGTCACGCGCATGTCTTTTACTTAAATGTAGCCATTTATTTCACTCCACTACAAAATTTATAGTCATTTGTGAAACTATGATACAAACACAATATACATATTATACAGCAAATCCAATATGGGTGTGGTAAAAATAGTTTAGCGTCCGTGTTGTAGTTAATGCTTCGTAATCGATCTTTTTTGTGTGTGTGTGTGTGTAGCAAAGGTGTTATCATATGAATTATAATACTGATATTTATTATTATGCAGTGATTAAAGTTATAGGTTGAAAGCAAGTTAGCGATTCTCCCGCATGTTTTGGAAAATGTTCACGCGGATCAATTTTACAATTAAATCGTGCCACGAACCCGAGATATTCTTTTCTAATCAACCAACAGCCAGGATATTTTGTTAGAGATAAAAAAATTTAAAAAAATTAAAAAAAATAAATAAAATACAGGCATCTTAACCTTGATAACAGAACGATGGATTATTTTGAAACATCTTTGTACTCTAACTCGACAGGTTTCCGTTCCCACAGACGTATTCAGTCACAGTCTTCCTGATCAAAGTGCAGTGGTGCTTGACTAGTGCTTTTTGGCATGCATAACTTTAACTGCTAACATTATGTGCTGGTTTTCCAGACAGAGTCTGTGGGGGAGGGAGGGAGTGGGGGTCAACATATTAAAAATGAAAATGAAAACAGGAAGTGTGGGAATGGGGTGGTTTGTAAGAAATCAAGGGGTCAGATCTGTCCAGAAAACAGGCTGGTATTGCTTAAGAGAAGCTTTGGAGAGATGGTGAGATACAGTACACCTGAAAAGCAATAACAAAGTTCTAGATATTGCTAGTGGGGTTTCTGAAATAAATGTGACTCTGCACTTACGTACTTCTAAACAGCAAACAGCCAAGGAAAAAAAATTTTTTTTGAAGACAATTCACAATACACTGTGACTATACATCTACTGTATTTCTCAATAAACCCATGTGTGCAAATCTATGAGAAAGGATTAACAGTGCAGGAGTGTTTTTCCGTGTTGACAGAAGGCACCTTGGACCGTCAATGGAGCAAATGATGAACAAGGTGATCCGATTTGTACCGCTTTCCTCCAGTTTCCTTCCAACACCCTTACAAAGTGCTAAATACAAAGTACCCACATCACGAGAGAACAGATAACACGGCTCTCCTGCATCTCCTGTGTGTAGAAAGCTTTATTTTATTGCTTTGTTCATGTTTGAGAGACGTTGATGCTAGACACCATTTTGCAAATTTTTTCTTCGTTCTGAAGGATGTTGGATTTGATGGCACAGATCTTGTCCTGCTGCTCCGTAATGAGCTGCTCCAGTTCAGACAGTTCAGCCTTCAGGGGCTTCACAGCACTGTCGGTGATCCTGACACGGACACACAACATAAGGCTTTTAAGTTACACCCACAATAAAGCCCAGGTGATTTGCAAGGAATAAAACATGATAAACGTGATACTAGTAAAACTTTATGCTAGACAGTACAAGCTTTATATATGAAGTTATAATTTTATTTATGAGAGATACATATAAAAATATAGTCCCATTCTAATGTTCATGAAGATTCACAGCTGCGTGGAAGTTGAGTCATGGCAACTGGACTTGCAATACTCATCCAAGTAGTCATTCAGGCTTAATCAGAATTTCAAACCAACAAAAAGAAGTCTAGTTGACATGATTGCACATCCAAACGGTCCACTCTAATGTCAATCGTAAAAACAGTTACACATGATTTAGAGGAGTGTTGTTATATGAAAATAATCAATGAAAGCATGGCATAGCTGTTGACCACTAAGCTGGTATTCCATAGAACCGCACATTACAAAAAGAGCTTTATTTAAAAAGAGATTTTTATTTAAAAGACTTTTTTTTCTTTAAAAAGGGGGTGGGGGGGTGCTGTGGTGTCTGACATCAGGACGTTGGCAGTGGATTTTTTGGGGTTCTTTGAGTTGTGGAAATTGGCTCCAACTGCTCAGACGAATCCCATTGGTGCTTGATGGGATTGGGATCTGGGGAGTTTAGAAGTTGGGTTGGCAGCCCCGGCCTCTTTACGGGCTTGGCCCTGTGCATGATGCGCTGTAGTGAACTGGGCATCCTGGTCCCTTTTAATAGTAGCCATACATACATCCCAGACATTTTCGGTGAGCTGTGCTGCATCGGCTTGTCTGTGGGATTGGACCAGGTGTGCTGGCGTTTGGTCCCCATGGGCATGGGCGAGCCTTGGGGGCCCATGATCCTGTCACCGGTTTCCTGGTGTGTAATTGATAATCCATGTTAATGAGTTAATGTCGTGTGATGTTCATGTTGTGGCTGATCAGTGTACATTGCACCCATGTACTGTATAATTAAGTGTAATGCTGTATTTTCTTCACAAACACTGTGTATTCCTGGTACACTACCTCTGTTCCTGCAGCAGAGCCTCTGCATGTTCTTTGTTTTCACGTCTCCAGTTCTGCAGCTCGTTCTGCATGGAGTCCATGTCCTCCTGGATGTAATCCATGATCTTGCCTAAAGGCAGAGCGCTGCGACATACACTCTGGACGGACGTTCGCAGACGCTCGATCTCCCGGACCACTAACTCTCGCTCCTTCTTACGAGCTGCTTCCAATGCCGGCGTCCGCTCCTGAAACACATCAGCACCAGGCTTAGAGTCAGCATATCTAGTGTCTTAAAAAATACATCACAGACTGGGAGAGAGAGAGAGTAGAGAAGAAAAGATTTTGCACTGTCACGCTGCAGTGCTTAATATTAAAATACACAGTACTTGGTACAACACAGTATAATTTTCTGTAATAGTAGTTTTATTAGTTCTGTAAGTTTATTAACATACATACAGTTTAAGACTAATGAATGAACAGATTAGCTAATTAGCAGGAGAAAGATATAGACGAAAGTATAGCTATTACAACATAGGCTATAATAGAAACACTTGCATCATGAATGTTCTAGACCACAAATGTAACTATAAATGTCATGACGTTTAGTTATTGGAAAGTCGCTGTGTTAAATGCGGAATAAAACACTTTTTGAGTGTGCTGTACTAAGAAAATAATCAACTTCTGGGTGGTAACAGTAACATTGCTTCATGTTCGGCTGCATCACACAACCCTGTCACTGAATATTTTCATCTAATCTCCTCTAACAGTGTTTTTATTCCTTACATATCCAGTGTTTATAGCTGACCGTATGCGACACAATTGTAAGTGATGAAGTATCTGTGGCTTTTTTTGGTATTTTTCTTAATTAAAATTATAATCAAAACAACTATTCTAAGTTACTAATCTTAAATTTTTTTTATTATTTATATGCATTAAAGAATTAATGATTTTGGCAATACTGCATCTTTGCTGGTGTGTTCTTGCTGGTAAACCCGATCAGAATTTAGAAAGAAAGTGCTCAGGGCTGTAAAAGGTGGCCTGAAAGTCGTCTTGCAGCAAGCGACAGACCAGGGGCAGGAAGAGCCTGACACATTTTCAGAGCCGCGTCTCACAGGAGGGAGCACTTCAAGTCAGTTACACAAACAAGGTTAGAAGAACTCGATACTCACCAGAAACGTATTCAAAAAAGAATGAGTTCGAAGCTTGAATTTACTGGTTTAGGATTTCAAGGCTACACTTGTTTAGGATTTCAAGGCAGGAATTATACAAACGTAGCAAATGTATATAAAGATCAAACATAAACGGCCATGGGATCTATAATACGAGTGGTTAGTGAGGACTGTGTGGTTTTGGGGTCCTGCTCAGCCCAGTCACCCCTCCTGGCACACACACATACACACCAGCCATATATGTTTATTCAGCTGGAGACACAGGCTGTGTGTGGCACTAGGCCAAACAAGCCTCATTCTCACTGCCTGCCCACACACACACACACACACACACACACACACACACACACACACACACACACACACACCTTCACAACATTCTGTAAGACATGACTTAAGCCTAGTTTATTTTAGTAACAGAGTATGACAGTGAAGTTATTTCACAACAGTATTCAGTAACAACTACTTCACTTGTACCTCTTTTAGGTTTTAGCTCAAGGGCTAATTTCTGTCATTCTGCTCACACTCACAATTAGCTTTGTTACGATGATGATGCTAATTGAACGCAAGCTACATGACAACAAATTAACTAGCACATCTATCGCAGTATGAAACAAGTGGCCAATTCACATCCTGCAACATGAGTTATGTGGAAACAATGAGGATGATTATCAAAGTTACAGCATTTTCACTCATAACTGATCTCTAATTACACAGGACGGATACAGTTGTTGAAGATTCTTTGATGACATAAAAAAAAAATAAACCAAAGGAAAAAAAAAAAGAAATACTACGCAAGTATATAGTGCATAGCATTATTAGTATTAGTAGTAGTATTATAATATAGTATTATATTTGCATAGAGAAATAATAATCTTGGAAAATTAGAATAGCATGATGAAGTTATTTTTTTATTTTATTCGTAATTTAATTTAAAAAGTGAAACTTTCACTTAAAGCTTTATATTTCAAGCATTTTATTTGTTTTAATTTCAACGAGTACGGCTTACAGCTCATGAAGATCGAACATCCAGTATCTCAATCAAAAATTATTTTACAATATAGAAATGTCCAAGTTCTGAAAAGTATGTCCATTTATATACTCAATGCTTGATCAGGGCTCCTTTAGCATGAATAACTGCATCAGTGTGGCATGGCATGGAAGCGATCAGCATGTGGCACTGCTAAGGCGTTACTGAAGACCAGGTTGCTTTGCTAGCAGCCTTAATCTCGTCTGTATTGTTGGGTCGGGTGTTTCTCATGTCTTGCAGTGAATTGTGGAAAGAAACTCTAGAACATGATTCTATTACTATCAAAGTTCAGAAAATGGCTAACAAGAACGCCTTGTTTTTTAAACTTATCTCCAATTTCCCTTCTCAGCCTGCATGATGAAAGTTAAATATGTGCTGGCCATCAGCAAGGTGGGTGGCTGTGCTCACCCCTAAACACCCCCGCTAGACAAACACCGGCCAGTGCGCTCAACCCACTCGGTCAGTGGAGCACGGAGGCCAAGCACGATTTGGTCTGTTTGTCGTACTCTTGCACGAAACTGCAGTCGAAGGAAAAAAAAAAGCAGCACTCTCTGTCTCAGTGGACATAAATCAATCGTTTATAGGGGCCCTGTCGGGGTCTACAATCCCCGCACGTTCCCCGTCTTCCCCTTTTTCACTCGGACAAAGAAAAATATTAGTTTTGAGTGAGTTGGATGATGGCAGGTTTTCCCATTAGCTCAGACGGTGACGGAAGCAGACAGACAGTAGCAGCGCGGTGAGACTGCTGCAGGTGGCACAGCGGGTGCTGGATGCCCTCGGCCCTCCCTCCTAAACTCAAAGCAAGGCAGGGAACCCACGCTGCAACCAGACTCCTTAGTCTGCTATGTGAATTTAAGCCTTTAGTCGCAAACCTCATTAGCTTAATGAGAAAACGCATGCAAAACATGTGACAGAGTGCTGATGAGGAACGAAAACAGGAGATGGGAGCAGAACTCTTCAAAGAGAACTCTGACAAGAAAAATGGCTCCCTTTACATGAAACCTCACAGGGATAATAAATGAGGATGGATAAAGCTGCACACTGAATCCAAAACTATGACATCATCTAACATTCATGTAGTGATGATTGAGTCTGGGTAGACAAGGAGCAACAGATTAGAAGCTCATGCAAAATTTGTCTTAACTTATGGATTGGATGTGTTCAAGATTCTGCTTTATAGTGACTTACATACAGTATGTGAGTTTTCCATTCCATAATGTACACTCGCCAGTCATTTTAATAGGAACACCTGTATGCATCCACATTTACGCAGTTAATCAATCAGCCAATTACGCAGCACAATGCATAAAATCCTGCAGATACAGGACAAACGCTTCATTTAAGAGTTAAGATTCACTTATTTGTCACATGTACTGTACCTTACAGCACAGTGAAATAATCTTTTTTACATATCCCATTTAAGAAGCTGGGGTCAGAGCACAGGGTCAGCTAGGATACAGAGCCCCTGGGCCTGAACCAGTAGCAAATTGACTGTGTTGGGGCTTGAACCCCAAACTTCGGATCAGTAATCAGAGCCTGAACTGTTTGAGTCACTGATACACTTTAGTATTCATCTCAAACATAACAGGATTCACGTTTGTGTCACGGGAAAAAGTACGACACACTGCGACACCTCTAAACCAGATGCTTTAGATACAGAGACTGAGTCTCTGTGAAAGATCTCAGGTGCAGTCATCCCAGTCGGACTCAGGCAGTATAAATCTTTTCTTATACATTTTATATAAATTTCTATAATTTTCTTTTAATTGTGTAAATCTGCTTTGCAACAATGAAGATTGTTAAAAGTGCTATACTGTACAAACAAAACTGAATTTATAATTCAGAATAAAAATGAATTTAATTCACTCGCCATTATTAGATAATGCTAGCAACGCACCGCTAAGATAATTGAGGAGCTAAGATTATCTACCCAAGGCTCCAGTTTAGCTTTGTGTTCACCTGATGTTATAAAAATGCTTACATTTAATTTTTATTTAATTCTTAAAATTTGATTTGGCTCCTCAATATTTTGGTTTTAGTAGCCAAAGGCTCCTACAGGTTTATATTTGTCTGGAGCCCAGGACAGGAGAGACAGGAGGGCTCTTGTTACTCAAATAATAAATGCGGCCAGAAGAAAAGCATTTCAGAATGCACATCACTTCAAACCTTGAGGTGGATAGGCCACAACAGCAAAGGACCATATCGGCTTCCACTTCTGACAGCCAAAAACTACAGTGGGCACAAGCTCACTGAAACTGGACAGAGGAGGAATAGGTGGGAAAAAACATCTGGAGTTTCTAATTTACAGCTGGTCAGGTGATTTAATGCCACCTTTAAAACAGCTGTTTTGATAAAACATGATATAATGGGATATATTGTGATTCAGTGTTTATATATTCAAATAATATAATACTGTTACAGTAAAAAAAATAATAATAATAATAATAATTTGTTCTGCCCCTGATGTTGCTTTGTTGCACATTTCTCGTGCTGGTGTGAGGCTTCGGTGTGGGCTTCTGAGAAGAAAGATTAATAGAGCTCTCCTCAGGAGTTTCCTCCATAAGAGAAGCATGAACCTTGTCCAGCTACATAATAAAAATAGCAGCATGGTAATGGGGTGAGAAGAGGACAGAGTCCTGAGCACAGGATGCAGCAGGGTCAGCTTGTCCCCATGGGGGTCACCGCTGACATCACCGAGCTCCAGGAGAATCACACACACAAACACACACGCACACAGTGAGGCTAGCTACTGTTTAAATGTCCCTGGAGTAGAAGCCAGTCATGCAAGACGGTTCTCACAGCTGAGTGCCAAAGAAACAGTATCATTGATGTCTAATGTCTGTCCCACCAGAGTGCTGGTAAAATTCTGATTGATCAGAAAGTGTTGAAAATTATTTCTATAACAGCAGCTTTGACAAGACTGCAGGTTTTTCCTAATGCGTTCCTTCTGTCGTAACAACCTGACGGATGCTCTGTATAAATGAGCAATTGTTAATATTGTGATTGTTTTTTATATTTTTTTAGCATTTTAGCATTAGACTTCTGCGAAGGCTTAGATCTTTTATCGTCTGCAACACCATTCTATGAATGTTTTATGAAACCGTTGTGGCGAGATAGGAGCGGACTGGACAAAGCAATTAAAAAGACCAGATCTGTGCTAGGCATGGAGCTCGACTCTGTGGATATAGTAGTGAAGAGGAGGATTCTGTCCAAATCCATCTTGAACTCACTTGCTATACAATGTTTTCTCTGACCAGAGGAGCAAATTCAGCCAGAGATTGATTACCACCAAGTGTTTCAACCAATGGCCATAAAATTATACAACTCTTCTCTGTAACTCATACACTATGTGGATATTCACTGTCAGTAACAATAACACAATAAGACAATATTACATACCAATACAATACTACACATAATAATACAATATTACATAGATAGATTACTGTATTAATTGTGCAATATTAGTGCTCTTGGGTCATATTCAGTGTGCAATAAGGTATTCAAAAAGCTTAGTGTGCAATATGGTACTGACTGTTTTAGGACTCTTTTTTAATTATTATTTTTTTTAATTCTATCTTATTTTATTTTTTATTATATTTATTACTTTTTCCTTACTTATTACTATGTAATAATATTACTTATTATTACAACTGTGAGCAACTGTAACCAAGAATAAGCAATTTCCCTATGGGATTAATAAAGTTCTTTGAATCCTGAATCTTGAATATGATGCGACATTCATTCATTTTCTATACAGCGTTATTCTGTGTACATGGTCGTGGGACCAGGAGACTTACGGCATGCCATAAAACAAACCATAATCAGGTATAAGAGGAATAAAGTATAAAGTAACACCTGAAATGTAAGAACAATAGAAGTAACTCGGCTTCATGTCAGCCTGCAGCACACCACGCGTTGTTAATTGTTTAATTGGTGTTAAATATTTTAATTCTCACTTACTGACCAGAGACTGACTTCAATACAGGATTCATTTCAACAAATTCTCTAAAGTTCTTGTTTTCTCTCAGGATGACATACAATATCACAAAACATTAAGGGTTAAAATGAAAACAATCTCACAATCTCTCTTCTTGTTCCTTGTTTTGTACTGAATGTATATAGTCCTTTTAAACTGTACTGCTTTAAAAGAGGCATTCCTAATTTCGATGAATAATGAAACTAAAGGCTTTTTCTTCTTCAAAAAGGCAGGTGTTTATCAAAATAAAGGCCTGAAGAGATGAAGATTTATTTTCCCTCCTGTGCTGCATAGAATACGTCTGGGCTCTTCTCCTGTGTGGCGCTCACTCCACAGCCATCCGTTTGTGTGCCATTGGGTTTATTTATACATTGCCAACCTTCATCAGGCCTAATTTGATGGTGTTAAAAAAAAAAAAAAAAAAAGGAGGAGGAAAAAGTGCTTATAAAAACGCAGCTGCTGAGAGGGGCCGATACTGTCTAAATAAAAGGACGCCCTGCGTCAAGTATTTTATAATAATATACATGCGCTCAGGGGGTCACTGATGAGGTCGGTCGAAAAATACACAGCACATTCTTCAGTCAAACTGGATGTGATGAGAGACAATGAAGCTTAACTAATATGAGTTATTAACCAGTTATTTACTTTCATTCTGTATCATCACCACAGTCAAATAATATTCAACCCTACTGACATGACTATACACGAATAAAAAACAAATTAATACTACAGAAAGGAGTCTAAATCATTGGTAGATGAAATATTTATATTGACCAGATAAACAGATGCATTATTGATACCGAAGAAAATTCCAAATAGGCCACAATTAATAACCAAACATCTGGGCTGTTAGAATGTTATAAGCTATAATCTGCCGAGTATAATATACAAGATGTGTTCAAGTCAAACCAGGACTTTTGATTGTGCAGGATAACAGAACACAGTTAATCTACCTTTATGGCTCTATATAATCCCCTGCTGCACTACTGCACTTGCACTTATCCCAGCGTTTTACTAATGCTTGGATAATAAACAACACAGTAGAATCTTTTCTCAGAAAACCAGAATCTGACACTGGCCTCCCAGGAACTCCTTTAATGGCTCAACCATGTGAAAATAGCTTAGAGGAAAGTCAGAGTTCCTGTAATATGCAAGTGTTGTTTGTGAATGAGTCTGTACAGTTCCCGTGGACAGATGCATCTCTTCCACAAGCTGGTGGTAAAATATCCGCCGATTTTCAAGAATCATGTATTCAAGTCGCTTAAATGTTCACAGGAACGACTGCAGTGGGTTCCGAATCACCTCGGCTGTGATCGACATTCGTGTGGGTACGAGGAACGTTGGTTTGACCTTAACGTCCCTCGTATAAATACTCGAAATCTACACTCATTTAATAATGATTGATTTATATGGATGTTTGATCACAGAAAGGCATTTATCAGAGAACCCATACATGAGCCCTTAAATAAGGTATTAATGTTGGAAGTCTATACATGTCTGGAGGATAAGGAAGTTCGGCATTTACATTTTTAACCCTCAACGTTCAGCCAAGATTACAGGGAGGCGGTGGCTTTATGAGGCTGAACCCTCACCCTTTTCAAGTCAGGAAGGAAGTCATTGTAGCTTGTTTTCCATGCAGCTGACTAGGCGAGGGAGGTGCGCGTTGCTAGTTAACCTGCAGCCCTGTTTTGGAGCATGCTTTACACTCAAAGCAAACGCCCAGCCCACGGCCACCTCCAGCCCAGTCAGAGAATTGATTAAGCAGCATTTAGTGAATTAGTGGAGCGCTTTGTTCAGTGATCAGGTTTCATGAGAAATCTAATTTGATTATTTAGGAATGGAAGGAAATCCAGACTTATTTAGAAATGAAGAATGTTGAAAGAAGAAAAAGGGGTGCGTGGCATTCGGCACTGACTGTTGGTAGAATGCGAGTTGTGTCAGGAATGTGTGTTTACATAGCACTGCTGAAGAGCGGAGCAGCCAGGCAGAAAAAGAGTTGGACAGTGAAACACTCACAGTACCGGACCGGTTTATGAAGCACACAGACACAAGGCAAGCATTTCTGCGTGTCGGCACACATGGCAAAGGTCAGGCTGAGGCTGGGGCTTTCAGCATGAGCTGCATTACTAAACAACGCATCCATCAGTCCAACAGTCACACTCAGACAGATGTGAGCAGAGGGCGCACTCCGGCAAGGTGGACCACCCAACATTGTGAACGCGGCACAGATAAAAACACCTCCCAGCCGAACCAGTGTCTAAATATTGACTGTGGGAGCTGACTCAGAGAAAGCTAGTGCGGCAGAGCTTGAGGACTGGAGAGGGCTCCACTGTGCACCACGTCTGAATGGAAATCACACGCCACTGCTTCTGAAAAATAGATTCACTCTAAAGTATGGAAAGTCCAGTTTATTGTTACTACGTGGTAATGGAGGAAAAGAAACTACATTTATTGTCCGTGAGCATGCTGGAGCAGGACTGCAGGGCATGGCCGTGAAAGAATTGTTTTCTGTGGAACAGATGTTTTTTATTGATTTAAAAAATATATATAACGCTACAGATCAGCAATAATTTGAGAACATCTTGATGACAATAACTACTATTTAAAAGTTCAAATAAAACATGGATGGTTGTGCTGAAAAAGAATCATTTACAGGAAATCTTTAAGAAGTAAAGGGACTGGAAGTTGATTATTTTTCAATAACAGCATATCCTAAAGTGTGTTATTCCTTTTACACTACAGCAAGTCGTTGCATTCACCCGAATGATTACACGGTTTTATTTATTTTTTTAAATAACAAGGTCATACTTTTAATTAGTATAAATGACTTTTAATGATGTGGAGCTTCCTTAAAACAAGTTACTTCCCGTCATCACTTATGTTATAACAGCTACAGTATAAGCAGCCGCTCTTTTTCTAAAAGAAGACAGCTGGCACTACTGTCAGAGCTGCAGTTATAGGACATTAATCATCTTCCGACCAATTCAGCAGTGCTGTAGTATAATAAGATGGAACAATAATGAGTCACAAGGGAGGGAGGAGATTAAATTGGCACCTGTAGACTTTGGAGGCATCAAAGAGAAATAGTGTCGCCCCTTAAAATCACACCAGTTAATTATACTATTTGGCTGAAACTGTTACCGAGATACCGAATAGCTGCATTTGATTAACCGACACCTCAGTTTCAAGGTATTTATCTAATACACTTTATGAATTCAGTGTATTCATGCATTATATACTATTAAATCATCTATGCATCCTCTATAAATATTAATTCGTGTTAATCACTAAGCATTGATACAAAAGCCCATGGATACAATACAATAACCTCAAAAGAAAAAAACAATCACAAATGACTTCATCTAACTGGGGATGCCAGATTTGACACTTTTTCATTTATTAATATACACAGCGTATATAAATAAATAACACACACTTCATGCTAGCTGTCACACTAACAATGGAGCACACCAAAGGTTGAAATATGTGAAAAACGTGATCAGTGGAGCAGTAATGGGATTTATACTAGTTGCTGCAGTTACAGTATATAAATACACTACTGGGTCTGAAACCACAAAATTGCCCTATTCCAGGTTATTTACAAATTTGCTTTTTTTCTAAATTAGTGACTTACTGGATAAGGTTTATAGCTTAAAAGCCCATGCCTAAGGTACTGTGTTTACTGAAATAAACGCTCATTCAATGGATGTATAAACTTTAACATGCATCTACTCACATTTGTGGAATGCCATTGAGAAAAAAAAGGTGGCTTTGCTGCATTGAGAGCCTGACAGGACACTAGTGCCCTCTAGTGGTCAGTAAATAAAATGATCTACCTGGTCTTTTGACTTCAGAGCTGAGGGTGATGATTCATAATCCTTCTTAGTTTCTAGGATTTTCTTCACAAGGCCACCTTTGGTGAGAAAGAATTCGGTAAAATGATGTCTGGATGAATAACATATTACATATTTATACATTCCAGAAGATAAAATTACAGCCCCTGGCTTACACAAGGGGTCTTTCCACTCACCATGTTTCTCATCACCTTGTAAGTCAACTGATGGCCCCTATAGAAGAAAAATTATCAATATAAACATCAATAATCGAAACATGTTCATTAAGCTAGGCTTGGCTTGCCGTGTGTATCAATAATCCTTGGGTGCTCAAGTCTGGTTGTCATTCTTGGACTTCCTGATAAGTATCATCCACTACGTACTATGAACACCCTACACGACTTAGTGTTTCAGAGACGCTGTCTAGCCATTCCAATTCAGCCCTTGTCAGAATCGTCCAGATCCTAATGCTTGCCCATTCTTCTTGCTTCATGAACTTCTTGAGCCCAGCTCATAATAATAATTAACTTCATTCTTCAGCACATCAACTTTGAGAACTACCTATTCCATTGGTTTACAATATGGCTGACTGATTTAAAATCTCCCTTAAAACATGGAAAGGAAATCATAATGATCCCTAAAACACTCACCATCTCCAGCTCAGGCATGTCAGGGGGAAGTGGACCTGCCTCCTCCACCACAAACTGCCCATCCTCATCATCTTCATCATCTGAGAGCTTTTTGCCATCCACGATGACTGCAGGGGGAGGTTTGGCACTGCCCAGGCTGCGGAGGGGGCCAAAATTATTTTTACATGAGAAATACTTTATTTCACTGCTCCTGATTTAGGATAAAAAAAAACAGTTCATCTAAAATACAAAAGCAGTCATTAAAAGGCAGTACAAGTTCATAAACCGCTGGTTACAAATGTTTTTCAAAGATGAATGGAGAAAAACACAATCAAGAAAAACTTAAATCTTTATCAGTTTTCAGTGAGATTAGTGAAATGAGTTTTCTTTTTAAATATCACAGCACTGGTGAATTCTGTTCTGATTATGTTGATTAATTCAACACAACATACAGCAGTGCTCACTGCAAGACAAATATTTTAATGCACTAATAATTCTAATGGACATGTAATTTTCACTTAAATGGACTTAGACAAACAGTGTTTACTTGTTGATGTGTTGACATTTTCTGTAAGGAGACATTTATTATGCTTTAATGGAAGAACTCTGCAGTGTTAGCATTTTGTACCATTCAAAGATAAATCGTTCTTTTTTTAACGCAAAAAATTTATTTTACAACAGATGGCTTTATTGCTAAACTTTTTTGAGGTTTATTGATAAACTTTTTTTTGTCTTTTTGACTATATGTAAAACTGGAAAAAAAGACTTGTGAAAAATATGTATATTATACAGAATGTAGCTGTTGTACTGTAAGGAACCATGATGTTTAATCAATGTTCTATGATTACAGGTTAAATACACTGCCTGGCCTCACAAACACTAGTATTTAATTAGATCAGCTTTAGCTTTGACTCCGGCAAGCATTCAACATGGCATTGTTTCAACAACCATATAAAACATTGCAAACATTTCCCTTCTAATCCTGATATGGGCATCGCTCTGGAACAGGGTTACTCGTCAATTTTTTTTCTCATGACAGGACTATCCTTTAATTCATTCCAGCAATTGTCTTATTTGTTTTCTTTGCTTGATGCGGGGCAGTAATTTTACCTTTCAGAAACATCTTTTCACAACAAAGGGATACATGGTAGTAATTGGCGTTCCCAAATTGCCCGTAGTGTGTGAATGGGCGTGTGAGTGTGTGTATGTGTGTGTGCCCTGCGATGGATTGGCGCCCTGTCCAGGGTGTACCCTGCCTCGTGCTCTAAGTCTCCTGGGATAGGCTCCAGGCCCCCCACGACCCTGAATACAGGGTAAAGCGGTATAAAAGATGAGTGAGTGAGTAAATCCAAATGTAAACTTTTTTAGCTATGCAGTATACAATGCATCATTCTTAAATAAATACAGGATTGTCACTGTTGAGACCACACCACACCACCCCACCCCATCAGTGTTATCTGATTATTTCCCTATAGCAGAATGTTTTGTTTTTACCTTACACAATGCAATGTGGTTTTAAGAGTTTTGTCTACGAGTTGTGGAGACTTTTCATCATTACTTAAGCACATCTGTTCTTCTAAATACTCACCGCTCTACTGGGCCTGCGTCAGTGTAGCTCTCCTGCCTCCTTACTCGGGGAGGGGCTGGTCTTGCACTACTGGGCCGTGCTATCCTTCTGTTGCTGCTGCTTTAAAAAGCACACTGCTATTATTGCACCTCCTTATAAGGTTAGTTTAACTATATACTGTAGCTAGTTTTATCACTTTTCCAAAACTTAACTGAAAGCTATGATAAATATGATTTGTATCACAGCACCGGGTGACCTAATAAGGCTATCAGTTGCAACCTAGTGATTCTAGATACAATATTATTTTGGAAAAACTCAAAACTGCTCATTAACTCGTTTGGCATCACTGAAATGAAACTGTATCAACATGCTGAATCACATACGGCAGTATCATGAGGAGGGCAAAATAAAGACCACTTAAAATAACTATTACTGTAACTACATCTTGAGCAGATCTTACTTGTGGGATGTACGCTGTGCCAAAACATCTGATACATCTCCATTTTCAAGATGAACAGGTTTATCCGCTGTAGCATTGTCACTCGCTGAAACAAATGAAAAATGTTAAAACCAGAAGCTTTAAAAAGAAAGAAGCTTTAAAGTCATGCCTGAGATTTCTCATGAAGAGGCAAGATGTGCAGGTGCATGAAAAATCTCAGTTGCTACTCACCTCCATCACTATCGTATTCATCTGTGAAAGAAGGTGAGAATGAGAAAACACGACGGAAAAAAAATCAGAACTGATTCAATACCAAATACCAAACAAGCTGTCAAATATGGTTAAATATATTAACATGTTTTGTAGCTTCTAGAGCTCTTGAAATAAATTGTACTGTTTAAATATCATTCAAAATTGCGCCAAATTATTCTTCTGAGGCATAAAATTAATAGAATGTGGTTCTTTTTTTTAAAGATCGGTTGCTACGTTGCTGCATAGCATTTTTCTCATTAATCAACACCTTCTGATTAATCACATTTGAGACTTTTTACATGAGTGTAGGAAAACAAATAAGGTGAATATATTCACTGTCTTTATGCTTGTTATTATTCTATTCGAATTGTGAGCGCTATGACTTGCGTAAACACGTGTTAGATTAGTGGGTTACCTGGCGCTCCAGATTTGGGCCTGCGTCTCTGTCCCTTGGCAGAGGAAGGCCTGGGTATTCTGGCAGGATTATCCAGCTAAACACAGGGAAAGAAAGGTTCAGACAGTGAATCTCTTAACTAAAAGCTTGGTCATTTCACGTTTACTCACACCCTTCACATTACATTATTTCCACATATTACTGCGTAATGCTATTAAATGACAAGTGGGACATTGAATAAGATGTGAAATTAGTGCAACCTAGGACTCCTCAGAGGATAGGAGAAATGAATGCAATCTGGCTTCAGAGCTCTGAACTGTTGTAATTAAGAAGGAATGACTTGCTGTCAGAGTAATTGTAGGGTAAAACTCACAAAAGCATTTCCATTTATGGCATTTCATAGACACCCTTCTACATTTATCTCATCATACTGTACGTCTGAGCAGGTGAAGGTTAAGACCTTGCTCAAAGGCCCAGCAGTAGTAACTTGGTGGTGCTGAGAATTGGACCTGTGACCTTTTGATGAGTAGTCCAACACCTTAACCACTGAACTACCCCTGCACCACTTAAACCACTGCACCACTTAAACATGATCTCTCGTAGCTCTAAAGATGTTATTGTGGACGATTTGTTTTCTGATCCCATTGTGAAGGATGTGGGAGAACAGATTAGGTTAGGCAGAGAACAGGTTAAATCCATGATGATGTAGGATGGTGCCTAGGTAGCCTAGAGCAAGACTCTAAACAAAACAGGACCAAGAACAGAGCTTTGAAAAGTGCATAGTTGGACTAAGGGCGTGTAAGATTTATACCTTACTAAACAAACACAAAGGTGTTTTTGTTTTTAAAGCATGTAGGCAGGTTAAACCTTAACGCATGTACAACCAAGACACGAGAATGTTATGTTTAAGATTAAGTAAGAGAAATGTCAGGTAAATCCAATTCCAAAGGGAGAGGGAGACCATTAATGAATCCATGACCGTTTTTACACAAACCCTATTTTACCCAGAATCTTTTGCAACAGAAATTGGATATGCACTTTGATGGTGCCAAAAACATGACTGGTTGAACTTCCTAAAGCAATGTTGACATGGAATCAATTACCTTCTACAAATATGAAGTAAAATGATTATAACACCGAGAGAGAATATTTTTTTTTGTGTTGACCAGTGTTGTGTAAAAACAAGGAAACACTAATACAATACATAATACTTTTCAATTCATTAAACATTTATGATTTTTTTTTTTCACAATTAAGAGTACAAAATCTGTCCTAATTTGTAACAAATGAATAAATGAATAAATAAATAAATAAATAAATGTGTGGGAAAATATAATGGCAACCTTCCCATACTGAGTAAAGAATCAATCCCAAAGAGGAAATGTAAGTATTCAGTCCAAATGTAAGCTGAGGGAGCTTTCTGCAGAGCAAGCTCCAGGAATTACCTGATGTGGAGAAGCATCTGATGGCTATGTAAAAATAAAAGAGTTTTAGATGATTTTTTTTTTTGTTTAAAACATAATTTTAATACAATTCTAACATAACACACATTGAATCTAACAACTACAAAAAATATGCAGCCTTAGCATGACCAGACCGCCACAGCACAGCTCATAATAATAGGAAACTATTATTTCATTAGTCCTATAAATGTTCCTATTAAAAAACACTAAGTAAGTATTGAAGTGCAGTGCACTGTGTTCATTAAAACTGTGAATCGTAGGGAGAATGTCCAGTTTAATTCAATTTGATTTTTGGGCAATGCGATTTTTGATTTGATTCAGTAATACTAATGTTCAATGCTAATTTGTCTCAGTTATGTCTTATAGGTTTTGAAATATTAAAAACTACTAAAGTATCTAATAAACATTTAAACGCTGTGCACCTTGTGTTATTGATTGTTTAAATGTCAGTTCTCTTACAAAGTCATAATCTATTTTTCTGCCCAATCCTCTCCAGTCCAGTAGTTGGCGATAACAAATTAACTCAAAAGAAGAAGCGATACTCCTGCAAAATGAGAGTATTTGCAGAAGATTAAAGCGTTTTGTATTTTCTGCAAAAGTTGTGGGATATTTTTTAGGAATTCATAAATTTTAGAATGAAAATTGAATGTAAATGATTTGTTTGTTAAAAAACAATAAATATATACCTTACCACTCGAACATTTGGGATCAATAGCAAATTTCCTTGTTTTCCAAAAAAAAACACATTTTCATGCAATTCACAAACAACTGAAGGAGTTCTGACTGTAATGGAGCGACCAGCACAGTGTCTGGATCTGAACCCTACTGAGCTATTGCAGGAGCAGCTTGACCGCATGGTACGAAGGAAGACTCTATCAAGGCGGTCCATCTTGTGGGAGATGCTCCAGGAAGCACGGGGTGAAATCTCATCAGATTATCTTGAAAAAGTGACAGCTAGAATGTCTGCCAGTAAGTATTTTTTGTTTGTCGTTGAAGGCAAAGTTTGAAGAACACATTAATCATTTCCATCAAAATCATTATTTCTAACTCTGACAATGTCAGCACGTCTTGTTTTTTTGCTATAATTTCTATTCAGACAAATTTTGTGTGTGTTTTCTTAGAAAACAATACAAAGTGATCCCAAACTTTTGAGCAGTAGTGTATATATTTTTATGTGATTTTTTTCTGAATTGACTGATTCAATTAGCTGAATGGACTGACAAAAGATTAATTGCCTAATCGATTAAATCTTACAGCTCTAATGTCAATGTCATAACACTGGAGACGAATGCAACCAATATGACCTTCTGTATCACCTCCTGTACATAACATTTCAAAAATTATTACAATAATACCCCAGGCAAGAAGGCACACCTAAATAAAATAACACAGCTTTAGCTAAACTGTCTATGCTTATAAATAAGGCAGGATTTGTCATAATACAGAGTAAAAAGAGTAATAACAGATTACCATGTTGTACCATGGTAAAATGCCTTATCCCTAAGCTTGATGGACTTAAGCTAAAGTATAGAGACAAAAAAAAAACTAATAAGGAACTTCTGCATGATTGTGTTGAATGTAAAACCACTCATGCATGTGTTGAGTGTTACCACCTGATTCTTATTTTGTGGATGTATGGGGTCTGATTAATTATTACCATAGATGGGCAACATATTCTCTGTAATGAAGGTGACTTTACAGATTTAGAGGTTAAACTTGCTTGGGGTAAGAATTTAATCTTGACTATGTAAATTTTTATCATGTAGAAGTTTCATTAATAGCAAAGCATTTTCAGATGAATGTTTTGAAGTACATGTTCCCTGACAATGGACTGTAAACTTAAATTCCAGCTGCACGGTGACTGAAGTCAAGAAGACATAAAGCCTGGACTTAGCTGCCTCTCTTTTAGTGGTCCATTAAAAATATAAATAAATAAATAAATAAATAGACAAAAACCCTGTAATGTAAAGAAAGCTGCCCCGCAACAGAAAACACTCCATAAGAGTACTATGAGACTCAAACGAAACATTGCTACACAGTGTTTAACGCTGAAGGACTGGTACAATACCTGATCATCTTGTGCCTCGGGTACCTGGGAGGAAATGAAGGACACACAAATAATCTTAGCCGCTAATTAACTCCACTCCTGAACACCCTTGCTTCCTTATTCTTCTTTTTCTCACTAGTAAGTTCCCTCTCACATGCTAGCCCTCTCCATCATACAAAAGCTTCCAACTAGAGATTGTGCTTCATTATGATTTCAAACTGCTGCATTGCAGAGCAGCATAACACACTCAAACGAAAGTGCCATCTGCCCTCTGCTGCATATATACTGTATAATCTCGCTAAGTGCATTTACTGTACATGAACCCCAATATTCCACTTATAATAGCAATTGGAATAAAAATGCATCATGTAAACACCCCAGTCGGAACCGTCTGAGCTGATCCGGTCTCATTGAAATGCATTTTTAATCAGTTACTCTCTCGCTGGAATAAACATACTCATTTTGCCTACAGTTGCATAACATGGAGGTAACAACAGGTGACTTAATGTGTTTCCTGTAAAATCAGATAACGTGAGAGCAACGGTCTCCTGTCTGTATTTACTCTCATTTACTGTCTCAAAGTTCAAACCTCAACTTCTTCTTCTTCTGTAATATTTCTGTCAGATTAAATGCTTTACAGCAGGCGGAAACATCATAAATATGTCAAAAAAATTATATTTTGGTTAAATACTTGGACACTTCAGCTTGGCGTCCATGTCATTTTTGCATAGAAACAGATTGAGGAAATATTATCCAATGCATATGATTGGTTAGTGTGACTGGTTGTGACTTGAGAGAGGAGAAACAGTGCAACATCCATCCCACCAGGAAAGCACGGCCATCTTTGTTCTCCAGGGTGAGCTTCGCCTTCCTGCTATTTGTTCTACTGAGAAGCGAATTTACTTTCATATCAGCATGCAGAAACTACAAAGCTTTCCCCAACATCTATTCCCACTTAAACTACAACAGAAACACAGGACACTTATAAAAGGCAGAAAGGCAACCCACAACCTAAATATGATAAAGCTACAGTAGGTTACCTCGTCTATGTCATCTCTTTCAGTCTTGAGAAATAAAGAGACATAAAAATGTGATTAGCGAAATGTCAGCCATTACAGTGAGTGACTGCGGCTCCATGACATGAAAACTTTCTCTACATATCTAGAGTGCTGTGAAAAAAAGTATTTGCCCCCTTCCTGCTTTATTTATTTTTGCAAATTTTCGTTTGTAAATTATTCAGATCACTCACTCACTCAGTCGAGGTTTAATAATACAGTACACAAAGATAACCCAAGTAAATACAAAATGCTGTTTTAAAATGATGATTTCATTTATTAAGGGAGGGCAATTATTTTTTCCACATAGGGCCAGGTAGGTTTGGACAGCGTTTTTCCATTAATAAATGAAATCATCATATAAAAAATGCATTTTGTATTTACTTGAGTTATCTTTGTGCAATAATAAACTTTGAATGAGTGAGTGAGTGAACGGTCTGAATCATTTAAGTGTGACAAATTTGCAATAAAAAAAAAATAAAAAATAAATCATGGAGGGGCAAATACTTTCACAGCACCGTATATTTCTCCATAAACTTAAAGTCTGTAACCTGCATCCGCTATAAAGAAATATAAAACAAACATTTAGACTAGGAATGGATATAATAAAAATTAATATATTGACATCATAAATAAAGTCAATATATTTTTCTGAGATAGAAATATATATAGAAGTATTTAGAATACCACTAATTGTACCTGGCACTAAAGGGTGCTCTAAATATTAACTTTGTTTCATTAATTACTGATTAGTGGGATTTTTTTTTTCTTTTCACAGTACTGTATATATGGTTTGTGTTGCAGAAATGTCCTGCGAGATGATTTTTTGTTATATCATTCACCCGTACATCCAACAACATATGTGTACATAGTATATCAGTAAACTCCTGAGTGTAAATAAAAAGAAAGAGGAAAAAGTTTCACCTCTGCTGGTTGGGTTTTGTGATTTCTGTTCGGCTCCTCGGGGTGAGGTTTTTGCTTGATCACTTCCTCTGCAGCTCGGGGCTGGAAAAAAAAACACAGCATGATGGGACTCAAAAATGTCCGACACTAATCTCTTAAACATATCTATATGACTAATATTAGTAGCTTTGTCTGACGTGTATGTCTATACACTATTTAGGCAGCTCATTTTATACGGCTCAGCCTAAAACATTTTTTAATCAGGGAATATGAAAGCTTGTTGACAGATGGACAAAGTGTATTGAAAAGCAAGGAGATTGTCGAAAAAATTATGTATTTGTCTTTTCTAAAAGTTCATTAAAATAAATTCTTCAGCCAGAGTGTGGAAAATTTTTGACTCATCCTTGTCCAAAAAAATAATAATAATAAATAAAATTATGACTCTTGAACCACATGCAGTTGACTTTTACCCATATACTGTATAGATTATAGATTTTTATAGAACATTTTTACTGCATTAGCACAATATTGTGCATTAAGAGCTACAGAGACTGACCTTTCTCTCCCCTTTCTCCTTTTTCTTTTCTTCTGTCTCCTTCTGAAGCTCTCGCTCTCTGCCTCGGTCCTGCTCTTTGCCTCGGTCTCTTCGCTTGTCACGCTCACGGTCTCTGTCCTTGTCCCGCACTCGTTCTCTGTCCTTGTGTGAATCTCGCTCTCTGTTTTTCTCTCGTTCTTTGTCTTTGGTCCTTTCCCTATCCCTTTCTCTGTCTCGGGTCTTCTCTTTCTCTAGGTCCCGGTCTCCATGTCGGTCCTTTTCATTATCTCTGTCACGGTCCTTCTCTTTATCTCGGACTTTTTCTTTATCCCTATCATGGCTTTTGTCTTTATCCCGATCTCTGTCCTTTGTCCTGTCTCTCTCCCGAGCTTTCTCAGGCCTCTCTCCATCTCTGTGTCGCTCTTTCTCACCCCTCCTCCTGCTCTCCTGGTCCTTGGGTTGGTCTAGGTCTTTCTGCTCAGTGTTCACACTGCTCTCTTTAATCTTCTCCTGCGAAGTAACAAAGACATCAGCAAATCCTTGCTTAATATCACTGCATGGATTAAATGTGTTCATATAAAGGCCATATAAAGTACACCAGTGATAGAGGCGTATAGACTAAATACTAAAGATCAGGATGGATAGAAACAGAACCGGTTATAAACAAAACATGTTTAAATTAAAGACAGAAGCAAGCCTAAAAGTATTACTGATCTCCGTGCCGCCATGTCTGCGTGTCTTACTTCTCTGTTCTCCTTGCCGTGGGACCTGGAGGTGCTCGCTTTCCCCTTTATATCCACTTTGTCTCCAGCTAGGACATGCCTTACAGCCTCATCACTGGAGAGCTACATCACAGCGTTACAACACGGATAATGATTTAATATCACACTGAGGTTTAAAACAAAAGTTCTTTATAGCCCTTGTTATACACACATGAACATTTGCATGCTTCCATTTATTTCCATTCAAATTCATCTTTATATTTTTTTCTACATTGTACAGATAAGTTTTTTTTTTTATTTCTTATATATATATATTTTTAAATTTTTTTATATTTTGTCCTATTTTTAACAGCTATGTTTCTATAGCTAAACTTATTCTTATTTTATTCCACTATTTATTTCTTGTTAAGTGTTTTTACATTTTTAAGGTCAAGGGCGGTCGTTTAAGCATTTTACTGCATATCGTACTGTGTATGAGACAAATAAAAGTTGAATTTGAATTGTCTTACATTATAGCAGGTTAAAAAAAGTTTTTTCTTCTCTAGGCTTTTTTCCTCTCACTTGAATTAATAAGACTAAAAATATAAGTTTGTGATGTTACTGTGCTCCTCCTGACCCAAATAAAGTGTTAACAGGTATAAACATGTTCACTGGTTTCCAAAATGTAAATAATAATTAGCATGTAAAATCTAGAAATAATTACTTGAATTTTTGAGGCAAAAAAACACTGCATAATAATAATAATGGACAAATAATATATTCAAAACAAACTATTGTATATTTGTAGTGGGTCTATTGCTTGCATCTCAGAAAAGGTTAATTTTTTTTTTTTGTTTTGTTTTTTATCTGGTTAGCAGTGCTATCATAAACACCTTAGTGTCAATGGATGGAATGGTGATATTTTATGAACAGACAGACAGATCAACATATAGAACATAAACACACCAATAGAAATACAAATACACAGACAGCTAAACAGGTAGATGTACTGTACATAGAGATCGACAGACAAAAATACATAGCTCCATAGATAGGAGGATAAAGAAACCGATAGATAGACAGACAGACAGACATGTGTGAACCGAGACAGATAGATAATAGAAAAGATAACAAAGATAGATAAATATACAGAAAGATAAATTAATAGACTGACAGACAGCTAGATCGCTACAATGACAGACAGACAGACAGACAGAATTTTATTGACCCCTGATGGTAACAGTATCTGTCCAGGTGTTTTAACCAGTAAGTTAATAATAAGCTATTTAATGGCTCCTCCATCTTTTCAGTTCTGCCCAACTGTTTCCTCTTGGCTCACAAGATGGAGGTTTGTTTATACCAAATTATTGCCTGGCTGCTGTTTCAGCTCAACATTAAAAAGTAAACAATAACAGTGTCAACTCTATAAACTATATGGCCTTCATCTTCATTCTAGTCATTTTTTGAGTAGATTTGAATTTGGAATGATGGAGTACACTGTAAAATGTATTTTAGAAAATGGAAAGTTAGAAAGTATTTCATGGATTTGTTTTTAAGGACGATGTGACTAGAAAAGAGGATTAAATTTAAAAGAAGATGAGGGGGATCAAGACCAGAAGGTGGCAGTAATGCAACATAGTGAATGCCAACCGCTGGTAAACACCAAGAAGAAGATCTATATGGCCAAAACTATGTGGACACATGACCATCAAACCCACATCTGAACATCTAGATAATTAATCCTCTTTACTATTACTGTATATTAACCTGTTATTTATCCCACTAGATTTTAAAGTGTGGCCGTGGGGATTAGCGATCGTTCAGGCACAAGAGCATCATTAAGGTTGGTCACTGATCCAACGAGTACGAGCCATTTGAGTTCTTCCAATCCAGCCTTGACAAAGTTCCTGTACTGTTATGCTGGAACAGTAGTACAGTACAGTAAATGTTACAGCAAATGACTGTGTGCCTTTGTTGCAACAGCTCAGGAACTATATGGGTGTAATGTTCAGGTGACTACAAACTTCTGCAAGATACTGTACACTACCCTCTACATAACCATTTCTAAATACTAAAGCAAGCATTGTGACACTGGCTTGATGAGATGTTTGACCTTGATCCAGCTTTTACCCTTTTCATAAAGTCTAAGGGCAACCAAGAAAAATAGCTTTATGCATCATTCCATTCAATTGATGACTAAAAGCCTGGAGAGATACTAAATTGAGTTTTATTGCATCCGAATCATCCTTGAAATCAGGAGGTATTTCATCCTAACCTTGTTAAGGCAGCACTTGGCGATGGTCTGGAGCAGCTCGTTGGTCTTCTCGGGTTCGTGGCCTGCCACTATGCGTGCAGGCTTAGCAGCCACGGGTTCCCCACTCACCAGCATCACTACGTCTATGGCCTTCTGGAGGAACGCTATCTTCGAGTCTTTATCCTATATGGCAAGGGAAAGAAACCCCCACAATATTAAAATAATCTCTTTCGTTATCATAGTGACATAGTTCTGTTATTTAAATAAATAGATTTGTAATGTACGAATCAAACTTAAATTTTCCATCCACATTAATACGTATAATTATGTATGGTCTAAGCTGAGTTTTCTAGAGTGTGCTGTAAATGGGCCGTATATTATGACACAGTGAAATTGTCCATGTTCCCATTAGGAGTCGATTATAATTCAGCCGGTTGGTAATGAGCTTAGAAACGCATCGCAGACGGCAGACACTATTAATCACGAGTCATTATTACTTACTACAGGGTAAAGAGGTCATAGTTCGATAACATTGATTGGACATTTAATCATAGAAGAGTTTCTGAAGAGAAGTCGTCAAATAAAATCTTCCAAGCATTACCCGAGCCCCCACACTGCTTCGTCAGGCTGAAGCACTCCTGTCATGAAAGCATCCATTATGCATGCTGGAGCTTCAAAAGGATTTGGTTCCTTTTGCACATCATGCTGTTTTCAAAAGATATCAGATGTAGACTCTATCTACAGTATCTCTCCTTAACTCTAAGTTTTCTAGTTTCCTTCAGACAGCAGCACGGAGCTAGATATCAGTTTCTTTCACAGAGTCAGTCCATGTCCAGATGATTAGAGGAATCTCAGGTCGACGCCTGAAGTTTCAAACCTCTGACCTGTAGAGCCTGATGAAGCCTGTCAGCCTGAAGGTTCGACATGGATTCTGAGATGATTTTCTGCCCACCACAGTTGCACAGAGCAGTTACTGACTTACTGTAGTCTCCCTGTGAGATTAAGCAATCTGTGGGTTTTCCTCTGTCCTTTCACATTAACCACGGAAGTGCCGTTCAGCAGATGTTTTTGTTTTTTTACAACATACTAGAGATGGCCTCATTTGTGAAGCTTGATACAAATTGATGGTTGGGTAAAATGAGTGTGTACACAATACATGTTTGTGTTTTAAGTGTAGTTTACTCCTGCTCCTGAGTGTGTGTAAATTTATGCATCAGACAACTAAATAATAGAGATGCGGGCAGGGGGGGGGGGGGGCTGGCGGGTTTAATTCAAGTCGAGTAGTAGTCAAGTAGGCTTTTATTGTCATTCCAACCATATACAGATCAGTACACAGTGAAACGAAACAACGTT
>JAQMYJ010000036.1:23702056-23718257 GCA_030014305.1 Clarias laeviceps | reverse complement strand
CAGTGAAACGAAACAACGTTCCTCCAGGACCAAGGTGCTACATACATGCAACAACATAAATTAACAACACACTTTACCGGAACAAGCTAGCAACTAAGAGATCTAATTAGCTGACAAGCTCAGATATGACAGTTTTTTTAGGTTAACTTAAAAATGTAAATCTATCTATTTCTATACAAAAAGAGACAACAATAGACAGCAGACAACAAAGTGCACGTGCAAATGTGCAAACAAAGAGCTACCAAACACAACAGTACAGTAGTTTTTTTTTTTAACTATTACTATATGTTTGCATTTGGTGAAATGTTACGGTCCTCAATAATCTTACAGGTAGAATGCTCTAAACTAATCACACATTAGCAGGAAGCACAGCATCCTGTGTGATAAGAGCAAATTATTTGCTAAATTTGTTTAGAATTGTAACAAAATACATAAAAATAATAATATTAAATCAGGATATTTATAAAATCAGGATACTAAAAGAATTGCAATGCAAATTGGATCAGCTTCCAGGCATCGTGATAATATCGTACCAGGTGACGCCTGGTGATCCCCCTCCCTAATAACTAACATGCAGCTCAACTTTTGATTAATGTTTATTAGGTTTACAATGTTTAGCAGGAGCCATTATGTGATGTTGCTATCAAAAACACAAAAAAATATTATTGGAAGCTCAGGTACAAAATTAAATCGATCTGATCATTTTGATTCATACATATTTTTTCACACATTTCATACTCATTTCCCTAATTTTCTTTTCTTTCTTTAAAGCTGCTTTGTGAAAATAGCCACTGTTAAAAGCGCTATATAAATAAACCACATCCATCATCCATCACTAGGTCAGAGACCTTCTTCAGGTCAGAGACACTTTATGAAAAACAGAAACTTTACATTATTTAAATTACATAAATAAAATAAGAAAGAAAACAAGTAGAATTGCACCGATTCCAGTATCAGCTTAAGCATTAGTTAAGCATTTCACTGCATATCGTACTGTGTATGACTGTGTATGTGACAAATAAAATTTGAATTTGAATTTGCTAGTGCATTATACTCTACTTGTAAGCTATTCTGATACAATCGCACCCAATACCGGTTTACAGCACAGCTGGACACACACTATGCAACTAAGTTCCTGCAAATTACACAAGGCCTCTCATCCCTTCTCATTTCAAAAGCCAATGTCCAAGATGACAACTTTGATGAGAAGATGAGGCAGAAGTATTTCTTTCTGGGTATGAAAAAAAACAATCAGGTCTATTTGTGTTCTCTCCAACTTTGATATCAGCTAAATAAAGAAACGGGGGGGGAATCACCTTCACTGTACATTTTCAATATTAAACTTTAACAAATATCTTCTTTAATATTGTACTTCTTCTAAGTGGGTTAAGCACAAGATGTTAGAGGATGAGAGGGGGCGGGGCTTTCAGGGTGTCAGGTAATCCGTAATCATTCCAGTTTCACATGTCGACTTGACTGGCTAGTCTTTATTTTTTTATTATGTTAAAAACAGACTTCCTTGGCTAATTTTTTTGTAACTGATTATGTATACTTCAGCGTACTGAAAATCACAGAGCTTAACATGTACAAAGTTGTCAGGTCTGAATTTAGAGGCTCACCTTGACATTGTCTGACTTCATCTCTGCTTCTCCATAAAGGCCCTTCATGAAGCCTGTGGTGCGAATCACCTGACAAATTAGAAAACAGTGACAGATTTGGACGATGAGTATAAGCATGCACATAGTTAAGAGTCTGGAATCTGTAGTATTTTTATCTAATCCAAAACCAGAACTACATCCTGTGTCTGAATGTTTAACATTCCGAAAAACTACCAATGTAATGTTGTATGGCTGTGACATAATTTTCTCCATGAGATGAGCATCAACTTTAATAGCAAAGCTTCAACTCAAGCCTCAAATCAGCATTTGGTTTTCCTTGCACTCGTACTAGTGATAAATAGAAACGGGGGGGGGGAACGATTTAGTGATTTATCATGATACATTTATCATGATACATTTGCCACACTTATCGCCACACTGACCCCAGGAACGATTTTTAAATACATTATTATGTATATGCATGTTTACATTTGAGGCAGTAAAACCTCACTGTACTTTTATAATCTTTGGCAGACAGCACAACATCCTGGGTGGTAAGAACAAATTTATTTCTAAGCTTATTTACAAGTGTACCACAATAATAATAATAATAATAATAATATAATAGACTCTGGATTTTTATAAATCTCAATATGAGATTTATCAGTACAAATCGGCACATAGGTACCGTAATAATATTGTATCAGGTGCTTCTCAGTGATTCCCATCTCTAATAATAATAATAATAATACACTAAGAGTGTGGTGTCTGACGTTTCTTATGTCATCCCCGTGTCCGTGTGGATTTCATGGAAGTTGTCCCGAAATACTGGTTACTCTAAATCACCTATAGATATAACGTAGTGTGAATGTGTGTATACTAATGACGCACTGTGCTAAACCTCTTAACCACACCATCACATGTTCTTGCTTGATGCTCAGGTATCTCTGGAATAGACTCTAATAAATCATCTCCAGCCCTGACCAGGATAAAGCACGAGACATTTATGGCATTTAGCAGACACCCTTATCCAGAGCAACTTACATTGTTATCTCATTATACATCTGAGCAGTTGAGGGTTGAGGGACCAACAGTGACAACTTGGTGGTGCTGAGGTTTGAACCTGGGACCTTCCAATCAGTAACTCAACTGATCCCACTGATCTGTTTACCAACTGACCCCTGAAACCCCTGGGTTGTCTATTAAAATAATATATATAAGCAAAGATAATTCTGAGACAATGTTAAACTCCTTGTCTTTTACTCGTTGTGAGATATAATCTTTTTTTCTTCTTCTCCTACCTGTATTCACAAAAATGCTGGGTGCTGTGTTGTAATTGGCTACTCAAACTAACAAACCCTGCGTCAATTGGACAACGCGAAACGTCGATCACAGAACATCAAATCAGTTCCTCATATCCACTTCCAACGCAAAAAGGCGGGGTTTCACTCAATATGGGTAGAAGAAAACTATTTGTTTGAATAACCGTGCCCAGAGAAGCGCCTAGCAACAAAAAAGACGCTAGCTGGATAGCTAACTAGCACATGAAACGGCATGAACCGCAATTCAGTCTTGGTTTAGAACGGATAATAATGAATGTATAGAAAAATTTGAAAAAGATAAAAGTGGAACATGTGCAGTAGCTTCCATGATGTTAGTAGATAGTATTATGCAGGCTAGCATCCTAATCTTTAATAAGTTCACTAGTTAGCATGTTAGCTGTGTTAGTGTTACAGGAAGACACACTAATCCACATCAGCCACAGGAGAGCTCGGGACCATGTTCAATAAGTTATTACGATATCTATATGTAATATAACAAAGCGTTTATTTATTTTAGCCCGAGGCTGTTAGCATTGCAAAGCATCCGTGCTAGCCGTGATCATGTGAATAAAGCCTGTGAATAAAGCGTGTCTGAAGGCGATGGTGTATACTTGGTGTGAGAGTCAGGGCTGATGAACCCACCTCGCTCACTATATCGTGCAGGTAACGGAAAGGCGGTTTGCTCAGCAGCTTCTCAGTCAGAGGAGGTTTCTTGATCACTTTCCCCAGAGTTTCCTGCGTCTTTTTGGCCACTGATCCGTTCATCGTCTGCGCCTCAAGCCTAACGTCGTGACCCGGAAATGTTAAAGAGGGACAAAAATAATAATAAATATATACAAGCAGCAGATTTCTAATCACAAGTAAACCGTGTCGTCTCCGTTGCCAAGTCAATACCCATGCAATCCCATAGTGCGCCACTGCTTGGGAGTGCGCATGCGCAAAACCGTCTGGTTGTCAAGGAATCTCCAAGGCAACAACTAGCAACTTCGAGTCTAATATTAAATTAATATTTTATCCGTTCTACATTACTATTTGTAAAGTTTATATCAGTATTATAATTGTATAAATTAAATATATCATATTTAAAAAATCATATTCTTATTACTTTTGATATTATTCTTTTAATACTATTGAAGTATTCTATTTTAATTTAATTGTACCAGATGGGGCGGCATTGCACCCCATGATCCGGGTTCGATTCCCATCTCTGTGTGGATGGAGTTTGCATGGTCTCCCCGTTCTCCTTGGTGGGTTTCCTCCGGGTACTCCGGAATACAGGATAAAGCGGTATGGAAGATGAGTGAGTGAGTGTACCAGATGGCACAGTGGCGTAGTCGTTAGCAGTGCCGCCTTGCACCTACAGGGTCCGGGATCGATTCCCGACCAGGCTCGATTCCCATTTCCCTGTGCTTGGTGGGTTTCCTCCGGGTACTCCAGTTTCCTCCCACAGTCCAAAGGTTATGCTGGTTAGGCTAATTGCCGTTTCCAAATTGGAGACTTAGGGTGGGGTACCACCAGGATGGGGTGCCTTCGCTGGGGTGCCATTGCTGGGCACACACATATTTACACTCACACACCACAGGTAACTTGGCAATGCCAATCAGCCTAATCTGCATGTCTTTGGACTGTGGGAGAAAACTGGAGTACCCGAAGGAAACCCACCAAGCACTGGGAGAACATGCAAACTCCGCACACACAGATTTGAGGTGGGAATTGAAACCTTGATCCTGGAGGTGCGAGGCCACAGTGATAACCACTACACCACCATCCCACTAAATGAGTAATAACATAAAAAGAGTGCAACCCGACAGTTGTAGAAGCTTGTGGCTATAACCAATTAATGGCTTAGTGCCTTGTGTGTGTGTTTGTGTGTGTGTGCCCTGTGATGGATTGACACTCTATCCAGGGTGTACCCCTTCCATGCCCAAAGTCTCCTGGATTAGGCTCCAGGTTCCCATAACCCTGTACAGGATAAGCAGTATAGAAGACAAAGTTAAAGATAGTCCTGACAGAGGGGGGCGTGACCAAGCAGTGGCTGTGGGTGGGGATAGGAGGCTGCCTCTAGACCACACCCCCTCTGCCTCAACAGACTTTATTGTCTAAAGTCCTCCAATGAATTTCATTTAAACTTTCATGTCAAAGGATTAATGAAGTGTCTTGCTTTCCTTTGTTGGTAGATAAAGAATAGCTGTGTGTCAGACCTGTCTGGTGGGTTTTATAAGTACAGTATAAGAGGAGCTACATGACAGGATCCTGTCAAACTGGAGTGAGGGACAGCCGGTTTGGATCTGACGTTTCACTTCAGTAAGTTTTATTTTATAGAATATGTATATGAATATGCTATGAGTAGACTTTGCCTTTGGTACTTTGCTAATAAAATCTTTTTTCTTTCTTGTTGTTTTCTGCTTTATCAGAGTCAAAATTCTTACCAGGAAACCAATGAATACATACATTTTATCTAATCTTTAATCTTAGTCTTAGATAAAATTAGGGAAGAGAATTAGATTTTATAAATATGTATTACTGTGCAAAAGTAATAAACTAAGCCAAGTCAATATTAGCTATGATAACACTTTTAAGTTTAGTAGTATTAGGTGTATTGTGTGCAAATTCATATGAAGTTGATGTTTGTTTTTTCTAAGCATTTTGCAAAACTTATTCTACAATGTTCTTCTCAAAGTTCTTTTTGAGATATTAATTATATTCCATTACATTTAGCAAAAGGTTTACTTAAAAAAAAGAAAGAAAAAAATTAGGGTGCCAGCAATGACTCCAATCTGTGTAAGGCCATGTTGGCATGAAGTTGCCAATAAATATGTCAATATTTAATTTAACGCCAAATCTCAAACGCAAACCTCGTTTAAAATGAAAAATTAAGAATACGTGGAAATGATTTGTCTAAACACATACTAAACAAGTATGTGACTTTAAACCAGTTTTTCATGTCCAACATCTCCCTCACCCACACCTTTTTTTTTTTTTTTGAGGGACTTTTCACAGAGCTAGTCTAACAGCTACCAGACTGGTATGTGAAAACAATATGGATAAAGACAGAAAAAAACGCAATACTAATCTCACCAGTATGTGCATACTGCATATTGTAAGTCTGGCTCTTTACTCTGTACACAGTAATTATGGCCCACTGGTACCTGTGTGTGTTTCTGCTGCTGTTGTCCTGTGATGTGGCCTTTTTGAAGAAAAAGAAAGCAGCCCAGACACTCTCAAGAGGTAAGTTCATTTAATCTTAGAAATATAATATCAAATTTGATAGGCAAAACAATTTAGATTGTAAACATAACACGACTAACTACTTTAGATTAGATTAGATAGATAGATAGATAGATAGATAGATAGATAGCACTGTGGCCTTGCACCTCCAGGGTCAAGGGTTAGATTCTCACCTCAGGTCTGTGTGTTTGGAGTTTGCATGTTCTCCCCGTGTTTCCTCTAGGTTCTCCAGTTTCCTCCCACAGTCCAAAGACATACAAATTAGGCTAATTGGCATTCCCAAATTGCCTGGAGAGTGTGTGTGTATATCCTGTGATGGATTGGCAGGGCCTCGTGCTCAGGTCTTTAATTAAATGTAATGCTAAATTTGGTATTTACTGGAAAAAGTGTGGATATATAAATATAACACTTCTAACTACTTAATATTATATAATAATAATATATTATATTCTGTATTATATGTAATAAAATACAATGCAAATTTTGGTATATACAGTATTGCGAAAAAAGTCTCCTGTGATGTGGTTTTAAAGTAAAAAACAAAAGCAGATCAGACACTTTCAAGAGGTAAAATCATTCAATATGAGAAATGTAACAGGAAATTCAGTATGTTTTGGAATAAGTGTGGATAGTAAGTACTGTCTAGCACTATTAACTATTAATATGACACATTATAATTTTATCTAATATTATATAAAATAGCAGTAGAATGCTGGGGATGAATGAACAATTCTGTCCGATTGAGAACTTTAGTACATAAAAAGGACTAAAATGTAAGATGTAGTGAATTGTAAAATAAGTGAATTTCATAGATTTTTCCTTCATTAAAAATGACCCTGTGGTGTATAAAATAATAGTAAGAAAATATATTAGCTCTTTTGACTGACTTTAATATAAATTACATAAATGATGTAGTATGCACAGTGTCTGCTATTAAAACTGCTATTATTATTATATAGCCTCTTAGGCTATATAATATATATATTCAGGGAGGAATTTAATAATATCTTAATTTTTTTTATTGTCATGTCCTACTTACAATACAGTATGTCAGGTGTCACATGCTGCATTCTGGACAGTGAGAGCTGAAAGTTGTGTTAAAATATTATATACACCTTAGGCATAGGTGAAAACCTTAGGCGCTGCAAACTTTTTCACTACATTTTTCACCATGTGTGGGACGATGTCATTTGGACAAGCAGTAGGTCCTTGCATGTGTCACTCAGGTGGACTTTTTTTCATGTATTTTATATAGGCTGGGGTGATGAAATCTCCTGGGCGCAGACGTATGAGGAGGGGCTGATCAAAATGAAGGAGAGGTACGGTGTTACATTTTTGCAAAGCCAAATATTAACCCGTAGTTGCTCATACTGTATTTGCAGATTACATAGTAAGTGTATGTGCTTTTTATTATATCTCTACAGTCACAAGCCGCTGATGGTAATTCATCACTTAGACGATTGTCCATATAGTCAAGGTTTGTAATTTTATTATATTTGCTAATTATTTAAATATCAATAAATTATTAAAATGTATAGTTTATGATATCAGATGCAGGTAAGTATGGATTATCATTGAAAGTACAATATCAATCAGCATAATATACTACATATAACTATGGGTGGTAATGTAAAGGAAAAACCTACAGTACATACATATAAGTCATAGTAAGGTGTTGAGCCAACATAAGCTGCTAATAGTGTTTCTCTGGAATTGCACTAGAGACACAGAGAACCATTCTTATGAAATATATTCCAGTTGGTGTTATGATGATGGTGGTGGGGTGTCACTCCAAAACCGCCTGTAGGGTTGTACTTTTCATTTACAATGTCTTTACAACATAACCAAGCCACTGATTTTTTTTCTTTACATTTCACCCATCTGTATGTGAGGACCACATAGATGACTCTGTTTTATTTTTTCTTACGTAATTTTTTTTTCTTCATACACCAAGCTCTTAAGAAGGCTTTTGCGGAGAGCAAATCCATCCAAAAAATGGCCAAAGAAGATTTCATCATGCTCAACATAGTGGTAAAGTTTTACATTACTGTCCTACAATCAGTGAAGGGCTCACTTTGCAGTTATACACTGACTGAGCACTAGGAACACTAGTCAGAACAGCTGCTCACTATACATTGTTTCTAACTGTAAATACACCATAATTCATGTTCTGAATAAACTCCAGAAAGTGTTATGTGTGAAAATCCCAGGAGATCAGATCATAAGTTCAGAAAAATACTCATCCATGGTCAAAAGCTTGATGATAATTACATAAATGTGCAGGTATATGGGTGTTCCTAATAAAGTGTCCAGTTAGTGTAAACTCTTTCTAGGTACATCAGTGGACAGCATATTTCACTGATTGTCTAACCCAGCCTGAAAATTATTTGCAGCATGAAACCCCAGATGCTAATTTGGCTCCTGACGGCTATTATGTTCCCAGAATTCTTTTTGTTCGTAAGTTTCTATTAAAACAATTTGTTAAATATAATCATATGTTAGTTAATTTTCACTATTAAATGCAAACAAAATGTAAATTCTTCATGTTTCTTTAGAAGTCAGATCTTTTCATTATCATTAAATCTTAAAGTAAATCCTTCATGTACACATTTTGTAATGACTAACCTGTGCATGTTTTCTCCTTACTCCAGATCCCACTATGGTCGTGCGCAATGACATTACTGGCAAGTACCAGAACCGAAAGTACGCCTATGAACCTAACGACTTGGAGTTCTGTGAGTCTCTAATTAAGCTCACATATTGTATTTACTAGTACCTATATGGCTCAACACACCTGGGCAGCTTTCTCCTGTGGTTTCTGCTATTAACATGTTCTCATGTTTTCTGGTAACCTTGCAGCTTTATATTAAATAGAATGAAATCCTACTTTATCTGTAACGACAATAGCTCTGTAGCACATACAGTATGTGTTACTCTAGAATTAGTGTGGTTTAAATAGAGATATGACATGATGTGATTGGCCCAAGTGGGCGGGGCAGTGTCCAAAAACTGTGAAGTTTTACTTACTTACTCTTTTAGCACCTTAAGAGAAGACATCTTGTAGAAGCAATTTATCCATAAACATTCCAGTAAGTTTATGTGTAAAACGTGTTCTGATAGTTGAAGGGGATATATTCTTCAATGTCGCCTTTTTATTCATTTTTAGAGATTAGGATCAATTTAGGATACTGTTTTTACTTTTTACATGTTTAAAGTGGCTGGAGCTTACATAAGCCAAAAAGATTTTTCCTTTAATGTGACATCATATAGAAAGAGTTCCACCGCCAGCTTGTTGCTCAGCTCTGCCCTGTTCTGCCGTTCCCCGGGTGCCATTTTTAAGCACTAAATAATGTTAACGCTAACCTACAGTAGCCTTCTTCAGATCTTAAGAAAAGCTAATTCATTGGTTTGCTGTTAACTGCTAAAGGCTAGCCTAATCTTCTTTTGCTTCTTTCTTAGATTTTTCTTTTTTTTTTTCTTTTATATTGCTAAACATTATGGATGCATTCGTGAATTACATCATACAATAGATTGATTTATACTAAAACCCTTATTTTGCATGATTGCTTAATCATATTATATAAGAATATGCATGAGTTGTGTTTCAGATAACAGCATTAACAGATATATTTCAGAGACCTCTTTAAATTTATTTATTTAAAGATTTATAGATTTATTTAAATTTGTTAAAAGAAGAACAGGAAAAAAAACACATTAAGCACATTAAGGAATAAAACTACCTAATGTTGATGCATACTTTAATTTTGTAAATGATACCTGATAAATCATGACTTCTGTTTAATCACATTCTCTCCTCTGTGTTTCTATCTAGTGGAGGAGAACATGATAAAAGCCAAGCGGTTGTATCACACAGAGCTGTAGTGAGATCAGAGCTGGTGACACAGGAGAATGGCAGATGGATGAGAAGATGCAGGACTGAAACTATTTGCTATGCTAACAGAATTTTCATACAATGTCCTACAATGAATGAACCAAACAGTTTCGGCTGTGAAAGAATGTGTTCATGTGGTCATGTGTTCATGCGTGCCAGCTCTCAGTTGTATTCTAATGTTGAACTGATTGATATGAGACACTGAAACACTGGTACCCTGACAAATAAAATATACTGAACACAATTATAAACAGTGTACATACAGTACAATGAATCAGTCACTAATCTCATGTCATCATCCAGATACAATGGTTTTCTCATTTCTACCATGATTTTAAATCATACTTAAACATAATTTTGCTGCATTTTCTTTACCATCTACTGTAAAATCTTGGGTCATCCTCAGTGACAGACTTGTGTATACTGTAGCTTCCATCATGGTTCCCTTCCCAAATAATTATACATCTAAGTTCATATATCCATATTTCCAGCATATCATTGTCATACACGTACACATCTTAAAGATTTTATATATTTTTTGTAGTGTTTAGAGAGTGCAACGTGGACCAAGCATCTAATACTTAGTATGTAATACTTCTCTCTCACCAGTAGAGGGCACTACAACATGTATTATAATGTTCAACCATCTCAGAAAAGAAGTGGTTGTTCTCAGACATTTTTGAATACTGTAGTTGTTTATTTCTGGACAACTAACTTATATAGGTTAGTCAATCAATCGAAAGAGTAATAGTCAAAATTTCTGAACAAAAAAAAAATAGTTCTGAAGAACAAATCTAGTCCACTCCATTCTAGCAGAGACACAACTGTCTGTGATAGGACAAGTCCAATGAGAGTCAATTCATTGGAGACAAGAAAGCATTGCATGGCAAACTATATCTTTTGGTTCACTGATGAAACACTCACTCATTCATAGTCCATACCATTATACCATATACAAGGTCACGAGTGGGTTGGAGGAGATCTCAGGAGTCTTAGTACCTCCTGGACAGGATGCCAATCCATCACAAAGTGTACACACACACATGCTCATTCACACACTATATGCAATTTGGGAACATCAATTAGTCTAATCTGCATGTCTTTAGACTGTAGGAGGAAACGAGAGCACCCCGGAGGAAACCCATCAAGCACGGTGAGAACATGCAAACTCCATGTACACAGATCCCGAGACTGTAATCGTATCTGGACCATGGAGGCACGAGGCCACAGAGCTAACCACTAAGCCTCACTGATTAAGAGCTAATGAAAATATAAGATGGAACTTCTGTAGACTTTTGTTTTTTGACAGCACTGTTGTGTTTAGTGTCGTGTTTTCAGCATGAGAGGTAAAAAAAAATCAATGGCACAATGAACACTGAAGATTTGAAACAGAGTTTGATTCATCTTTGGGAAAATAACTGGATGGTAGATGGTAATCTTTCAGCATAATAACGACTCCTCAAACATACAGAAAATACAAATAAAACCCACTTGAAACAGAATTGCAGTGGTAAATTGGCCACCAAGCATAAACATTACTGAGGGAGTATGAGATCTATTGAATGGACCGGTTTAAAAGAAAATCTCCAGCAGATTCTTCCAGCATAGTTTGTTGATTTCCAGGAACTTGTTTTACTCACACCATACATCTGTCTCTACAAATGTCCTGCATTTTGTGGAATGTTATTTATCTTTCCAATAACAAAAAAAATAAACTTATATAAAAGATTAGATACAGTAGCTACTTAGGTAAAATCAGGTTTTTAGGCTGTTATGCTACTGGTAAAATAAAAAGATTTTAACATGGAAAACAATTGCACTAGAACTGTGGCCTTGCACATCCAGGGTCAAGGGCTTTTTTGAGCTTCATGGTTTAAAAAGAATGTAAACTAAAGGTTTTCAGCTCTGTTTTAAATCATATTGAAAATTTGACGTGTGATCTTTGGCAGTACTAATTTCAAGTGTGTCGATAAGAGACGTGTATGATTTTGGTGTATGATGAGTAAATAAAACAGAACTTACTTTGAAATACTGTGAGTTACAATAAACATTGCCACAAAGTAGATTTACATAAATATATATTCAAAATTCATATAAAAATTTTATTTGTCACATACACATGCACACACGGTATGAAAGGCAGTGAAATGCTTATATAACTTCATGACCCAAAAGAATAAATATAGGGTAGAATGAAAAGACAGAAAGTGGAGTGTAAATTTAAAAATGTAAAAAATATGGGGTTAGTGTACAAATCTGCAATTTACAATTTACAAAAGTTGTGAAAGAAAAAAATATATAGAAAAAAGATAAAATGGATAATTTAAATGCATACAGTAAGTTAAACAGAATATGCAAAATAGTAAAATACAGTATGGCATATGTATGGTAGGTATTGCATGAGGGGAGTGGTGATTCAGTGGTGGATCTGATGAACATCACAGCAACGTAGGGATCTGATGAACATCACAGCAACGTCATGCTTTAGAGTGTTTTTTTTCCTACCATGGTTGAGTAATGCTTTTTCTTAATGTTCATCTTTTTTAACATCTATCCTGTTTATTTTGTGTAAAAAAAAAAAAAAATCAGAAAACATTACTAAATAAAAATGTCCTTATGTACTGTAGGTACTGTATTGTACACGAATTTTCCATAAAACAGACCTACATAGGAAACATAAAAAAAACAACTATGACGATTTGCTTTATTGAACTTCCACAAGGAAGAATGAGCATGCTAGGGATGAATATTTGGACTCCGGAGCACCCTCAGCTGCAAGCAGTGGGGAAAAAAAACACAAATCATGTTGATCAGGAAATGGCCCTAGTAGAATGTACTCGGCAATGTTCATTTCAAATTCAATTTGAACTAGACGGCAAAGCAGAAAATTATATTGTCAAAGGAAATCTGTGAATAAAAGATGTCCATTCAGTGCTTTCAGAGGAATGTGAGACGGAGTGAGGCACGTCTCTATTTCTTGAGCAATGACCGCGCTCCTTTTTAACAACTAAAACACCTTTTAGAGGAAAATGGCCTCCAGCAAACATCTTCACATCAAAATGCAGCACCAAGGCAAAAGCCATATTTTCCTATTCACCTGAAGACCAATATGTTAGGGGTGCACACACACACACACACACACACACACACCCACACCCACACACTGGTAACATGAGCATTTTTTTTGTCCCTGAAGGGCAAATCACATTGTTTTCCAGATGTGTTAGAGACTAGTCATTTGTCCTGGTTTCACAAAGCAATTTTTGCTCTGGCAGAAGGTTTTGCCATAGACCTTTTCTTTTACCAGTTTTGAAGGACAGTCTGGAGCTACAGGGTACATTTTATAAAAAAGCTGTACCCACACACGAAGCTGACAGGACTGCCTGTTAAGCAAGACTCCGATCATGGCACTGCACGTACGCTTACGTAATGTCTATATGTGTACACGAATTGACCTACGCCTTTTAAAAAAAAAGGAATAAAGTTTTCTTGACTGACAAATTCCCTGTGATTATGTTCAGCTCCAAGTCAACTGTAAAACCCTTCCATTACCGGCATCTTAAAGGAACTCCTGTTTATAAAGGTAGCCTGAATGTCAAAATGCCAAGCTAATGTGTCTAAGTGCAACACAAGTGCAACAAGTGTCATTACCCCCCTGCGGATAAAAGGGCAAAATAACCCAAGGCAGTGTTGTGCCAGGCACTCTTCTAAGAGTCACAGTTTCTCTTTTAGCTCAGAGAGATCTTTGACAAGGACACAGGCCCATTAGTGGCTATTCCAAGCCCTCGCTCAGACAATTTAGATATTCAAATATCCGCCCGCTTAGCGCAAACTGTTTGCAAAGTAGAGCTGAATTGGTAATGTGTTATTAATCTTTTCTGCAGCCTTTTCTCTTTCTCGCCACCCCATCACCAGTGCACCAGTGCGACTTCCTCACACTGCAGTCCGTGTCCTGGAGGTACAAGGGCAGACGGGACCATTGAAACTGGAAGGTCAGAATGCAAATTACCCTCCTCCTCCACACACCCCTCCACCACTCTCTCTTCTGAATAGCGCAACGCTCCTGTTTTTAATTATTCTGTCATCTTCAAAGAATTCCCCGTCAAAAATGTTTGGCACCCAGAATAGCCTGAGCGCAAAGATAAATGTTATTCATTTCTGTGACAGTACTTTTTTTCTTTCTTTCTTTCTTTCAGCTCTCACCTTTCCATCCTCCATCCTGCCACACCGCCTTATCTATCAGGCAATTATAGGAAATCAGGCTGCCAGTGGCTGGTGGCAGAAGCCTGCCATGCAAAACAGCACCAATTAACATATACAGGACATTAGAAGTCTTGCAATCAGTGCATTACTAAAGCAAGTTGGATATCCTTTTAGGAAAAGTTCCACATTTTAATGCTGCCTGATATGAGAAAATAGGTAACAGCAGTCGGGTTTGACACTTGACAACCTCAAGAATTAAGTAAACTAGTATAAGAGCTGGTGTCTGTGTGTCCCCTCCTCCCCGGAGTGGAGAGGAGTACGCAGCTCTTCAACAGCTGTTGTTCCAGAATTTTGCACCATTTATGCTGTATTATCTTTGGGATTGTGTTCTATAGTATATTTGATTGATGATATATTTTTGCATACCTTACATATTATACCTTACATATACGCCGAGGTCACGGATGTGAACAGTGCAGGGCCACAGTTACATGAGCAATTGCTTATTTAACTTTTTTGGCTAAACTTCTTCTCAGGATGAAAAAGAAATACTTTTAAATAATTGTTCTATTTTTGCTGTTGTGGCTGGATAAATATGTGTAGCATCTAATTGCTCAAGTTAAATTACAGTGACATCCAAATGTTTATTAACTTTAGTAATAAGTAATAAAATGAGTAATTTTTGTAAAAAAAAAAAAAAAAAAAAAAGGATGAAAAGTGATGATAAGACTGTACAGTACCATATCACTTTAACACTGAATATGTTGTGAAGGTTACAGGTGTGTGAATACTGCACTGCTGGGGGGGGGGGGGGGGGGGTTGGCTTTTCTCCCTAATTTTAGTCATAGCCATTGGGGGCATTGTAACACATTTGGAGAACAGCGCTATCCGCCCCTTCCGCTTGCATGAGCTCACAGATGATTGGCTGTGGAGCCACAATTAATGTGAATGCGCTAAGTGCCTCCCATCGCTCCCCCAATCAGCTCTCTCCAGGCCCCCCACCCCCACCCTCCCCAGCTGTGTGTAGCTACTGCATCAGCTGGGATTCAAAATCGCAATCTACCAAAGATAGGTGAAGAACTTTTAGCTGCTTCATATGGGTGAAAGTTGGTGGTATAGTCTGGCATGTTGTGCCCCACTGAAAGATTCAGTGACAGTACACAGTCCTGAAAATAGTGGAGCGTAGCTTTCTGCCACACCCCACATTCAAATGAAAACACATCTTATAATGTTATGTCATCTTAACAATGTAAATTGTGATTTCAGAATTTCAGCTATGCAAATTTAATGTGTCTTAGGTCTGCCAAATGCCTAAATGTAAATGTAATGTTTGCTAAGGCAAAAAATACTCAGCATGCCAATAATTTTGCTTCATATATGAATTAATACATTGATTTAATTGTAAAACATTTAACAGACTTTTTTGTGTAGGGACTGAACAAGAAAACATTTTATAGGTGAAAAGAACTTGTTTGAAAGCTGGTGGCCCGAATTCTGTCTTAAAATTCAAAAATGAATTACTAAAAATACAAGACTTTTGCAGAGTGCTTGTTTTTAATTTTACCAAAATGACAAAATGACAAACAAAAACTACTTTTTCTGTTATGTAAACCTAAGAATAGATCTTAATTGATGTAATAATTTACTAAAAATATGTACGTCATGCTGTTTCATTGTGTGACCAACATGACAGATTTGTAAGGGCTTAAAAGGATTTACTTATACAAATGATTTCTTTTAAAAGGAAAGGAAATATAATTATATATAAAATAAATATAATATAAGAGGGCTGATAATTATGTAGTTAAACTGTAGAAATGATGGAGAACTGTGGGATGCATACTGTATGTATATATAAATATATGCCATAATATACTGTATTGTATATACACTACCGTTCAAAAGTTTGGGGTCACTTTCTAACTCCATGATGGTTCCTGATTTTTATTTCTTTCTAC
>JAQMYJ010000036.1:23649113-23673570 GCA_030014305.1 Clarias laeviceps | reverse complement strand
CACACAGACACACACAGACACACACAGACACACACAGACACACACAGACACACACAGACACACACACACACACACACGCCTGCCTCCAACACCTCCTTATCTCTACACAGACAGGCGTCAGCAGTAAGACCGACAGCAGCTCTGCCACTGAGAGAAACTACACTCAGTCACACACTCACAGCTCTGTCCCCACTGATGGCCAAGTGTTAACATTTGATCATGGCAGAAATTCAGGAAATCTTACAGTGTGCTAACAAAAGGAGAAATGTCCTAAAATGTTTAAATGTCTCTTAGGAAACATTTAAAATGGAATGAGATGAAGATTTCTAAATAAAATGTAAAAAAGAATAATAATACCTATTTACATTACATTAACACACCGGCGGGTTCATTAATAAACAGCCAGTGGTAGTTCAGTGTGTTAAGGCTCTGGGATCCGGATCAGAAGCCCCAGCTCCACCAAGCTGCCACTGTGGACCCTGTCTGCTCATGGGGACGCTGTCTCATGGCTGACTCTGCACTCTGACCAGAAGCCCCAAAGCTGGGATTTGCAAAGAAAGAATTTCACTGTGCAGAAATGTAGTAATATATGTTTTTTTTTTTTTTTTTTTACTCTTATAATTTTTTTTTATTACCATCAAGCACTTCCTAATCACATTGTAAAAGTTTAATTGCTGAAGTTTGGCAGCTTTTACACTTGTGCAAGTTTTGAGCTTTGTGTCCTACGACTGCTATTTGCATGTTTTGACCGCTATCTTCTTGATCACTTTTTTGGGGGGTTTGTTTTGGGATACACCCTTCATCAATCTGACCACTGCCCTAGTTCCTATTCTTATTTTGGATTCTGTCTTGGGTTTTGTAGATAAACCTTCAGCACACACAGTCCTACACCTCACTTCTGCGTAACCTCTCGGTGTGGCTTTGTTTTCAGGGTAAATATGTAAAGCTGAACTGTTCTCCTTCAGCTAGGTTTGGATTGAGTACATTTTTGTACATGCAAATTTTTACACTTCATTATATTTTTATGCACTACATTTTATTCCATTTTTCATAATTTGTGTGTTACCTGGCGATCTTATCACTGCATGACATGGTGAGGAGTCTCTCCCCCTGCAGGACTCCGTCCCACGTCTGGATGGTGTTGCTTGAGCGTACTGGGATGGTGCCCTCTCCCGACTCGATCTTGGTTCTCAGCTGTCCCCGAGCTTTCCTGTTCGGGTGTCGGTCTCCCTGATCTGAGGTCAGAAAAATGAGACAGCGGTTAACAAAAAACACTAAACAATCAATGTCCAATTTGTCAGCCTGTAGGCCCAAAATCTTTTGTTGCCATTTCTAGTAAGCAATTATTCCAGTAAGTTCATCAGAGAGACTGTCTATTAAAGCTGCTAGAACATACGATTCATGTATGGACACTTACAGAACAGAATTAATCAGACACAAAGATAAAGCTGGCTAATTAAACTGACTGTCCAAATGTGTTTTCAAACCAGAGACAGTTGAATGAAATTCTAATTATACAACACTGATCACAGACAAAAACATCATAAGCTTAAATGGATTCAATTATTGGGCTTTGATAATTAATTTCTAAAGAAGTTGTTGAATAAATCATTTTAGACAACTGTCAGCCAGCCAAAGGGAGATGAAAGAGATCAAACACAACCGTGCTGGAAGCGGCCCGCCTACCACAGTGTGACAGGGTAAGAGATAGAACGCACTCACGTCATGGTCAATATTTAACTGAAAACTTATCTCCACTTGCAATAATAATAATCATAATCCTTTGCAAGTAAAATTCATGCTGGTAGCTGGATAGCTGACGAGTAGGGGTGAAATAATACACTCTGCCCAGGATCCCCTTTGATTGGTTTCTTTGAATATTTTAAACGAAATTTGAATGAGGGAAAAAAAAATCAGAAACAATGCAAATAAGTCTGTTTAAAATAATCAAAACAAAAATGAATACAAATTGGTTGAATAATGTAAACAAAATGTACCACAGTCCCACCATATCTTAAAAAATAACAAAATACATTAATGTAAATTATATCTATTTTTAAATTGAATAAACCTAGTTTCAGACCGATTTCTGCTGAAAAACGCATTTAAACTGTTATACTTATAGTCTCTCTTAGGGAAAAGACAATCATGTGACCAGTGCGCACTCCATATACTTTAATTTTGGCTCTATGGGTCACAAAGATTGTGCAACTGCATTAAATACTGCATAAATAACAGAATGCTGATTTCTATGATGTGAATTGCACATTTTCATGTTGCACATTTCGGCATTGTGCCATTTGGGTTTAAAAAATATTTAATGAAAAAATATTTCCCAACAGTGTTTGACTTATGGTACTACTACATAGTTAGCAACCTAGTGAACCAGTGTAAGGTTATATTTAATGATATAAAAAACACTCTTTCACACAAGTCTAAAATCAAATCCCCCCTCCATTTATCCAATAAGATGTAAAAAAACAAAACACATTCTTTGGTGTATAAAGATGGCACTGTTTGTCAGAGCGCATAGTCCTTAAAGCCCAGAGCATCTTAAGCCATTCTTTTTCGCATTACTATGTTTTTATAAACAAACAAATACATAAAAAAAATAAAAATAATAATAAAAAAATATATATACATATATATATATATATATATATATATATAGGGGTCACGATTGTGCAGTATGGAGTGACATATCCTTTTTTTTCAGCACAACCTAGGCAATATATGATGAACTGAATTTAATTTAATTTTAACCAATTATTTAAACATGACAGCAGATGGGTTACATAGGCAAAGAAATAGCATAGATTCATAAAATCTCATGTTTTTATGGTGGCTTTTCAAGAGTAATGATAACTTTGATTTTACATGACGTATCCAAAAACCCAAATGCACAGTTTGATATCTAAAGCTTCCTCCATCTACAAACAGCAGTTGTTATTATTATTTTTTTTTTTTAGTGGTTACTGACCAATGCTGTGTTGCCACATGGATCTGTGCTGCTCGAGTTTAAAGGGTTAATAGTCCTGTTTTTTTTTTTTTTTTTTAAGAAGAGCTGGTTCACCATGCTTCTTTATAGAGCATGTGCACCGCTCTGCACACCCTTCTTATTTTTTTTTTTTCAGCTGGTATCTGCTGCATTTCCTGCCTCTCAGTACACTGCTCTAGCGGTAGGAGAATAAACAGGTACAGAAGTGGCAGCATGACACTGAACTGTCTGCTAATAGTTCGCTACTAGGTCACGGATGGCATCGTTCTCCCAGATTTTTAACCTGGCTTACCTTCGACGCCTGCCTCATGTGGGGAGAAGATGCGCGCGTCTCCACACGGCGACGTGCTGATGTACAGGTGAAACTGAACGTTGTCCTTCAATCGGTAGCCGTGTTTCTCACACCGGGTGAAAATGGACTTCTCATGCTCCTCTTTGCTGTTACTATTTAAAGATGAAAACAGATGTTAAACTCAATCCCTTTTGAAATGTTCATTTTAGACCGCGTCAGAGACGTACTGCTTTGAATAAGACGCACCGACTGCTTGACTGCAGAACAGCTGTGCTACACAGTGCCTGAAAGCAGCTCGCGTGTCAAAGACAAACGGAGCTGTAATTGGCTTTTAATGTGATGAGTGTCTCACCTGAGGAAGTACTCCAGCTGCATGTATAGGTAGCGGAGGAGGGAGCGGCGGGCGATGATTTCGGCGTGGCAGTCATTAAGTGCCAGGCCGCGGTCGCTCATGTACTCGCCGTTTATGCACTTGGTTCCAGTGGAGACGCAAATCACCTGGGCCTCCTTCACATCGGTGCCTGCAGTCGGAGCGAAAAACAGTACATTACAGTATCTGTCTAAAGCATTCTAGCAGAACGAACATGTACACACCTTGCAGTTATTAGAATACCATCGTTTTTAAGCATGAAATCCAAACAAGCACCTACTTTAATAAATAGTAAAATGTTTATAATGAACCTGAACGGGAGGCCAGCATTCAAAGGCCTTAAATTCCCTTACTCATCTTAAAGCATATTATTCTGGAAATAATATAAATGACTAATTAAACATAGTTTTAACAAAAACATATAATTAAGATGTACAGTATCATTATGTTTGCCATATTTAAAAATGAAAGTGCATTTGGGACAACTGTTCATCATCAAAAAGCATGCAGAAGCTTACATATGCTGATATCAGGTAAAAAGAGAATGTTCAGAAGGACAGAACACAATCTCACAAAATATGTATTTCCCCCATGGCATGAGCTCGGAAAATGAACACTACAAAATATAGCATTTATGCTGTACTAACCTGTGCAACCCTGACCATCACACCCACACAACTGTATAAGATGTCTTTGTATGCCGTAGCATTACGATTCCCTTCCACAGGAACTAACACGCCTGAGCCCGTTTCAGCATGATAGCGCCGCTGTACACAAAGTGAGCTCCATAAAGACGTGACTTGCCAAAGATGGTGTAGAAGAATTTAAGCCCTGACCTCAATCCCACTCAACACCTTTGGGATGAACTAGAACATTGACAACACTCCAGTACTTCTCACCAAACGTCAGTGACTGATCCAATTAATCCTCTTGTGGCTGACGAGGCAAATCCGCCAAATCTAGCGGAAAGCCTTCCCAGAAGAGTGATCGTTACTGTAACAGGAACAGGAGACTACATCTGAAATAGGATCTCCGGAAAGCAAACATGAATGTGATGGTCAGATGTCCACAAACCAATGTCCATTTATCCAATAAGACGAAGTAAAAAACAAAACAAAACACATTCTTTTGGTGTACAAAGATGGCACTGTTTGTCAGAACGCATAGTCCTTAAAGCATTATAAGCTTAAATGGATTCAATTATTGGCCATTCTTTTTTGCATTACTACGTTTTAATAAATGTATATAGGGGTCAAGGTTGTGCAGTATGGAGTGACGCATCCTTTTTTTTCATTACAATCTAGGCAATACGATGAACTGAATTTAAATTAGTAGTACCTATAACTACTACCATACTGTATACAATATTTATTTAATAATCTGTTTCTGAAACATTTGGCCAAAACATGGTGTGGGTGCTTAAAAATGTAAATATGCATACACATTTATATTTTTATCAGATAAAAAGAAACATATTCGCTAAATACAATTTTATGTCCTTCTTCTATGTAGTCTTTGAATCTTTGAATGATCTTAATTGTTATTTAGATGAAACTTGGCCAATTTGGATTACATATGAAAATACATAAAACCTCAATTCTATTCTAATTCTAAATTGTTAAGATATTGCAACATGAATTTGTCATGGTTACACTACATATTTTTTGCCTTTTATGCTTTAACCAAAAAGCATCTCTTTTTAATTTAAGAAACAATTTTACAGGCCATATGCTTCAAGAAATGTATACCAATTTTAGTTTCAATACTCAAAGACATATTAATAATTTGGTTTATTTATTAATATTAATAAAAATGGCCATTTTTGGGGCACATGTAAAATCATCTCTCCAAAATGGCTGATGTTAGCCACTTAAATTTTTTAGGAAAGCAAGACTGGTCACTTCCACGTTGCATAAAACTTCAGAAGTAGCTTCACACACTTCCTGTATGATGCACAATCCTGTGTTTTGGCTGATTACAAGCTCACATTCTTGCTCAGTAACAAGGTCTGGTCCAAAAAAAAAACAAAAAAAACAAATGATGCTGTTTCAGAGAAAGTAGCAGAAATTTCTACATGATATCTAGCAGAATGTAGTGTTTTCAAATCTTTCTTTGATTTAGAGATATTTTTTAGATATCTTTTGAAAACACACACATAACTGCACAAATGTCTTGAGCCAAACCAAATTTCTTCATATTAAGTTCAATTAAATTCTGAAAATATGCAGATTTTATATATATATATATATATATATATATATATAAAAAAAGAGGATACAATAAAAGAAATTGGTAATTTATATAAGAGCAGCAACCTCATTTCCTCTCTCTTCTGTTCCATCCACTCAGTATTCAGCATCACCAGTATACTAATCACCTGCCTGATCACCCATCCTCATCTGTACCTGTTTCTCACTGGTTCATGCCTTAAGTTAGATTCAGAGGTCACTGCGTAGATTCCTCTGAAACTGGTCCGGTACAGGGAGGAAAATGAGAGCCAAAAAAACTATTCCTCAAAAAAAAAAAAGAAAATACAAATTCTGGCTCTCTGTAAGCAAAATATGAAGAAACAAGGAGTGGCTCAAAACTTTTGCACAACACGGTATACAAGTTAAAAAAAATTATATTAAGGTACATTTCAGGTCTTCAGCTGACTTGATTCTTTTGCCAGAAAATGTTGCTGCGCCTTTACTTATTACGTGTCTCGTCAGGTGAAAACACTCCCAAATGAAACCCGAGACGCGACGCCGTCGTCTCCTCAGGAAATGCCCGGATGTAGCCCTACCTGTTGTCATGACGACCCCGGCCAGCACTTTCCTCCGTGCGTGAGGGGACGTGAAGTTGTCGGTGAGCTCGCTGAACTTGTCCACCACAAGACGTGAGACAGCATCTGCTAAAACCTGACAGAGCACACACGCGGAGAATTTTACAAAAGCCTCCTTTTTTCAAAGCAATACACACAGAGAGACATCAGGATCGCTTCTTATCAAGACAAAAATGACCCACATTCAAGCTCTATCGGAGCATATTTTTCCGAAACTAAATTGAATTCCTAAGTTTAAAGAGATCATGGTGCCTGGTTTTACCTTTGACTAACTTGAATTACTCTGTCTAATGTGCTATCACCTGCTCCAGGTGTTTTCTCTCTCTCTGTGTCTCTCTGACAGTGTCTTTTGTCTCGTTCTCCATTCTCCTCTGCTAATATGGTGGAAAATGATTATGCCGGAGAGAAGTCGCTGGTTGAATGGCCGCAAATTAGAGACATTAGTCCAACATTGCTTCCCCAGCACTTCAGAATCACTCAACAGCAGACAGCTAATGTGAGCTCGAGTCGCAGGAGAGCCGCCTGTCTTACGGCGCTGTGCGGGAGAATGAAACCCTTCGGAACAGAAGGAGTGTTTCTCCCTGGCAATCAAGCTCACTATTAGCAGCATTCGGATTTTCATCAATTTTCCCCGGCAAGTAGCAGGGAAGACAACGCTCACTGGAAGATACATTAAATAAATGGTAACAGACTGTGAATCCACCGGACGGCTGCGTGCCGCGGTGTCACAGCCGAGAGCAGCGGGCTGAATTAAACAAACCGGTGACAGCAGGATAAGGGCGAAACAGCTGCACAAAGAAACCGAAGGACCAAAGATAAATAACACGCTTCCATTTTGATAGACTGTCATTTAGTTCACACCCCACCTTTCTGTCAAGCCTGTATCAGCACACACACAATGCACAAAGCATGACTGGTGCAATGAGTAGACCAGCGATAAATGAAAAGTCCTGCTAATGCCTTTTATCCCAGCCATCTTCTCTCCATCCACCTAAAACAAATTTACCCATGTGCCCCAGCCCTGAACAAGGATCCGACAGCACATTAAATCATAGAGTCTGGGCTGAGGGATGGGGGGACATTGCTAGCAGAGCTTCATGTTCTTTGCAGTGAGACTGTCAGGCACTTGAGCAGCCCACAAGGCATCAGCTTCAGAGACTGAACACGTTCCTGACAGGCCACTCCTGAGTGGACGGGCAGCAGACGGGGCTACGGCTAAACGCTCTTGTTTTGACACGGTTCAGAGGGAGATGTTAATTAAGATTGGGTCAGTTTCAGTTTCCGGTCTTATCTGGAAGCAGGATTAACAAAAGGTTTAGGAAAAGTGTAAATGACAGCTTTTTTTCTTCTTCTTCCGGAATCAGGCGGGATTTTGGTTCTTTTAGCTGCCTGATCCGCGCTTATCTTTTTATCATACATCTACATTTTGATTTAAGCTCGCCATAAAGTGATGCCATTGTGTTTAAGAATCAATCACAGACTTTGATAGAGAACTTATCTTTAACAACTCTCCACAGAGTTCAGCTAAACGTATCAAATTCTACAGAGAGGTAAGAGATTGATTCTTCTTGAATCAGTTCGCTAATCTGAAGACATGCTATGCGGTTACACTATATTTCAGAGCCTGATCTGGCAGGTAGAAAGGGAAAAAATAAAGAAAATGTTCGATTTAGTTAAACAAGAAAGTGCTGGGGTAAAAGTTCAGTTAATCTAAAAGTCAATAATATTTTCAAATTCATGCAAACACTTTGAAACAAAAAATGTTTTGGTTATTTTCCTCCCAGGCTATGAAGAACATTTTTCAAACTAAAATTCAGAAGACAAACAGCCATGAATGAATAATATATGGAGATCTGCAACACAAATGATCTAGCATGAATAAAAAAAATTCAAACCTGGGGCAGGTGGAGCTGAAGGCCCTCTCTCGGGATTGGCTGCCGAGATGGTGTCTGGTCCAGCTGCATGTTAAAGAGAGCAGAGAGTGCAGCCTGAGCAGCTCGTGCCTTGGCCAGTTTCTTATTCCTCCCTGATCCCTCAAAGGTCTGCGAGTCCACGGTCACGGACATGACAAAGTTTTTAGCGTGGCTCTCTCCACTCTCCGACACAAACTCATACTTGAGGCCCGGTCGCAGTTCGTTCAGGATCATGACGGGGTTCTTTCCGCTGGATGATGTGTTGAAGGTGGAGGGAGGAGGCAGAGGGGTCTGGGCCAGGCTGTTCGTACCAGTCACTGGAGGAACTGGGTATTCTCCCAGAGGGTTCAGGGAGCCGTTGGAGTTGGTGCCCAGGTAAAAGGAGTCCTCTGGGGGCGCGGGAGTCTCAAAGCCATTGAATAGCATGTCGGGGAAGTCGGCCTGATCTGAGGTGAAGTCTGTGTTGACAGTGAGTGTCCGGCCCATGGCCAGATGTGCTTCTGAAGCGTTGGGGAACTGTACGAAGGAGCGCAGTGCTTTCTCTGCTGCGTTCAGCTTTGCCTTTTTCTTAGTGGGGCCTGAGCCTTCAAAAAGCTGCCCGTTCACCTCTACAGTCATGACAAAGACGGGTGCGTGGACTGGCCCAGTCTGAGACAGCAGCTTGTACTGCAGGCCTGGCTTGATCTCATTCAGCTGCATGAGAGCGTTCTTTGGAAGAACGGGCCCTGGAGTTTTCTTGCGTTTCTTTGGCCTGAACTTGGGGTGTGCGTGACCGTTATTGCCCTCCTCCAGGGGGCGTTTGCGCCCACCTCCTCCGCTGCCGTTGGGGAGTTGCTCGGGCATGCTTGCCCCCTCTTTGGAGGAGACGTTGTCCAGGTTACGATTTTCCTTGACGTCGGTGCTGCAGGAACCTGCGATGCCCAGAAAGAGTAGCTTACAATGCCTTCATTGCAGGATCTTGTAAATGTAAAATTTATAGATTCCTTTAGCTCTCTTTGCAACTGAACAAGTGATGTGTGCTCCTTTTTTTCACACTGAGGGACTTTGCTAATTAAATGATCAAATAACCCACAGGAATTATACAGTGCTGCAGCCTTTCTTTTTTATCTCAACTGAAAGTCTTAACTTAAACATTCAGCCAAGATGTACAATATCCTGAATTATACAATCATTAAACATTAACTAGATGTGGATTTATGCATTTTAAATGCAGCCGGGGGCTAATACATAACTACATGACTATTTCTCAATGCATGGAATAGGAAAATGTCAACAGCTTTATGGACTCGAAAAGTTAGAGCTTATAAAACATGAATGGATTTAGCTCTAGCACGACACAAGTCACAGCTATCAATTTTAAGGGAAAAAAAAAACTGCTTGTAAAGCTTGTATTCTAATGAGGAAACATTCTGATGTATTCCGATGGGGAAACTAATTCCCCTCCAGGCAGAGACATGCATAATGTTCAGTTTAAGCCTTCGCTATAAGTCATGTGTATCCATTTACATGGTAATGATGGGAGTCAGAATACGTGAACTGAACACACACATATTGGCATATAAGTTAAAGAGATGTGCGAGACTTTGACGACATAACAAATATTACTTTTCATCTCTGACTCAATTATATTAAATATGAGAAATTGTACACAGGGTTTAGCACTGATTAGAGCACATCTGTACACACTTGTGTAGGAACACACATCATCATGTATTTGTTGGCAAAGCTCATGGAACTTTGGCTAAATTTTCATTTATAACATCCTGCAACAAAAGCTCGATAGGTTACTCCTTTCGGCGCTCACCGGGGGAAAGAGAGAGAGAGAGAAAGCGAGTGAGAGACAGAGAGAGCAAGTGAGTGAGAGAGAGAGAGAGACCGAGAGCGAGAGACCGAGGATTGTAATGAAAAGAAAGCTGAGGATGGGTGTGGTACCGAGGTAGTAGATAAGGATCATAGAGACTTTCAGAATAAAAACTAATCCAAGCTAATCTTTCATGCGACTACATCTTCATGCAGGACACATCCTACACAACAGCGAGTTGTGTCTGAGGGTGTATCAGATATGGCCCGAGTTCTCTGACTGTGAAGACTTTCGGTATAACGTTTATACTGACTAATGGTGTGATCTCACGAACAGCGTTATAACAAGAGCACAGTGGAGTTTTTGCATGGGAGCTTCCTTACCGCACCTATAAAGCACTATTCACGCCCAGGAAGGTTTCAGGGCAGATTATAAAAGATCATTTATGCTGGCAGAGTGCTAATTATCTCCACTTCTTAAGGGCTAGTCATTTCTGTCTCCTGAGAGAGCAGCACTGGGTAATCTGGTTCAGGATGGATGCTGTGATTACATGCACACATCACACTCAACAACATATGCTCTCTCTCCCTCTCTCTCTCTCACACACACACACACACACACACACACACACACACACACACACAGCTGGCTTAAAGTCGCATACCAGAGCCGCAGACTCATAAATGTCTCGGCCCCTTTCTGCCCCACAGCAATACTACACTACACACACCTCCAGAGTGGCAGAAGAGGCGCAGTTTAAATCAAGGAGGGCTGATTGTAAGTGCAGGATAATCCCCTTTTTATTAACGTAATTAAATCCGCTGCTCTTTATTTAAATGAAGTGCTTGAGGAACAGGAACCTGTAAATGATTGAATACGCACAGCATATCAATCTCAGCATTCGTAAATTTCACGCGATAATGTTGGCAGATAAAACTCACCCCAGCCACAGAGGCAACCACCCACCCACCTACACACAACCATCCATCCACCCAACTGTCTAACTAACATATATTTACAACATTACTAAGTTGTTTAATTCTAAATCCATAACTGCTTGCCGGACTATCAGCTGTGAATTATATGTAGACTCTCGTTTTAATTAAAGTTCTGGCCACTGTGATTTTTCTATTTGATTTGACTGCACTAATGTCTGATTTGTCTCAAGCAGCTATATAATTTTACAAGTTTTGAAAATACTGAAAACTACTGGAAATATCAAATAAGTTATATTAAATAATTTGCTGTGTAACTTGTTTTTTCGATTGTTACAATGTCATGTCTCACACAAAGTGATGATCTATTTTTTTCCGCCAAGCTTTTGTTCCACACCTCAGCCCAGTAGGTGGCAGTATTGCACAAACCGTCCATAAAGTTAAAAGAAGAAGAGGAAAAATTTATAATTTCATAAAACGTCTGGTGAGGTATTTTGCAGAAAATGGAAGCAGTTTGTATTTTCTGTAAAGGCTGTGGTATATTTTCAAGAAATTCCTCACTAAGTAACCAATAATTTTCATTTTTATCGAGTTGGAATAATGAGCCATCGATTTAACGGAAGAAGAGCTAATAAATTGCGTAATCAAATTAAACAGACAGCTCTACTGATTAACAAACTTAAAGTCTATCTATCTATCTATCTATAATATCTTTCTTTCTATCTGACTATCTACCTATCTATCTCCTTACACTACTAAATACATAATTTTCTAATTCTCTTTGTGGCACAATGGAGTTAGCCTTGCACCTCCAGGGTCCGGGTTCGATTTCCACCTCTGGTCTGTGTGCATGGAGTTTGCATGTTCTTCCAGTGCTTGGTCCAAAAACATGCAGAATTGGCTAATTGTGTGAATGCGCGTGTGAATGTTGACTGGAGGTCCTAATACAGTAAAAATAATAATAATAATGAATACAATGGTCACCACTGGCCTCCACAGTTAGACTACAGAGGTCCCTAGAAGATAGGATGGGACTAACTCTCTCACATCACAATATAACTAAGCATTGTACTATTCTGCTAACTTATTCACTAAATAACTTATAATACTAAAATCGTATTGAGATTGCTATGAGCTTATTTACTAAACGCATAAATTAGTAAAAACTTAAAACCTAATATATATTTAACTTTTCTATGTAACTTACTAAAACCCAGTTTTCAAAGTAAATGATCATATCGTAATTAATTTAACTTCTGTGTAAAAACATACCAATATTTTAAGCACCTTACAAACGTACATAGCTCATGTTCTCAAACCCCTGAGCTGCCTTTTGGATTTAGGTTTGGATGCACTGATAAGCAGCCGAGCGATACAGAGTCATTCATTCTGACTCTATTACCCTCTCATTATGATCGCACTGTCATCTGAGATACAACCCCACACACACCGGTGAACTTTTTGCGAGCGAGATTGGAAAACTCTTAAATGATTTTCAAATCCAGGTTTCATTTTATTTACCTACGTTAAGCTAGGGCACTCGATGGCGAGCGGAACCAGACCACCGAGTCCCTCCTCTGAATCCTCAGCAGGCGAGTCTGAAAAGCTCTGGAATACATCACTGTGTGCTTATCCCCAGAAAATCTAAATAAGAAACTGGTGCAGGTGCTTCGAGGTGTTAATAAATGACCTTGCTTTCTTTTGTGGGGTGCTTTAGGGTGAAGCCGGTAAGTGACAGGACAATAGAGAGCTTCATTTCTCCTGGGTTAACGGCTCTTCCTGACAGCCATCTACTAATACACACGCTTCCATTCAAAGCAGCTCTGAGCGCGGCTGACGGCTCAAAGGCTATGAAAGGATGTTGTCTCTTCCTGAAACCTTTTGATCAAAAGAACGAGGATGAGAGAGAACCTGACTCGTGACTGATAGCACTCTAACGGATTGAATGTTTAATTAACCCAACAATAGTGCAATCTCTATACCTTGAGAAATCTGTATGTTTTTTTTTTTTTTCCACCTGCTGATGTTACAGCCAATTACGATTTCCTTTTCTAAGCAGGTCTGATGATGAAAAAAATCTTCAGGAATGGACCAAGTGTCAGGATGGATATGAGCCTGAATTGGATTTGACACATTATCCAATTCGATCTACATGCTTTTAATGTAAGCGGACCAGACAGATTTTACATTGAAAGAAGTTCCTTTCTTCTTCTCACCTCTGATGTTTTGCATAACATGACAGCAACTTGCTTCAGATAATCCGGCCAGGATGATGTCACTATCAGCTCAATATCAGACATGTAGATCATGTCAGAAATGCAAAACTTGGGAGTCACAGCTTTGAGGTTTGAGGATGTAACTTCATCTTACTAAATGGTAGCACTGTGGGATTATGATACACTTTCCTGTAAGTGGTATTGTGATGTAAATTGTGACATTTCATTATGTTGTACTTTATTTTGTTTAGATTCTTTGAAGCTGCTTTGCGTCAATGTCCATTGTTAAAAGCGCTATACTAATAAAACTGAAATGTAATAAAAAACTAAATTTAATACATTCCTTTTATTTAACATCTATTTGAAAACTCACTGAAAGCATCACATTTTAAGTTGAACATTTGTACCTAATGTTTAAAATGGTAAAATTACATATATACTATAGTCTTCTATGTACAACCGTAGACATAATACAAATACAAACATATATGCAATTTGTGAGCAAGAAAATATGTAATATATTTGTATCGCAAAGATCTTTGTGAATTCTTATACGATCGCTTTGTCTTGAATCTAATGTGTGTTAGAGATCAGGTTTGTATTAGACTGTATGGACTTTAAATACAAATGCATTGAGGGTGATTGAAAAATCCAGAAATGAACAACTGAAAGAAAAACAGATTAAAAAATCTTTTTAAAAAAATAAAATAAATAAAGTAGATAAAGTAAAAGTTTCACCAAAAGCCTTTCCTGATATGAAGGCAGTGGTGTGTTGCACACTATCAAGTGATAAGAGATGAACATAAGGGCTGTACAGAATCAAACACTCAGACTGAGAGAATTGAAAAGCTGTGAACGAGGACACGAACAAGATTGTTAGCAGTTATAAAGGCAAAAGTTGGGCAAAAAATGTGTTTGAGGATAACGTTACATGTTGATTAATGCTATGATTGTCAGTTTTCACGGTGCTTCTGATTTCTTGATTGTGATTGGTCAGGAGGTTTAATGAAGGACTTAATGCAGATGCTCCATAGTAATGACGTGGGGATTTTCCACATTCCTGATTTTGATGTCAAATCGGTGATTGGCCATTTTCAAAATTTTAGAAAACTAAAGGGAGATATTTGTTTTTTTAATTATTTTATTTTATTTTATTTTATCAGTAACTAAGTTACTTGCAGGTGGATCCTAGCACTTTCCCCAGGACTATTTTTGTGATTTGTGTGTCTTTGTTAGGGATCTTAGAATCGCAAAAAGAAGCATGATTCACTATAAAGAAAAATATATAGTGCCAGTCAAAAGTTTAGCATTAGGTAACTAAGCAACAAGAACAGCAACAGTTAGTTGTTATTTTAAGGCATGAAGGTCAGCTGTTCTCGAATAGTTCTTGTAAGAACAGTATTTGTATGCACTTGAAAGTGCATTTGCAAAACCCATCAAAGACCCTTAATGAAACTGGCTCTCATGAAAACCATCTCAGGAAAGCAAGACTGCTTGCTTTGACTGGTAGTGTACGCAAAACTTTGCACTGTCAAAAAAGCCAAAATCTAATTCTGAATTCTGTTTGCCTTGTTACATTAAAAACACAGGTAAGGTAGAATTACCATCCTGCTCAATAATGCTGGATGAACTGCTGATCGCCCTACGTCTGGAGGGCCAAGAGTCACGCCGCTAAGACAAGACATACTAATTCCATGGCGTGATTTGAGAAAATCAGAGAGAAAATTCAGCCACTGCTGCTGCTGCCATTCCTGAGATACACATGATAAGTCATCAGACTGTTTAATGATGTTTGGCTGCAGCTGGACGTGCAAAGACACCATATCATCTTGATTCCACCTCACTGTCAATACATACTGATTTTTGTATAAAATCTAACTCTCTCATTTATTAGACACAGTTCATATTTTTACTTTGTAAGAAATGTTTGTGTGCAACATTTGTTTTGTTTATGAGTATATTGAACTAAAACTTCCCAAAATGTGATGATTTCCATTTATGGTACTTATGGTATAGTACTTATGGTACTATGAATGATCACATGGCGGAATTGGATGACTGAGGGAAGATTTCTGACCGATACAGAACTAGCTAACTATTCTGTGTAGTTCATTTGGAATTCACATGTAGTGCACTATGTAGTGGTAAAACACTTTATTTTCATTTATTTTATTTAATATGGTCAGCTTAAATAGGTAGGATAAAACGATTTGAAAGTGTTGATTGAAGTGTTAACTAAATGCTTATTCGGCAAAAAGTTTGGGTATAATAATAAATGTTCAGTTATAATAAATGTTCAGTTTTGTTTAAGGAAATGTATGTTTGATGTTTATGGAAATCGTCTCCCGTGTAAGTGCTGTGCGGTTTCCATCTCAGTAATATAACAAGGTCAACAAGGCACTCAACCGTAATTGCAGTTGTGTTTATTAGACCATGTGTGTTTGTGTGTGTGAGTGAAAGAGAGAGAGTGCAGACACTCACTCATGTTCTCCTCCTCATCCACATCCATAGTGAAGAGCTTCTGCTGAGCCCGAGCCTGCCGCTCCCCGGCTCCACCTGAGACAGTGACAGATAAAGAAGAAGGGAACACGTTAACGATGTGAGCCACTTGCGAAACGGACTTTGGACGCAGACTAATGCTATAGATGGAGAGCGGGTGGATCCTGAGAGCGGCGATGATGGAGTGCAAAGAGAAGAAAGGGAAAGATAAACGAGTCTGTGCGGACCGGGAGGTTAAGCCTACAGTAAGTGCATAAATATTTAGCAGTGAAAACTAATCTTGTGGACAGAGAGAGAGAGAGAGAGGGAGAGAGAGAGAGAGAGAGAGAGAGAGAGAGAGAGAGAGAGAACGGGGCCTGCAGCTGACAGCTCCTAATAGTCACAGCGGTCTATTGTGACTTTAATATCCATTCGATTAGACCTCGTATTCGGCAGCCTCACGGGAAAAACTACAGCTATTGACATCAACAGGCTTTTAGTCACAATGCACAACACAGATCCTGCATCACCCCGAGTACAAGAGCAACAGCGCATACAGGAGAACACAGGAGCAGCAGGGGCAGGATTTGGCTCATTTTTACTCTTGCTCATATCTACTGGCTTTATTTATTTATTTTTTTAAATTATATGAAACAGTATGATGTTCATACTGGGAGTCCACTGAATAAGTCAGGGCTATGAGTCACGGACCCGGGATTAAGTCTAATGTTAACCCATAAACCTCAAGCAGCACAGTGCTATGCTAACCATACAGCATTGCTCAAAAACACATGACCCATATGCTTATGTGACCCATTTGTACTTTTTTTGCACAATCTGGTTTGTATAGCTGGTTAAAATGTAATAACAGTCAATTCATCATATGGCCTAGATTGTGCCGAAAAAAAGAAGAAGAAAAAAAAGATGAGTCACTCTATATCGCACAATCATGAGACCTATATACACTGTATATATTACTGTTTATATATATATATATATATATATATATATATATATATAAACAGTAATGCAAAAAATGGCTAAAAATGCTCTGAGTTTTAACGGTTAGAAAAGATTATGTTCATGATTTTGTAACTTTTTTGTCACTAATATTACTGGTGTCACAGTTACTGTTGTATTTACATCATCTAACAATGTCTATCCCTTTTCCCCTCAATCATATATTGTACATATTTCATTCAATTACAATTTCATTGGTCACACACACACCCATACACAGTTCAGTATGATATGCAGTAAAATGCTTATGTGAATAATTTCCAATAAAAAATAAAATAAAAATAAAAAAATAATTTTAAATTTGGGATTCAATGTACAAAACCACAAATTTACAGATTTACAAAAGTTACAAAAAAACAAAATATTATTTTTACATTTGATTTTTTTTATTTTATCCTTGTTTTATCATTTTATCAAATAACCTTTTGTAAACAGGAGAAGGGGAACAAAATCAATAGGAAAGAGAAAGAAAAAAAAAACCTGTCCATTTGTAAAACATGGACCGTCTTTTAGCCAAAGCCATTGGCATCAAAGCTGTAAACTTACTGTTAATAAAACCTAACCGCTAAGAGTCTGCACGGCTTGTTAAATGAGGTGCGACATAAAAATTTTACAGCCTCACCAAATAAGATTGTGTGTTTCATAATTAATTTCCAATTTCTGCCCCGTGAGAACTCAGACCTCTGGCTCTGTAGGACCGAGACATGACTGGCTCTGAAACGGCGCAAGTCTGTAAAAAATCAGTAGTCAGTAAAATGACTACAGTGGTCCAGCTCTTACTTTATACAGTAAGGGCTCAAAGGTAGAGCTGTGCTGCCCCGTGCCTATTCCTAAAGGGCGAGTGTGGCTGAGGGGTACGGAGCGGCCCTGTTCCAAACAGGCTAACTAATCACCGGCACTGCTGTCCCTCACTGCCTCGGGCTGCTTTAATATGCATACATTTAGAGGTGTGTGTAAGAGAGAGATTAATCAACAGCACAGCAGCCTGGATACAAAACGACGAGTGCACAGCCCCCTGCATGCGTTCACATGCCACTTTATCATAGTCCACCAAAGGAAGAAAGTAATTAAATGCAAACCTCAATGGCAGTAAACAACTGCCTGACTCGGTGCATGACGCGAGTCGCTCAAAGCAATCGCGCAGCAACAGCAAGTGAACATACTGTAAGGCAACATGGTGCCAAGGTGAGCAAATTTGAACTATGGTGAGCAGGTATTTGATAGACCAGCATGCTCTGCCGCGATAGTCCCCGACAAACACTGGTTTTGGCAGGTGGATGCTCACAGAGGGGGAAAAAATGGGCCAATGCTCCAAATGTCTAACACTCCACCGAAACTCAAGAAAATAAGAAAACAAGGTCAGGGGGGGAAAAAAATAGCTAGGACACAATAAAAGGAGAGGTGTCGGCCGCCCCGTACAAGGGGCTGAGGGACAACCGGCTGAGACGAAGTGATCACACACACGATAGAGCAGCTGGTGCTGATCACAGTCTCCTGCGTTCATACGCACCATTCTTCACAGCCGACACTTTCTTAAGCTAAACTAAATGGCCTAATTAATCTGGCCTAATGGTCGGTGACAACAAATATGCTAGCACAATTATTACCCTATTAAAGATTCATATTCTGCTAGAAAATTAAAAAGGGGGCCGGTGAGGAGGGAGGAGTTGATGGAGGAAGGGTTTTAATTTTTTATTTTTTTTTTAAACAAGAATACTTAACTTTAAGGTGTCATACCAATCTAGCCATGGTTTTTCGTCTTTCTCTCGCTACCTCTTCGGTCTTTCGTTGGTTAATGGTCTGTGGTGTAATGAGGATGTAGGACACTGTGGCTCAGGCTTGTTCGAGGCCTGTCGCCTTTCATTTGGCCTTCGCTGCTATTCTCTTTCTGCCCATGAATCCATAAGCAGCACTGAGATCAGCTTTAATCTGGGAGTGCAGAAAGGATGCGCTGCTCCTGGTACTCGATTTTAAGTTTTTTTTTTCTTTTTCTTCCCTGTAGAATGGAGGGATGAGGGGTATCTGAACCACGAAGGTCATAGCGAACAAGGGTACCGAGGCAGAGATCGCAGCAGAGAAAAGGAACAGTGACTGCACTGTCATGGGGCAGAGCGTTTTTGGACAGCAGAGGTTTGGCACACGGAAGCCGACTTGGCGCTGATCCGGGGAGGTTTAAAGCAGAGCCGTTCTGTGTTAGTACAGCTGTGTTTGGGCACAGCTTACCCGTCCGGTGCACGCACAGGTCAAATATGAGATAACACACGAGTACATCTCAGTGTGTAACTTTAATCTTCTCCTTCAGAGACTGAAAGTGGATTTCTGTTACCATCATACTGACGGAGAAAAAAGATGATGATGAAGGAGTGTGATGGATAGTAGCTTGGAAAAGTATTTGAAAATTAAATTTATATATTGGATTCGGATTAAATGAAATTATATTTCCTGTACTGTACTTTATGCATGTATTACTGCTTACATTTTTGAGGTTTAAAGCAAAACAGTGAGCTAAACATAATAAATATACAAAAAAATTTTTTTTATCCCTTGCAGATTTTAAGTCCGCACTTACAATGAGATGAAGAGTCTGTAATTTTTATTATAGGTAAAGGACAGAGACAGAATATCAAATATAATATAAAAATTAATATAAATAAATTGACATTTCAATTAGGAAAATAATTATTTGATCCCCAAGCAAAATATGACTTAAAACTTGGTGTTGAAACCCTTGTTGGCAAGCATAGCGGTAAGACAAGTCTTGTAGTTTATTTACCAGGTTTGCACACATCTCAGGAGGGATTTTGATCCACTCTTCTTTACAGTTCTTCTGTAAATCCATAAGGTTTCTTGCCTGTCCATTAACTCGAAGTTTCAGCTCCCTCCATAAATGTTCTATAGGATTAAGGTCTGGAGACCGGCTAGGACACTCCATGACCTTAATGTGCTTCTTCTCGAGCCACTCCTTTGTGGCCTTGGCAATATATTGGAAGACACCACTGTATCTTCCCCATATATTTTCAACCACTATATCTTAGGGTGCCTTTACATCTATTATTCTACTTCCTGTCTGGTTTGCTATTGGGGCTTGGATCTTTTCTCATGGCATGTAATTAAGTGATCTTAAAAGTAGGAAAAAATTTGAGCTGAACAACCATGTGTGAAAAACGTTCATTTAATATTAAGAAATTAATAAAATCATTTTGCCAAGTATATGCAGAAATCATAAAAAAAAAATCATACAAATCACCTAAGCACAGGAAAGATGGAGTCGCTCTTACTTATAACTAGATAATTATAGAACCTACTAGTTCAGAAGGTTTTGTGATCACATGCACCATTTCTTTACTTTTTCAGTTCACGTTACATTTCCGCATGCACTTGGTCCCTTGGCACAATGTGTGTCGGCTTAAATTGTGTTTTGGCCAATTCAGGATCAAATCTCTTTTCAGCTAAAAATCACATGCACAAACTAACCACACCAAAGAGCTGTGATCAAAACAGATGTGATGCACACAGAATAAACCCTGTGTTGGTAAACACTTGCCCTCAAATCACAAACTAAAAAAAAAAAAGAGCCTGGAAAGCAAAACAAGGACAAACCACCTCGTGTACATCAAGCACTGACTCCACTGACTTTTCCAAAAGTTCTTCTGTGTCACAGGCAAGTATACAACTCACAGGTGGGTCAAACCTTAGTGCCTTTGTACACACTAATGTCCTTTCTGCAGCACACAACGCTGAGTATCTTCTGTTTCTTCTATAGATGCTTACTATAGAAATCAAAAATAAATAAATAAAACAACTCCCTTATTGAGAAGGGCCAACAGACACACCCCATTTTTTAGGAGTGAACTATGGAATTAACAGAATTAGGAAATTACAAGCAAACTCATTTCAAATGGCAAACCTCCCATCACTATGTAAAAGATTCTGTCAGAGGGAAAGACAAGAATGATAGTGAACTAATACACAGCATTGTCATTACTTCCACAAACGACTCTTAAGTTTTATGGATAACTCTTAATCTTTATGAGTGGGTTTTCAGCCCTGCCTGGGCAGGATTTTGTCAGTGTGATCTGGCAACCCTGACTGAGCCCTAATCCCGGATATTATTCAAGAACTGCCAAGAGCTGCCTGGCAGCCACAAATAATTGTTTTGTTGGAATTCTGAGCAAAAGCAAACACAAACATGTCTGGCCTCATACATTATACATCAGTGAATGTATTGTCAATTTTTTCAAAAAACTGCAAATATCAGACATGGCTCACTTTAGGACATGTCTGAATAATATTAATAATAATAATAATAATAATAATAATAATAATAATAATAATTAATGTTATTTATAGCCACTTTTCCAGTCACTCAAAATCACTGTACAAAATGAATGAACCCGTGAGGAACATTAATATAAAAATTAACTATCCTTTAATGACAGAAAGTTGCTGCTGCTTTAATGAAGCCGGCAATGTTCTGTATCCCATGTCTGAAAAGGGCTTCAGTGTCAAAACTCAATGCAGTTCCCCAGTGTATTGAATCACTGTGTTGCATTCGAACCATACTGAAATGCAATCACAGTCAAACCACAGGTCAAAGCTGGAGCTGAAATCTTAGTTGTATTCAAAGAGGGGTGGATGGCCTAGGAGACATTACTGTTGAGACAAAAGTGGTGTTCCTCACCACCTAGCTTTTCAAAAACGACCAATAACTCACAATACAGGCATGACATGATGGTAATGTTAAGGCTCTAGGTAACTGATTGGAAGGTCAGGGGCTCAAGCCCCATCATCGCCAAGCTGCCCGCTGTTGAGCCCTTGATCTGCTCCCGGGCTACTGTATCCCGGCTGACACTGCACTCTGACGCCAGCATCCTATAAAATCCTAGTTTGCTTCCCATTTGCGAAACAAATAACGTCACTGTAAGGTACATGTGACAAATAATTGAATCTTGATCTTTACATGACTGCTGTTTATGTATTTCCCCAACCAATGTGAATGCATTTCACTCTTGCGCATTAGCAGGAACATATTAAAATAAATGAGGGCTGTCAAGATTAACACGGTAGGACATGTGATTAATCTAGGAACTTTAACATGTTTTTTGTTTTTTTTAATGGCTATTAATGGCTTCCCATAATCTCAGTGTGGTTACCAGGCAGTGTGATAATTGCATGTTTGATGCGGATAATAAGATGACTGAGGAAAGAAACATCACCAGCTGTGCTGAATGGCAAGTTTTATTGAAACTTCTAGATGGTAGTTTGGATAAAACCAAAATTGTGTTCTCTAGTTACCTTCGAGGGTAAACTATTTTTACAAGAATACATGAACTGTATGACACTGAATAGGCTATAAAAGTGAGGCAGTTGGCAGAAACCACACCTAATCAATGACAAATGGCAACTGTACTCATTCACACTGGGCGTGTGTGTTAAAAATACAAGAAAGACATTTTGCTGAGGCATGCGCTAACCAATTTCTCAAAGTTGAAAAGGAAATGACAGACAAGGTCACAACTATAGGAAAAGACAGAGCTCACAATATGATACTGCTGAAGGTCTGGGAGATTTGAATTCAACATTTGTTAAATGTTAATATGAGATATTATAAAACTGCATAATCTTTGCATAATAAAGTTTCCTCTAACCAGTTTGTCCTGCATTTCTTGTCCAACACTGCAAAATATTAGTAAATCTGAGTATTTTAAAATTGTGATTAATCGTGATTAATCCCAAAACATGACTGTGATTAATTAGATTATTAATTAGATTCGATTTCTTTAATCGAATAACAGCTAAAATACAGCTAAGATTTTTGTTGCATTTTATACGTTTTCATAATTTAAATACTAAATCTAGACATGTAATGGTTTAAATGATGTAAAATGACTATCAATTAATTTATTAAGTCAGATCCTTTTAAAATTAACTAGAGATATTTTAAACATTTTGCATTTCATACATTCAGGTGTATTTTTGTTTGTAAGCAAAAAGTGTGGAAAATTGAGCCTAGTTTAAGCAGAAGCCTGAAACCAACAAGATCCCACTACATGCCGACATTTTGAGTTACATGTTTCCTTAGGCGGTTTTGAAATCCTCCAATTATGATAAGACTAAAACTCTTTTATATATTCACAACAACAAACTGCATATTCAACTAAAAGAACAAAGCCTAAAGCCAGCTCGATGTGGGGGGAGGGGGGGGTCAGTACAATATTTCACCAAACTCACCACTTGACATTTTTGATTAGAGAAGAAACCATCATTCTCTGGCTGTTCAGACGCAAAGGCAGTGTGTCGGAGATGTTAAGTCCCTCAAGCTGCTTAAAAGTGACAAGGCCTCCAGTGTGGGCTTTATTAAAATAGCACCAGGTTTGAAATATTGTCAAACCGATGTCAAGCAGAGGAAAGAAAACAAATCTCACACACACACACACACAGGTGAAATGAGTTACACTGAGAGAAAAGCAGTTTCTTCTCCGTGCTCAGATCTCTTATCTCTATAATATGAGTGACTTGCTGGGAGAAGCTCTGGTACTGAAATTGTCACTGTCGTCAAGCCAAAAAAGTTGTGCTTGTAATCAGGTTTAGATTTGTGACATGATTAGCGATTCTGGTATCAATTTGTTGCTTGTTATTCTTGAGAAAAGCGAGTGGTTGTGTGCCTCGCTGATGTAAAAGAGATCATTTAATATGGAAAACTTCAACTAAACCTTAACGGTCAGGTTTCACTGTACAGTTCAATATCATATTAATGTGAAATCCAATGTGATAAAATGAAAACAGAAAACCCCCGAGTGGTGCAGTGGTAAAGTGCTCGCCCTCGCCAGTTAGCCTCTCGCAGCAAGGGCCTAGAGAGAACTGATTGGCCGAGCTCTCTCTCTCTCTCAGCGGGGTGGGACGGGAAGCACTGACATCAATCGCGAGTCTACAGCCAATCATGGGGCGCCTGTGAGCTCATGCATGTGGAAGGAGCGGAAGCTTTTCCTCTCAAAGTGTTGATAGGTAGCAATAAACACCTTAAAGCAAGCTTGTTGGTTGGTGCCATTTTATATGAGTTTGCCAACTACCTATTGAGGGAGTTAGATAATTTTTGATATTTGTGTACACCTGAACTGCTGCCACAAAGTTGGAAGCACATACTGTAATTGTACAGGATGTCTCGGTATGCTGCAGTATTACGATTTCACTAAGAGGCACAATTAAATCTGCCCCAGCATGACTACTGCCGAAACTGGAGCAGAAAAGCTTGCGTGACCTGTTCAGAATCCTGATATAATCACTTCTGGAACACTGACTGTCTCCTAACATCTGTGTGTCATATCACTAACGCTCTTGTGGATGAACAAGCACAAATCCCCACATCCATCGAGAGTTTATATATATATATATATATATATATATATACACACACACAGTATATATACATACACGCACACACAGTGTAACCTCGGATTGTGAGCAACGCGGTTTTTGAGTGTTCCGCAAGACAAGCAAAGAATGTTAATAAATTTTGACTTTGAAAACAAACATGTCTTGGTTTACGAGTACCGAGTATCATGTATCACGCATGCGCTTCTTGTTTTGACGCTGAGCGTCACGTGATCACA
>JAQMYJ010000036.1:23628109-23647667 GCA_030014305.1 Clarias laeviceps | reverse complement strand
ATCCAAGGTTCCACTGTGTGTGTGTGTGTGTGTGTGTGTGTGTGTGTGTGTGTGTGTATATATATATATATATATACATACACACACACATATATAATGCTTACATTGTAACCACATATATAATGCTTTAATTGTAACCATCAAATGTTAATGCTGCTTTCGGGAAACGGGACTATAACCATACTCAGGAAAGTGTGCATCTATTTCATGCATATGATACAAACAAATAATTAGGTTTTAACAACTTCACTATTTTGATGTACACAAATTTATGCCATATGCAAAGCCCGAGCTCAGTATGACTAGAGAGCATCTATGATGCGCCAATGAAAAGATCTGCCCTCTCTCAAAGACGTTCGTTACACTGAGATACTTCTGCCTCCTATCAGTGCACCTCTTCTAAATCTGCTCTGAAAAGCACAGCGTATTAACGAAGTCTTAAGCCGCTCAAAACTTTTACTAGAAGTGCTGAAAAACATCAGCTTGCATACTTTAATATGACAGGCATCATAAAAGCTCACTGAAACTGTTCTAACAAACTCTACGGGGGGAAAAAAACGGTCTTTAAAAGATAGTGTCTAGGAAAGTTTCTGTGAAAAAAATGCATCCTTTAAATCACTGGGTTTATGGCAGCACTGATCAGAGTATATGGCTGTCTGACAGGACGAGCAGCACGTCTGCCCTCGGGTCAGAATACAGCAGGACTTCTCTATAAATAACCAAAGGCATTACGGCCAAGACTGCTTTCCACAGCCTGGAAATCATGATGATCTAAGAGGATGTCAGTGTGTGAAGTAAGGAAGCAGGTCTCTGTCGGAGAGTTATAGACAGGTACTGTGTTACAAACTGCCTTTGATGCCTCTTTGTGAATAAAGCACCACAGGTGTCCTTTGATCGACAAAGCTAAAATCTAGAGCTGCAGTAAACTGAAACATATAAAGGTCGAGTTATACAGTATACAATACCTTGCAGATAATGTACAGCTAATAAAATGATGTCTAAATAATGACAGTCGTTAAATTTGCGGATTTTTTTGTTTTGCACTATAAAACAGAGCTGTGCATTTGACTTCTAAAGACAAATTAAAGAGCCAGTGGCGGTTCTATACTTAAGGATTATAGTTACTGATGTAAGACCCTGGCATTGTCAATGCCATAGTTTAGTCTTTTAGGGTACATTCACATTTCATGCCACATTGCTCAATTACGAGTTTCCATACTCATGCCATCTGGGTTACAGTAAAACACATCATAAGTTTATGAGACAACAAATTTATTTCAAACTATATACTGTGTATTTATACATATAATAAAACTGTGCAGGGGGGACGTAAGATGAGTAATACATCAAGATGTTTGTGGTATTTTTGTCTGTCTGTTTGCGCACGCATCATATAAAAACTACTGAACAGATTTTAATATTTAATTGTTTCATTGCAATCGGCCCATGTGAAGAAAAGATATGCAAGTTTAAAATTTAAATGGAAAATGCTGTTATACCATTAAAAAAAACCTGACCGAGATCACGGACACATTTAGTCATATAATATATGCTTAGGATTTTGCTCTGGAAGACGCAAGCAGTTGGTCAGCTGTATTTGCTGAGATCTAGAAGAAGGAAGAAAGCCAGACGCCTCGCTTTAACCGTTTAAGCAGCTGACGCTAGCACTGCTATGAAATCCCTGCGCCGCCGGTGCTGTCAGCAAGCACCCTATGCATGTGCAGATGCGATAAGTTGCATAAATTCTGGTCTGCTGATTCATGTTACATGAATGTGTATTGGATATGCTAACGTTTAAACAAATGTCCACACACCTCTGCCTTCATCGCACTTTCACCTGTTCTGTCGCCTGAAAGCAGCCCTACAAGTATGAAGATTCACTTCGGATGAAGAAGTAAAGACAACGGTGGATTCGTGGTTTTAGGCTGATTAGCAGCCGTGACCTCCATTCCACTAAACGCTTTCGGGGTCAACTGGAACGCTGACTGCACCCCAGACCTCACTAATGCTCATGTGGCCAAACGAACACAAATCTTCAGAGCCGCACTCTAGTCAAAGCCTTCTCAAACCAGACTGGTGATTATCAAAACAGCAAAGGGGGAATACATCTGGAATAAGACAGTCAAAAAAAGCACAGATGGGTGTACAGATGGTTGTATAGTGTCTTCCTGTCCTGAGGAGCTTCTTTCAGCTAAATTATTTACAAAACAGAAGATCTGCTATAGAATGTGAAATAATAAATAATAAAAAATAAATTACAGATGTTGCCGATAGCTATATTTCTTGACATTCATCAAAGAACCTGTGTTAATTACTAACTGCTGTTTTCTAACACTTGAACATCCTGCAATCTTGATCAGCTCTCGAGCGGATTGGAAGGTGATGAGCTAAACACTTTTAAAGTACGGAGGTTTAGAAATGACATAGCTATGAGCTCCGGGAAACACAACAGCAGTACATCCTTCGTAAGAGTGCTCTTGCGTGTTTGTGCGGCGAGAGGAAGAGATTTAAGCCGGCTGGAGAGCTTGCAGCAGCAGCAGCAGCGGCGGTGGCAGCAGACTTTAGAGAAGAAATGCTGAGTCCACAGTGCTGTTCTTCTGCTATCAGGAGCTGAGCTTAGCTGGAGGTTGCAGAGGTGCGAAAGCCTTTTTGTGCTGAGAAGGAGGGTTTAATATCTGACGACCGGCTGTTCATCACCGCTCTGCAAGAGCAAACGTCTGACTGGTGGAAAGTTCTAGTGGGCTGGATATGAATTTTGGATCGGACAGGTTTATGCCAGATTGCTTTTAGAGGAGGCTATACTGCAGACGAGGTGGATATTTCACAGAAGTGAAATGAGGGAAAAATCATTTCTAAATGGAAATCCAAACGTCTGCACCGAAACGAAGAATGACACTTCGAACCCGTACACGTGAGAATATATTAACACAAAGTGGTAGTAACCGTTCCCCGTCCCACACAAGCTTTTCTATTTTCCTCCAGGTGCAATCATAAATCACCGGCATGCACGAATATAAGAGTTTATTGCTCATGGCAATAAACGACCTCAGTCTCAGAGTCCATCATTGCAAGGACGAGTGGCCAAAAAACTGACACCTTATAGCTCGGCCGCCTTCCCCCTGCCTTTTACACGGCCCCTTTGACGTTCCTTTATTTCTCCATCACCCCCGGCGCCATTTATGCTGAAAAATATGGCTCGCTCATTCTCTCTCTCTCTCTCTCTCTCTCTCTGTGTGTGCTGAGGTAAGGATTTATGCACCATTGACTTACCAGCTTTTCAACAACAAAACTCGCAAGGAGACTCTTCCACTTTTCTGGCTGAGCGGCACTGCTGTGTTCGACGTGAGAATCGAACCTTTCAGCCTCGTGTGAGCGTTTGATATCCGCTCAAAACCATTACCCATGGCCACAAGTGTATTCTCAACAAGCTTCACACATCCTATTCCTGTGATAAACACATGCTAGAACTTTTGAACAGATTAAACACAGATTGCATAAATGCTCGTATTGCGAAATCTGATGCAACGTGTTGCAAGAACTACTCATAAACCTATCTTAATACGGCCTTCAGGGATTTTTTTTCTTTTCTTTATTTTTTTCAAGATAGAAACCACAAAAATCTCATCAAGAGCCCAGAACAATGCAGTGCGCTTTGTTTAAAGCCTCCGTCAGTGTCGCAGCCTACAGAGAAAGTAGCAGAAAGAGAGTTTTCATTATTATATCACTTTTATTTTTATAACTACAGTGAGAAAGACCTCTGGTATAAGTAGACAGTATGGGGCTGTACTAAGGGTCTCCACACTGTGCACGCCGTCTTACTGTGTAGTCATAAATTCTGCAGCCGTGCAGTCGGATCAGATATCATTAAAAGGTGCGAGACTGTGATGCGCAGTAGGATAGTCTTATCAATAAATGATAGCGAATTCATGATAAATCACTGCCTGGTCCTTGAACATTGTTAGAGAAAGTCTACATTTCACTGAAGGACCATCTTTTAAAATGAAGGCAGACTGAAGGAGCTTCTACAGACGGAATTCGTGATCAGGTGACTGGCGAATATATTCGAGATTCGAGGCTTTCAAGCTGTTTTTTTTTGCTTTCTAATTTAAGAATCCTTTAAGGGTCGGAACTAAATAATCCACTCACGGGTAGCGGAATAAGTTACAGGTTGCATGAAGGAAAAATACAAAAAAATACATCATGCACCTAACCTAAACCAACCTACTGCCTGTGGAGATGCCTGATTGCATAATTAATAATAAAAAGGATCACTAAAAACATTGCGAAAAAAGCCCTTGATACTGATCTGAAACATCTAGAAAAAGCTCTGGATGTTACATAATAGATTTTTCTTACATTACTTCTTAACATCATAATTTAAGTAATAAATAGTGATTTTACATGGGACAGTTTTGATTCATGCTCAACTTCCCTATAAGAAATGATGGTACTGTCAATTTAACAAACATTATATGACAGGTAGCCCTGACCGAGTAATCTGATTGGACGAAAGGTGGTGATAATGTACGGTAACGCCACTTGGACGTTTAACTACTGTATATCCATCACTCCGCATCCCTGTACACTGTACACCCTATGTAGCATACTAGCTTTCCATTGAACGCTATTTGGGATTCGATCCCGGAACCTTGGAGATAATAAGTGGTACTATAAATAGAAACCTTAGGAGATTTACAGGACTTTCCACTCTCTCCATGGTTTATTCTCCTACCTTTTGTCTAGATACTGTAATACCATTAGGAATTTAAAACCCCTTTCACTCCTGTTAATTACACTAATTGTCAGTTGCCAGCTCCACCAGTCGCGGTTTGTTATTTGCGCCAATTGCAGGAGGATCATGTTGGAGTAGCAAAATAACTGGTTACATATAGAAAGAAATAATAATCTGTTGATAACTTTTGTATAAAAGCAACATCACACTCGAGGTCGTGCTATATTGCTGGATATAGAGCATATATCCAGCAGGACAGCACTCCATCTCATGTGCATAATGATATCCATTTTCAATCTGAAATCTGCACGTAATTGACAATCAGTCACTTTCATCCAGAAACAGTTCGTCTGAATCTTTTCCATATTTTATCAACTCCATTAAAATATAAGGCTGTGCATGGACTCATCCCTTAATACCAGTTCTAATAGATTTAACTGTATTTCTTAAATCTCACATTCTATTAACGACTTCATTACACACAACTCAAAGGAAGGCAGGAATCCCGCCAGAGCCGTGTGCAAGAGTGTGAGGCTGGAGGATGCATGAGACGTTCTCCCCCACCAGATACCGGACGAGCCTTCACTGGACATCAGAAGAAATGAGTAGTGATACAAAACCCATTTACAATTAGGCTCCCCATCAGCCTCCAATTACAGCACACCCAGCGCAGGGAAAAGTCACTTCACTTCTTATCCCATTACCTTCCGAACAGTAAGACACAAGGTGCTGTGTAAGAAGGAAATAAAAGTATCAAGGGAAGATGGAATCATTAGGGCATGCATTTCCCCTCCGTCGAGATTGTCGCAGCCCAGCCCAGCTCAGCCCAGCTCAGCCCAGCTCAGGTCCCAGCCCAGAACTTTCCTCAAGCTACGGCGGATGAATATAAAGAAGTCGCATTTGCTGAATTGGGTTCTGAGATGTTTAAAAGAACGTGAGGCAGACAAACCTGATGAAGAGCTGCATAAATACATTGAAGGAACACTTGTGCATTGGTTTTCATTTTCTCAAAATCAGGAATAACTTCAAGTGCATCCCAACTTTTAATGCTCTGCTCATGGACAACAAAATGTCTAATATACTGTACAGTATGTTTTGCAGTTTTCTGCCCATGAGCTTGAGAATGCTGAAACCTTTAGAGACCGCCTCTCCACACATTCTGTTCAGCACTTTCAAGCTGGAAATGATACGATGAGGTTTTGAAACAATCTGTTGGAAGACTTCCCAGAATCCCATCATTAGAACTTATAAAAGACAAAAAAGGTTAGAAATGGCTTCATTCTGGTAGAATTGCAGGGACATGTTTATTGATGAAATACCAGACTACAAATACTAGACAGCTGACTTGAGACAAGAAGTTTGGAAAAAAAATTGGTTTACAAACTAGCACCCACCACTGGACGTGTTCTCCTACCCTCTAAATACATATCCTGCTGAAACATTAAACAATTAAACCATATAAGATTATAAGGAAGTCATAATAATACTGAATAATCTGACTGTCCTGTTTTTGCGACATAGCTGAGCCTACGTCATAAGTAAAGATGAGGGAAAACAAATGCCATTTTTATTTTAACACTTGAGCTCCAGCATGGAAAAGATGCTTTACAGACTGAGAAAAATAGCAATGTGTCTCACAGTCTATAGCCTTGTGGCCCTGCAGGTCTGAGACAAGGTGCCCACTTGTCAACAGCAGGTGGAGGTCGGAGGGCGCCAGGCATGGAAAAGTAATCATGAGGCAGGGAGCGAGTGAGTGCGAGCAAAAAAGCGAGAGCAGACAGAGATGGATGGGTCGTGCTAACATGAGGGAATATGAGGGATGCCGAGGCTCGGTGTCCGACGCAAACTGTCAAAGCCACCCCACCAAGTCCTAACGCAGACGGATAGATCCAGTGTTCAAAACTGATTCGTTCAGAAATGAGGAACCTTTCCAAAATGGTGCCTCAAACCGCTCATCTTTCCAGATCCTTGAAATGATCTCTCCCAGAGCCTGGAGTAGCCATGAATATCATCTAAGATACTGAGAAAAGAAGTTCAGAAAAATGAAATTAAAACCCCACTATATTTGCATGAATCGGCATCGTGGGAGGGCGGGTCTGTAGGTGTGTTCACGATGTACAGAGATAGCAGTCTGTGCTGCAATGCAGCTCCGCTCGGCACCTCTGCGGTTCTGCACACTGGCTCGATCCAGGTAATGATCCTTAATGGAGCACACGTGCAAGTGACGCTGGCTGACCGAGTGCTTAATGAAGAGAGGCTCCCAGAGGACAGAGCTGCCCGTCGCTCTGCCTGATTAAAACTGATGGGCCGGTGGTGTGGGGGTGACGAGCGCAGCCACCCCTCTGCCTCGCTGCAAGCAGCGCAACCCGCCCGTCGCCACACACATTTCTGCCGCTCCATTATTCAATTTCTGCACTTTAATGACCAATAACAGATTCGAATTACTCTGCCAACACCAATTTCACCTTGCGGCAAATTGCAGGTTTTTTACACTTTGAATGCTTTTAGGACTTCGCGCCACAAAAGCAGCAGATGGGAAGCTTTGACAAAGCGGCTCTTGATTTTTTAAGGACTTGATAAATGCAACGAGGGAATGTAAGAGATGACTGAAATTGCTGCTCTGTCATGGATGGAAAGACATTTACCGAAACTGAAATGATGGGAAGGCGTGGGAATTATCCGTTTGCTGTTAGCCGTTTGCGTTCCGAGAGGCAAATTACCCCTTTTCACGTCAATAAGGAACGAACCTGAAACTTCTAATATCATGACCCGCGTTGACCTCGGTTTCATCGGTTTGAGAGAACGCTCGGTGGTGAAAGAATTACTCTGAACATACGATGCTCTTAGCAGACTAAGTGTCTAACTTCCACATTTCACCTTAGAAATTGTGAAAACTGTCTCAAAAGTCTCACACTTGTCGTCTAAGGGTGCGCCGATGGAAATCGGCTGATAATCGCAGATGGGTTGTCTCTCGACAGGCCGATCACGTGAACTGATATTTTTGTGATGACGCAAAATACTTGAGTGACAGCCACAACAACATGCCGTCGCCAGTCTGGGAGGATTACAGAGTGTCAAATTTGAGACTTGGTACCAAGATGTCAAATTTTCAATATGCTACATTTTTTTTAGAAAGCAAAACCAAGTGGAGGAACGTCTGCCAAAAGCTTTACCAATCTTATTTGCTGCTTGAGAACAACGCAGTGTGAATAATTTAAGTATGAGAAGTACAGCTAAAGGCAGCGGATAAATCTTGTAAGTCGACTCTCGCTCAACCACCTTGTGCAGAAGTGCTCGAAAAGCTTGAGCTTTACTCTGCAGAGAATAAAAAGGCTAAAAACATTATCACAAATACTAAGAATGAAGAGAGAAATAAAGAGTGGTTCTGAGGCAGCCTGGGTTTGCGTTACCGCTCCATGCATGCGGGCTGACTATTCAGCACGGCTGCACACATTCTGGATAATAAGAGGAACAGACTTTTAAAAATGCAGAAATTCTGATATTTATAAAGAAACGCCTGCCCTCGCTGATTACTAATGATTAGCCCTGATTGGCTCACCAAATACTAAGTGACTGATGTGTGTGTGGATTTAAAAACGCTGGGTGCAGAGTTTCGATTTGTTATTCATTGACGTGGCCTTGATCCATGTGCTGCGTGTTATAACGAGTGAGCGCAGTAGGACAGACGCATTTTAGATTTAAAAAGTTTTGCGAAATTCTTGATGTAAGCTAAAAAATTTAACATTTTTGCTTTTTAGTTGAGGCTATTCTATAGGTTTCTGTTTCGTAATAATAATAATAATAATATATATTTTTTCTTCTCTATATGCAATGCAATAAGTTGCATATGTTGCCTTCCAATAAATAAAGGTTTTAAATTCATGATACTTCCTCAGATATACAATAGATAAGCTACAGTATACAGTAAGTACCCGAGTGTACACAGACAATAAGCTAGATGGGTCTAAAAACACTGATGCGCTGTATAAGAAAGGTCAGAGCCACCAGGATTTTCTCAGGAGATTCGGGTCCTTCAGTGTTTGCAGAACCATGCTTTTTGTATGACTCAATACAAACCGACCGACAGTCAACAAGCTTATTAGGGGAGCTGTCTCTGTCATTGGAGTGGAGCTGGTCTCTGGCGGGGGTGTCTGAGAGAAGAATGCTGAAGAAACTTCTCAGGATTCTGAACAATACGTCCCATCCGCTGCATGTCACATTGGTGTCCTACAGGAACACATTCAGGCAGGTGTAGACAGAGACCACCGTGAAGCACCACAGAATGCAACAGGAGGTCTTTCCTTCCTATGGTCATTGGACTTTATAACTCCTCCCCCTTTTGTAGGGAGGAGCGCTAAAACAATGGTCATAGACTAGAAGTAATAGGTGCACTAGCGTTACCTTTGCGATTTGTATGACAGGATTTCTTAATATTATGTGCAATATAATTTACCAATATCATTTGCAGTAACTTGCACATACAATAATTAAGTTACTGATCGAAAGGTTGGCTGTTCCAGCTCCAGCTACCCCAGGTTGCTTCTGTTGGGCCCTTAAGCAAGGCCCTTAACCCTGTTTGCCCCAAGGGGGCCGTGTAATGGCTGATCCTGCGCTCTGACCCTGGTCTACTAACAAGAAGCTAGGGTATGCTAAAGAAATAAAGAATTTCAATGTGCAGTAATGTATACATGACGAATAAAGGCTGAACTTAACCCGATATCATTTATTAAAAAAAACAAAAACAAAAAAACCATGTGTTTTATTGTTTAACTAAGCTATATCATGTGAAATCATCATTGTTGCTACATAAATTCTACATCGGAATCTGGTTTCTGCTGCTCTAGTGCTAGCAGTTGCTGCATTCTACTTTGTTGGTTGTTGCATGCCACTTTGTCTATTTTATAGCTAGTTTGTGGATTTTTTATTTTAATTTATTACTTCCATTCATTGCATGTATATTTCTTTACTCTTATAGTTTTCGTCCTTTTGGAGAAGCCTTATCTTATCTTATCTTATATTTGTGCAATGCTGTTTAGAACAGTTATCATATTTCTGGCATAAATAGTAAATAAATAAATAATACTAAACAATAAATAGATCATTTTAAATGGAAGATCCCAATAATCCACACACACACCAGTCATCAGCAATCTGTGATATGTGGTCTGTATCGGTATCAGTATCAGCCGATTCTGATTTCTAATGCGTTTATGTTTAGTTTAATTAGCAGTTTAATTAACCGATATCACAGGAAATAAAGTAAAAGACTGAAAAAACTGGGAATAAAGTGGACGGAATGCCTGATGAATACAAATGTACGTTGAATAATTAAGGAATTATTGAAGCACACGGCATTGTGGTGCGGTGAAGGGTACTGTAGATCTTTTTACCAACCCAAAGCTGATTGTTTTCCTACAACAGCAGGTTCTACAGTGATTCATTTATTACAGTGATTTGCCAAGAAGTTCAGAATTTTGTAACACACTAGATTTTAAAACTATTTAAAGTTACTTTTATGGGAAAAAAAGAACCCATCTTGAGGACCGTGTCCCTGTGTCCTGAGCTTTTGTGCTTCGTTGCCGATCGAAAACATCAGCAAGTTTCTCTGGACCTGCTTTCAAAATTCACATATTTCGTTTAGCAGTTTATGAATCAAAAGGAAGGAGCAGCACGATGCATACATCCACTTAAAACAGTGATAAAATGCAGCAACTCCACTGTCTCTCTCTTACACACACACACACACACACACACACACACACACACACACACACACACACACACACACTCATGCATGTGCAACAAAAAACAGGCCGCCGGCTTGGCTCATTGACAAATTAGAACAAAGTGTTATAATTAGGTACCCAGATGAGTGTTACACTATTAAAACTAGTGGCTGTGTGTGTTGCGTCTGTGTTATTTCTCATTTAATGTGTAAGCAGAGAGATTGTTAAGCTTCAACACTGTGTATCAGCGTGTCTCCCTGTGTAGGCGTGTGAGGTGTTCAGAATTTCACGAGATTATAAATAAATTTCAAAGTAATGCTGATAGGCAGGCAGGTGTATGGAGAGAAAACGCGCGCGCACACACACGCACACACACGCACACACACGCACACACACGCACACACACGCACACACACGCACACACACGCACACACACTGATTATACAATAAAGATAGAGAGAGCAGAAATTGGAAGGAGAGAAAAAAATGAAAGAAGGAAGAAGTAAGAAATATATGATTACAATGTGATCATCCATCTTGGTTGGATGCAAAGGGAGGAAAGATAGAAGGGGTATCAACAACATCACAATGAGTGTTCAGAAGAAGAGAAGGATGTATAGATGGAAGGAAAGAAGTAAGGAAGAAAGACCTGAATACCCAGGTGTATGGCAGAAAGGATAAGGGGAAAGAAGAGGCACAATAAATGAATGGAAGGGAAGAAGGAAGGACGGTGAAAGGATGGATGGAAGGAAGGAAGGAAGGAAGGAAGGAAGGAATAGAGGAAGACCACAAACAAGTGAAAGGAAGGAAGGAAGGAAGGAAGGAAAGAAGGAAGGGAAAAATATATAAACATGTGGAAGGAAGATAGGAAAAAAACAATAGGGAAGATGAAGGAAGGATGTCAGGAAGAAGAAAAAGAGTAAAAACACCACAAACAGGTGGAATAAAGGAAGGAAGGAAGGAAAAAACACACCACGATAAGCAGATGGAAAGACGTGATTATGGAATGAAGGAAAGGAGCGGATGGATGGATGCACCAATGGATATAAGCAGAGAAGAAAGGATGGGAAGAGAAAGAAACGAAAACCTCCACAGTGGTGGTTTGGCTGAATGGATGGGCAGATGAATGGAGAGATGGGAAAAAGAAATGAGCAAGTATTTCCCATGTGCAGCAGTAATGAAGGAGTAACGGAGGAGACCAGAGAGCAGATTACAGCGCCGGTATTACTGAGGGGGCAGAAAGTTTTGTTAGTCCACATTCACTTGTCGGACATGTTAGAGGCTTCAGCGTGCCGGTATAATGAGGTCGACTGCGTGCGCTCGCTCTCTCTCTCTCTCTCTCTCAGGAGTCTTCCACTACAACAGTCCCTGCATGACCCAGCCTCCTTTATGCAGCATGCTAATCAACTCTAATTAGGCCGCGGTAATGCAGCGCTCGTGTGACCCTGCTAATTCCTACTATAACAGAGCGCCGCTGCATTGTTCGGGCCTCGCCCACAAGGCAACAGCCACACAATAGCGCAGCCGTCTTAATCAACAATAAGGGCTGGCATCATTTGGCCTAATGAATATGCAGACGTCTCTGTTAGCGGAGCGGTAATGGGATACAGCGCTGACGATAGCAGCCTTTAACAAACGGCAGCCTTGGGGAGGACAATTACTCGTTAATTAATTAACAAACCAAATAATTACTAATCAGGAAGCGAAGTAACATCTATCCGCCAGTATACAGCATATTTGATAAAGTTATCGGATTATTACGCTCACTTTCCGCCGTTTTGAATACGACCTGTGTGTGAATACTGTACATCATCTGATAGATATAAACAAGTTATTAGAAGAAAAATGTAGGTTTCTATAGATGCTTCATTTCACAAATATAAAATGTCACGCTGCAAATTGCAATCCTAGCAGGATTTTTTTTTTCTTTTTTGCTCACTTGCAAACCGAAACCTAATAAAACTTATTAAATTAAGAGCCCGGAATCTAGGCTCTCTTTTATAACTTGGGAAAATGATGTGTAACTTGGAAAGTCGTCGTTGTCAGCGAGAGCCATGCATCACTGTTAATATCCAGTCCATCTGAAACAGTTCATTTGCACCATTCTGCTGGCTGTGCAGAAACCGGCCCTCCTCCTCATTTCACATGTCATCAGCAGCCCAATGGAGAGGCTTCCGGCTGAGACCTTTCTCGCCTTCGAGGAAGGATAATCTGATTGAAAAATCTTTCCGCCGGTCTGTAATTGTGGGGGGTTTCATATTCATATTCTGATCTTACTCTCGAGCTAAAGTTAAAAAGAATCAAACGTCCATCCGGCGCCACGAGTCAGCAGCATGGGTTCGAGATCGGGGGGTTGGGGGGGGGGGGGGAAACAAAGCAAAACAACGAGATGATGATACTCTTCCACGCTCTTCCATCTGGACAGGTGTCTGAATGAGTGAGGGGGAATTTCACAGCGAGTGTTCGAAGCGAATCAGATTAAAGGAGACGTCCGTGTTCCGCTGCCTCTCTCCCGCGTTTCTGCTGCTGCCTGATATAAGAGCGAGACACACTACCATTTGTGACAATCATCTTAACTCGGCATGTGGCTCCGACGCTGTGAAAATGCCATTTCAGCACCTCGGGATTTTGCCTCTCGTTTCAGTGAGGCTGATGTAGAAAGAGTGGGTGTTAAGGCAGACAGCTAAGGTGTGGTGGTGTAGTGCTTTCTGAAAGCACAGCTCAGTACCTGCAGGCTCCACTGATAATCCAGCACAGCCCCAAGCACTTAGAGAGGCCCTGCTGAAGAGGAGAGGGGAAAAAAAACAACAAAAAAAAAAACACACTATCCAAGAGTGCATACTGTTTTTTTTATTCGCTGCGTTGAATGCTGAAAACCTAAAAGTAAAAGTTTTAAAAAGAACTTTATCTTTCCTAACTTGTTAGTCCAGGTCAATGGACATACCGCGCACCAAAAACAATAAAGGAATCTTCCTCTCCTTCCCCGACATGCAAGGGCTTATAACATTTTTAATGTTAGAAAACTTTTTCACAGATGTTATACCTCATATATTTCCCATAACGTACAATGTTACCTTATTAATGAATGACATATGATGCATTTTAAAAGTTTATAGTTAAGATTTAAACCAGTAAGTTCTTGTTGTCGTGTTATATCAACGATAAATATCGTCCCGCTCTAAAATAATGCAGCCTGTCATTCTGCCAAGAAGCTGGAAGGCACAAGCTCCTCTGTCATGATAAACTCTGCTACAAAATCATCAAATCAACAAATAGACATCTTTCTTTTTGTTATTATTTGTTTATAATTACACGTGAATTATGCGGTCTGTCTTCTGTACCAGCCTCTGTGTACGAACCTGTTTCTATGGAAACAAGATCATACTGTATTAGAAGGAGGACATTAATAATCACTTATCGTACAGTAATTGGCGTAATGGTCTGTAGTTGATCCGTGATCCGGACGCATCCCTCCTGAACGTTCTGCATGCATGTGATCAAAGCACGGCGTAACTGCTAAGTTTAACCATTACTGTGCAAAACAGTTTCACTGGCACTGTATGAAGGTATGTATATTAATTTATTTATTGATAATTGACTCTGAAAAAAAACCTAAAAACTCAAATTGTATTTTCACTCGCTCACTCTCCTGTGCTTACACTGTGCCCACAAGGGTTGCCAGATCCCACTGATAGAATCCCACCTAGACAGAAACTCTGCCCATTCTGATAGACAGGCCTAATTATAGCAGTACCATACAATACTACAATAATAGCAAGTACAACACCTCATACTGTAGCTCCTTTATAAATGGTTCTAAATGTGCCCCATTTCGCCAAAACAGCCCGTGTCCACATCATGGAAAAAAGCAAACAGGATGCACTTGAAATATTGAACACTCAATTGTTTCATTAATTTTAGGAATTATTATTTAATCATTCAACATCTTGAATATTGTTTTTACTTAAGCCCTATTTCAGGGCAGTTTTCCTACTTTTACTTTTAAGATCATATCTCAGTAATTTATAAAAGCTATACATGCTATATATTTTTAGGGCAGTCTATTCTATCTATATATTCCATCATTTGATATCAGACTCCTTGCACTGATTTTATATTTACATTTATATCATATATAATTGTATAGAATTAGCTGCCTGAAATGTGGAAATAAGAGAAGCATGATTGTGGGATAATTTATAACTTGAAGAAATATGTGCATAGACCCTAACAGAAATAATTCATACTTATTTCATTATTAATATATTAAATAGTTTTACATTATTTAACTGATGTAATATTTAAATATTAATATTTAAAACACGGCATTCAGTTTAAACATTAATTATTTTAAATAATTTATATTTTCATAATCAATCAACAATGTGCTTCACTGGAAACCATGCGATATGCATACACATATTACATAACTGAGAATAATTAGTAAAATGTAAAAAAAGTGAGCAAATCCTTTGATGACACCGGCAAGCAAAGTGGGATGATATGAAATATAAGCAATAATTTGGAAAAGAAGCAGAAATCTGTCATTTTAAAACAGGATTATCCGACAATGCTTTGTCCCTCATACAGTTTGGACAAATGGGAAAGTGTATATTGCCTTACAGGACTTCCGTAAGGAAGGATCCGTTTTCCATGATGATTATGTTTCAAGTGATGCATCATCTCTTTACAGCGAACAGGTCCAGAGAAATTCAACTGAGAAGCGTGCAAATCTTAACGCACGGTGCAGCTATCCGCTTCATAGTGTTAAGACCATAAGCAAAATTTTTCTTTTTGCAGATCTGAGAAATGATCTTTCCTGTGATGCAAAGACCATAAAACAATCCTAACTCAGAGTTTTGTGATCCATTGCACGCCTATTTAATGTCATGGCCAGATCTACTGTCTGGGCTGTGATGCTATACACAAGTTACCCACACCTTTAACAGCACTGTGGCACGTTGGCATAGACCTGTGGTTTTATCATTTTTTTTATTAACATACTCACCCTAATACATAACTTTTTAAATTTTTACAGGAACTTATCACTGATGCTCGACATAAACGTTATTAAACATGCTCTTTTAACATCTTGGTAATTGTTGAACATATACAGACTGATGACTTTCCAGGTTTTTATGAGTCAATTTGTGTTTAACAGAGAGGAAAATAAATGATATGTTATATATGTTTTATATATATATATATATATATATATGTTTAATTTGGGTAAATTGGTATTATTACCAAAAGTGCTTTGGTGTAGAAGAAATAAAGCGCTTAACAAGGCGGGGTTACTGGAAAACAATCAAATTTTGGGGTTTGCATGTCAAACTATCACACATCTCTCATTTAACTATTTTCCCGTAATATTATCTCCCCCCCCACCACACACACACACAGTGTCCGGTTCCCATCGTCTCCGACTGTGACTTTTGACTTTCCTTTAAAGACATTAAGGAAAGTCGTAAATTGGGTAAATACTCAGGTAACGCAAAAGCTCAAGAATTTGACCTCTTCTCCAAACCATGACATTACGTCTTGCAAAATACAGAGCTCTCAGAAAAGACATCAATAATTCTGTTGTGTGAAAACCCCTTCACATATTACTTGATGAACAAATTCATAAGACCCTGATAGGCGGAGAAACGGCTCATGCTTGCTAAAACTCCCTGCGGTATAAGAACGGAAGACATGGACGTTCATTACTCTGCTCTCTTTACGAGGACCTCGCAGGTTGAGAAAAGATTTGGGGCATAAAACGGAGGTGAATAAAACACGCCTCCACAGCTGAACACTGATTAAGTTCTCCAAACCCCAAGGAGGCAATGATGTACTAATGATCTCCTTTCGCATCTGCAAAACAATCCCATTAGTCAACAGGTCCATGGAGTCTGGCGTGTCTGTAGCTCTCCTCATGTTTTAGTCAATAGTTCAAGACTTTTTAATGAAACTTCACGAAAGAAAAAAACTGATGTGCTGATTTGTGGCGATGGGAAAGTGCTAAATGCTGTATAGCACAAACGTACTATATAACAAACAGAACTCATAAATATAACTGAATTATATCGCAATAAAATAGTTTTATGGCGTAATACCTTATGCATAGGTTTTGATTTGTGCGAGTTGTCTATTTGCCATTTTCAGCTATTATTTCCACACATTTATGTGCCCATGTTTATGCTAGCACATCTGTATAAGTTTATTATCATATGATTTGTTTCCCCTTTTCAGATTGTAACAGACTCATCTTTAAACATGATTTTTTTTTTTACCCCCAAAGTGTATAGTGTATCATACTCAACAATGGGACACAATATATGTCTCATATGTATGTCGTGTTGAGCATGGTATCATCTTTAATGCACAATGTTTGCACAGTTATTATGTTTCTTTTAACCGTATTCACAGACACTTATTACCTACTGCACCTTCTATACATTAATCACTCTGTAATACATTAATCAACCTGTACAGAGGAGTCGATCCTATTATTTACCACATTGATATTTATTGTAAATAGGCCACTTATACAATTCTGGTTAGATGATTAATGCATTTCTTTGCCTTTGTATATGTACTTTGCACAACGATGGTAAATCTGAATCGAATCGAATCTAATATCAACAGAGTCACAATTTATTTTACCTGGCCATTCAGAAAGATGTCTTCATGCTGTTTTTAGATATTTTCACTTGCTCAGATGTAAAAATTTTTTTCTTTTTTTGGTAGTGAAATCTCATATTCTATGGCTGGGCAAGATGTAGCTCTTAGAGTTGCTAAAGGAAAGTTAATAAAGTACAAATAATGTTCTACAGTAATAGCTAAACCGTACTTGATCAAATTTTTGTGCATATATTTTAGTGTAAAACTCTTATCTTCTTTATTCTTTCACCGTGAATCAGAATATAACCTTCTATGAATGATTCCATGAACATAGTAAAACTAACTGCAGACGTATGTAGCTGCACATGAGGACTGTCTAAACACGAGGGGTGTCTAATGTACAAGTCTACAGCCATCTCAAGATCCTCAAGAACATTCACTAAAAAAAAAAAAAAAAAGTTCTTTAATTGATGCATTGTAGAGTTAATGGTTCTTAGCCTTGTAAAATGTACTGATTTGGAACTCTTTCTGTTGTAAAGTTTCTCTATGGGAATTTTATGTTACCCACAACACAGACTACTGAAGAACCCCATATTTGAGCTTTAGTCAGGATTTTAAGGAGTTTCGGTCTTTAATTTGTAATCATTTCAGACTGATGTAGTTCTGACACAGGGTTCTGGAGACGGGTTCTGGATCCTCCACGTCTCTGGTCAGGAATCAAATCAATGAAATGAAATGAAATGAAAATGAAATGGAATTTAGGTAGATTAAGACTCTTTAAGCAAGTGGAGAGTCTTGGAGTCATGCTAGAACTACAGAAGAAAAAACAAGTTTGATAAAAAAAAAAAAATGTAGCAGATCCTACATTTAGTGTTTGACTTGCATTGAACCACAAAGATTTGGAGAAATTTCAGCTTTTCTGGTTATAAAGCTTTAAAAACACTCTCCATAGTCATTTCCTTAGGGTCAAACACCCACACTTGGTCGGTTTGTTAAACGAAAAACCTAAACACATGTACTAAAAATCTATTATTATTGTTAATATATTTTTTTATTATTCTAAAATGTATCCTAGTTAACAACAGCACTGGAGATCCACCAGCTTGCCTACTGAGTAATACAAATCCAGCACCAGGAGTTACCTGAAGCAGAGATGTAGGATTTCATTTTTCATTTTTTTGTACAGTAGCACAACAGCTATACACAACCCACAAACATACTCATCTATACACCCCCTCACTTCTACAACGAAAGAGATCTAGAGTTTAGAAATACACCTCTTCTATGTGAGCGTGTGTGTGAGAGCTGACCTTTGCGCTCGGAGCGTTTCTTGCGCCTCCTCTTGAACCTGGTCCTCATGAGGCAGTAGTAGGCGCCCACGCAGGGCGGGCAGTCCAGCAGCAGCGCCATGCTACACTGTTAACCCAGACACTAACAGCAGCTGCCTCTACTGCTCTGTCCAGTCCTCGTTCTGACACACACACACACACACACACACTTGAGGTGTGGAGGTGTGAGTCGCCCCTCTCCCAGTGCAGGTCTAGCAAATGCATGGGAACCAGCACACACACACGCAGACGCACGCGTGAGCGCGCACAAGCATACACACATACACGTGGTCTGCTGCTCCTCCCCTCCCCTCCCCTCCTCCCCACTCAGCGCTCAGGAAGAAGAGAGTGAGAGAAACTGGGGGAGGAATGAGCGGAGCTGCTCAGACAGATTCGTACTGTATTTAGGTCGTTATTATAATTACTGCCATCCTACAAGAAACTTGGTGCTGATGTAACAAAACAATACTCGCACTTTTTCCCTTAATAAGCATATGTGGGAAGATTAATGACCCCAAAGGGGGGGAAAAAATCTATTGTCTTTATTTTTGCCTGATAAGATCATGGAGAAAATAAATGTTTGCATTTATGCAAGACAATAAAGGTAGAAAGAAGGGACAGAAGGAAGGCGGTCAAGCTAGTGTAGAAGGAATGCAGAAAGGAAAGAATTAATGAGTGAAAGAAAGAAAATTATTAAAAGGACAAAAAAAAAAAAAAAAGAGACAAAATGGGGACAGAAGGAGGGTGAACAAAAAGGGTAGAAAGACGTGAGGAAGGAGAAAGGTGGGAAAGAAGAACAAAAAGTGAAGCATAAAAGAAGGGAAGCATGAAGGAATGCAGGAAGTAAAGAAAGTAAGAATGAAGAAGGGACTGTACTGTAGCTGCATTTCTCAAAGCAACCCGTATACTGAAGCTTTGAAAATGTGCCACTTTTAAATGGAATTTTTACTGTAATTGTGCGTTGTGGTGTGAAACTGCTTTCAAAGTAAAGCCTCCTATGGTGGTGCATCAGTGGGACACATTTGGGGCTGTTTTGTGGATAGTGGTCCAAGTGTTAGGACACTAAACCCATGCATTTAAATAAATAACCACTCAGCAAAAAAAGAAACGTCCCTTTTTCAGGACTGTGTATTTCAACAATAATGTTGTAAAAATCCAAATAACTT
>JAQMYJ010000036.1:23610466-23621612 GCA_030014305.1 Clarias laeviceps | reverse complement strand
ACGCGCAGCCGGACAAACGCACGTCACCAAAGCCCGTGTGAACACTCTCATTCACTCCTATGTGTAGAAAACACTCGACGCTTGATCCGCGCTCACCGGCCGCTACGAACGCAAGAAAAACGCTCTATTTTAACGCCCGTGTGAACAAGGCCTAAAGGAGTAAAAGAGTTACAGTCAAATAAAATATGTTTGATGGACAACTGGGTTCTGCATGATGATAAAACAGCTTCAGAAATAGACCTTATGCTTTAATGTTACTATTTGAACATCTGGCATAAAAGTGAAAAATCTTCTACTTTTAATATTAACACACTTTTCTTTTTCCAAAATCTTTTTATAATATTTTATCTCGGACTATATTCTCATGGCAGAGACACAATGATCTGGACGCGTGCACTGACACCACTAAAGAGAGCAGGATATAACATCATTAACTCACTCATCAATACGGATCCGGCTGAGATTGAGCTTCTGTCTTGAATAATTTTGTCAAAATGTCAGCAGGTTGTCTGTTCTGCTTCAGTTGTTCTAAAATAACACGGGACTAAATAATGACAAATCGGAAACGAATGGATGCATTTTGACGACGACAACGAGTGAGAATGAGTGAGAACTAAAAGGCGGCGCAAATCAGCATGAAACTGAGTCGAGGGAGAAATCAATGAAAATATTTTCAGATCTACAGAACTCTGATAAACCATAAAGCACATATATGAATACAGTTTCCACACACTCCGTTTTTAATTAATTAATCAATCAATTAATTAATACTATGATAACTACTACAGTAATTACTAAACGTAGATAATTATTATTATTTTTATTATTATCATTTTTATTATTATTTTTATGAATCATCAATAAATCACTTTGGTTTCCTAACATAATCTTAAAGTCAATAAGCGTACGTGAATAAAATGTTTTAGGGCAATATATCTTTTTATCGAAGTATCATACAAAACAAAAATACAAAAAACATGCAGGTTACCATAAAAAATATTAATCTGATCTGTCTAACCTCTTTAAATGGTATCTATACTGTGCAGCAGTTTTTTTCCCCTTTCCATAAATGTAATATACAATCCCAGTGATAACCTAAGATTGTTTTGGCACGCTAGAGAAAATTGTTGAGATAACAGAGATGTAGTGTAGATGAGCTGCCCAGAGTAATTAACCGTAATAAAAAGATTCCCTCCTGAAGGTGGCGCTGTTACTCTTTTCTTCCACTTCGCCTGAGGCTTCTATTTATACCGTCCACGTCCTGCAACAAGCTCATTATAGAACAATTAGCCGTCTACTCATCACATTCTCCCATTTGATTACATCAGTAGATCATCAGAACCGGAGCTGATGGCGTAAATTAAAGCAGCAGAGAGAGACGGAGAGACTCTCTGAGGTCACACTCTGCCTGGAGTTTAAACTGAAACGTCTCTGTGGCAGGACAACAGAGGTATAATGTGTTCATCAGCTGTCTGAGAAACTATTCCAAATGCTTCATCATGGCTACAGTTATCTCCCCAGGAGTAAACACTGGTGGTGGAGATGACGGAGAGAGATGGAAAAACCTTCCACTGTGGTGCAGATGGGAAGCCAAAGATGATCCCTGGAAGCGCTGATGCCCAGAGACAGACAGAGAGAGAGAGAGAGAGAGAGAGAGAGTGTGTATGTGTGTGTGTGTGTGTGCTGGCGGTGGGGTCTGGAGTGAGGCAATCTCAGCAGGAAATCAAGCAGCGTAGAAACTCAAGAAGTTTGAATCGAGTGCAGCGCTGTTTCTCTGATATTGTTCTAATTCATCACCAAGACCCACTGCCTCCTCCTCCTCCTCCTCCTCTTCATTTTACCATCCGGTCCCTTCTTCAGCCCACACGTGCTGTCGCTTGTTTAAAGCATGGAGGTGATAATAAGATTCGATTCTCCCGTGTGTTTTATCTTCCCTCAGCTCGAGGTTAAGTGACTCAATCAGTACTTTAGACAGCACCTGCTCTGTGTCCCGGTTTGTGTACCGTCACGGTGCAGCCGAGGCTTTAACGGTCTGGTGTGAAAGACCATACGCAGACCGCTCGGAGGTCTAAATACCTTGACCATATTGAGTTAAATAAAAGTGCAAGTGCAAAAAAAAAAAAAAAAAAAAAAAAAGAGGGCAGCGATTCAATAAGTGAGTCCATAAATCATACTTCATGAGAGTGAGAAACAGGGCTCAAAGATGAGGGGGGGAGTAAAAGTGAGCAGGTCTGCTGGAATAAGAGACTGAATGAGGAAATGAGAAATATTTAACTTTAGAGAAATGAGTGCCAAAAAAAAAACTGTCAAATACAGTATCATGGAAAAGTCTTGAGCCAGCCTTCACAGATTCACATTAACATAAATGATTATGTTAGAAATAATTAAATGAAAGAAATAGGAACAAGTGATTTACTGTGACCGGCTGCAAAGTGCCTCAGCAGCCCTCATTTCCCCTCTCGTCTGTTCCAACCCACTCAGCATTCAGCATCACCAGTGTACTAATCACCGCCTGATCATCTGTCATCATCTGCACCGGTTTCTCACCGGTTCATGCCTTAAGTATGATGCATAAATGATTCATTCAAAATGATTTCTCCAAAACTATTCCTCAAGAGCTGACACTTTGGGAACAACATATGAAGAAATGAACGGTGGCTCAATACTTTTGCACAGAACTGCATTTACAATTCCAGAAATGGCAGTACGAGTTCTGACCAAATGAGGGCACCAGCATCTACTGTTTTCCAGAAGAACCTGCATTGAGAACAGTCCATGTTAAAAATAGTTCTGAATGACATGAACGTAAATGGTGGAAAAAAAGTAAGAGGAACAAAACAAACATTAATACCAGGGGTCACATCTGTCTATTGTCCACATCATTCCACATTTCCCTCATTTAAAAAAAAATTTTTTTTTTTTTTAAATGCAGATTTATTTTCTCCGTGGATTAATTGAACACTTGCCTTTGATGGCATGTGTGTGTGTGTGTGTGTGTGTGTGTTTTTCCCTTTACCTCTATTAACAAATCATTAGCCCATTAAATTCTCACACTGTCACAAAGATTGCCCATTAATAACAAAACAACTTCCTCCCTTCCTTCCCGCTTCAAGCTCCTCCATGATCCTGTTGCTCACACACAGAACTGCACCGAATACGATTCTGTCAAAACGGTAAAAAAAAAAAAAGATAATCTAAATCACAGATCATAACTTTTCCTAGAACTTAAAGCATTGTTTTGAAGTGATGATGGCTGGATTATTAAAATATGGCTTTACTGTCAGTGGCAGTGTTAAAAGATATGTCAAAAAATACGACCACTGTGGGGGAAAATGCAGAAAAGTGGAAGAAATAACGTGAGCTGCTGGGGGAAGAATATCACCAGGATCCCCGACAGCCAGAGACACCACAAGTTCATTCTTTACTTGAAATAATATGATATTTGCAGCTTTCAAATCTCATAACTCTGGTGTCATCGGAGATTTAATCTGATAAGGATGACGGTGGGTCAGTGCGGACTCTAATCTGTCGAACTTTAAATTAATATCCTTTCACATTCTTTCCTAGTTTCCAGGTTCCGATGCTCACACTATGTTTTATTAAATTTTTTTTTTTAACAAATCATTTCTTTCTACAGCTAAATCTTTACCAATAGACTATGCTAGCTAGAAGGAAAACAAATCCAATAGACTAGACCTTGATATAATAATAATAATAATAATAATAAAGAAATGCAATAGTAGTCCACATGGAATGCTGGGAATTCATGTTGTTTTAGTGCTTAAAAAAATGTGACATGATTCTCTGCACTTCTCTCAAACAAGTCAAAACAGAAAGGCTTTAAATCTTGGATCTAAAACTGCATAGTATGACGTGATTCACAATCAAACAGTCCACCGCTCGCCGCAGATGATGCCACCAGGCCGAATAACGACGATTCCTTGGCGGATTTTACGAGAGACCGTGTTGAGAAACTTTTGTCGCTGGATATATTACTGATTTTAATCAAGCTCCAGCTGTTCTTTACACAGATTAATCATAAAAATGCAAGTCAAAACATTGTGGCCAGGATTGTGGTTCATCACGGCTCCACAAGACCTCTGGGGGTGTGCTGTGGTGACTGGAAACAGATCCTTTGGATGCTGTGGCTTTCAGGGTTGGTCCTCTGTGGATCAGACTTGTTTGTCCAGCGCATACCATGGGTACCCAATCAGACTGGGATCTGGAACTGGGGGTTCTGGCACCATTGTTTTGTGGCCAACATAGTTTTTTTTTTTTTCAGCAATTTGTGCTGCATTGGTTTTTCTGTGGAATCAGACTATACGGGTTGTTCTTTTGTCCTCATGGGCATGGGTGAGCCTTGGGTACCTACAGTATGACCCTGTCACCAGTTTACTGCTGTATAATTCATAGTCACTGGCAATGACTATGTGTAAACTGAATCTCAGCACAGTTTACATTCTGTAATTAAACACGTCAGTTTCTGACCTATTGTTTCTTCCTACGTTGCTCTATTCACTCATCACTCTGTTATCTGTGCTGTCTGACGAATGTCTGAGCTCACTGCACGTGCACTCACTGCGTTCCAAGAGAAGCACACTACTGAAAACATAATGACTACGAGCCAGCCCCGAATCAATTTAACCCCTGCATGTACTCTAGCAAACGTAGCACACGTACATCATGTATACTGTATTAAATTCACTGGACATTTATTTCATGATTCTACTCCCTTAGATAAAATGGTCATAACACAAGCATCACCAGTGATCACCAACAGGGGGCACACCTCTGACCAGGATTAGACTCGTCTCCCCGCTGGATGGCTGATAACCACAAATCTCTTCTCTTTTTGTCAGGGGGAAACTGATAAAACCGCCTTTCAGGTTTCTGACCTTGTGTGCTGCGGCAATCTCGCTCACAACAAGCCTCCGGTGAGCTTCAGTCAGACAGATTGTCTGTTCGTCTGACGTCACATGGACGAGCTCTATAAGTAGACAAACTACTCAGAACCAAACAAAGACAGGGCAAATACAATCAGGAAACAAACAGGGTGACAGGATAAGGACAAGGAGGCAAGACTGGAACAAACACGATCACGTGAATGAAATGCATCATGGGAATCCGTGACGGACCAAATACTATACCGAAGCGTTTCTGGTGTGATTCAATGAAGAATTATCCGCATTCCGGTTATATTAAAACTTCTGGCATATCAGCGCTTTCCGTTCAAGGCTACTGTCCCAACGATATTCTAAGAAAGGTGAAAGTTTCCATACTACAAGCCTGAGAATAAACGTCAGAGTATTAAACGGAAACATCCTCAATCACTGACCGAGAAAATAAAAAAAAGATCAGCTGAAAAATTCATCAATGCTTAGAGTTTTCTGGGATTCTCAAGGGCCAGTGTTGGAACATCATCAGGAAAAAGGTTCAACAATCGACAGTGCACGTTACAGTGAGAGGCTTATTAAAGGGCTGAAGTCTACACTTCATATTAAAGGCAGAGGACTGGTGTCCAGGGGTGTTGTGATCAATGCACGTCCGAACACTTCTGTCCACACTGTCGACACGACTCAAAACCTTTGCTTCAAAGTGTTAAAGCATTCGTCCTCTAGTCCTGATCTTTTATAATCACTCATTTAAAAAAGACAAGTGTTTTAGGCTGAGCTGCGAGACTTGAATGCACCACTGTCTTGACTTCTTCATCAGAAGTGAGTCTTCCTGCTTTCGGGGGATCAAACAGGTGAAAGTCCGCTGGACATCCTCCCTACAGTCTTGACCATCAGACTTTCACCTGAAAGCAGCCCTTACGAGGACAAAGATTCAATTCTGATGAAGAAGTGAAGACAGCGGTGCATCTTCAGACATTTTTGTAATGATCGAATTCGAAAGCTTGGTGACAGAAGGACAAAGTATTGAAAAGCAAGAAGATTGTCAAGAATTAATGCATTTGTCTTTTCGAAAAAGTTAATTAAAATAAATTCTGATCATTTTGACTCCCTTTAAGATTCTCTTGAACATTTACACACCGACTTCTTATGTATTTATTTATTTTTTAATCAATGGCACATCTCATTCAAAATCGTCCTCTCTAAGATTTGGTTAAATTTGGGTCCTGGTGCAACAGTGATTAGCGCTGCTTTTCTATGACTTACATGTGGTCCTGTGGGAGCTAGTATGTTTTTGCAGCTCTTATAACGAAGTGCAAAAAAAAAAAAAAAAAGGGCACTGCTGGTGGATTGGGCTGGAAATATTGAGCTATTAGACAGTGGAAAAGGACATGAGGGGAAAATTACTGCTGCTGCACTCAGTGTGAACATCCGACAGGAAAGTTGGGAGGATATTAGATTTATTTAAAAGATGCCTTGTGAACGTATCCCCTGTAGCCTCTGCTCTGCCGTGGGCATTCCGCTCGCTCTGTGTTGCAGATTTTTAAATATTCAACACTGCAGAGATCTTCTTGTTCCATCGCAAGCCACACACACATATGCACATACGCACACACACACACACTGTTCTCTAAGAGCAGGCAATGGTACGCCACACACAGATGAAGCACAACACAACCAGACATGTACAATAAAACCCCCGAAAGACTCCAGTTGCATGTTAACCAGCCATTCATGACAGACATTCATGCGCTGCTCTGTGGTGAACTATAAAAATTGGAATTAGGGAAAAAACAACCTAAACATAAATAGCTTTAGGGCTGTGTGAGTTTGTGTGTTGTGTGTGTAGGAGCGGGAGGAAACACTGACTGCAGACACGCAGCACTTTTCTCCATCTCCAGATCAGGAAGCTTCAGGTCATTAGCAAAAGATCATTACTACACGGGAATGTGCAAATGTGCAAACACAAAAACAGGAGGCGCACACACACACACACACACAAAATAACACAGCCAGAAAAAAACAAAACACTTGCTCTGTGTTTGTTTACCAGGAGCAGAAATGTGACACTGAAAACAGGGGCTGCTTCTTTAAGCAGTCCTGAAGACTGGCTGTATGCATAGCCATACTGGTCGTGTGTATGTGTGTGTGTGTGTGTGTGTGTGTGTGTGTGTGTGTGTGTGTGTGTGTGTGTGTGTGTGGGTGTGTGGGGGCAGAGATTTGACTGCTTGCCACCGAGCTAGAAAAACAATGCACGGTCTGTTTCCCTGAGGAAGCAGGTCCCGGTGCCAGCTGAAGACCGAGACTCGCTCACCTCAGTGACTTGGGCAACAAAATCTGGCTACAGCGAGACCTTCATCAGGGGTTTAAATCAGAAAGAAGAACGCTGAGCGCTGATTTCTCCGAATCGGAGGGAGATTACGATTATCTCAGGAGTCGGCATACAAAGTAGACTTCGAGCCATGATTGAGAACGAATGCGCTCAGTTCGTCACTGCCATCAGCAGTCTATGACCCTGACGCTCCCAAACGCCCAAAGGGAAAAGTTCTCCGATTAGCTGTTTGTCCTAACAAGCAAAAAAAAAAGACCAATGATCCTCTCGTCACTTAACCTCTGCCCAGCTGTTCATTACTTAATTAACGTCAATCTATCTGCAGAAGCTCTTTTTTTTTTTTTCCCCTGAACAAATCGAACAAGATGATTGGAATTCCGTTCACCAACAATAAACCGCTTAATCTGCTTAAAAGTGGAGTCAAACTGGTATTAACATACAGTAGGCTACCTTGTCTGGTGATGTTTCCAACATCACTATAGATACTGTACTGTATACTACAAGGTTGATGATAAAATGATAACACACATTCACAAAGACAATTAGGAATAAATCATGAAATTATGAGGAAATAACAAAGAAGCAATGTTATTAATTAATTGCCAGTGAAAAGAAAGGTAACTATAGTTGCCGTTCAGGCCAAACTTTTGATTGTGCAGAATAACAGAACACAGTTAGAGTAAAAAAAAAAAATAACACTACACTAACACACTTATCCCAGTGTTTCACTAGTGCTTGGATTCCATCAAGGTAAAAAGTTTCCCCAGTACGCCAGAGCCAGTCTTTACGTCTGAAACGCTGGCCTCCCAGGAACTCCTTTAATGGCCCAAACATGGCTTGGATCGAGGTCAGAACTGTATCGGGGGTGGGGGTGGTGGGGGGATTGGGCAAGAACATCCAGCAGAGGTTCTGTAATGTGCAAGTGGTGTTGGTGAATGATTGTGTGTACAGTCCCACAGACAGACTTGCAAATTGGCAACATGTTATCCTTAGAATTTTCAAAGATTAGGCATTGCACTCGCTGAATGTTCACGGGAACGACTGCAGTGAGCCCTGAACCACCTCAAGCTGGGAACGCCATTTAAATGTTTTACTGAAGCTAAGAGTTTCACTTTACTCATGAGAAATTTCATCTCAAGTCCCGGTTTCAGTTAAACGCCGCTTGTAGGTGGAATGAGTGGAGGAAAGGGCTCGGTGGAGAAATCACTGTGCAAAGGCTCTTGCATACTGGCCTAGATAGATCTCTGGTGTACAGGAATGAAATGCCATGAGCAGAGCTTCACAGATGGATGAGAAAGGTTCAAGATGGTGGAGGATCAGGAGGGACAAGCTATTGGCTAATGTCTCTTAGATGCAAGCTGGGAACTGGTCCCTTCTGGTCAGGTCACCTGTGTGAAGTTGTCAACCGTCCAATGGCATCACTAGACATATGCAACTTTCAGATTTCCTACAGCAACACACCTCAACGTGCTTCATTCAGTCCTCGGCTTAATTGGGTAAATAAACTTTCTGGATTTCACATCTGGGCATGAACTTATTTTCTTTCATACAGGTACTGAATGTTCATGCAGGTTGGCACTAAGAAGTATTGTTCATGGTGCCAACTCACATCTGGCTTGGTTGGCACTAGATACTTGGTGTGATAAAAGTCCTTACAGACTGTAACACTGGAAAGTAAAAAAAAAAAGAAGAAGAAGAAGAAAATAGTGATATTTTGACAATAATCAGACAAAGAAAGAAAAAAACTAATAGTACTAAGAGTCCAGTGGCTTTTATTTAACAGATATTTAAACGGTCATAAGCTAACACATCACCCCTCTTCTCTTTTCCCAAGAGTTAATAATTCCTCTGCAGTCCCCTGCACCTGACAGATTGGGGTTGTTTGTTTGCGGTGCCGTTATCTGCTCCCTGGGGCTCTGAATCTAGGTCAGCACTCTGGAGAGTTAGGAAGGTGTTGGGTGGTGAAGTGGGGCCAGGTGGCCGGCACAGCTGGAGCTCATAAAGACCACTGCGTGACATCTACAGCAGAGGGACAGAGGACAGGTAACGATCTCGCCACCTGGACGCTGCCGAGTCCCTTGCGGAGCAGCCACGTGAGCCGAATGAAAAGAGCAGAAGAAATACTGAGGGGGGAGAAAAACTCAATAAAGAAGAAGCGGAGTGTCTGTGTGTTACACCACAGAGAGCATCTCCTGCTCTCAATACAAGTCCTGAGAGGACCAAGAGAGTAATAATAATCCAGTGATGTTATATCCAAGAGTCATCGTATGTGGGATGACAGCAGTTCCCGCTCTTACATGCCCTCACACATACACACACACACGGCACATACACACACTCAATAAGAGCCAGCATCATCCTGGGACTAGGAAGATTAGTTTCATGCTCAGTACAAAATCCTTTACAAAACACATTCTCAGCTCCTGCTGGAGAACAATGCTGGTGTGCTCATTCCCACGCACGGGCCATTCACGGCCTGAGCTACTGTTACCGCGCCTGCTTTTAACTAGGCCAGAGAGAGAGAGAAAGAGAGAGAGAGAGAAAGAGAGATCAACAGAAACTGGCAAAGATGTGGGGCAAAACTTAGAGTAAACTTATTTAGAAACATCCTGACTTGCAGTTTGATGACTTACTTACAGTGCTTATGAAATTAGTTAAAAGAAATCTAAACCAGGTGGCACAGTGGCGTAGTGACTAGCACTGTCGCCTCGCACCTCCAGAGTCTAGGGTTCCTGCCTCGAGTCTGTGTGCGTGGACTTTGCCTGTTCTCCCCCAGCTTGATGTGTTTCCTGCAAGTACTTTGGTTTGCTTACACAATCCGATGACATGCAGATTAGGTTCATTTTGCATTCCCGAATTGCCTGTAGTGTGTGTGTGTGTGTGTGTGTGTGTGTGTGTGTGTGTGTGTGCACGTGTGCACTGTGATGGATTGGCACCCTGTTCAGGGTGAACCCGCCACATGCCCAAAGTCTCCAAGCTCCAAGCCCCAACAACCCTGTGCAGGATATAGAAGCGTTACAGAAGATGAATGAACAAATAAAAAAACCTAAACCTCACTTAAATGGAACGCAAGTAAAGAATAAATCACGATAGAGTGGCGAGATGCAGCCCAACGCTAAGCCGAGGGCCACTTCAACTCCAAAGTTCATCAGTTTAGAAACAATGGCACAACCTAAAGAGGACATCAACAAAATCATCACTTGCTGTACGTTATTGCAGATATAACTATTCCCATTCATAACAGCCTCGCTGTTTCTTGTAAGGAAACTTGTAACTATAAAAACGTTTTTGTGCATAATACTTTTCTAAAATACCAGCTTTACCTCTGACTGTTACAAAATGCTGATGCTGAAAACAAAAATGCTAAACAAACAAAGAAGAAGAGAGCAAGCGCATTAATTTGAGCCTTGCGGCAAAAACTACTGTCCGCGCTGCTCTTATAGAAAATTACTCCGTTCCTGCTGACGAATCAGAACGGAGAGTTCAACGGCAGTTTGTTATAACTGCCAAATAAAGGAATAATCCTAGTCTAGCTAGTGCACAAGTCCCTGTTCCAATAAAAGAAACGAGTTCACCTAAAACAGTACAGTATGGCACTTTGGTTCATGCTATGAATATAAATGTAATTTAGATCTCTAAATCAGCCTACATGCAGCTGGTGAATACCATCATGAACAAAATATATAATATAAAATTATATATATTTTTACAGAAGGGAAAAACTGATGCTTTACTTGTACTGTACGGCTTCCAACTTGGAAAGTTGGTTAAAACCTTATATATATATAACATCATACAACAGTTCTGATCGAATAATCTGATTGGATGAGAGGCTTTCCATGAGTGGTGATATACAGGGTGGGCCATTTATATGGATACACCTTAATAAAATGGGAATGGTTGGTGATATTAACTTCCTGTT
>JAQMYJ010000036.1:23579549-23590005 GCA_030014305.1 Clarias laeviceps | reverse complement strand
ACACACACACACACACCGACACACCCCCAGACACACCCCCACACACACATCCATTACCCAACAATACACCCACGCACACACATCGACACACACACACCGACACACACACACACACACCGACACACACACACACACACACACAACCTATGTGAAGGACCTCCCTAAAACCGACTCCAACATACTGTATATACCAACACACACACACACACTTACAGTACACACACACACACGCACGCATACAAACGCACGCACGCATACACACACAGGCACTCATACACACACACGCACGCATACACACACACGCACGCATACACACACACGCACGCATACACACACACGCACGCATACACACACACACAGCAATGAAGGAGCAAAGAAAACAGAAAAAAATCTGACTCCAACATGCTGTATAGAAATACACACACACACATGCATAGATAAACACAGACATGAGCACACAGCTGTGAGGGAGCACACACAAATATCTCTCACACACTCACACACTCACACACTCACACACTCACACACTCACACAGGACTCAGACACGTGCAGGACAACACGTGACGCATACAGGAAAAAAAAAAGTGTTACACTGTCGAGCGTAATTCCAGGCCTATTATTCAGCTTGATGGAGTCTGTGATTAGTCTGAGTTAGAGCTGATCAGATGTTGTGTCTGAAACGCTGCCGAAAATACAGTATCTGCTCGTTATAATGGCGGTAAAAGAAACAAGAAAAACTCAGGTTGGAAAAAAATGCTTGTATAACAGCAAACTTTTCAAAGTGAAGGCCAAACTGCAAAATGTTTTTTTTTTTTTCCTAACACACTAATTACTCAGCCCTGATGATTCCTCACACAACGTTTCAAACGCAGTCGAGTTTCATAGATAATGAGGAGGTCAAACCTGGCGCTCGCATGCAGCATGTGATCACACTTAATGCAGAGCTGTAAACACTAGCAGGAGAAGCGTCGGGTATTGAGATTTGAAAATCTGGCTGTGATGTGAATTAGCTTGGCGGAGGTCCCTGAGAAACAGATTGCCCCGGCGCTCACGCTGAGCGATGCATTCTGGGCGATAGGCGGGTTCCTGGCTGCATCTCGCTCTTTTTTTTTTCCATTCGTGGTGAGCAGACGAGCAGGTGGAGGAACTTCCAGCATACTTTGTGTCTTTTTTTTAGGATTAAATTATCTACTGATGACTTTATAAATGACTTTTTAAAGAAAAGTGAATTGTATCCCTAACGAAAGGTGTTCGAGTGAAACTGGGACTGGATGAAATTTCTCGTGAATGAGATTTTTGTACATAGACATTTTTACGAAAGTCTCTAAGCATAGCTTAGTCTCAGTAAAACATTTAAACATTTGAAAGGTGCAAAATTTTAAAGAAAATGTAACATTTAAACCAGCGGAACCTGATCCATGTCGCCAACTTGCGGAAGACACACGTACTGGGAATTACTACCACATCCTCTATACAGTACTGACCTCACTCCAAGCGATTTCCTCATGTCTTGACCATTAAAGGATATCCTGGGAGGCCAGCGTTTCAGACATGAAGCAGGCAGTCTCATCATGGCTCGGACGTACTGAGAAAACTTTCTACCTTGATGGTATCGAAGCACTAGTACAACATCGGAATTAGTGCATTAGTGAAACAGGGGATTATATAGAGTAATAAAAGGTTATTCTGCGCCATCCAAAGTCCCGGTTTGACTTGAACATGCCTAATACAGTACATACAGACAGAATGACCGAATGACAGAAAGCATGCCAACGTAGCCAGAATGTTTACACCGCTTAATAAACAAAGATGTTTCTTATGTATCACTCAGGCTTTAGAGTGCAACAGAAACCAAAATCCTCATCACATCCTGAACACAGGCCAAGCATTAGTGAAATCTAAACAGTGTCTCAGCTCTGAGACAGTATGGAGGTGTGGAATAATAAAGCAGCAACCATTTATTCTCACTACAAGCGCACACCTCACAGCATGTGCGAGCAGTTCTTACACTGTCAGATTTACACCAAAACAGCCAAGCCTCGCCCCCTCAACTTAGAAAAACACACACACTGTCCCTAAAATCACGGCAGCTTATAAACTCATGTGACAGTGTGCTTTCACATTAGGGCCCTGGGATCATTTCTGAGAACACTTCACCCCAAGGTCTGGTTCATTCTGATCAGTGAGAACACAATCGTTCCGTGCTCAGATATATTCAAGTGTCAGCTGGAAAACGTGGATACAGCGTACTCGGGCATGGATCGAATAAAATATAAAAGGAATCAGACCCGAGCATGGAAGTAGATCTCCGTTTAGACACGACGTCTACAGTGCCTACACTCTCTTGTGTTTAATGGCGGCTCACACACAAAGTATGTGCATACTGCCACCTGCTGTATCGGAGGATGTAAATACACAAGCGTGCCCAAGAACGGTGCACAAAGAACAATGTGAACGCTGGCCAGCAAAGGGGGTGGGAAGCAATGGTTTCTGAACACGGTACAAATCAATTGTGCCTAACGTGAAAAAACACCCTTTGTACCTGTATAGGCTCGAAATGAGCCATTTCAGAATTTTACCCAGGAAAAGAGGTCCACCATTGCACTCATACACAATGTTTGCAGGATTTGTATCTAGTCTATCTATCTGATTTGGCATTAAAGAAAAAAGTTAGAATCTTAGAAGCTCTTACAAAGGAAAGATAGTCAGAACCAGCCAAAACCAGAATCAGCAGGTGAAAAATTAAAGAACGGCCAAGAAAATTGCAGTGGGTGCATCTCCAGTGATAACACACAGAAACCTCATTGCCATGTGTGTATAATAAGCAAAACATATAAGTTTCTCTATAATATATAAAATCGTACAGTTATACAGCAAAACGGTTGTGGTATACGGGGGATAAAACGCTTCAGATTGTGCTTGGCAACGTCTGCTTCGTGCCAGGCGCGATACAGACCTCATGTCCTTTTGCTAGAACAGTGCTGTTTTTATTCAGTTCAAGTGTAATTATATAAAAAATACCGAATACGTCACTGTTGGAGCACAATACAAACTTCCCACTATATTCCTACACAGGGGGAAAAAAAAAAAAAAAAACTGCAGCACACTACAGACACTGTGACATTTTCGTCCAGAAATAGAGAGGTGCTCTGTCAGCACTCTGCTCTGTGTTACTATAATGGGTCAGGAAAGAAATAAAATCAAAGTGTCTCTATACTGCATCTCCTAAAATCTAGCTGCTCTTTGGAAAAACCTTGACACTGGAGGGGGATAAAAAAAAAAGCTACTGTCTTGGATCAATCGACAGTAACCAGACCAGAACACAATACACCAAATAATCATTACTGGGGCTATTCTTATTAATTACCCCACAGGGAATCAATACTAGGTCACTGATCCTCAATACCAGGCTACTGATCTCTGGATTTCAGAGTGTGGTGTCAAACAATAAAATATGATGGCTCCACGGGGATTTCACAGCTGAGGCGATATAATTCATCAGACTTAGTAGCGCCATGACAGCGAGGGACGCGCTGAACAATATACTGGCATTTCAGACATTTGTCACGCAACAGAGAGCTGAGACAGGACTGGGGACGCCTTCTGTGACTGTGTAGAGCAACACAGAGCAAGCCTTTGGTTCTGCACAGCGCTTTACACGTCTTTCTGCTCTACGGCGCTCTGATCGATATGAGTGACGTAGGGAGGCAGACGTGGTGATGGAAATTATCGCCCCGGACTCGGACGAAAAATAGCAGCGCAGGCCCTGCGGCTACGCTGCCGTATCTGGTCGTCAGAGCGGCTCATATGAGAAGACAAGGGTCAGGGAAAAGAGCGCTGGGACAAATGATGGGACGTGACCAGGACTTGAAATGGGTATCACTGCAACACTCACAGTCACAACAGCAAGTAACATCTGTCCAGAGGTGGTTCTATGGCAAAGGTGCAAACTATTCCAGATAAAACCAAAGCGAAGCAGCGTTTATGATTCTTGACAAGGATACAGGAAGCACCTTAAAATGATGCTTCACTGCTTCCCTAAATCAGCAGTCAGACCAAACACAAATGATATACTGTACACTCTGTGGAAACCGAGCTCGCTGAAGAGGAAAGGATGTGTTGGATGAAATAAGCAGATTTAATCTTAGTTTGCATCAACTAGATCTAAGTGAACTCTGACCTGTGAATTAACAAGCTTCTTTCTTGTGAGCCAAAAGACAACATCAGGGAAAGGATGTAGGCTCCGGCCAGTCAAAACACATTAGAATGTGGTGTATATTAGTTACGCTCTCAGCAATAAACTAGAAGTCTGATGTTCTTATCAGCAATTTTGGCACATCTGCTACGATGATTCATTTCTATTCACGAAGACTCACTCACTCACTCATCGTCTATACCGCTTTATCCTGTATATAGCAGGAGCCTATCCCAGGAGACTTAGCGTACGCGGCGGGGGGACATCCTGGATGGAGTGCCAACTCATCGGATTGCACACACACATACGCATGTTCACATGCTTATTCATACATTATGGCCGATTTGGGAACGTCAATTAGCCTAATCTCCATGTCTTTGGACTGTGGGAGGAAACCGGAGTACGTGGAGGAAACCCACCAAGAAGAGCAAGAAGAGAACATGCAAACTCCATGCACACAGACCTGAGACAGGAATCGAACCCGGACCCTGAAGGTGCAAGTGATTGTGCCGCATTCATGAAGAATGGTAACGATGCTATGAGGTGCTGGAATTGTTAAACAAAGAAAAACTGAGAAAAAAACGTGACTCGTTTACATTAATTGTTAATGATTATTCGATTAATGATAGTTAACATATTCAACTATAGGATAAGATTGTCTGTCTGATTAGATTAGATTCAGCTTGGTCAGTCTCAGAATTTTTTCTTTTTTTTAGTCTGTATGCCCAGACTAGATGTCCAGCCAGATTCACAGCATCATACAAAACTGTCTGAACGGAATTTAATGAAACATTTCCAGTCCTTTGGTATTTGGCTGAAGTTAAACCTGCACCATCAGTGAAATCAAAATGTTGGATAAAAGTGATGTTATGAACAGTTATGTACCTGATTTAATAATCTACTTTAAATTAGCTACTAATAAACTACCCGTTCAATATAAACAAACACCTGCACCAACAGATATTAATTAAAAAAGCTAAACTGAATATTTTTACTGGGATTAGTCCATATTTTATATCACTGAAATAACAGCGCTGAAGAGGTATGAGTGAATTTTAACGCACTAGAGTTGATTTAAGTCAAAACTTTAACTTTATCTGATCTACCTTTGTGATTTCTCATCTGTGATTCACTCTCCGACTATGAACCAGGGAGTGTGAAGACGAAAGAAGAACAACTTTGCATAAACAAGGCGTAATATACTCAACCTTACAAAAGGCAGTAAAAGACATGTACATGGGATTCAACCTAAAATAATAAGATCACTGATTACATTAAAGCTGATCAACGTATTTTTAGCTTTAACCTTTTAACTATTTCTACAAACTGTACAGAAGATGTAGTACAGATGTAATAAGGATATTGTATATATAGTAATGTACTGTATAACTGTGCAAACACTGTGGGGTGGATAAGACATGTCAAGAAGATAACACGCTCAAATAACACGAGATACAAAATATATTAAAAAAAACATGGAAAATTTGTAACCTTCCTTTGTACTCTATGTTATAACCCCATGCATTCCTGACTGAATGAGCTCTGAACAATACATCTGACAGATTTAGACATTCAGCAGGGAGACTAGACTGATTCTGTGCTCCACTGGACACCATTTTCTAACCTGGACCACAGCTTGAGTTTGCTCTGTGAACCAGACCTGCCCCTTGGTTTGATTACGTCCTCTGTGCTTTGTGTTGCATTATCAGTAGAATGGTACGAATCGATCGAAACTGGATTTCACCCGTTTTTCATTTCTGTAGCCTGAGTAGCAGCCTGTTACAGGACGGCTTTTTCATCGGTTATTTATCTTCAAGGATATTACACAGTAATGACTACAGGCTGTGATATTAATAAGAAAAATATGTAGCTACGACAGAAAAAAAAAATGTAAATCTGAACCCGCTGACAGGTCTTAGAAGGATAATGGGTGATAATAATAATAATAATAACAACAATAATAATGAAATATTAAATTATTTGTCAGATGAACCTTACAGCACGCTGAAATCTTTTTTTTTTTTTTTCCCCCACATATCCCAGTTAACAGTCAGTGGTCAGAGCGTAGGGTCAGCCAGGAGCAGATGGGGTTAAGGACCTTGCTCAAGGGCTCAACAGTGGAAACTTGAGGCTTAAACCCCTGACCTTCCGATCAGTAACTCAGGGCCTTCACCGTTGAAGACACCTCTTCCACACACAGCTACCAGAACCTGGTATTCCCAAGCAATCTCCCATCCAATCTCCCTCCCACCAGGCCCAAGCCTGCCTAGAATCCAAAATCAGACAAGATCTGGCACTCTCAAGTTGGTCTGTAGTTGGTACCCTAAAGTTATTACTGGATAAAAAATGTGAAGCTCTACACTTCTAGAAAAAGGTTCAACCTTGGGAGAAAATGTTAACCTGAACTATTAAGGCCACAGATATGACAGTCATTTTAACATACTACAATACATTTTAAATTACCACCAAGGTTCTAGTGACCATGTTAACATTTCTCTCTCAGACACGTTTTTTTTTTTCCCACTCCAACATAAGCTGTGTTCGCCATCCTCACTGCAGGATAAAGCAATTTACAGGCTGCACATCAATGAAAACATTGAACCGTTTATTTTATAAAGTGGTTCGAAGCAGCGTGTTTCCGATAAGCTTGTTTCATATCTAATCCAAACAAAGGAACCACACAATCTGCCGGTAAACATACCTTGGAGAAATGCAGGCTTTTCTATGAAAGTCAGAGGATGAGTGCCTGAAGTAGACAGCAGCAATTGCTAACCTGCAGAAAGAAAAAAAAAATAAAACACACAGAGGATGACCTTTATGATAGTGTTCCAGTGTTATAAATACTTGTACATTTTCTGTGACTGTCAAATGCTTTAAAAAGTAAAGTCTGAGTGACAGATGCTGCTCCACCTCTGTGTGAAGTCAAACAATGCCAGTTTAAAATGCTGACAGCAATCAATACCGAAGCCTTTATTAAAACTACATTATTGCAAGCATTCACATAACCACTTTATATTACTTTGTAAGTCAGATTTGTATTACTAGTGCATGTAAACATGTGAGAAGAATAGCATCCTTTTATTTCTTTTTAAATATCATTGAATACATTTAACTACCTACGAGGATAATGCTTACTCTTGTATATTAGTCCATGCATTTTGAACAGCTGTCTTAAAAACATCAAGCTGGTCATGTGACCAGACTCAAATCCCAAAACCCAGCATGAATAATCTTCATTTGCACGGTTATAGAAGCAATAAGGGAAGAATGCTTAAAACAAAACGCTCAGATGTCATGTTTTTATTATAGCAAATGTTTTAAATTGTGATCTTCATCATCTGATTATCATCATCTCCTATAGCCTCCAAGCATCACAGCTGATGAAGGACTTTTACCTGAAATGTCCTTGGACATTTAACTTTACACGTTGTTAGAAAATGAACTATTGATTTGTAAAATGTCACTTTTTTTAAACGCACAACGGCTACTGATTAAAAATCGTGATGATAGTTTCTCATCTTTTAAATTGTGATTCTTATAAAGACTAAACAATTGCTTTACCAGTGTACGATTCAGGAACTGGCTTTGTTTGTCATGCCAAGTCACCTTTCTTTCTAATTAACACTTCGTAATAAAGTGGTCTGAAATATTGTATTTTCCTGGAAAATGTAATGTGCTGAAAAGAATGTTGAAAGAAAAAGTTTGACGGCTGTTTGCTTTTGCACTCCAAGTGCATATACAGTACCCACTTCAAAAATACACACAATGTCTTTAGATTTTTGTACATCTAAAACTGAACAAAACAAGTATGTATTCATAACCATAAACAAAGGTGTGTTCAATTAAAAAATCTAAACTGAAAGGAGGGCAAAGTATTTAAAAATACTACAGAGGACTAACACGGATTCTCTGTAGAATTGCTGTTGTTACGAAGGGTGTTCAGGTCAAACCGGGACTCTGTGAAATTTCTCGTGAATGAAGGTGGAAACACGATTGACATTTATTGAAAACTTCAAGCATAGTACGGTGATGAGATTTTTAAAACATTTAAAAGAAGGTCCAGAGTCCGCATTGTCATTCAGTGATCCTTTTTTGATGGTAACTGAGTGTTCCGAAAGATGAGCAAAGATTTGTAATAAATTTTGACTTGAAAAACGAGCAAGTCTTGGTTTATGAGTACCGAGTATCATGTATCACGCATGCGCTTCTTGTTTTGACGCCGAGCGTCACGTGATCACAACTGAGCCAACGTTTTTTCTCTCTCTTGTGCTGCGGAATTGTGGGTAATCGTCTCCCCTGCTGGGTCTTAGTGCTCGTCTCTTACTGGTATAATCAACATTCATGCTCGCGTGTGTACTGTTTACTATAACACTGTGACCACGTGTGTGTGTGTGTAAAACATCTTTTATTTTGTGTTTGTATGCGTGTGTGTACAGCACGCATGTACTGTTTATTATAACAAACATGTGTGTGCGCGTGTAAAGCAAAAGAAGTGTTGTTCATTTGTTTTTTATTTTTACTTTACAGCAGTGATTCTGTTAGCGTGCGCTCATGCGAGAGTTGTTAGCGATGTTCCGTGATATTTTTTCCGATAAAACAGTCCTTCCGTTAATGTGTGTGTGTGCAACTCAAATAAAAGAGAAGGAAGTGTTACTGTGTAAGACGAGAAGAGGGGAAGGGCTGAATCCTCCTCTCCTCTTACTTTAGCTACACAAACACACACACACACAGCGCCTGCGTGCATAAACGGAAACACTTATCGGTCTGGATTTATTTTTACTTTTTTTAAAGGTAAAGTTCAGGTTAATTTGTTTTATTTTTACTTCATATTTTGTATTAATTATTTTTATGTATTTATTTTTTTATTTTGATTTTCCATTATTTCTTCAAATTTTTCAAAACTTTGATTTACAAGTGTTTTGAAATCCGAGCCCGTTCCGGAACGAATTTTGCTCGCAATCAAAGGTTCCACTGTTTATATTACATACTGTAGAGCAGTTAAGGAAGTTTTTACTCTCAGAACTGTGTTCTGTTATTCTTCATAATTTGACGTGAACGCTCCTCTTACTGGACTTCAAAACCTCTTATATTTCAACAAAGAGTTGATTTGTTTAACTGCTTAAAGTTGCATATCTCTATATTTTTTCTTTAAAAGATTGAAGATGTTAATTGAACAGTTAATTGTCTCCTCGGTACAACTTTTGCTTCAACTGCTTTCAGGTTGTCCTGCAACTCTTTTTGATTGACTTCTGGATTATTATTTTTCTGCATATAATTCAACCAACAGTTTGACGGAGACGTTTAATGTATTTGTCACTTTTTCCATTGGAGTGACGACTTCAACATCTGAAAGATCCTTTACTGTGACTGCTACTTTTTCAATCTCCTCGACCAACAATGTCTTCTATAACAACATTTTTCACCTTGTACCTGTAGGTGCATTTTTTTTTTATAAATGTCACTTTTTCTGACTACGCTTTTAACAACAACGATAGAAAAAAAAAAACATTATTTTAATGGTTACAGTTATGAGAAAAAGAAGGTACACCAACCTTCGATTACATGTTTTTATTCATCACGGCCTACATAACAGCTGGGTGATCTTGAGAGACTTCTACAGAATAACCTCAGGTGACATCAACCACAACATTATTAAAAAAATGACAACAGATTTTAGTTTGCAGTAATTTTTTCCAAATATTAAGCCAACTATATACAGTAGCTTACTATAAACCAGGTAGGAAAAATAAGTGCACACTTCTTCCTTCTACAATCATTAAGAGAGTAATTTGCAGCGAGGGGCCAACTAAGGAAGTGCACAAGAACAATCACCAAGAGGTGTGAATTTTGTCTCTGACGTATGTTGTGGCTAGCAGTTGCCTGTGAAGTGGACCGCACAGGGTATTCAGACATCTTAAGTATGTTTCCAAACAGTAGGGAGCAAAACTGCTAATTTCAAAAGGAAGTTGCAAATGTGACAATGTGAACAATGGTTCATCACTTCACCGGATGTGGACAGGCAAAATTACCCAGCAATCACAGTGCCTCGCTGGAGCACAAAAAGTTAGAGCTAACACGAGACCTGCGCCATTCATTGTCATCATGAGCAACATAATATCGCTATTACAGATTTTTATCGTCTAAATACAAATTGTAAGTAATCTATAAATACATTTAAGGTAATATTTACATACACTACCGTTCAAAAGTTTGGGGTCACTTTCTAACTCCATGATGGTTCCTGATTTTTATTTCTTTCT
>JAQMYJ010000036.1:23555224-23569849 GCA_030014305.1 Clarias laeviceps | reverse complement strand
AGCGTCTATGGGAGTCACGTGACAAAGGAACGAACGACTCGAGACTTGAAGACTCATTGCTGAGAATCGTTCAATACAGTTTCCTGTGTGCTGCACTCATAGCGCCTATGGGAGTCACGTGACAAAAGAACGAACGACTCAGGACCGTAACGACGCATTTCTGTTTCCTGAATATAACATACGGAGGTTTTGCGATGCTTTGCGCATGCGCGCGAAGTAGAAAATGAACGAATCACTCTCTGAGACGACTCGTTCATCTGAGTCACCCATCACTATTGTATAGTCCAAAGACATGTGGTGTAGGTTGATTGGTGTTTCCAAATATGCCTAAGGTGTGTGATTGGGGATTTGACTGTGTGTGTATGCTTGTGACCTGCGTTAGGTTGGCACCCCATCCAGGGTGTACCCCCATCATGCTTGTTCAAGTTCCCTGAAAAAGCAAGTCATTACTTTTTACTCTATATATCGAAGAACCAGTCAATTTTCCCCTCCACAATGAAAACATCCAAATTTTCAAACTGTTAGACTTGACTTCAGTAGCAAAGCAAACAAGTCGCTAACTTTTGCTGTGTCACACAAGACAAGGCAATCAGTCTGTGATAAGGACCAGTCCTTTAATGTGACGCGAAATGATGTGAATGATGAAATGATGAAAAAGACAAGGGGCAGAAGAGCACCTGGTACTGATCAGGTGAAGGGAATATAAAAAGACAGTGAGTACCCATAACCCAGAATCTTCCTCTCACTCCTTCTCTTTTCTCAGATCAGCGATTCCCGGCTTCTCTGCTAAGCTCTCAATACACTTCCCTAAATCCACCATTGTGCAAGGTTTCTCCTTCCTCAAAGAGAAGGCATAAGAGAGACAGATCTAGGGATTTGGGGATTTTTTCATCCTTTCCATTTGAGAAAGATGGCACTTTATCTAGATGCACGCGCAAGCATGACTGTAAGCAGACTCCTAGAACAATGCTGGCTCAGGCAGGATCTTCCCCAATTGTTAAAACAAAGGTGGCTGATTCCCTTAACAGGATTCTTGGTGCACGGTGCATGACGATTCGTCTCTAAACCAAGCCAGGCCTTTGGATTTCAATACAAAAGCAAAAATATCTTGAAAATGGCACAAACCTGAGACAGGATGTTCTTTTACAAACTCCAGGAGGAGGCCTCAGACCTGAAAAAGTAGCCAAATGGTTGTGTAGATCTTGACCAAGGTTGTTTGTGCATATACCTGAAAAACTATCTGTAATAAAACCCAGAAGTGTAATTTCATCTTCGCTGATGCAATCAGTGTGGATACCCAGCAATAACATCTATGTTAAATAAATTAATGCAGGGATTTAATTCTTAAAGGACCAGTTCACATTTCCATGAGAGATGAATATAATTTTCTGTCGCTTATATAAACGTGTCACCGCGATCCCATCTGCTGTGAGACCGGATGATCATATCTACAAGCTGTCTCTCGATGACATTAAGCACAATGCATAATGCCTTTCATTTTAAATCCGCAACGCAGCACAATTCAATTTGGAACTGTGCTTTGTGTCTCTGCCATCGTACACTTATCTTCTTATTTCCCAAGTGCGAATTTGTATGTACAAATTTTACATTCAGGTAATAACCAAAAGATTAGCTACAGTCTACTGGCGAGAGAAAGATGTGTTTGGTGTAATGTTGGTACTCAAATATCTGTAATAAAAACTGAGTTAACAATGAGGAGGGGGGTATCTTTTTTCCAATCAAGTTAAACGTTCCTCCTTTCAATGATGCTAAACACATTTATGAGCTTGACGGAGGTAATGTGTGATGCATGCTGTTAAATAATCAAAGATGGGATGTGATGATGCCTTAAGATAAGTGTGTTCATTTAATCCTATCAATTTAATAAGAGATGGCAATATTGGCAGAGCTTCTACTCTAGACAATTAATGAAGATCTTCAGACCAATCAGAATGGACGATGCAACAGTGCTATTTAAAAATATATATATTAATGCATGGCAAAAGCCTGGGGGAGCTTGCAACTGTTTAAATTCAGTAACTGCCAGTTTATGAGGGATTAATTTTAAATTAACATATGCTATGTGATCAGAGGGCATTTTTTAAAAATTTGGTCCGTCCACATGCCATTGGCACATTGGGCGACAGATACTTCTCAACATATATCCCGAGATCTATCCATCGGTTTTGGGGCATTTAGTTAAGGGGACGGGTTGCCAGCTCAATGCCTGATTGAGGTCACACACACTACACTCAATTTGGGAACACCAATTAGCCTAATCCACATGCCTTTGGACAGTGGGAGGGAACCAGAGTACCCAGAGGAAACCCACCAAGTACAAAGAACCAAACCCACCAAGCACGAGGTCCAAACTCCATGCACACAGACCCTGAGGGACCCTGGGGGTGCAAGGTGATCGTGCTAACCACTATCTGAGGGGTAATACACATTTATCTGTATCACCTGTTGAACTGTTCATTTCTCAGGACAGATATATGCAGGTTATATTCACTAAGGCTTCATGACAGTATAGCACTGCTGATGGTATAAAACGGGCTTAAACTGAAATCTTTGCAGATTAAGACTTTATAAAAAGTTGTATTCGCAAATCTTTTTTTCTTTTTTTTGTCCTGCAAGTTTCATGTCTGTTCACGCGTTCACACCCACATGGCAATAAAAAAAAAACTTGGGATGCGTCCCAATGTTCATCTCTAACTTTTATACCAAGACAATGCTGTTTTAAAATATCACCAGAATATTCTTCATGGACGTCTTGTGACTCAAAAAATGTGAAATATTACATACAATAGTGCAAATCAAAGAAAAAACTTAAACTTTCAACACACACAAGTCTCTTACATTTTTTTTTTAAACAAAGGCAGCCATTGTTACGATTAGCAGCATCCAAATCAATACAGAAATGCATGAGGGAAATGAAAATCACAGTCTCCAGATTTAACCCTTATTTACAACCTGCGGTGTGAATTAAAGGTGGCATCCACTAGCGCCAGTGTGTCATCTCACACACACACACACACACAGGTCACTAACAAGCTGCATGTCTATGTGTGTGTGTGTGTGTGTGTGTGTGTGTGTGTGTGTGTGTGTGAATCTATAATTGTATGTTTGTGAATCTAGAAGCGTGTGTGTGTGTTTGAATCTAGAAACGTGTGTGTGTGGTGTGAATCCAGAATCGTGTGTGTGTGTGTGTGCGTGTGTGTGCGTATTTTAACTCACCGTCTTTAAAGGTTCAAAGTTGAGGTTGCAGGTTTGCCCCAGTTCTACTGCAAGATCCTCCACTTCCTGCAGCCTAAAAGAGAGAAAGAGATCGGAGAGAGAGAGGGAGAGAATGTGAGGCCACATGCTAAAACTACCAGATTACCGAACAGTCTCACCTCGAATAAATACACAGCAAAGCAGGGATATTGGCACAAACATTTCACATAAGTCTCACACTCCAGGCATGGATGGTTATTCTTACTCCGTCTTTGTGGCTTGGAAAACATTTCTGCTCTCATTAAGATGATGAACAACCTGAGAGAGGCGGCACAGTGAGTCACCGGGTCATGAATCTGCCCCGGCTGGGAGCTCTGCTTCTGGGTAACAGGTTGTTTTTTAAATAGGTCACATGGGCGACAATCAGCAACAAAGGAGACGCGACAACCTGGATGGGGAACGTCAGCAAAAACACACCAGTCAGTTTCCATCACTGAACAGAGTGAGAGCAACCTAGGGGATTCAACTCAAGAAGAGCCAAGATGAAGTTTCCTGAAGCCTAGCTCACACTGTATAGATTTTTAGCTGCAGACTTGTGCAAAAAGTTTTAGTGTGAATGAAGTGTCTTTTTTTTTTTTTGCTTAAAAAAAAAAAATTATGCATTATAGTGGGAGGAAAAAAACTCTATGGTTGTCTATTGTGAGTAACAAAATAACCAGCTCTCTCACAGGCTAAATTGTGAGTGAGCCCACTCCCTTGGCTGAGAAGCAACTGGGAAGAACTAATGGTAGTGATTACTGTACCTTCATACATTTCAAGAAGGGCAGCAAAGAAGCCACTTATCGCCAGGAAAAACATCACGGACAGACATGATATTCTGCTAAAGGTATAGGGACTGGACTACTGAGAACTGGAGTAAAGTCATTTTGTCCGATGAATCTCCTTTATGATTGATTGGGGCATCCGAAAAAAAAAGGGGAGGAGAAAAGATGAGCGCTACCATCCAATAGTAAAGCATCCAACAGTCATGCCAACAGTAAGTAATCCTGAGACTACTCATGTGTGAGGTTGCTTCTCAGCCAAGGATGTGGGCTCACTCACAATTTTGCTTAAGAACACAACCATAAATAAAAACATCATCCAAGAACAACCATCCAAGAACAGTTCATCCATGAACAATGTCTTTTGAGCACAATGGGACACCTTGCCATAAGGCAAATGTAATACCCAACTGGCTTGGGGAACAAAACATACAACGTTTAGGTAGATGGGCAAGAAACTCCCCAGATTTTAATCCCGTTGAGAACTTGTGATCAATCCTCAAGAGGCGGGTGGACAAACAAAAACCTACATATTCAGACAAACTTCAAGCATTGATTATGCAAGAATGGGCTGCCATCAGTCAGGACGTGGCCCAGAAGTTGATTGACTTCATGCCAAGGTGAATTGCAGAGGTCCTAAAAAAAAGAAGGGTCACCACTGTGACCACCACAGGACTTAATGTAATTGTAAATAAAAGACTTTGACACTTGTAATTATACTTCACTTTATCGTAATAACATCTGACAAAAAGATGTAAGAACACTGAAGCGGCAGACTTCAAAAAAATTATGTCATTCTCAAAACTTTTGGCCATTTGGTTGTACAATAAAACCCACTTAAGGTAAAATAAGTCCTGCTTAATGGATGCCATGGACTGAGCTCAGGGTTAAATAGACCAACCAAGGTTCAAAGCTGTGATGAAAAGGTGATTTGGATTTCCCTACTTGGGGAAAATAAATATGATTTTAGTTAAATGTCAAATGATTCACCAATGTGATTTTTTTTAGCTTGAGTGATGGAGATTGCAGAAGCTCAGATCTTTTCAAGTATGTTTGATTTTCCCTGTGATTAATCATGAAGTGTGAATAGAGCTGAGAAACAGACAATGAGAGTCCAAGAAGACATGAAAGTCATCTGCTGTCATGTGCAGCAGATACCTGAATCCAGTTAATCATCCGTCTATTGGGGTGGAACAAAATGGAAGCATGATAATAAAGCTTCTATAATTTTAAATTAAAATTTAGATTTTCACACTGAAACTGATGTAAGAAACTGAAAACCACACATCATTTCAGCCGCACAGTATAAAAATAGCTAGTTTTTCCCACTTTCCCACTAGTTCTTTTTTGCAGAACAGGCAATCCTTACTGCCTGCACTGTCCCAACCAATACTTCCTCTTCATTTTCCTTTGTTTCTTTTTATTTCTTATATTTTTTCTTTTGTTTCTGTATAAACAGTGACAAAGTCACAGAATTATATAATTATATGAGAAAGGAGATAATGGAATCTGGCAAGCTTGACCAGAGACCATGTAGTGTGTGACCCTTATCTGGCAGTGTTCATGTAGTGTGCACACCCCTACATACACCCCTACATACACCCCTACATACACCCCTACAAACACCTGAGCGCGAGTGATTAACGTCGAGTAGTGTGTGAGCCGGTCAGCGATTTTGTGCAGCGTGTACATGGGCTTAAGGGACTTGAAGGGGAGAGAGGGCAGCACCTTTTGGCTCTAGATGCCCCAAGCGCACACTAACCAGAACAGGAAAGTGAGCAATAAAACAAATGGGGCAGGAAAGATGCTGGTTTACCGTTTTATCCAAAACAGCATAAAAATAGGACAGGATACAACCCAGGGACAGACACAGGGGACTTGATAAAATGTTCTTTTGTCATTTAAATTATGAAGAAGAAAAAAAAACCACCTTAGACTTCTAGACTTTTTTATTGACCGGATTTAAACGAACCAGTTAGATTTTCCCCTAATGTGCACAGCTGAGAATCACAGGTACAATGTTTTGATTTAATTTGATTTTTGGAGCATTTTGAATTTCGATTCAATTCAATTCAAAAGCAGTAAATGTTTATTGTCTGATTTGTCTCTTATAGGTGTTAAAGTATTAAAAACTCCTAAAAGTATGTAATATTTATTGGAATGGTGTGTAACATCTGTCGTTTATGTATATATTATGTATAAAAGTCACATCTCATACAACACAATAAATCTTTTTTGGCTGCCTAACCCACTGCACCACACTCCACTTTAATAGGTGGCAGGATTGCACCAATCGGCCACAATCTTGAAAGTGGAAGAAGCCGTGATGCTCTTTCATAATGCAGGTGACGGAAGCGGCTTACACTTTCTTGGTTTGTTTTTCTAAAAATTTGTCGATCTTAGACAAAATGTGAGTCGGAAACCGACCGATCGATCCACTAAATGATAATGAACTGATCGCACAGCTCTAATAATGTGACATCATATAAGAAAATATCCTCCCCTGGCTTTGTTGCTCAGCTCTGTTGCGACATGATATCAACTGAAGCATTAACAGAGCCACTAATTAACTTGCTAAAGAAACATATATGCTGTATGAAAATACGGGACCTTTAAAAGACCTTGATTTTGAACTGAGTGGGCTTGAATGGATGAAAAGAGGACGCAAAGCAAAAACCACTCATTAAAAAGAACAGGTTCATTTGGTTAATCAATAAATCCTAAAGATGAGGCTTTGAAGAGGTGAATCTTGATGCAGATGCTAAGCTAATCCCCATCGGAGGGGAAAAAGAAAAACAACACTCCTGAGTGTACGCTGGAAGCAAATGCACTGAAGCTAGATCATGAGTCCCATCTGAGAAATAAAATACAGTACAAAATCACTTACACGTTTCATTGTTTAGGTATTGAATTGGATTGTCATAACTTGGGACGGTAAAGCATGATCACAAAATAGCTCATGAGTCATGAGCGCACCAAACCCTGCTGGGTTCCTAAAATAGACCTCTAAAGCATCGAATGCCAAGAAACAGGGCATGTTTTAAAACTGCGGCTTAACCTGATTGAGTAGCATAAATATTGATGGGTAAGATTAGACACGGAGTCTATATGACACCGCAGACCATAGAAGGCTCTTTTAAGGGAAAGACTTTGAACAGCGATCTGCTGCGGTTATATGGCAGGGGCCTCTGGCTCACTCTGACATCGGGAGGCGGTTTGCTAAACGCAACCGGGGAAGTGTGCCTCAGTAAATGACTTCATGCCTGCACAGAAATGGAGGTCTAAACGTCGCACGCTCCGGCACGCTGCTTCGACAGAGTGTGACACTACGGTTCAATTAAACAGCTCGCATCTCAATCGCTCTTCCTTTCTCTCATTCTTCATCTATCTTTCTCCATCGCGCGCATGCACAACAGAATTACCGGCATGTGTGCGATAATACGCGTTATCGCCATCAAAGCCATTTATTGCAGATTGTATCAGGTTTTAATCGCAGCCCTATCCTAGCCTGCTGCATTCTTTAATTAAGATTTTTCAAACCTACTGTGTGGATGAAACGGCTTTGATGCATAACAGTCATTAGTGAAAGCTTGCGATGGGTCATGCCCCATACAGAGCAGAAAGGAAGTAGATGAGGAAATAGCTAGGGGGGGAAACTCCTCAATTTCTCCTTGTGTAAAAAAGCTCTGCCTAATCGCTTCATACCCTGCCTGCAGATACATCAACAGCTGCGTGAGACTGGAAGGAGCCGACATAAGTGAAGAGGTCTGGCAGCGAACACGGACCGGCGCTTGACCTGATGCTCTGCGTGTCAAGTGAAGAGGGTGGTGTGTTTGTGAGCCAAGGTCAAGATGCACACGAGAAGCAGCTCAGGGCTTCGAGGCCAGAGAAACTCTACAAACCGTTCAGAAGGAGACAGCGGAGAAAGGAAGGGCTGAGCTTATGATCAGATTAGCACATGCTACAAATATTAGCGCCACACTAATCTCTTTGAAATGACATGACATTTAAACCGTTTATTTCTTCCATTTAGAATCAAAGGATAATGCTGAAAATAAACTAACCTTTATTGCACAAATTGCAAAGAACAAAAGCACAAACTGTGTCAATTAATCTGAAATTTCAAGTATAAATACCAAGAGCGTGAGAAAAATCTTGAATTTGTTGGTGTGCATTTATTTAAAGTCTTAAAACCGTTGATATTTTCGAAATTTTAGTTGGACGTGGTTTCTCAGTCATATGGGTTTTTTCCCCGCTCTCATTAGGTTTGTTTTCATGATCCTCTAATTCTCCATTAATATTTGGAATAACAGCGCAATCGGATAATAACACAGCGTCGTGCAAGCACCTCAACGGGAACAATCTGACCCGATCCGGCTTGATCGGAATGAATTTTTAATAGAAATGCGAGAGGCAGTGTAAACATTTGAAAATCTGTTCAATATTAGTCATGCCAAAACTTGTTCCTCTATTGTTGGAATAAATATACTTTTTCCGCACGTTTGCCTTGCGTGGGGGTAACGTTAGGTGACGTGAGTTTTCTGGAAGAAATTTGGCTTGCATTACTGATCAGTAAGCGCATTGAGAACAAGTCTCTCTCATCTGGGTTCATTTTCAGCCACTGGGTCTCTGATTGGGTGGGAATTACACGAATGGAAAAGCATTTAACCAATCAGAGATGAGACTTAATTCTATAGAAATTAATCATAATGCAGAAGGCGTCACGCTAAGAAAACAACTAAGATTTGAAATGACTGGAACTGGGTTCAAAACCTTTAAGCACATGTTCAAACCCTGGAAGAATAGTGCTTAATAAATTCAGTTATTTTTTTCATACACAAAATAAAACAAGTTAATTATAGTGAAATGTGATATAGGAATGTTTGTGAACCAAGGTGATATGGAAGTTACCCTTTTTGAGTTGCTGTGCATCATGTTATGTCGATGTGGATTTCCTTTCGCTGCTTCCCAGATTATGAGCAGAGGAAGATTAAGGAAGTTTCTGAGAGCCGCGGAGTTAAACAGGGCCCCTAAGAACGCCACAGCAATTAAAAAGGATTTGCCTGGTCAACGGTGGGGGCCAAGTATATTAGTTTTTCAAGGGGAAGAACCTATAGCAGGAACCTCCTATGATGGACTGCATCCTGGATGCACCGTGACAAAGCCATTAAATAAACAAATGTCATTTAGACTAGACGCATTCGTGCTTATTATTATTACGCTACACTGCTAGTAGGTAAATGGATGGCTGTATCATATAACATTTTACAGTTATTTCTTTATCCAGTATTTTTTTTTTTTTTTTTACAAGCCTCTGTTTTAATTGTGGCACAACACAGGAAACTAAATGTGGCATTGTCTCTCTGTGGCCTATGCTTCGGATGAAGGGCATATTTCAACCTGAACCGCATTACACGAAAGAGCATCCCGTGACCTTTTCTGTGCTTTGCGTACTGCCCTTCAAACATACAAATCTTGAACATTTTTTAAAAGAAGAATCACCGCACCAATTTTACTGGCTCACAGTGACTTTCATGCTACAAAAAAACATTTCACAAACTTTAAATGGTCCTATTTGCATTTTTTTCTTCCCTTTAACATCCATCCAAGCTCACAGATAATCCTTCAGTGATCATAATGAGGGTCTGAATGCTTCTCGTGAATCTTTCCAAGAGCTAGTCTGATGGAAGACGTGCCTGCATTCGTTCTGTTACGACTCCAATTTCACATCTACAGTGAGTCTGCCCCAAACCACAGCATCTGCCATTTCAATCATCCACCCAGCTTTTCTTTCCTAAAACAACTGCATATTTGTAAAACAGATCAGCCACAGTTTATTCACTGGACGTGAACAATGTTCGGCGTTCAAATAATAATCTGCTTAAATTGGGGTAATGGGCTATGGTTTTTGAAGTGAATGATAAAAGATTTGATATGCATTTCCTTCAGGAGCATTTCCAGATAAAAAAATAAAAAATAAAAAAAACACACAGGAGTGGGTGGAACCGTGGCACATGGTGTAGTTTAATCTCCACACAACTCCAGAGTTTCCAGCTCGTTTGAGAGCTCAGGTTACTGTCTGTTTGGACTTATGCACGCTCGCCCTGCAACTTGCCAAAAACATACAGTACTGGTAAGTGGACTGGCTGCTCTAAACTAGCCCTGAAGTGTATAACCAGGATATTAACCAGGAAAAAGTGGCTACAAAATAGAACTTAATGCCCTGGCAGTGTGATGAGGTTCAAGACGTGAGCTTCTGCACTTTTGATCGGACGATCATCATGTATTGTTGTTGATGATCAGTGGATTTTCTGTGCATTCCAAGCAATCAATTATGAAAAAGGGCGAACAATGGTATTTGTAAAACAATCTTAAAACGCCCTATGGTGCATGTTTTTTTTTTTTTTTTGAGCACCAAGTTAACTCCTGTGTAGCGGAAACGCACAAAGTCTGATGAACAGACTTATCGATAACACGCATAATCACAACACGGCTGCGTAAAATCGTAGACCTCAGACTGCTGTGGATATGTTTGCGCTAATGACCCGTTATATAGTGGTTTCAGAACATATGAGACAAACTGGTTTTAAACTTCCCGCAGAAGGAATAAACATACAATGATCTGTCTATTCTATGAATTACTTTTCAAAAGTAACATTTTTTTTGAGTAAGCCATGCTGTGTGCTGGCTTGTATTTCGTGAGGATTTGGCTGCTTTGTAGGGGTATTACGGTCATTTCTGGTTGTTCCGCATATTTTGTGTATTTACAATAAACTATCACGTTGATTGGCTCCGTTAAGTGACAAGTATAGCTACAGCACGCCCACTGAGGGCAAAAGCGCTGTATTTGTCCCAAAATGCGATGGCTGCTGTGAGGTAATATGGCAAAAAAAAAACTGCTCATGATGTCCTTTCTACTCAACATTTTGGTGTAATTTATGGTGCAAATTTAACATTAGGCAAATACAGAGGGTCTGGCAAAGTTTCATTAAATTCTGTCGAGCCAGTCTTGCATGATGATGTAACAAAATCGGCTGGACAGACATACAGATATACAGACAGACATTTTTTTCTGAGACTGGTTTTCTAACCTTGTGTTTAAAAGGTAAAGATATAATTGCAAAAGCAAGTTCCGACCAGGCGGCACGGTGGTGTAGTGGCACTGTCGCCTTGCACCTCCAGGGTCCGGGTTCGATTCCCGTCTCTGTGTGCATGGAGTTTGCATGTCTCCCCATGCTTAGTTGGTTTTCTCCCACAGTCCAAAGACATGTAGGTTAGGTTGATTGGTGTTCCCAAATTGGCCGTAGTGTGTGAATGAGTGAGTGAGTGAGTGTGTGTGTGAGTGTGTGTGTGTGTGTGTGTGTGTGTGTGTGCATGGATGGATGGATTGGCACCCTGTCCAGGGTGGACCCTGCCTTGTGTCCTAAGTCTCCTGGGACAGGCTCCAGGACGCTTGTGTGAGTAATCCTAGATAATGCACTCTGGGTGCATAAATAGTGAATGATGGTGGGTTTGATTTTCAGGAAACAAGACGATGTGCAAAAGATTTGTACTGTGCGATTAAACCTATTATTATTAATCGCTCATCGATTGGGTTACTCCACCATGGAACGGTCACAGACTCCCATCACTTTTCTCGACAGAATGAAGACACTGCAGCAGATCCAGAAGTAGCACAATCACCTGTGCACTGAAATGAAGCCTCTGCATACTTACACACAACGTCAAAAGACATTCCTCATAACTCCCAGCAGTCTGTCTTCATGAAAATGAATACAATCTGTATCCTGTTTGTGATCACAGCCAGGTTTAATTTAGGTTCGACCCCGGCAAGGTGACTAGAAAAGCGCCTGCAGGCGAAAAGAAAAAAAAAAAAAAAAAAAAGTCAGCTCAGACCGACCTTATTAATATCACACAAACATGATTTATTATTTATCACTGTTGAATGTCTATGAGAAGTTGAAACAGCCTGATGGATATCTGAGGGACAGGAGGCCATTATTTTTGGCATGTCGTATTGAATTCTACAGAAGTGCACTCAATTTCCACCAGACAGCTGTGGGCCGAGGGAAAGGGGGGATGGAGATGAGGTGGAGGAGAGGAGTGGGGGTGGGGGGCAGAATGAACAGGAGCAATTTCCCCAGGATTCCACCCGGACAAAATTATATTTTAGTTCAGGCATATCGCAGTACCTCAGCACGGCACTAATGGATCAGACCCCATTTTTTCACCGATAAGATGCAGAGCGCATGTGAGAAAGGTGAGCTAGCTGGTGCGCATGTGAGTGCGTGTGCATGTGTGCATGTGTGTATGTGTGTGTGTGAGCCCGGAGTAATGAGGAAGATAAAGTTTGATTGTTAAAGATGATCTATGAGGCTCATGTTTGTCGTTCTGTCTGCCCAGAGGGCCTTCAGATGACTGTTTAATTGAGCACGGGCTTGATTAGAATTCATTTAGCTCTATGTGGGCTCGTTTTCACAACGCTGAAGCAACAGTTCAGTCCCGCAAATTGGCCTTGATGGAAAGTTCTCACCTGCAAGACAGAGGGAAGGCAGTGGGAGAGACAGGGCACGGGAGAGGATCCGCTACGTTTTCAAATAGACATCAATCCAATTTAATGAGACTACAAAGTGAAAAGAAGGGGTGTGGAGAAGAAGAAAAAAAGAAAAAAAAAAGGTGAGAGTTTTGGATGTGCACTTCACAAACGGCCTGCATGCAATTCAGTCATTAGGATTCTGCTCGGCTTCTCGGGCACCGGCTTGAACGTAGGGAGGGATATAAAAGGGTTGTTTATTCCAGAAAATAGGAACGTGTCAGGGGAGGAGTCACCAGATGGAGTGTAATTAGCCGATTGGCCGCGTTGATGAGCGCTACACCGCTGGCAAACAGTTGTGCAAGCCTGCGCCGCTCCGCAACTTCTGCTGCAATAACATCGTCCTCAGAGCAGCAAACCACATCAAGGAAAGCGCTATGAGACGAAGCAGTGTGAAACTTTTTCCTGAGATTAAAGTGTGAGAATGGGACAGGAAAAAAAAAAAGAAAAAAACACACACACACACACACACACACACACACACACACACACACACACACAGAGAGAGAGAAACAAAAAGAGACAGATGTTGTCCATTATTATTTCCAGTTCAACATGATTAGAAGTCTTGATGTAAAAAAAATGAAATGATAATAAATTTCTCCCATTTAGCCTCAGTGATCCGGTCATCTAACAACTGTGAAACGAAAACACTGGAGCTTGTGCTGAATCGGTGATGGATTGCCAGCTTCACCAGGAAGAACATGACAGCAAGAGAAAGAGGTGGTTCTGCATGGTTCCTCTTGCGTGATAACGTGCAATTACCGTAAGCCCCGCACTTGCGGTGAACTCTTGCAAAGAACAGTTAAATCTTAATCCATTCTCCTGCGGCTGCAAATTATACACTGCTGTGGATCTGTTTCGGTAGGAAACATTACAAGCAAATCTAGCACTTGATCTGCAATTATAGCAATGCAGCGGCGTTCAAAGTTCCATTAACGTGTTGACGGATGCTTTGCACCGCCGAAGCCCTGAATCCATTAACCTACAGAAACATGTGCTCAAACACCCTCATTAGTTCTCTGTCATTTCCTCAGGGATGTAAAAAAAGAAGCACTACAAAAGGTGTAACTTTGTGCTCCACGCATCAAATTCAAGTGTCTATCCATCAAATATTGGAGCTGGGCTGTAAAATATCGGCTTCAAGTGCACGCCTGTTTAAAAAAGATGAGGTGAAGAGCGAGCGCTAAGCCACAGGCTGAAACATTCTGTCAGATTATCACTCATATGAACTCGTTAGAGCAAAAACAACAACTCGGAGGTTAAAAGCTGCCCGCCTGGCATATCACTCAATACACGTGAAATGAAGTCATCCTCTCGTCTTCCTGAAGTGGCTTCTCTGTTCCAACGCATTTCATTTGAATCATCGGATAATTAGCGATGCCTTCATCTGCTCAACGAGACGTACAGTATTTGCGAGCGGGAATATAATAAACCACACTGGCGCTGGACTTAGTCATACACTACAAATATGTGGATTCATTATTATTTTTTTAGAAACATATTTCACTGCTCTGTCATAACAATGGTGTTCTTGAATCTCTCTCCATGCAACAAAGCTAAAATAATAATAGTACCCTGCTAAGAGCAGGTCAGGAAAATAGGTGACAACAATGAGTCATGAACTTTGTTATGAAATGCCCGAAGAACATTATTATTGTGAAATTAAAGGGACTGTAACAGAGAGCCCCTGACCCAGAGCAGTTAAGAAATAAATTGGTGTGGTTTTACAGTTAGACTAAACCATGGAGGAGTTACATTGATCAACCATAACATTAATACCGTTAACATTAAAACTACCTAGGTTTGGAATTCCCCTTGTACCCGTGTTTGGGGAGCCCTGGCCCCTCGGATGTGGTTCCTTGGCACTTCTGGGGACGTGCTGTGCTTGTTCCTTGCCAATTTTTAAACGTTTAATTTTAAACGGTTTTAAAAACGGTCTCTCCGTTAACACACACACACACACACACACACACACACACACACACACACACA
>JAQMYJ010000036.1:23536687-23552457 GCA_030014305.1 Clarias laeviceps | reverse complement strand
CACCAACCCAACACACACACACACACACACCAACCCAACACACACACATACGCAGCAGACTATGTCTAACATTTATCTCACGTTCATACTACGAAAAAATGACTCGATTAAATGCTTCAGTTGCCAAGGAGACCAGAGGATGTGCAAGGCCGTCAAATCAGACAGAAATCACCTTTTCAAAACCCGGTCAGCGATGCATTTCGCATGTGTCTCCGTGTTTTCGTATCGTTCTATTAATAACAGTGAAGGCAGAAAAATAGCATGAGGACAAAAGTACATTCTGTGCATGCTTCCTGACTGAGAGATTTAGTTTCATTACATTCATTAACACAACCAAGAACCTAATCAAGGTACACTTTGAAGTCGGTCTCGACGAACTTAAACTATGAGAAATAATGTTGTGTCCCGCACTTTTAACCCAGTCCAGCACCAAATCCCACCACAGCAGCCAGCCGCTGCTCAACTCCTGAAACAGCATTATACTGTATTGATCTCCATGGACAGACTGAATTAAATATTGACTGACTACTCTCTTTCAGCATTGCTGCACAAATATACTGCTATTCCACTCAATCTTTATAAACAAGGCTACAACACAAAAGACATGGCCATTGCTCAAAAAAATTATAATAATAATAAAAACTTTTAGCCATTTTTTCACTTTATAATGACACAACTAGGTAGACACACATGTAATCTCTTACTCTACTTTACATGGGGGAAAAGTGATTTTAGACAGCAGATACAGGTTATTTTACTACATAAATTCACAGTCTGGAAGAAGACATGAACAGGACGAAATTGAAATCTTGAGAGAGCGTGTACTGTGCTTAAGTCTTAGGGATATGCAAGAAAAAAATGCAATAGAGCAAAGATGCTTTAAAAGCAGAAATGAATGATTATAACAAAATCAGTATTTGCCATGACGATACTTTGAGCAACCTTTCGGGTCGGGTACAATCTGACACTAGTGGAGTGGCCTAATGATGGGTGGACATCGGCTATGATTCAATTAGCGAGAAAATCGAAGAAATTCCAAGAAAAATAATATAAAGAAATTTACAGATTTGCATTACAAATATTTGGACACATATAGCGATTGTGATTTAACCTGCGATATGTAACTATTAAATGGACTGTTTAGCATTTAGATGCATTTATCTAGGTTGATTGCAAATATAATGGCACAAAATATCAAAAATAAATAATGAACAAATACTTAAATGATTGCCAAATTCTAATTCTAATAAATTACAGTCTGTGATATATGTTAATTGCACCAGTGAGATTTTGATTATTATTTTTTTTTAATTGTGCAGCACTACACAAAAGGTTAAAAAAGGGAAAATTGTGCATGTAAAAAGATCCCGTTTTCTAGAATTTTTACAGCCAAGTTTTGATTACAAACCCAACTGATTAGACATTTATTAATTTCTCTACTACAAACAGCAACTTGATTGAAGGAACTTGCACTTGGCAAAGCAATAGAGCTGTGAATCATATGATTGATGTGAATGTTTGATGGCGTGTCCATGACACCTATATGTGGTTCTTTCCTAAACTGTTGCCACATAATTGGAAGCAAACAACTGTCTCATAGATCTGTGTGCTGTAGAATTAAGATTTCCTTTCACTGGACGGAACTAATAGGCCTAAATCTGTTCCAATGTGAAAATGCCCTGGTTTGCCAAGGTTTGTATGGAGGAACTCCAGTGTCCTGCACAGAGCCCTGACCCCTTCCCTACTGACAAACTTTGGGATGAACTTAAACATTTGCTGCACACCTCGAGCCTCCTCACAGAACATCAGTGCCAGATCTCACTACTGCTCTTGTGGCTGAATGACCATAAATTCCCCCAACAGCCCCACATCAAAATCTAGAGGAAAGCCTTCCCAGAAAAGTGGAGAGTGGGTGTGAGCGCCATTTGTGCACAAATTTTTCCTCCTATGTTGCATGTCAATTATTAATAAATAAATCATTTTTTGGAGGCTGAATGGTGACTTTTTTGTTTTTTCAAACCAACCACAAAAATATTACTAAAATGTATTTACAGTAAAGCAAATTACATAAACTCCATCCTGTTTTTCATTCAACTCACAACCGTGTCAAATTCTGGAAAAACAGAATAGACAGTAGAGATGAAGACAGACAGTAGTAAAACAAAATATCAGGAAAATATGATTCTCCATGCAAGTCTAGCCCAGTAGACATTCCTAAGGAAGCAGCATCTCTCTCGCTCCATCTCTCCGTCTCTTCCTCTGATGTGCTGCCTCCTTTAATCTCCTTCAGCCTTCTACCTTCTATAAAGGGCTGCACAGCCTAGAGGGGGAATCCATTCATCCACATGCATTCATTCATGAGAAGCGAATTTGGTTATTAGATTACTCCTTACTGTGTGTGATAATACAGCAGGGCCAACATGGTCCAGACAGGGTACAGACCAGAGTATATTATACACACACACACACACAAATCCTTATTTCTTATTACTGATGTTTTTACAACTAATACATCATTTATTTTAGGAACAAAAACAATAAAAATATGGGATAGTTGCAATATACAGTAGCTCTGATGTCTTCATAGGAATAAAACTTGCATGTAAACACCTTTGGACTTGAAGTGGTTGGAGTAAATAAATTATGCCACAATGATGTCACAATAGTCTATGGAAAAATGTGTGGCTGGTGATTTGTGTTGTCAGGTACTACAATATTAGACGTATATGACACTTTGGGGTCTGTATGCATGGAGTTTGCATGTACTTGAGGGGTTTCCTCTGGGTCCACAGTAGAGTAGGGGGGAAAAAAATCGATTCTGTTATGAATCGCTATTCTTTTGTGTGCAGATTCATGTATCGCCAGATTGACTTCAAAATTGATTTTAAAAAATGTACTACATTTTATAACAGAGATAAGCAGGCATTGACCAAAATTGTCACTTTGATAAGCTAAAACCTATCATGGATAGAACTGATTCTGTGCCGAGTGCATGAGCATCCGAATGGTGCAACAGGAAGGCATTTTTATTGTGTTACATTATCTAAAACCTTAACATCATGCTGTTAAACAGCCTCCGATCGTCCTTTTTCTCCAAACTCTGAGAGCGAATTAGTCTCGAAATCCAGTTATCACACACCCTTACACCAGGCTCAAAACCCTGCGAGTGCTAATTAGTCTGGAAACACATGCGTCAGAAGCTGCACGTGCCTGAATTAGAAGCTGTGCGCTCACAAAAAGCTGTCTATGCTGTGCTCGCAGTTGCTCGAACTGCGCTCACGACTTTAAAGCCTTGCGAGGTGTAAAACCGTCAGCTTTCTTTATAATCCTACAGGTGGTACATTTTGAACTATTCTCAAACTGGCATCCCATGTGGTGGAAGTAAATTATTTGCTAAATTTGATTAGAAATAATCATTATGTCGAATGACACGTGTAAAATGTAGCTTTTTGTTTAGTTTCATTTTAATTACATGTTAAACCCTCGTATTTGAATTTAGTCTGTACTGTTTAAATGTTGCTGCAGTGGCATAGTGGTCAACACTATGGCCTTGTCACATGGTATCGGGAGGAGACTGGTGATTTCCAGCCCTAGTACTCAGGACATGGAGTTTGGAGTAGATTAGGATAATAAGCACTTCCAAATTGTCAGTACTCTGAGAGCAACTGTGTGTGCTTGTGCCCTGCTCTGAGCCGGCACCCAGCCCAGGGTATACCCAGCCTAGTGCCCTGTTTCCCCTGGCATAGGCTCCAGGGTTCCTATGACCCTGAACAGGATAAGTGGTAAAGAGAATAAGAATGTGGGAGTAAATGAATCTGTCTCTTTCCAGCAATAGCTCGAGATTCGTCTTTTGAGACTTTCTAGCCTGTGTTAGTGCTGACTGCATCACGTCTGTTTCTGAAGTCACCCCATCGTGCGTGCCGAGTGTTTACTCACGCTGCAAGACGGGAATCATTACCAACAGTGGATGAATATTCGCACGTAACTCATCAAAACACTACAGTATTACGAGCGGGCGTCACGAAACCTACTGGCAGTTTCCGAACCTTTTTGTTCTTTCCTGTCTGTCTCATGATCATCATTTTCACCTGTGCTTTGTTATGAGGTCATCTCCGCCTGTGTAGTCTGTTCACCAAATGTGCTTAGCATGTGTTCGTGCTCGAATACTAAACAGGATTTGAACGGCGCTGAAAACGCCCATCACGCGTTAAGTAGCGATTGAAGTTTCGGTTTTTTTGATCGGATCATGAGTATGAATATGACAATGTCAACGACTCCGAGTCAACAAAACCGTCGCATCAATTCCAGCTGCCATCTGTTACGGAAGGCGAAATCACCTCCCCCAGCTTCTCGCTCAATCCTCTGCTAGATTCTGTTGTCTTTTTATTGCTTCAGTCTTTTATGACACAGGGAAGCATCATGCCACAATTCCTACAGCATTCCAACCTCCGCCTTTTCCTTTTTTTTTTACAAATAAATAATGACCGCAAGCACACATCAGAGCCATGCTTCCAGCTGACACTCGAAAGCAGGCAGGTCTTAAACCGCTGCTTGAAGAAACCAAAGTATTGTAACTCATTAAGAATCCAAAGTGCAGCAGAGGGGAAAAGCTTGAGTGCAAACATAAAAAGATAATTAAAATCAGCTAATATCAATTAGATAATGTGCATAAACATTGCCGGCAGCTAATGTGCTCGCTTCTAATGATAGACAAACACGCTCGTTTCTAATTTTAAAGCTACTTGGCTCCTGCTTTTCGAACAGCAAGAGGGGTTTACTTGAATGTACAACACACTGTTCTCCATCGAACCCTCGTAAGAAAAATCAACAATGGCAAAGAAAAGTTAAAAATAAAAAGACCTGCATAGTGGCAGCACTAATTACAGAAGCAAACCGGTGACACACTCACGATAGGTATTCGTGTATAGTACAGACTCTAATCGCTATATTTAGTCTGAAAATATTTCAGGCTAGATGAATCCATCTCCACAGTCACATGATGTAGGTCTACGCTGAAAAAAATAAATAAATAAAATAAAAATAAAAAATTTTCCCCACCTTTAATGTGGTATTGAATGCACAAGACTAACAGTCCACTCCTGAAAGAATTCTTTCTCAAGTTATTTTTTGTTGCCGTTTAAAGCTGTCCTTTAAATCTGGAACTGAGAATCATAATGACCAGCAGCGCCAAACCCGAAAGAGCCACAAGTTGGAGTTGAATGTGATTAAAATAAACCGCCCACACCTTGCTGTATAACAAAGACGGTACACTGATTTAGGCTGCTTTCACAGTAGGCACGATTGATTGGTACCATGCCTTGGTACGACTGCACCCCCTTGCTGACCGGCTTTAACATTACTAATAGTGCTCTGTCGTGAGTACACTTGTGTGTTAACACTCTCCGGTACAACAGGTGGCAGTACGCATCTAGTTGGTATGCAAGCCATAGCACAAGAAGGCAACGAAGTCACAGTACAAAGAAATCAACCACTGATAATAGTTCCCTGATTTTTCAGGAAAAAAGTAACCAAAAAAAATAATAAAAGTCCCGCTTACCTGGCTTCCTACTTCATCAGCTATGATTGCGTAGGTCAGATCATAGAGCACGGACGATTCAGAAAAGACATATGTTGATGACACTGCATTCTAAACAGCGCAGCTTCTGTGTTAATAGTGATGGAAATCACCAGGGAACGTCCGATACAATATGACCCCAATACTTTGTGCCAATTCCAAAGGTATTGCAATTCTCCAATCATTTGTTTCTAAACTAAACTAACTCAGGATGCTGTGCTGCCTTCCAATGTGTGAATATGTTAAAGAGGATTATCAAGGAACTGCAACATTTTATCACTTTAATTGCAAGATTAAATTTAATGAAAAAAATCGATTTTGGAGTCAGTCCGGTGATACATGAATCGGCACATAAAAGAATCACGATACACAGCTAGATCTAAGTGCTCACAGTGGTAAGCATTGTGACTTTGCAAGTCCAGGGTCAAGGGTTCGATTCCTGCCTCAGGTCTGTGTGTGTGTATGCATGGAGTGTACATGTTCTCCCCGTGCTTGGTTGGTTTTCTTCCATTAACGGGATAACTACCATTCCCACATAGTGTGTGTGTGCGCGCATGTGTACTGTACATGTGTGTGTGCTCTGCAATGGATTGGCACAAGACTCTGCACAAGATACGCAGTATAGAAGATGAATCAATGAATCAATGAAAATTATTTGACTTTTTATTTAGAATTCCTGGTATAATAGTAAAAATGTATAACTGTGCAACCCCTAGTAGACATGCAGACAAAACAGAGGAAGCATTCTCCGTGTTTTAACGTTACCTCTGGGTTAAAAATAGCGCCTTCCACACTAGCAGAAATCTGGCTTCTCTCATTCAACAGCATCAAAATCAACCACTGGAATGTCACATGCTGTGATGGCAGGTGACAAATAACCATCATCAAACTATCAATCACAGGCTTCAGCAGCGGCGTGTGTCAAAATGACATCCACTGCACCGTCTCAGCTCACTGCCAGACTAACTGACCGATGGCATCTTCGTCTTTGACGCACTGTCATCTGTAAGAGCCATGGAGGAAGAATGATGGAGCGATTGTTCTGTGTAGGATCCACCTCCTATGCCATAACACGGTGACGCCTACTGAAGCGCTGAAGATCTGACTGTTCTCCTAAAGACAGGACATTTGTCTAATTGGTATCTGTCATCCAGAAAAACTAAACGCAAAGGAAGAACAAAGAATCAGGTGTGGACAATGTATAGGAACCGAGCACCATGATGTACAGCAGGGGTACTGAATTAAAATGTTAGAAGGTCCAGTCCATAAAAATTTTAATTGAGTGGAAGTCCGAATTTCATGTCTGTGTTTCAAATTTCAGTAGCATTTCAATATTATTTATCGTCAGTTTTCTACGTATAACGTGGACAGTTTAAACTTTGATAATCTTATATTTCCTAGTATTTGTGTGTAATACAAAAAAACCGTTAAAAATGTTTTAGTGAAAATCCATTTGCACGCTGCTGGGCAGGAAATGAATGTTAAAGGTTACTGGTTGCTCAGTCATACTGGGCTCTCAGCGCTGGTATTTTACACTCCCTCACCTCAGACTGCTGAGGATACAAACGACCCGAGTTTTGTCTCATTGTAGACAAACTGATTTTAAATTTCCCGCATGAAGAATAAACATACATTAAACTGTCCAAGGTAAATTTTTCATAGTCTACTTTCCTTTTAAGTGAGTTAACCAAGCTTTGTCGCGCTTTCAATTCTGTCTCACTCGGTCTATATACGGTAAACTATTGAGTTGATTGGCTCTGTTGAGAGACGCCTATAGCCACGCCCACCTTAAGGAGAAAACACACTAGATTACTGGCTAATTATTAATTAATTATTCTCGTTTACCAGAAAAGCATCTGGGTCTGGATAGAACAGTCATTTGGTCCGGATCTGGACCGCGGACTGCCATTTAGTGATGCCTAATGTCACGGTACGCCATGCATGTTAATCTAGTTTTCATTCCTTTGCTTGCTTAAACTATAATTGCCTCAATACAGTTTGTAAGAAGCCCTTGTCGATTAAAGACTTTTAACTGTCGTTCTTCTGCAGTTTAAATATAAAGATATATATAAATGTAAAGATTTACTGTATCTTACGTCTCTTTATAAATCATTTAAGGGTAAGAATATTTCTGATGCTGTGCATGGCCATGCTGACTTGCTGTCACTCTATAAACTGCAGTTTATGTCACGACAGACAGGCTCCATGTTTACTCTATGGAGAAAGAAGAAGGATTTACTGACTTGTGCAAAAATAGTTACAGCACCATCACCAGCAGCAAATAGAAAAAATATCTTTTATTCAAAAGAACCATTCTTTGCACTATTTGCTATTAATAATGCTCTTACTGTTCTTAAACAACTTAACACCTACAGCAGATACCTAAACGTAGGAACTTTTTATCTATATATAAAAATGAAAGCTGTTTCTTCGTGTGTACCCTTCATGCATTTATACAAGCTTATAAGTTTAAACATTACATTCATAATAATTAAAAAGAAATTATTCCATCTTCGTCTCTGAAGCACTGTACTGTGAAAAAGTCTTGAGCCAGCCCTCATTTGTTCATATTAACCTAAATTCAATGACATTGATTAAATTAAAGGTAACAAATGTTTTACTGTGTTAGGCTGCAAAGTGCTTAAAGATAGAATTTAAAATCACGTAGCATTCGGCATCACCAGTATACTAATCACTGGCCTGATAATTTCATCATCTGCACCTGTTTCTCACTGGTCCATAACTTAAGCTTTTTTTAGTACTTGAATGATTCATAGGTCTGGGACTGGACTGAAAACGAGAGCCAAAAAAGTCCTTCAGGAAGCTTGGAGCACTATTCAAGACTTTGTTAAAACACAAGAAAGTCTGGCTCTTTGGAAGCAACGTATGAAAAAATGAAGGGGAGCTCAAGACTTGTGCACAGCACCGTATATATACTGTAAGGTTCACATCTCCTTTTGTTACCAAAGTACAGTATATATATATATCTCTATTTCACGAGTGATCCCAAAACAGAAATCCACTGTTTCTGTTAAAATTTTTAATCTTTTACACATGGCCATATTATTACAGCAAAACCGTTATATTTATAAGAAGGATCATGGTGCAGTCGATGCAAGACTTTAAGGCATTAAGTGCTCGAATAGACCCTCAAGCCGTTTCAATGACAAGCATTTTGCTGTGAGTGAGTCGAGAGTGTGTCAGTGGAATCAGGAAAACAGCAAAATATGAAATGGGAAATACTGACCTTTTAGAGCTGGAAAAGAGTATAAAAAGAAATCGGGGTGTTTAGGGAACCATTACCGAAAGCGAGACCAATCGCTCAGAAAAGACCTGAGAAAGAAGGGCAATTAAAAAAAGACTGACACCTGGAGGTGTGAAAAAAGTCAGTAGAGGAAAGTGGATTAATGTCCTTATTTTTTAAAGATTTCAAAAAAATTTTCATAAAAAGTATGAGGAATATTTTGTGAAGTATATTTACTACTTACAATAAATACAAGGAAACCTCACATAATCCACACAAGGAAAGAAAAGCAAAGAAACCATAAGAGGAAGGACAAGCTGGTTGTACAAAAGGGCTTTATATACAGTAGCTACATCATCAGGCCATAATCACAGCTGTTCTATCCATATCAGTGTAGGTTTCTTCTGGCTTTGCTACCTTGCCTTAACAGATGCACTGATTCATACCTCATGCCCTGTAGTGAACTGGCATCATATATACAGTATGGGGTAAATTCTCCCACCTTGAACCCAATGTTCTAAAAATAAACTCTGGATAATCCAAAATAAATGAAGAATTACATCAGAGACCCTTCAGATCATACAGTCTATAAAAGCCTGTACATTTACCTAAAATAAAACTTTTCATTTATTATAACACAGAGCGTTAGATTTATCCCTGGCTGCAATAATGGTCATCTTCTAAACAGCTAGTGAATCCGTGTTTACTCTTTACCACATTGTAAGAAAATATAAGGTTTAATCACTAGCTTTTATGAGCTCATTACAGCTATATAGAGAATTAGCAGTGAATTCCTTTTCTTCCTTTCCTACTAACTTTTATAGCTGCTGCAGTGTCTTCTGTTTACACCCATAATCCCTGAACCGTGGAGGCAGGCCAGGGTTAACTCCAATAGAGAGGATTTTTATGAGCTGTTGAAGGATTCACGCGAAAAGTGGGATGAGGTCCATGATCTCCGGCGTGGTCCTTCAATGAATTATAAGAAGAGAGCTTAGGGTTTGCAAAAGATGCACATGTGCACGTACATCGATCATTATGAACATTGTGACCCATGCTGACCCGTGTCCACCGCCAAAAGCACGCGAGCATCATAAGTGGACTCCCAGAGGAAAGGAAGAAAGTGGGCTGGTCTAATGAATTACGTGCTCTTTTACATCATGTGGATTGCCATATGTGTGTGCATCGCTTACCAGGGAAGAGATGGCAACAGGATGCACAACAAGAAGAAGGAAAGCCGGTGGAGGCAGTGTGATGCTTGCGCAATGTTCTGCTGGGAAACTTCTAGCCTGCCATTCATGTGGTTGACACGTAGCACCAACCGAAACTCTGTTGCTGACCAAGTACAAGTACACCCCTTCATGGAAACAGTAAAACGTAGAAGCTAAACGTTCTAAAGTGTGAATGTTTTTCACAACAAAGGATTCCGACACAGCAACAATGAAACAAATGTTTTTTAACAATTGCATGTAAAGATGGAAACACATCAAAACTTAACGAAACGTGAGGACACACGAGATGAATTTAAAAGCAGAAAGATCCACCGTGTTTAACAGTATGTGGACATCAGCTGGCAGTGTGTGTGTTGTCTCGGTCCAAGACAGACCAACCCTAGCAAAGTCAAGAGAGGTGTGGTATTTTACCACTTAGAGCAAATATGGTCACATTTCTGTAAAAAAGAGTTGCTGAAATTTCAAACTGGTTTATAGCATACCAAGAATACCAACTACTGCTGTTATTGGTGTTAAACTGGTGATTAATTTAACACTAATAATTATTATTACATTTAATTACCGTATATTAATTATGGTTATTTAATGATTGGTGTTAAATTATTGTAGGTGGGTAGTATGTAAATTAGTTGATTTGTATCTACTTATATTTTATGTATATTCTAAATATACTGTTTATTTTCCTTTTTTTTTTAATAAAAACCCATTATTAAATGTTATCCAAAATTTTTTGTGGCTCTTGTTTTTTTAAAAGTATCGCTTCAGGCACCGTTTAGGCACCAGTACTGTTTTAAAAGTATCGATTTGGCCCCGGTATCGTAAAAAATCAACACACACAACATTAAGACCGGCGGAAGCACCGGCGATCCCATTGTGCAATAATTCTTTTTGGAAACAAAATCAGACTTTGATAGCAATATAACATCTTCCTGCATGTTCCTCCTGTGCATGCCATAGAGATCTAGGATGTGCGTGCATGTTACTACCGTGTTTGTCGTGTGCAGTGACATCACACAAAAATGAATAAACAGAAAACGAAGAAGTGCTGAAATAAAAAAAAAATTATTTTATAAAAATAACTTGACATAGGGTTTAATTTTTTTGTTTGTCAGTTTTTGTATTTGTTTGTTCATATTAGTGACCTAATGCACTGTTTATAAAAATGGACCAAATAAATATTCAGGTATCAAGATTTTCTGCTAATTTTTTTTTTTTTTTTTTTTTTTTTTTTACATGGACAAGCATGGGGTTGACATTTGTGGCATTTCTCTATTAAGCAAAATATGCAGGAATTTTTTGTTGTTGTTTATTGCACTTTTAATCAATTTACAAAGTTACTTGCCATTTATTACATGCATACTGTATTCTTGATGGTGGCTTGATAAGGATTGCATTAATGTATGGCATATGAAAATACTAAGATACACTTTGGCACAGCTCTTCTATGGCAGGTCTTAAAAGGTTAAAGGATCTTCTTAAGATAAACCTTCTGAGGTCTAGTGGAGTCCCATAAAAGAGGAACTTTCACAATATTAGGTAGGTGGTCATAATGCTGTGGCTGATCGATCGTATACACAGATATATGCACTGCACAGCTTGAGCGAGTAGAGAAAGTGAAGAGGCACTGAGAAAAGCGATAAGCATCGTGAACATCAAAAGGGAAAAATAAAGATCAATGACTCACAGGAGCAGGACTACTATCTTTTCGTGGGCCACTGGGAAACCAGTTAAGAAGCTGCTGAGAACCGCTGCAGCCCTTCTGCCATGTCTGGAATTGGCAGAGTATTTCTCTGCACTGCATTTTAAACATTTCCTGCTTTATTGTTGAGATTTTTTTATGCCGTTCGACGAGAAAGCCCTAGTTAATCCATCCATCACCTGCACTGCTTATCTTGTGTAGGATTGTCAGGAGCATAGAGGCTATCCCAGGGAGCTTGGGGCAAAAGGTAGGATACACCCAAGATGGAGTCAACCTAACGCAGAGCACTAACACACGTACAAACACAACAGGAAAACTACAACTGCACAGACCAATCAACCTACACCACATGCCCTTGAACTATGGAAGAAAAGTGGAGTATCTGAAGGAAACCCACCAAACACAGGGGGAACATACATGCACACACACACCCACACCGGAGGAGAGATTTAAAGCCCCATCCCAGGTAACTGTGCTAACCACTAAGCAACTGTGCCACCAGAAGTCAACACTGCTGTTAAATGTGTGCATTTCATACTGACTGCAGCTGCCACAACTTGACATGGCACTGTTTTCAGAGTCCAGTGAGGTGTAGTAGCAGCCTACTTTTATACAAGCTACTGCATGATATACGTCCATTTCTGGCCTGTGTCACTCTAATCCAGTATTCAAACAATACAAATATCTATTCAATTTTATGCAAGTACACAACACTGCAACAGAGCGTAAGTGGCGACGACACAGACACTGAGTGACAAGCAATGTTTAATTTGATGTTTTTTCTATTGGTATGATGCAATAACGTGACAAAATCCTGAAGATGGGCTCCAGTTTATTATTCAGACCAGTCCGATTGCACAGACTGCCTTTGCCCACAGTTTAACTTACAGTGGATCCAGGGTCAAATCTAAAAGCAACAGGCAGAAGGTGGGCGTACACCCTAAATATGATGGCAATCCATCACAGTGCAAAGTGTAGACATGAACCAATGCATGCCAGCAAACAGCGACTTGTCAGATGGCACAAAATTCAAGCAACACAATTGACCTGATGCTTGCTAGCATGACTATTTTAGAAACAAACCATGACTTATTACATTCTTTTGGACTCCTGGCCATGGATGGATGTGGAATATTTATGATTCAAACTCAACAACTTGTGTCGCACAACTTTATTGTCTATTTATTTCATATTTTACTTTATTTGCATGTCTTTTCTAAATGTTTTGATTGTTTCTTACATGCAAAAATATGATTATAGTGTTGAAAATCAATAATATATTGGTAATATTTTTTGGGTGGCTGGAATCGATTATCTGCATTTATATTATTCCCTGTGGGGAAAAGTTATTCCCTTATTCCCTTTCGCAAAAGTCCCGCCTTAAGAACTCGTCCCCAGAACTGATAAAATTTTTATGCAGAGGTACTTTTAATTGGTTTCTTTAAAGAAAACCATTGAGAAAAAAAAAAAACTTCCTAACTAACCCAGTCCCATCAAATCCACCACACCAGACCTGGTGCACCTCCAAGGTTTGCTTCAAACCTGCATAAAACTTTGGATCTCCCAATACTCAATATCTAGCAAGAGTTGGATGAAGAGAATTAGGTCATATTCACTGACAGAACAAAATCATTTCATCCCTCCTTGCACATCTTGATTAGCTGGCTAATCAAGAGACAACCTTTTCAAGTGATTAGTCACATGAAAACGACTGATTTCAGTTCATCTGAGTCAGTCTCAGTCAGAGAACAAGTCTGGAAGGAAACAGAGAAACACTTGCATGTGAATAACACTCTGAGAGCTGGAAAGCTGAAGAAGGATGCAAACTAAGGACTGGAGCAATGCAGAGATGAAGACTCTGAGGAGAGGAGACTCGGCTAACCTAAAGACCTCATATTCATAACACATGAGACAGCTTGACCATGCCTCAACCATCCCTCGATCCTCGACTCTGCCTCGACCATAAGCCAAAAGACAAACAGCTAGTCTGGTCTCCTGCGTGGGTATCTTCATACCTTACTGGAAGTTACAGAACCTTATTTTTCCACAGTTTTTGCTTCCAACGGTGCAGGAATTGAAAAAGTTAGAGGAAATCTGGATAAGATTCGTCCTGGTTCCCTTTTGAGCACAGTTTTAAATTAGTACACAAAATAAAAAACATCCAGCGAGGACTTGGCTAGTCCGAAAAGAGAGAGATGGATAGAGTCGACTTAGACAGAGAAATGAAATGACAAATGAGAGAAGAAACCCTAAACCTGTTTAGCGGGTTCTTCATCCAGAATCTTGTCAGTTCTGGGCAGAAGATCTCAGACCAACAAGAGAACAGCCAGTAACCGAACACATAATTCCAGCCCAACGCAGAAGCTCCCCATGAGCTTTTCACAGCTCGGCTTCTTCTAAAGAAAATATTCCCCTTCCTTTACATTGAACATGTACTTTGTTAACAGGTGGCTAAATGTCCCCCACAGGTTCAGAACTCGAATAATTTAGTGGAGAAGACAGAATCACATTCCTCAGAAGAACAGAACGGATTCTCCAACAGATTCAGACGCTGTTATGGAAAAAACTGGAGATGCACTGGCATGGCCTGAGAACTTTGGCTCTGTGGATTGGCCATGTATAAATTTTATATATTTTTTTTATCAGTGATTTTTATAAACACCCAGCAGGAAGAGTGGTGCATCAGGGGGTACTGGTGACTACAAAGGAGTCTTTTATTTTATCTGGTTATTTGGTTCTACAAAAGGGGCTATGGAGTTTAAGAGATCATTTTAATTCATTTACAAGAAGTAGAATTTAAACCCGTTTCTAATCACCAGGTCAAATAATGCAATCAGTGTTTTCGAATTCAAACGCCGGTTGGAAAAAATGACTGTAGTATTAAATTAACTGGATTAAATCACGGAAGGCGTGATAGCCAAGCAGGTAATGTCACTACCTCACAGCACCTGGGTTTCATCCTGAGCTTGCGTGATAATTCGACCATGCACCTCGCACTATGTTGAATATAGTGTATGAAAACAAATCGAGTTAATGCAACTCAAAATGTTTATCTGGAAATGATGGACGCATTTCAATTAGTAAACCCAATGATCTTTTGTGTGTGTAAACAAGATCTTAAACCGAAAAGACAATTGTAATTGGAAGATCAAACCCTTCCAAGAAAACACAGCAGATCACCACAGTGATATCTCTGAAACACAGCATCACTTCCAGCTTCTTCTTAAAGTGAGCATAAAATCTTTTGGTCTCCAACCAACTCTGAGCGTGAATGTGAGCCCTGAACTTGTTTCCTTGCGACGAGTCGGTCCCACCTAGGAGTGCTGGGAGACAATCGCACCCGAAGTGTATATTCCTTATGTCCAGTCTGCTCTGTAATTCCGTCACTGAAGACAATTCCGTATCACAAAAACAGGTTTGTAGAAATGGAAGCAGGGTTTTCAGTACTTGGTGGCGATCTCAAGATATTCCGCTTTGATTGTAAACGGGGAATGTTGGCGAAGTTGAAATTCTCTCAAACATACTTTTAAGGCCACATCTATTACACAGAGCAGTTTTGGAGCATGTGAATCGCCTGCTGCGATAAACCTGTAATTTAAGTCAGACTCTTGGTATTTTCTTTTAAGCTTGTAACATTAGATTAGTTTCAGGCATCAAAACCGATACAGAGAGAAGTGTGGGAAAGAAGTACAGATGGGAGATGTTATAGAATAGGAGATGATATGAACGTTTTTCAAAATCAAACACTCAATGAAATGGAAATAAAATAGTGAAACCTCGGATTGTGAGTAACGCGGTTTGCGAGTGTTCCGCACGACACACAAGCAAAGATTTTTAATAAATTTTGACTTGGAAAACGAGCAAGTCTTGGTTTACGAGTACCGAGTATCATGTAGCACGCATGCGCTTCTTGTTTTGACGCCTAGCGTCACGTTATCACACGTGAAGCCAACGGTTTTTCTCTCTCTTGTGCTGCGGAATTGTGAGTAATCGTCTCCCCTGCTGGGTCTTAGTGCTCGTCTC
>JAQMYJ010000036.1:23512891-23531104 GCA_030014305.1 Clarias laeviceps | reverse complement strand
TGTCTTAAAATAACAACTAACTGTTGTTTTTGTTACGTAATTACCTAATTCCATATGTGTTATTTTATAGTTTTGAATCCTCAGTATTGTTGTAGAATGTAGAAAATAAATCACTAAACAAAAACTAAGAAATTAGCAAGTGACTCCAAACTTTTGAATGGTAGTGTATATAAGCAAGATCTTTAACCTCCATCAGCTACTTGTTACTGCAAGTAAAAGTACACCATGTATTGCATGTCCAAGCCTGTCGTGACCTTTTATATCACGCTCCTTAGGGGTGAAAATGAACAAGACCTTAACAAATATGTGTGGCTGTTTAGTAGCAAAATTCAGGAGAGTAATTTCTAATATTTACACCTGGGGGAACAGAGTACATTTTTAATACTTGCTTTAATTTATTCTTGCTAATTTATCTGGAGGTATTATTATTACTCAGGAATTGAGTAAATGTTAGTCAATGCAGGTAAATTTCATTAACCCTGCAACAAATGAGAACGAGAGGTGAAAATATAATTTGCCTGCAGGAAAAAAAAAAAAAAAAAAAAAAAGTTTTCTCTCAATAATGAAGGCAAACTATAACAGCATACGGTGTCAGTAAAACTGTATTTTGCCCTAGGATGATTAAACTTTGCAATTAATCCATGGTTTACACGCGTGCCAAACTGCGGGAAGAGATCCGACGAATCACTGATCGACTATGGTCCTTTACACCACCGTTACTGTTTTTCATTTTAGCCTCAACACTTTGGGCTTCATTAATCTCTCACACATAACAAATGGCTTCTCGTTAGAAAGCATTAAATATTTCATGCGGAAGATAACAGGTCTGCTTTTAACGCAGTGTTCGATGCATCATTTAATGAGCAACACCTTATACTAACTCGATTAATACAGTCCTCTATGTTGTACAGTATGTGTTAAGCATTTTGATTATTGGTAGGTTAGACCAGGTTAGCTTGTCCATCATTATGTTAATTGCATTAGAGTTAAAAAAAAAAAAAAAAAAAAAAAAAAAATCATGAAATAATGTACCTGGACAAAAACGCTATTTTTTTTCCTGGCACATGGTTATGCCTCACCAGAAATGAAGATTATTAAACATCAATTAGCTGTTATGAACAAACTGGCAAACCTAGAACAAATTGAACAAATGTTAGTCAATACAGATGAATTGTATTAACCCTGAAACAAATGTCAGTAAACAGGGTTAACGGAGTTAGTAAGGATGCTCAATATATTAGTAACCCTTTCTTTGGTACAATTAAAAGACTCCATCTCTAGCTTACAGCAATAAGCTGAGAATTAACTTGCATCTGGTAAAAATATCATGTGTCAGAGAACATTTGTCAAAAGATAAATACTTCTACATCACTTCAGGCCCTTTTTATCTCCTTCATTCCACACCAAGTCCCTGATCTCACACAACAAAGGTATTTCTGCAGTCTGTCACTGTGTCAATTAAAGCGTCATCACCGAGCTCATGTTTCCACGTAACTGACAGTTCCTAACAAGGCAGGAGTAACACAGGGGCATAGAGTTCCTCATTTAGGCCTGCACAATCGCTAATTCAGACACTCTCTCGTTAACAAGCTTCGAACAAAGCCGAATTAAGGCTTACAATAAGGGAAGCTCCGGCTCAGCTGCTGGCTGTAGATCATTAGGTGAGCGCCGCTGAGTGCAGCCTCTTCATTACCCAGGCAGAAGTGCAATAGGAACACGGAAGCTTATCGTTTAGGGCAGGATATAAAGCAGACTCGCTGACACTTTTTTTTCCAGGAGAGCGGTCAAAGCAGAGTATCAGAACACAGATATCTAAAGCTTCCGGACCAGGAGAGCGAAGCTGTAGAACTGAACAAAGAATAAATAAATAAATAAATAAAATCATGGAATAAAGACATCAAAGCGAGCCTTTAACTTTAAGGTCTTACAGACACAAAATAACCTGGGACTTTCACCCAACTCAAATGGTGAACAATTTTTGTGTTTTTACCACTACAGTATATAACATTTTGGTTGAGCATCAAGTAATAACGCACAGGTGTCATTTTTGATTTTTAATACATGTTTATTATAGTATTATATCTAATACTGGCATCTCCCCAGCAACCATGCTGAATATCTATAGAGTTATAACGGCAAGTTATAATATGCCAAAAAAAAATAAAAAGCAGCACATTGATATGATTCCAGACATTTTAATACAAAAGCTGCAATGTGTTAGTCAATAGGAGATGCCTCTATGCCAAGAATGCATGCCAAAGATCAGGAAACAATCAGAAAACAATACACTAGAATACAATATACTTGCAGTGTAAGCCCTGATCTCAGTACTCAACACTGGCCTGCTACATCTCTATCAATTGTGGAGTGCTGGAAAGTAGAAACAGGGCTGGGCACATCCACATACAGTTCAAGAGTTCACTTTTTAATAGGTGTCTTTTCAGGTTTCAGAAAATATTGGACAATCAGAAATTCATTAGCAAGACAAAGCTACAGTGTGTTTACCAAGTCCATGTTTTCGCTGCCTGGAAACTCTGTAGTTAGGATAGTGTCATAATGTACAGCACGTTCCTTTGGCTTCCTTCAATCCTAAATGGGTAGGTTCAAGCATGATAGCTAATATAATTAGTTTTCTAAGTGTATTAACACAGACTAAAGTAAATGAAGGTCTACACAAATTCCCTTACTAGAGCTGTGCCATTTAATTTATTACGCAATTTAACTGATCATTTGTTGTGATTTTATTAATTGAATAGATGGGAAAGTTTATGATTCAAAGTTGATTCACACTTTTTAAACTGTTTGGGTAAACTTGCAGATGTTAGATGGTCTAAAATGAATGAATTCACAGCTTTTGCCAGTAATAAATTTTTATTAAATTAAATTAAATTGTTAAAATTAAATTAAATTAAATTAACAATTCTTTTGTTCGACTACCGGACTGGAGTATGGAGCAGAACATTGGCAGGAAAAAAGATTTTTGCTTTGTTAGACACATGACATTTAAACAGTCTAACAACACAAGTAGCACAGCATTTTAATTAGGCAATATCACATGAGAGGGAGTGCTGTTGTAATGAATATCAGCATGGCTGTGACGTGGTCATGGCCATGAGGATGCAACCCGAGTATAATATTGCTTTTATAGAACAGTACGACAAACACCATGTATTATTAACAGATTATGATTTGTTTTTAATATGTAACCAGTTATTTTGCTCCAAAAACACATATCCTTCAAAAAGACAAGGTGGAGGACATGGAGGTGATGAAAAGTCCTGTAACTTTCTTAAGTTTCTCTTTACATTTCCACTTAGGATAAAGGACATCAGCTCCATAAACTTTCGGGTTCCGGGGTTAAATCCCAAATAACATTAAATGGAAAGCCAGTGCACTAGACTGCACAATCCCTTGTCTCACACACCGGGTGATTAAAGATTGAAGAGGGATTTGGGATTCAGCCTTGTGTTAAAAGCAAGTTATCTTTTTAACTTGCCTTGGGCACAAATAAAACCACACCAAGGCAATTCTGAACAATTTAGAGACAATTAAGTGTTGTTTAAAATGGCCTAACTTTATCAGATGTTTTTTCTTGCTAAAACCCACCCATAATTGGTTTTAAATGTGCATTTTGGGATAAAACTACTCGAACCTGAGTCCTCCGTTCCATACCAATCTACCGTCATCTATGCCGCGACCGACAGTTTGCGTAATTAACGACTATACAACAATTGGGACCGCAAGTGATGCATGTAGTTAAACGTCCTAATGCTGTTACCACTCATGGAATGCCTTTTGTCCAATCAGATCGCTCGGTCTGACCTAACTACTGTATAATGTGTATTACATTTATTAGTTATTAATACTTCAATACTTGACAAAAATAGACAGTTAACATTAGTGATAGTGAATCAAATTGAATCGAAATGCCCAAATATTGAATCAAATCAACAGTGTACCTCTGATACACAGAGATTTCAAGTAGTACATTATGTGTATGGCCTGAACTAAAAGCCACCACAACTCATTGGTGAATGTTTTGGCTATGAACAGTTGTATTCTCTCTTTGCTTCTCAAGCAGACATAATATTACTCTGTTTGTGTGTGTTGTGCTGTCAGGAGATAATATATTAGCTTGAAGCTGGACTATCCACTCAGTTTCTTAGTGGTTATACATATCTACTGTACATGTACCCTGTTTAATCTGCATAGTAAAAATCTTTCTCCTTTTCAGCATTGTGTAATGCAGAAGGCGGTGAGCTTCGGACGCACATGCTATAGTTAGAGCCTCAAGGCATGTCACAATATTGTGAAGAGTGTTATTTTAAACTTGAGGCAAACACTTATTTATATTCTTTCTCTAGTTGCTGCATTAACTAAAAAAAGAGAGAGAGAGAGAGAGAGAGAGAGAGAGAGAGAGAGAAAGCTAGACACAGAAATGTGCTTCTCTTTAGTCCCTGGGCTGCTGCTCTGTTCCTCCCTCACAAACTTCATTATGTCACCAAACTTCACTTAAAATCAGTAAAGCGTTTAGGACACAAGCTCAGGCACAAGTCAGTGTGGACATGATGTGGTCTTAGTCAGCAGGGAATCAGGGCACGGCGTAGCAAGGTCAGCGGGACGCTCGGCTCGCAGACATGATGCGTCAGAGGACACGCAGCGTCATCTGGCTGAAGTTCACCACAGTGCGAGAGAGAGATAGTGAGAGAAGAATTAGAACATGAGAACTTGCCAAGTCTGCACACCACCTCTCCACTCCTCAGTCCAAAACAGTAGCCACACGCTGTACTCAACGTCAGTGGATGTGTGTGTGTGTGTCTCCCAGACAACTGGAGATGCCCTGTTTACATTTTCAACAGCCGGGCCCCAGCCCACATCCAGATGCTCTTAAGATAATAAACAAGTCCTCGTTGTCTTCAAAGGTTAAATAGATAAAACCCAATCCAAGTGCAGCAGGAGATAAACACGCACATGCACACAAACACCTCACTGACCTTTGAAGTCTGAAGCCACTCACTGGTGAAGGTGATCCTTTGTAGCTCTGACTAATTCAGCATCTGAATCAGATAGCGAGAGCTCGCAAGTGAGTGATCTGTTCAAACCTGCATGAACTCGGCGAGAGGGAGGAAAAGAAAGAGGGACACGGATGCACTCATGTGATGTACTGCTTTGGCGCTGTGATAAATCCTCCTCTTACTCCTCTCACTCTCCTTCTTGCTCTGACTGACGACGTGCTCTGCAAGAAGCGGTACCGCTGCCATCACCAGCCTCCATCATGTGTCCACAGGGACACTGAAAATCAGATAAAAGGCTCTAACTAGATAAATCTCTGTCATGGCAAACTGAAATGAAACACTTTGCTACGGATTTGGGTTTGACACTAATTTAGCGGCCACCCAACAGTGGAAAACGGCGAATACACAATAAATACCTGATGCACGTAGAAGTGACTGATCTGATGAGTAGATAGGACCTTATGAGAAATGCTGCTGCATCGAATTAGGTCACAAGACTTGCTTTCAGACCGTACTGGCTATCGTCAGCACTTTCGTAACACTGACTGCCTGAAGTTACTCACAATAACGAGCGGCTCCCAGGACAACCTATTTTTCCTCCCGTTACTCGTTTATCAAATCGGTGATTATTCGCAAGCTTCACTGAATGACTCGTGCTGGAAGTATTTTGCTGCTGTTATAGTACATCTGCAAAATAATTTCAGACATGCAAATACAGTATGTAAAAATCCGACTAGAGTCTGGGAGTCAGTCTTGGGTCCTACTTAGGTCACATGGTGACAAGCTCTTAAATCAACTTAGAATTCAACTTTAATGACTCAAGACTTGATTCAGATTCAAAATAGAAGCCTTCTAAAAAGTTCATATTGAATAAAAAAAATGAACAAAATCCTGTAAACAAAAACAAATTAATAACAGACCACCAAAATAAAGTTAAAAACTAAAAGAGTTTTTTTCTACACTTACAGTATGTGCCGCTGTCATTTCCGTAACTGCCAGGCACAGTAATTTATTATCATTCTATTTGTGTGAGGCCTGCAGCGGTAAATCAGAACACCAGGAAAAAAATAAAATAAAATAAAAAGCACTGCAGTGTTTTCCCTAGAAATAATACATCAGTATTTTACTAAGGTCCAAGAAAACATTCAGCTTATACTCTGAGCACATGACTAAAAACTTGAGCTCTGGGACACAAGCCTTGACTCGGCCATCCTCGCAGGGGCATGAGAGTTGAGACTCGGCCACGCAGACCCGAGATCCGGCCCTCAGAGCACGGACATGACAGTTGAGACTCGACCCGGCTCTCAGAGCACGTAAATAAGACCCGAGACATGACCCGGCCGTCAGCGCACAGACTTAAGATTCAAGTCAGCCACAAGTGCAGAGACTTAATACTCAGAGTTCAGGGCAGAGACTAAAGACTCAGACTTTCAAAAACTGAATTGTGCAATCTGTCTATACACTCCCACTGCAATTTCACTTTTAAAATCCCTGTAAATTGATGCAGTAGTCTTGACCTATAAGTAGAAGTACATTTACTGCATTTGGCAGACTTTGGCAGTAAAGAACTTGGTCCAATGCATATTTGACACTTAAACCCAGGACGTTATCCATGATGTGTATTTTACAAGGAATGTTCTGGCATATTTGAAAGTGGTTCTAGACACAAGTACGAAATAACTTCCTAAGAACAACAATAATAGGTATTCCTAAAAACACAATGATGCCAATATGAATATTACTGTCAAATAATGAGAGTGTGGTCAGTAATTTAAGTTCACAATTTAAGTGCATAAACTCACATGAGCCATTATTACAGAAATAAAGAGCTCTGACCAGAAAGAAATAACACTTCAATTGTTGCACAGTGCATTCTCTCATTTATACACACGGAGTTTAGACTGCACGTGGTTGGTTCAATATTTCAGATATAAATCACTCAAACTAGATGTGATGCTGCCTCACTCCCTTCTTTGAAACAGGAGTCCATAGAAGACTTTTTAGGGAAGGGTCAATATCGAGTTGGGGTTTCTACAGTATACTGGGTTTCTACTCGGAATTGGTGCACATCACTCCTGCAATAGTAATTCAGGATGAATCACAGTCAGAGCCGTCAGTTTCAAAATGTCAGGTTCAAATAAAAGGTATGTGTAACTCTCCAGCTCAAAGGGAATACAGCCAAAGACCCACCCACAGGTTTCCCATAACCTTCTGCAGGCTTCTAGCCATCCGGGCTTAAAAAAATGCTCCAATGATGTCTCACAAAGATAAGCAGTTTGATGGCCAGTTGTGGCCTGTTTCTTTACAAATTAAGGAGATAAAAGATATGGAGTTGATTCCAAGTTTTTAATTTGCCTTTGGTAGTTCTTTGTGGGAATTTGTAACATGCAGTCCAAAGAGGAGCCGATGCAAGTGAAGACAAGATGGAAAAACAAGAGAGACCGATCAGAAAGAAGGCAGAAATTTTAGGAGTGGCCAAATCAGCAGTTTGGTACAAACTTGGAAAGAAGGAATACACTGGTAAGCTTAGCGACAGAGAGCTACAGAAGATATCTAAACAGAAGCTACAGAAGGATACCTAAAGTGTATGACTGTAGAATTTTTTCCTTTGTGGAAAAAACCCTTTGGAACACCTAGCCAAGTCAAAAACAGTCCGAAGGAGGTAGACATGTCTTTGTCTAATCAAGTCATGCCTTTATGAATGTAAATACAGGTCATTTACATCAGAATGCAAACCAAACCAAGATTGGATTGGAAACGGATTGGATTGGATTTGAGATGTTCACCACCTTCTGCTTGAGGACGCCCCACAGGTGCTCAATAGGGTTCAGGTCTGGATACATACTTGGCCACTGACAAACACATGAACATGATGAATAGGACATGTGACATGTGCATGGGTAAAGGTGTACAGCTGTTATCACTTAGATGTACTCACTTCTATTGCCAGCCATTTTGACAATAATGGCTGTTATTTTCAGAAGATAGTAATTCCATACTGTTATACATGCTGCACATTGACTACTCTAAAATATATCCAAGGTTCATTTTTATAGTATTAAAATGTTTGCTGAAATTAGAGGGGTGTACTCACCTTTCTGACTGGCTTTACTTTCATTTAACTTTGAAATCAATTGTACACAGGACCAAAAAAAATATTTTAGGATTTATGAGGCAGGAAGTGAACAGTCCGTTTCTAAAGTTGATTTCTCATAAGCAGGAAAAATGGGCAAGGGTGAGGATCTGACTGAATTTCACAAGGACCAAATTGTGATGCTAGACAACCAAGTCAGAGAATCTCCAAAACAGCAGGACTTGCGGGTGCTTCTTGTATGCAGCAGTTAGTACCTAGCACAGTTTCAGAGTTCTTGTAGACGCCATGCCTTGATGGGTCAGAGATAATTTCTAGGAAAATGGGGAACCTGCACAATATTAGGGAGGTGGATTTGAATGTTATGGTGGATTGGTGTGTATGGTTACTGTTTTGTTCTGTGTTGTTGCATCTCACACACTACCAGTCAAAAATTTGGACATACCTTCTTATTCAATAGTCTTTCCTGATTTTTATTTCTTTCTATATTATTAAACAATGCTGAAGGCATCCAGAATATGCAATAATCTCTTTGAACAGTTGATATTAATGTTAATAATTTTTGATTATTAAGGCTGGTAACTCTAAATGAACTTCTGTAGCAGAGGTGTTTTGGTCTTGCTTTGGGATGGTCTTCATGAGAGACAGTTCCATCATGGTGCTCGATGGCTTTTGCAAATGAGCTTGAAAATACTGTTCTTGCCAGAACTATTCCAGAACAGCTGACTTTTATGTCTTAAAGTAACAACTGACTTCTTGTTGTTACTTAATTACCTACTGTAATGTCTTGTGTGTTATTTCATAGTTTTGAAAAAACATTAATATTGTTTTATAATGTAGAAAATAAAACCAAACTTGTGTCCAAACTTTTGGCTAATACTGTATTTATAGTAAAGTAGGGGGCAATTAATCTCTTTTCAAATGTATTTTTTTCCTTTAATATAGAAGGTTACTTTAAAGGTAAATTTAACCCAAACTTGTGTCCGAACTTTTGATTGGTATTGTATGTGTGTATGATATGATTTTCTTTTTCTTGCTTTAGTTCATAAGTGTTTCCACACAGATGAATGCTCCTAACCTTGATCGAAATACAAGACCTTCATACAGATTGATTCTGCTCGAGCAGCCGTTATGTGTACTGCAGCAGACAGCGGGACTCAGAGCAAGTAGCCTATACTATAGTTACGGCATCAGATCACGTTCCCCCACCAGAAAGTTTAAAGAGGTGAAAGATTTTCCTTTCTTTGGTTGTTGAATCCAATTTTCAATTCTCCACCGGGCAACTACTATAATAACGAGCAGCACAGACCCAAGCAGCACCGAGGCTACTACACCAAGGCCCAAATATTCAAATTTATATTCAACCTCAAACAAAAAAAAGTTACAAAGTGTTGTGCATGACCATCCATTACTCAGCTATAACCGACCGGCAGGGTCACAAATCCCTGACTTAAGGCCGACGCACCCTCCAGAGTTCACTTCATCGGAGGGTAGCCTTTAATTGTGCCCAGCATGCGGTCGTTGTGGGCCATTATTCTGAAGGTCACGTTGAAGCCTTCTTAGAGGTGCTTGGCTTCCTCTGCGGGGATCAGGACCTGTGCCATTACTACCTTATTTAATAATCTGGATGGTTCTTAAGAGAACCTGGTCTCTGTGTTTAACAGGAGAGATTTAAAGCTGGCATGAGCTGGCATTCACGTAGTATGTGAAGAATTTAAATATCAGACTGGAAGACTACTCTTATGTGTTTTAAGTGCAGCAAATGTGAGCTCTTCTTTGCCTGTGCGGCTGGATTTTCTTCTCTTTTTCTCTTGTCAGGGCTTCAACAGCAACATAGATAGAAAAGCAAACATTTTAACAAGACACTTCTCTCATACTCAAGATATTCAATGGTTATTTTTTTATAGAGAAAAGCACTACAGTAGATTACAGACTGACATAACCAAAAAAGGGAATGAACATGTATAGAGGCAGGCGAGAAACCATGTAGGGGAGTAAAATGAAATAAATATTATACCACGTTTGGTATTAAACACATCAGAACCTGCGCGCATCTAATTAAAAGCAGATTGCAGAGGCCCTTACAGATTAAGTGGCGCACGACCGGGGAGAGTGATATCTACTGACGTGACCCTCCAAGGAGGCTGCGTGTAAGACAGAGCTCTGAGAACGATCTAAAAATGGCTGGTGGTGATGGTGGTGCTAACTATGCGTGAGCTTCTTCATGAGGTCTCACTGGAGAGAGCTGTCAGTCAGCTGAAGGGGTGAGAACTTCCGAGACGGCAGACAACACAGAGGGACGGGTGAGACAGGAAGAGGGGGATAATGAGAAATGGGAAAGGAAGGTCAGAGTCTCTGACAAAGTCTAAAATGGCATAAACACTGATAAATACTATACACACCACTGACTGTGTGATAAAAAATATATCACACAATATTCGAAACGATGTTTCTTAGATTCATAATCAGATAGTATCGTGTTAACAAACAGTCAGCAAAACATTGTTTAAAAAAATGAATAATAAAAATTTAAATTAAATTTTTCCTTCTGTAAGGAAAAGAAAGATGTTAAGTATAATTAATTTTTAGTCATATTTACAGACTGTGCTGTATCTTGGATGTGCGTCCAAATGAAAAATGAGACGATAGATTTTCTATTGGCCAGGGCCTACACAAGCCAATTGATATTTTCTCCTTAATGTGACATCATACAAGTTATGCTGTTCCCTGGTGGGTGTGGCTAAGCAATAGCTCATTTCAACAGACTAGGGAATCTTACGTTTGGGGGAGGTGTGAAATAAAGACATTTTGAACCATTAATAAAACACAAGCTTTGGAGGAGCTCTGATACCAAGGTTAACTTGTTAAAGAAACAATAAAATATGGGACCTTAATTTTTTTATTATTATTCCATATAATATTCCAAAGTCTTGAAGACAGAGGAGTTTGTCATTTTCCTGTTTCAAACTTGTTCCGGATAAAGAGAAGGAATGACCGATTATTTCAAAAATGCTTCGAGGAAATCCACAATAAAAGGATGCAACATATGGGATGTTATTCTTTAACAATAAAAAAAAATGTTGATTATTAGTGAGTCGCTGAGGTATAACACGAATAAAGTATCACCTCTAGCTTCTGCACACTCAGTCATGTTTTTATTTGTTGCATACTGTATAAGCATTACTAGTAAAAAGCAGTGTAGTAATAATGGTTACTCTTGAGGAATAAATTCTTGTGGATATTTCTATCTTTTATATAAGTAAAGGTTTCCATAGGCATTGATTAAACTGATCCAAATAATAAAATGTGGTTTGCATTATCTACTGTATAAACATTAAAATGAACACAGGCTTGCCAATTTGCAAAAACAGCTAAATAAATTAATAAAGCAGCTTGAGGAGAAAAACTAAAAGATCATGATTAAAAATGAAGCAACTGATAAGCAAGTGGTCAGAATTCAGGTGGTTTTAAGCTTGATTCACCATGACTAGTGATCGTCCAATCGGCCTCGGATATAACTGATTCTGTGCCAATCACGTATGCCTGTCCATGTGGCGTAACGGAAATGCATTCGCTCTATTATCGAGAGGTTGCAGGTTTGAGTCATGCTACAGCCATCTGTATCCTGGAGTCTAGGGAGCAGACTGGCCATTCCCTTTTGGTTTAAAACTGGATAAGGCCCTGTAACCTTGTGCAGCTTGGGAGAACTTGTAAAAGTTATTTAATAATCCATGTTTTGTTATAAACATACTTATTCTTTTTTTATTAAGGAAAAGTTGAAAAAGTTCATGCTGTGAATTTTAGTTCTTAATGCGGCATTAAGGCTTGCATTTGTTATAATGGAGGGAAATCATAATGACAAATGATGCATAAAAACGTTTAATTCCTTCATGGCAGACTGAATTAAAAATCAAACTTCATTGTAAAGCTCATAAAGAATGTCATACAGACATTCGATTAGCATACACAATATGTTATGTTGTCAGAAGATAAAAAGATAATAAACCAACAAAGAGATTGACAGGAGCTTAATGCATACTGTATAGTCCTCCTGCTGACAGAGAGACAGAAAAGAAAAACAACATCCTGACAAAACCCTAAGGGCAAAAAAGTCATCTCTGCTCCATAAATAATGATGAATGATCTCCAGTGTCAGAGAGGCAGGTAAGAACAAATCAAAATCAGAAAACTCTCTGCTTGTCTAACTCATTTTACTACACTTCAGAACCCAAAACTGAAACTGTCCTATGTAGCATGAGTGCAAGATTAAAGCGTGAGAGTGCGGAAACACCACCAAACCCTGGCAACACCACCGTTCACAAACAAATGAATGCACGGTAAGCAAGAAAGGAGAAAAAAAAAATCCTGCGTTTGAATGGGAGGTAGATTAGAAACAAGCATTCTCTGGGAAGTGCAGGAAAGAGATGGTGTCATCTCCGAGAGGATGCCAGATAAAGTCGGTGCAATAATAGCATGAGAGACATCTGTTGGGGATCCGGCTTTCAGATGTGCTACAGCATGTGTCTGCAGGAAGGCAGAGCGTCAGCAGGGCAGCAGGGATTGAGCTCCTTCTGCACTGGTGTTGTGCTTAGCATTAAGGCTGTGGTTAAGCCAAAGAAACAGATGGCCTGCGTTTTTATTTGAACCAGGACCCAGTGCAAAAGCTCAACCTAATTCAAAGTAATTCCAATTTTAAAATGAAGTTGTCTAACCCACTCAGTCTATTTGCTGCGTTACTAAAGCAGAGATTTCAAAACGTTTTGCATTCTATAAAACCAGTCCGACCTGTAGATCAAAGTTAAATTAGCAAACAAAGCGCATCTGTATGCTCTAAAAACCTGCCAGGTCCCAGAATTCACGCTATTTCAGTACAAGCTTTGCTTTTATTTTTTCATCCTCATATTCCAGGTGCACCTGACTTGCACGTCTTTCGCCGCATCATCGGTTGGCGTCAGCGTAACAAACCAGAGTTCGGTTCCAGGTGGCTGGTTCAGGAATGCCAACCATCTTCCCCTTTAAAATCAAACTGCATGATCAGACAGATACATTATAGTCCATGTATGTTTTCAAAATAGAGATTTAAATGCTTGTCTGTCTTTTTTTCTTTCCTAGCAACCACTTTCTCTTTCATCTTATAATGACAATGTGATCAGTACTGACAAGAAGATTTTATGGAAATGTCATTCTGGAAAAAAAATAATAAATAAATAAATTTTGGTTTAAGATTCATTCATATCCTGTGGGGAAAGATTTTTATTTATTTTTTCCACTCAGTTTGTAGACGTCTCTTGCCAAAATCAAAATTAAACCAAGTACTGGCTGAGTTTAAAATGCAGAACAATCAAATATAGGTGACATTTAAAACTATACAGTATGTTGAAGAATCAATGTTTAATTACTAAGAGAGTTTAATTACTTATGAGATGTACAGTACTGTGCGAAAAGGTCGTAGGCACCTGGAAATGAAATAATTCTTAAATAATTCTTTTGATTGTGTAAAGCTGCTTTGCGACAATGACAATTGTTAAAAGCGCTATACAAATAAAATTGAATTGAAATAAATGCTGTAAAGCAAGAACGCATTCAATAAATAAATAAATAAATCCTATAAAGCCAAATAAACAGTAATTAATGAATAAAAGGCAGTATGGGTGTGATGTTTTGCGGACCCTTTAGTATCTTAGTATTTAGCTTTATGCAGAAATGAGCTCCTAAGTTTTTCTAAGCATCCTGTAGAACCAGCCACAGTTCTTTTTTACACGTTTTTTGTCAAAAAAAAAAAAGAAAAAAAGGTCACTTTTATTATATGTGGCTTTTTTCACTGGCATGCAAATATTCTTCTGTAACTTCCAATTTTGTGGTGGAATACTCATGTATGAAAATCAGAAATGTTTTTGTACTGACTCAATAAAGTCATAAATAAAAAATTTAAAAAATCAAATAAAAAATTTAAAAAAATCAAATAAAAAAATAAAAAAATTTATAACAAAGTTTGTAGTTAAAAAAAAAAAAAAAAATTTTTTAAAAGAACCCATTCAGAATGCCTCAGATTTTTGCACAGTATTGTAGGTTCAGAAATATTTTCCTGTCTTTCCAGAAATTGAGGAAACTTTGCCAGTCCTCTAGGATTTGCCCAAATTTTAAACAGGCACCATAAATGAAATCAATGTCAGTCTCATGCAGTGATCACGCTTCTTGTAAAAAAAATTTTAAAAAAAGAAGAAAAAAGAAAAAAGAATTCCTTTCATTGTGAGCCCTAATGTTTCCATTGAGAAAAAAACTAAAAGCAATTAAACTACTTTAATAGAGCGGAAGTTCATCTTCATCTACTGTATAAACCATCAATGATATTTAACGACACATTATCAGTATGGATCATTACTTTTTTGATTAACAAATTGTCATGAAAATGAAAAAAAAAAAAAAAAAAAACATATCCAAGCTGATATTTGATTGGTTACGGCTGTGAGAAGTTGCGGTCTAAAGACAAGACTGGAGCACAGAGCGAAAATGGCTTCTAAAGCACGCAGCAATGTCTATGGTCGGGGTTGGCGAGAGTGCCCCAGCTACGAAGCAGCAAAGACGGAGAGTTTCGAGAAGGAAGAACTCTGAGGGACATCCCGGGTTCTCCGGCACGTTTCCGGATCCCGGTATTCACTCTGCTCTGGCAGCGCTCTAGCAACGAGATCACACTGAGCGAGCAGGACGAAACCGAAGTGGATGCCCGTCTGTTCCGGGTCTACGGCAGCACGTCCTCGATCAACGTCCAGGCTGTGCCTGAAGAGAGCTTCTTCGAAATGCTCAGTCAGTGCCAGCCGGACCAACGCATGCAACGCCCCCACTAGGCTGGGGGAACTACTGCGAGCCGAATCCTCGCTCATCCCATCCCCTTCTCCCGCCCCCTCCATCCCGCGCTCCGAAAACCCCCCGAGAGCCGCGTGTGAAAAAAAGAGCGGTGGCACAGAGTTGTCCCTGTTCCGGAAGCAAAAATGCCCATCCCTATTTGTATTCATGGTCCTACTGAGTGAACCTGATAGCGGCCTTCAGACCAAGCACACTGAAACCTTGATTTATTTTAAAAGCCACAATAAAATTATCTAGATAGACAATATTAACGCAAATCTTCACTCCTAAACAAAACAGACTAGTTAACATTACAGACCAACTTTATAAGGGAGGATATTATTATGATACTGTGATATGAGGTCGCACAGTCTGCAGACTTAGTTCTTATTCAGCCTCAAGATGCTTCAGGTAACGAATCGTGCTCTCATCACAGGGAATATAACAGAGCTGAAGTTACAACGTGGAAACTGGGTTTATTATGAAACCACAGACTGGAGCTTCTTTATCCTACTTCCTCTCACAATCTGCTTCACTTCTGCTTGGGTTTAAAAAAAAACTTTTAGACTCAAATGTTGCTTACATAACATACAACATACCCGTTTGAATCTTAATGATCATTTCCGCTTGTTAACACATACAAAAATAAATGAATAAATAAATAAAAATAAACCTGAAGACTGCTACATAAATTTGACAAACGGAATCACTATATTGTGTGTAAGTAAGATTTTGCAACACACTCAGGCTGTCGTACCTGAACGGAACATTCTGTTCAGTTGTCTGAAATTTCTCAGTCAGCCAGGACTTTTTATGTAAAAAGAAATAAATTATAAATAAAATATTTTCATTTTCAAATTTCAGACCTTCTTGAATACGCCTGTGTTATTCATAGACATTCTCTATATCGCGTACACACACACACACACACACACACACACACACACACACACACACACACACACACACACACACACACACACACACAAAATGCAGTTGGGTGCTTGTCCCATTATGTTACCCCAGACATACACTGGAGCACAGAGCCGCAAGCGCACAGCCTGGATGAAATGCTGCCGAGCCGACAGCGAACAAAAGCTTTTCCTGGCAGTGCTTTGATTCATACAACAAGCTCAGAGTGTGGCTGAACCAATGACAGGTACATTACCCTCAACAAAATAACCTTTCTCCACCAAATACGTGCATTTCTTATGTGTCTGAAAAAAAGTCAAAATTGCAGGTTACGAGTACTGGCTCTATAACCTACCTGAGATTGGGTTATTGGTCAGGATAGAAACAGGAAAGGAAAAAGATGCCCCACCGAGAAAAAAAAAAAAAAAAAAAACAAGGCCCTGTCTGCAAGCTCATAAATCATTCTGTACAGTACGCGACCAAACAAAGCTTTATCAGTGGAACATCAGACACCTTTCACCTCTCCGAGATTGTTCCATCTGCTGGTTTATCCAGGCTCCAACCCTCACAGGGCCAGCAGTCACTCCATGTTTATCACCAGTAACTGCACAGGATCACTTAGCAGATAAGGCGCCTCTCTGTAGGCTGTTTATTATATACTTGTGTCTAAAGCACCCTGGGAAGCAACAAACTCTTGGGAATAATAAGTAACCATTTGGATAATTTTTTTTTTTTTTTTGGACAATACCGACACACTGAAACATTTCAAAATAAATCACAGTCTATACACGTGCCTGTTACAAAAAAAAGGGCATCGTGGGACGGAAAATGCTTGCCCTGAAAGCAATGAAATGACGAAATGCTTGTCCCCACTCTCAGCCCTGCCTGCAGTCTCAAAGTTCTTAGCCTGTTTAAATAAAGCATCTACTCCCTGCAATGTGCAAGACAAGATACATGTCTGGACTAATCCCAGCTGAGCCCTTACCACAATGACTTCAATAACTGAAATTCAAACTGGTGAGTGAATGTGTCGGAAGTTAACAAATCCCCAGAGATCATGACCCAAAGCAACAATGCAGGAACGAACACATTGTGAGCCACTTCAGGACTTAAACTCCTCTGTTTGAGGGGGAAAAAAAAAAAACATTTAATGGATTACAGCTCGGCAGAGTGAGCAAAATCCCCAAACTCATTACTTGCTATAAACATGATTTGTACATCATCCAATAAAAAAGAAAAACAAATGTGGATGCATTTGAGGGGGGTACTATAGTGTGCATTTGGAGAAAAAGATCTAAGCAGACCACTGGAGAGATTAACAAAGATAAATTATTTTCTGGGGCAAATTTTATCCATGTAACAGCAGTCGTTTATTTCTCAGTAGCCTTAAGAGCACAAGCATGAAGAAGAAAAGTGAAGCTGCACCAAGATGGCACGGTGTACATATTGTGACCTTCCGCTCAGTGCAAATAAACTATGATCTCATCACGGTGCTTGATGGATACAGACTTTGTCATGTACGTGAGCTCATTTTTAATTCTGCCCAAAGTCTGTGCCTGGTTTGGAGAGGTTAGGAAATAAAAATACACAAAAAAAAAGCTTCTCGGAATGAGTAATAGCCCTGACCTGCAGGATGCGACTCGGACATTTTTAAAAGAGGATGAGATGGGGTGGCATTGATGTGGCCTCTGGGAGCCTCGTAGGACATCCATGGCATTTTCGCAGCGGTTTCATCAAGAGACAGACAGAATCCCATTTTACCCCACACACACACACACACACACAGCCTCATTTATAAATCTTTTAGCAAGGTTGTATGTAAGGGTTTTTCATAGGACACACCTAACTAAAAATACCTGCCAGATTCACAAGCATGTCACTTGCATAAAAGGTGAAGCTCCCAGAAAGCTGAAAACAACTAAATGACATTAAAACGGTCAAAGAGCTCCTGAGCACTTGCGCCACGTCCTCCATTCGTGTGTATTTCCCTGCATTCAGATCACGCTGCATTCACATCAGTCACACTCATTGTTCACATTCACACAGTGTAAAACAAAACACTATTAATTCACCAATCAGGCCAGAGATTAGTGAATGATTCAGTCGTACAACTCCATCACTTCTCGCATCTCGCTTCCTCACTAATGGCGTTCCAGTAGTATCCAGTAGAACACACACACAATATCACAATTCTCGCTCTATTCCAGCCAATCAGAGGCTAGGGAAGGGACAGTACCAGCCAGTCAGAGGCTAGGGAAGGGACAGTACCAGCCAATCAGAGGCTAGGGAAGGGACAGTACCAGCCAATCAGAAAACAGAGACAGCTACAATCTGACAGCCTGTTTCTTACTG
>JAQMYJ010000036.1:23494971-23512791 GCA_030014305.1 Clarias laeviceps | reverse complement strand
ACAGTACCAGCCAATCAGAGGCTAGAGAAGGGACAGTACCAGCCAGTCAGAGGCTAGGGAAGGGACAGTACCAGCCAGTAAGAGGCTAGGGAAGGGACAGTACCAGCCAGTCAGAGGCTAGGGAAGGGACAGTACCAGCCAATCAGAGGCTAGAGAAGGGACAGTACCAGCCAATCAGAGGCTAGAGAAGGGACAGTACCAGCCAGTCAGAGGCTAGGGAAGGGACAGTACCAGCCAATCAGAAAACAGAGACAGCTACAATCTGACAGCCTGTTTCTTACTGGCTCCTTTTGATGTTCTGTGTCCCTTAAATGTGTCAAACTGTTACACTCTTGTGTTTAAGCAGATGATCTTTACTTCATCATCGCATGATTTGGTTTATCTTATTTTTATGAAACTAAGTTAAAAGTATCTTTAGTATCAAAGTATATTAAGATCGAGCAATAAAACAGTAAATTCTACAATGTAAACTATGTATTTAATTTTAAACTACCTAACAAACAGGTGACATTTACCTTATGCTGAAAAAATAATCATGATATAATCTAATGCATGTGATTAAGACAGTAATTATTTAATTATTACTTTTCACATTATATTCATGTTCAACAACTTTTAAGTTATTACCTGTAAGGCTTAAAAAAATAAAATAAAATAAATAAAAAGAGTGTTTGAAAGTCCTGTGTAGACAAAATGCTTTGTGTTTTTTTTTTAACTAAATTTTTAACTGCAGTAAATTTTTGGGTTGAAAAAATAAGAATTGTGCGAAAGACTCATGATCTCAATTCCCATGGAGAAAATTGTGCTTTACATTTTAGTAAGTATTTTACTAATATCTAGTCTTATTTCTCTTAATCATTTATTAATTCCTTTAAGCTCCTCTTTACAAATCGTTAAAATTGAATGACGGAGTTAAAAAAAAGCTTCATTACATTGGTAAACGTGTAATTGAAATAAAGCAGTGATTTCAACATGACAATGTAATCATAATTAAAATCACAACATCAGAATGCCTATAAGATGATTTCAAGCTTAGCATTTAAAGAGAGAGAGAGAGAGGTGTAACATCATCTTTGGCTCACAGAATATTACCAATATTATAAATCTAATGAATGAAATTTCGCTGCTCATATTCAGGATGCTGCATGTCATCAACCCTCATGTTTACTTTCTTTTTTTGGGAACTGAACCGTACATTTCACCATTTACAGAAACGTAGAGCGTTCAATGAACAATGCTCTTTTTGCACAATGCTGTCTGTTAATATTAATAAATGAAATTAAATAAAGGCTTAAACACTATCTAAAGTTATGAGTCAATGACAGCACACCTTATACAGTAACCTTACATTGAGTAAATAACCCTGGACAATCGGAATGGGAGTCACCAGGGAACAGCTGATATGATATTATCACAATACCTAGCTGCCGATTCAATTTGTACTGCAATACTGTATCAACATTGTATAAATATTCAGATTCTATATTGTTTTTTTTCAGATTTCGTTACAATTCCAAACAAATTTAGCAAATAATTCCAACCACACAGGATGCTGTGCGGCCTGCGAATGTGTGAATAGTTTAGAGTGCACCTCCTGTAGAATTATATATGAACTGCAACATATTACCACCAGTATATAAATTTAAATTTAAGAAAACAAACTGCTTGGAGTCAGCGCGGCGATACATGAATTGCCATCTAAAAGAATCTAGAAAGATAACTGGACCGGTTCCACCCTTTACTAGATTAGCTCCCCAAGCTGACAAACATTTTTGTTACCTGATAAAATCGGAGTCATAGGTTTGTCCTAATTCTTGGATTGAGGAATGAGGAAGAATGCAGTAGTGGAGGAAGTTTTGTCATGTTATGTGAACTTGAATGATGAGGGGGAAAAAAATGGTTGTGGTCTGTTCCTCATGCATTCAAACACTGTGCAAGTTTCTGTTCTTAAATTTACTCCGTGCATCCATCTCTGGCTGTGTGCCTACTGACGCTGATGAGATTTACTCCTTAGGTATCAAAATGTGGCCCCGAATGACCAGGCACTTTTCGATACTTGATGGTATGGAAGCAATTCGCTTGATCCCATAAAGGTATGAAAGCTCAGTACCCGGCCCTAGTCGATAATAACGTTTTAATTAGCAAAAAAAAAAAAAAGGAAAGCAAAGAAAAACTGGTGGGCGATAAAATGACCTGTTCTTTGTTTATACTGTGAAAATATTTTCAAACAAACTTACTAATGATGAAAGAAAAGGCCGCTTTGTTATAGTTCTAACAAAGTGTAATAGTATATATATTACACTAAAAAGCTGTTGCACGCTTTCAGTGACTAATCGTTCACTATGTTCCCCCACACCACTCCTTCCACCTAATAAAGCACAGAAATAAAAGTGAAAACAATCATGGAATGCTCCTTTATCAGACATTTTATACCGTTGTCCTCTACCTTAACTTCAGCCACACATCTGTGAGCTCACTGCTTTTCCTCTGGATACTCTGGAGGTGCTCAGATGTTAAATATTAAGAATATTATATCTGTAGTGGAGCGTATAGGAAGGAAATATCTCACCTTTAACACTGCTAAAATAACATCCCCAAGCTCGGTGGCAGTTTGGGCTTTATTATTTCTGTGCATCCTACCATAAATTAACTGTATTTACAGATGCTGCTGAAAATTCAATAGTCCCTGAGGACGGACCGTAATAATATTAGTGCTGCAAGCTCTGGCTGCAGTAATTGTCAGATATTTACTTTATACTGAGAATAGGAAGCAAATTTAATTTGACAGGTTTCCCACAACACCCTGCTCTAGAGAATAACACACTCAAGCTAGACACAACCTTCAACTCTGAACTCCACCTTTAATGAAACAGCCGATAATCAAAGCTGCTTTTGTGCGCCCTTGAGCAATTGTCCTCATCAGTTACCCGAAGCGGACCGCGCGCTCTTCTCCCCATCAGACGGTCGAAACTGATTAACTGATATGTACTGCGTATACACGCAAGGTTCCAGCCCATGTACGCTGTTAATGAGCTCTCTGCGATACTGTTTGACAGACTCAAACTGTTTAACAGTGAGCCGTATGCATGCATGAAGGCAGCCACAAAACGCAACGCTGTAATTATATTACTGTACATATACAGTATCATTTGCATTTCCACAAGATCTGTCAGCATTATCAACAAAAAAATATTATGGATACAGGCTCAGGAGCGCGATGATTTTAAGTAATTTACATACTGCAATTTTCTACAAAATTGAGCACGGATCTTTAATACAAATTTATTGTCATATACACAGTATAGAAACATTTTTCTCCTGCACAATAAAATTCTTTCATTGCTGTCCCCAATGATTGCCATGAGAAATAAAATATGTATAGATATAAAAAATAAAAAAAAATAAAATAAAGAATACAATGACAAACAAAAATATAATTTTTCTGATTAACTTTCTAGAACAGAACCTCTAACGTGGGGCAGCATGGTGGTGTTAGCACTAGTGGGTGAGTGCGTCAAGGGTTTGATTAATTTGGTCTGTGTGCATGGAGTTTGCATGTTCTCCCCGTGCTTAGTGGGTTTCCTTTGGGTTTCCTCCCACAGTCCGAAGACATGCAGGTTAGTTAACTGGTTCCAAGTCTCCACACGATCCTGTATACACGATAAAGCGGTGTGTATTTAAGTTGCATTCACAAGTTTGTATTTAAGTTGCACCAATCAATCAAACAGTGACCAGTGATGTATCCGATTCTGTGCCTACCGCACACAGGCTCCCGTGCGCAGGAAAGTGTTCGCCATCTCAGCTGAGTTCGAATAGCTGATGCAGCAGCCATCCGTAGCCGGGAGTTTAGGAAGGAGATTAGGAGGGCGGAGGGTGGCATACTTGTTCTCCCACTAGGGCTGCTTGATTATGTGAAAACTTAGAACCATAATTATTTGTAGCCAATAGCGAGATCACAATTATTAAGAAAGATTAATAATAAAATACTAAATAAACAACTAAAAATAAAATACAAAATAAAAATACATTTAATATAAATGTTATATGATGTTATAACACATATAGCACATATTTATGTGGGTGTGGGTGTGTGAGTATATACACAAATACATCCACACATTACATTTATATAATATTTATTGTTAACTTGTTTTTGAAAGTGAATGTAATCTGAGAGGGATAAAAAAAAAATATATAAAAATTTCAAGGGTAAAACTAGGGTGTGTGGGTATGACAGCAGCAGTATGATTGAAATGAAATGACGTGTGTGTCAGCAGCAGTGTTACTGTCCATGTTCCAAGGTGCAAGTTAGTCCTCATTTTATGTGTAAATAAGCATTGTGCAAACAAGAACTGAAATGTGCAACATATGAGCAGTGTGCAAATGTGCAATGTGGCGAGTGATGTGCTCCATCATAACCCTGATGGAATGAACATAGACGATAAGTGAGAGGGAGTTAGTGAGTGAGCGTGAAGACATTTATTAAGCATTTTTGGAAGGAGTCTACAGTTTCAGTTCTTTGCAACAGTCAGAGTTAAAGATGTAACTTTCAAGTTCTCCAAGAAAGGAAAGTCTTGCTTGGTTCGCAGTAAAAAAGACAAGCAGCTTTGGTCTCTAGTTAACTTCAAAAGAAAGAAGTGTTGGTTAGAGAAGAACTGTTCATAGCTGCTAAAACACAAGTCATAAGAAGAACGAGGGTCATAGTCAAACATGCTTACAATAAATAATCAATTACTCATTAATTATTCATAATGTATGATAACCAGATGCTCACTTATCCCCCTGGGTTTAAGTTTTACGTAAACAGGCCTAGCTTCACAATCCGAGGTTTCTCATACACTGATTTGTGGCGTATACCTCTCTCTCTCTCTCTCTCTATAGAGAGAGAGAGAGAGAGATTAATATTAATGTTCTACTTTTGTATTATTTAAAATGGGTAACATTAATTCATAGCAGGCATGAGTGTTGATTCACTCCTCCCTTCTTTCTCACACACATGAACCCCAGACCGTCTGTGAATAGCCCCGCCTCTCTGTGCATACATATCGGCTGAGCACGTGAAGAGCTCGTTAAACCCTAGTGAACAAATGACAGTTTATGCTGCTGAGTAGTCAGTTTCCCGAAAGTGTTTTTGAACTACAGCGATCAGTTCTGTGAGAGATTTCTCCATAAAACTAAAGATGGAGGCACGTGGAGTTGATTGTAAGCAGGCCGTAATCTGGCGATAATGAAAGGGACTGCAGAGGCCTGACTCGAGCAGGGCTGCAACTAACCATTATTTTGATAGTCAATTCATCTATCAATTATTTAAACAGTTCGATCGATTAATAGGACTACGGCGGTTACAATTACTAAAAAAGCTACAAGCTTTTAAATTTAGCTTGAGGTTGTTTTTGTGCAGGAAGTAACTAACAATCAAGATAATAAAGATGAAAACTTCATAAAAATATCTTTTAAAGTCTTTTTATGGACTTTCCTGATAAAACAAAATCTAAAATCAAGAAATAGCAAAGTAGCAGCAATAAAATCTAACTGTTAATTAAATCTTAAAGATGGCGGATGGAAATTATGGGAGTCAAGTTAAAATTTTAAGAAAACTGAGTAAGCCTGAGGTGAAGGGGTGTGGTCAAGCAAGGCGAAGTGTGAAGGACCTGAGAGTGAGGTAATTGAGAAAAGAACACACACCTGAGAAGAATATGGCTAATTAGTGTGTGTGTGTGTGTGAGTGTGTGTGAGAGATAGAGAGAGAAAATGTGCATGCAGAGCTCAAAAGCCAGCAATAAGGCATATGTGTGTGTGTGTGTGTGTGTGTTTCATTTAGAAAAGTTAATTTAGGATACCTGGAAATAAATAAAACTCCAGAGAAACACACGGTAAGTAATTATTCACATTCCCTTCAAGTGTGAATCCTTTCCCACTTTCCTGACTCTTGTGTACTTGTGTGAGGATGGTCATGGTCACCACTAAATTTAATACAGTACAAACCTTTAATACATTTTCATCTGTTATATCCTTAATGCCAATTAATTAACAATTTATCATTAACATCTTCAATAGGAACAAACTTGTGTTCGATGCGCCACAACATTAAACATAAATGTAACGCATGTCACTCTTTAGTGTTAAAAAAAAAAACGGCTATGGTCTATGAGACAGAAATACATAATACATACATTTATTAAAAGATAACTTCAGGTCTGTACCACTATGGATCACACTGCCACGTTACTGATTTTTTATACTATTACTATAATTTTCTAAACAAATGCACATTGCAAAGCGTTTCCTTCTACTATGTCCCAGTTGAGAGCAGGAATTGAACAGTGGCAATATAAAACATGAATTGCTTCACATCCTGATATTATCCATACGTCTGCAAGCAGATCCAACCACATGCACTATTTATGAAATGTTCCTAGCGATATTGCAGTGCAGTACCTTAGCGTCCAGGCAACAAGGCCAAGAGATTGCTGAGCACCCTTAATACACTTTGCACATCGTAGGGATTAGGAAGAATATCATTACCTATGTCAGACAATGGGTAGTCTCCTTCAGAGACACCAGACAACAGAATGCAATAAAAGCAGAGCGACAGCATGTGAGCTGCAGTGGTTAAACACATGAAACCACTCACTCAGAAGAAAAGTCCTCCAAAAAAAAAAAGGCAAAATCTGACAGGAATGACAAAGGGGTTGAAGTTTCCAGGTTTACAGAAAGGCAGTTATTAGTCATGCTTTATAATTATTGTACTACAAAACATATTTATTCATCATGACAGCTCGCTAATAATGCGCACAGCAGCTTTTTACCAGGACCCCGTATGAGATTGCTTTGCTTACGGCATTCGTGACCAAGTCTGCTCTGAGAGTACAATGTCTTCAGCTGTCTCTGTCTCGTCAGCAGCAAAGTCAGTAACGCAGCACAGCCGCTGGGTTCTAAACACAAGGGGTGTTTGGTTCTGGGTTAAGGACTCAAAGGTCTCAGTATCTCCTACTGAATCTCGTTTAACACAAAACACAGAGGCAGGAACAAGCAGTTCTAGTGGCTGAAATAGGGATTGAGATGTTCAGTTATGGTAATGCGTAACAATGATAAGATTAATAGAAACACTGTTTGGGATATTTTATGTCATCGAGTGCACGAATTATTTGAATATTTCTAATGGAAGGAGCAAAACAGGAGCGTGTATGCAAAATGTGTTATGTGACTTTTTAGAAGAAGGAAAAAAAAAAAAGCTCATAAGCTTAAAAGTAGTTTAAGAAAAACACTGACACTAAGACCCAAGCGTGTTGAGCATGTAGCAATTTGATTACAAGATCCTAAAAAGATGCAGCACATAATATGGCATGCCTGCTGGACAGAGGTGGGTGAATTGGTGGGAGCATAGAAGAGCATTTATAATCTACAGCATTTACAATTTTAATGCGCAAGTTTTTAATGCAAAATGCATTGAAGTGTATAAAAAAATAGTTCTTTCTGCTAGTTGAAAGACTTTAATGTACATTTTCAGGAAAACAAAAATGTTTAATATGTATATTTCTCAGTGAAACGTGGGTAACTTGTTCGTTCGTTCATTCATATTCTATCTACCACTTATCCTGTACAGGGTCACGCCTGAAGACAATCTTCATATCTTTGAACTGTGGGAAGAAACCCACCAAGCATGTGGAGAACATGCAAACTCCACGCACACAGACCTGAGGTGGGACTCAAACCCTCGAGCTCGACCCTGGAGGTGGTGTGGCCCTAACACTATCTAACCAGGATTCACTACATGCACCTTTATTAAAAGCTTTATTGAAAAGCATATAAAAGCATATAAAAGAGTGATATTATGCCATAAGTCTCAATTAACACTCTAAACTATAAAATAGTGATACCTGATACTGATAACTTGTTTCAATCACATTTCCATGATAGTATAGTGCTGAGATAATGCATATTGAGAATGCATTGTGCAGGTTCTACATTGCAGTTCTCTCACCTCTTGTTACAAGCCAATTACTGTTTAGACATACCTATGTAGTATAGAAGTGGGCGGTCTAGGATAAGGCCAATGCTTATTAGAGGTGTGTGTGTGTGTGTGTGTGTGTCTGTGTGGGGAACAGGTGCAGAGCTCCACTGCGCTTAAGACACAGTGCACACAGACCTGCATTAGCCCTTACAAAAAGTGTTTTTACGCAATGCAAACACAAGGCCTTATGTACAAACACAGTGTATTTGTTGTACACACGCGCGCTCTCTCTCGCTCACTCGCGCGCGCGCCCGTCAGTTCGTCCGTCCGTGCACGGTAAGCTCGCGGACTCGCTCGCGCAGAGCGGAACTGCATTATGACACAGACTTCCCGACGGCAACAATGTATCTCTTTCATTATCAAACCGGCGCGCACGAGCTTTAAAACAGAAAGTTATGAATGCTATTTTGTTAACCTGATCAAAATGACAGGCGTAACCAAGCAATGCGGGATGCGTGCTGAGATGTAGGAAGAGAGCGTTACATAAACACACACATACACACGCGCGCGCAATGCAAAGCAAATCAAGCCGTGTGTAGTGTGATATATATAGTGATATATATATATGTCATACTAACACAGTATATAATACTAACACGAGCGCAGCCTACGCAAACCGCCAAAGAAAACGTCGTTACTCACCGAGTGCTACTGCAGATGTCGTCTCCGCTCAAGACTCATCAAAGTCGCGCTCCATTGAAGCGAACTTCACCGCGCTGTCCGTATGCGTTGCTCTAAAGCGCCGCTGTTTCACGCGAACCGAGCCGCCGCTCAGTGCAGAGCGCGCACCGTGTTTGATCAGCAGCGGCCTACGATCCTGTCGGGAGCGAGCAGCGTGCGGGGAGAAACCCCGTCCTGATTGGCTAAAGCTGCACATAGGAACGCCCACAACCAGGAAATCAAATAGCGTCGTGCTCGGGAGGATGGACTCCGGGAGAACGAATCTGATTGGTCAGAAATATACGAGCATGGCCTACGTCCCAAACTGTGTACAAGCCAAATGGCGTCCGAAAGCCATGCTGTATCCTTCAGAGTCCTCATTCTCACTACACCAGCCACATGGGCACCATTGAGGAATTTAAAAAGGAAAGGAAATTTACCATCAAAGATGTATTATGATCTTTTCTCAAATAGAACACAAAAAATGAAAAAGAAAACAAAAAATCAGGCTGAATGCAGAAAAAAAAACAGATGCGATAAAAAATACTTCTTTAGTCAGTTTACCAAAAAAAAAAAAAAAAAATCCCACAAATCATTCTAGGTCATGTGCCCCTGAAGAGCACAGTAATATGAGTTATGAAAACATTTTAAATGCATGCTATTTTCTTGCTGTCTGTTAACTCTATTTTGGCAAGATGATAAGATGCCATCGCTGCATCAATATAGATTCCATAAACAGTGAAAATCACCAGAATATTAAGTAAAATATTTTGAAGGCCAAGTTTCATAATTTTTCTTACAGATAAATCACGGTGTCCAGGGTCCTCCAGGTACTTTGGTTTCTTCCGACAGTCAAAAGTCATGCAGATTAGGCTAAATGTGGTGTGTTGCCGTTCACAAATGGGGTGTGCCGCCATGCTTTTAATAATGTAATGCACTCACCTCGTCTGGCAACCGCATAGAAAATAGTTCAAATGTCATTTTATATCTCTAAATAAAAAATTGGACACTGAAGGATCACTGAGTATTTTGGGTACAACAACACAAATACTGTATGTGCACCACTGAGAACAGGATGTATAGCCTATTTGTATGTTAAAATTTTACTACAGATGGCATAGCTGATATTTGGTTTGGTTGACAGTACATTAAAATTTGCTAAAGAAATGAAAATTTCACAAGCGTATCTCTAAGCACTACAGAATGATTAGCTATTATACAAGTTAATAAAACGTTATGTTTAGGGTAAAAAACACTAATATTTTAAATTCCAAATTATTGTCCAATTTGTGGTATGCAAGCACAATCAGGGAGGAGTTAGTCTACTTACCAGTCCTGCTATAACTGTATTATTCCTAAAATCAAATCTTCCAGGTTTATTAATGACTGCTCCTTTTGAGGTCACATCTTTTAATAATTTGGAATCTAAAATGCTACAATATTGAACTGAAACATATGCCAAAAACTTGACAGTGTAATAGGCAAATAAAGGTTTCCAGTGGGCTTATTTAAATTAATCGTATGGGAATTTCTGGCTAAACTCCTCACAGTCATACCATTTCGTGGTTTGAGTGCATGTGTGTCTCCCAAAAGTCTACACTATTAGATCTTTACTCTGTGGAGGATGCCCACACTCCCTCAGCAATGCTCTAGTGTAATATAGTTTTTGTGTATGTTACTGCCTTATATCTTTTATACCCTTAATGGGATTTTCATAGTTCTTCCATGAACGTGCCTAAGGCATGCTTTAACTTTAAGAGCTTTTCATTTAATTGATTTTACAGCTTTCTCAATGCATTCCAAATTGCATTAACAGATGGTATATGCACAGAACAATGAGTGATGTAGCATACTACAGTATACAGTATGTTGTAGGCATGTCATTGTTCATATGGAGGCATATTGTATGCTTCACTAAATCACGTTACACAAGCTGATGTGTGTGTTTGTCCATGATGAATGGAAAATATGTACTGCTTAGAGAAAAAGCCTGCACACTGGCCGCACAGTCATTAAAAATTTATTTGCAACATGTATTATTTCCAGATTGGACACTGATTCGTTTTTTCCAGTGAATACGAGATAAGTGAAGAACGTCTGGACATATTAAATGTTTTATCTTTTGGCATGATATAGTTTCAAAGATGTTCCAATGGTCTGGCCAGTCACTGAGACAAAGGAAATCCCTCCAACGTTTTGCTTCCTGATACTTTCTATCTATATTATACAATCTTTTTTACACCATGTTAATGAATTAATGCTCCATTTGAATCTACTTTTAAGCAGGAAAGGAAGCATTTGGTATTCTGACTATAACTGAGGCAATGCATTGATGTGCAAGCCCTGAAAAAAAATCTTTCTTTCTTTTTTTTTTTAAATGGAGATCACTGTTTATTGATTAGTCTGCACGAGGGCATCAAGGGCAAAGAGTATGTGCTTGCAATTGTCAGAGAGGAGGCAAAGTTTGAAAAGTTAGCTTTACCACTTCATCTGATTGTAGCGCCCAATATTTACTAGTCAGAAGATCCCAGGTTCAAACCCCAGCCACCGAGTTGCCACTCTTGAGTGCTTGAGCAAGACCCTTAACCCTCAACTGCTCAGTTGTGCGATGTAAATATATATAAGTTGCGCCTGCCAAATGATGTAAATCAATATGAGCAATCATTTCCCTACACCAAGTTTTTATCTCTGTCTCATAACTTTAGTCTCTTTCTATTTAGCCTACCTAAGATCCACATCTCATCATATCATTAATTTACTAAAGACACTGTTGTACCTCATGTGTCAGCTTCCTTTTTTACACTGATCAAACAGCAGCTGCTTGGATTCAAACATGTCTGTTGTTCATCATAAGAGACGTTGAGATACTGGCTTCAGATATGTTCCCTCAAACACTGTTATAGTCATTCTGTATGGTTAACATCAAATGCTGAGAGAGGTGTAATAATCACAAGCAAAACATGCCATAGTAAGTAAATCAATGGTGGAGTGCTGGTCATAAGCATTAAACAACAGTGTTAGAGAACTGTTAAAATCATAGTCAGGAAAAAAAACATTACTGAAAGCAAACTATTAATAATCGCTAATATATAAATTGACTCTAGTATATTAAACACAACATATTGAGTGTTGACATATTGAAGGCCCGGGGATTAATTCCGAGCTGATGTTCAAACCCCAGACGCTGGATGCAGTTTCAGTCCCAAACCCAGAGAAAATGGGAGGGTTGTGTCAGGAAGGGCATCCAGCATAAAACCTGCGCCAAGCTTGTGTGGTCTGCTGTGGCGACCCATTGCCAGATTTCAATCACCTTTAGCTTTGATTACAGCACACAATGTTTTTGAAACAGATTTTTCACAGTTTGAGTCCTTGAATATGGCTGTGCCATCTGGGGAAAAAATAACTCCATTGGTGTGATTACCTGAATGTAATGGAAGACCAGGTTATCAGCTGACTTAATTTTATTGCCACTTAACCATTCTGAGCCTAGACTTGTCCCTCTGAAGCCACTGCAGCCCATAGTACTGCTTCTAGAGGTTTGTACAGTGGGTACTTTTTCATGATCAGTGCATTGCTTCATGTTCTTCCCTTCTTCCCCTTTTGCACCCATCACTCAATTTGAACTCATCAAACCACCGGACCTTTTCCCATTACTTCAAAATCCAATCTTTATCCTCCTAGCAAACTGAAGCCTTTTTATGATTAGTCTCAGTAACAAGTGGTTTTCTTATGTTCACACAGCTGTTTAGTCCCAATCCTGTGGGTTCTCATCACTTTCTGTGTATGCAAATGCTCTTAATTTCATTAGTAAACTTTTTTTCTTAATAAAGCAGGCCAATAACTTGACCCTTTTAAAACACAGTAGCATCTTTTTCACGATCAGGGGATACATATTTCACCATGGTTGTTTAAAAAACTAGAAGCTACTCACCACATCAGTTAGGGTTAAAAGAATTGTTGCCAGCTGAAACATATTAATCACTGTAGTAATTACCCAGTTAAATGCTCTTAAGTATTTGGTTATTTAAAACCACAGAGTGACTTTTCAGCTGTGTAACTTAACTTTGCTAAAGACATAAAAACTGTTCACAAACATCTCAAACTCTATAGAATCATCACTTTTACAGTATAGTCAACTTAATTATGTACAGTATATCTACCGCAAAAGCTTGACAGTATACAGTAATATGCAAGTACGGTTTTCCATAGGGTTTATTTAAATGGTTATCATAAGGATTATGTGAAGAGTCAGAAAAACTGAATTCAGGAAAATAATCATTAACATACACGAAACCTGTTCTTAATCTGTCTTGCCTGGTTAAATAAAGGTATATAAAAATAAAATAATAAATACAGTATAGTATGTACATGTTTAGATACATAGGGAACCTCTCATGTAAGCAGCAACACCTGGATCCCTCAGTAAAAAAATTTTTTGCAGAATGTTGCAGGATTACCAGAGTTACACATAAGACCTTTAAGAGTCAATCAAAACTTTAGCGTACAGTGGTACATTATGATCAGTGGCAGATAGGAACCTTGGGACAATCGGTAGAAGGCTGATGATCTAATGACAATCAGCAAGATTATTATATCTCATTGGCTAGCAAGTATAATTGGCTACTTCTTTTTAAGTGATGATAATGTATTATCATTTCTGAGCAAAGGGAAGGTCTTGAATTATAGATTTATACCCTGCAAATTGTCAATTGCTAAATGGTTCATGATGAGACATGGAACTCTGATGGTTCCTTGTGCCTAAACACTAGGTTTAGCCAAGTCCTGTTAGAATGATGGACATCCTGCAACGTCAAGATAAGTTACTAGCAAGCATTTTCATAGGATAGGATATTCACATGAGCAAAATTATGTAAAAACCCATACAGGGTTGCAATGCATTGCTCATTTTGAGTTTGCCTTAATGCATGTAATTTGGGGCATTTCTATATATGCCCATGGAAATACTGTAAAACACTAGAATAACAAACCTGAAGCTCTGTAAATTTTTGGCTCTGACACTATTTCTTCATCACTTGCTTTCTTAATTGGTTATTAGAATTGAACATATAGTTATTATTTTGGTTTGCACCTGCCAATGGAATTTTCTAACTACTATAATTTGGTTCTATTTCCCAAAATGAATATAATAACAATAGCCTAATTTAAACCTCCAAGACCCTGACCAGACACTCACTTGTAATACTGTTAATGAATTATATAACTGATATGAATTATGTGTTTGTCTTTAAAAATCCAAATAATCCAAATAATATGTTAATATTTGATTATATCATTAATATGGTGATATCCATGAATCCTGGATTTCCAAAAGCAATAAATGGCCCAATGTATGGCGGTACTTGAACATCACACCCTTATGCCTTCCTCAAATTGTTGCAATTAAGTTGAAAGTCCACAGTCTTATACAAAGCCTTTGTATGCTTTGGCCGTAAAATTTTCCTTCAGCGGAACTAAGAAGCTCAAACCTGTTGCAGCATGAAAGTACACAAAGTGAGTTCCATGAAGAGATGGTGTGTTAAGGTTGGGTTGGAAGGAGTCAAGTGACCTGCAGACATTCAGAGCTGAACACCCCAGGCCTCCACGCCCAACATCAGTGGCTGATCTCACTAATGCTCTTGTGGCTGAATGGGAACAAATGGGCGCAGCAAAAGGGTGAATAAATCGGGAATGGGATGTTTATAAACGTTTATAAATGTGGGCGTGATAGTCAAGTCTCTACACACTTTTAGTGTACATTCTAACATGAGCAGATGTATATTATTGGTGTCAAATAGGAGATTTGCATTGAGTAGCTGCTTTATGGAGCTGCTCAGCACACAACCTTTCCTCTGAAGGGTCCACAAGTTTCTTAAGCCATGTCCTTTTTTTCCTGTACTGCTAAATCTACTCTCGGGCATAGTTACCATGAAAAGAAATGGGACTGGGACTGACTGTAAAGCAGATTGTGTACTATGCTGAGATAAGGTATTGAGGAAACCACTGCATTCTCCCAGAGAGCCATAAGAGCACTCCTGGAGGGCTAGTTTTATAATATCCTTGACTGATGTTGGTGCTGACAGCTCTGGCAGAAAAGGAGTGGTGACAGTGATGGTTGTCTCTGTAGAGGAAGAAGGAGGCTGAAATACTTGTTTTAAACTGTTGCACATTATTCTCAAGGGGCTTCACATGTTGGGCCACAGTTGTGTTTGTTGTTGCTTGACTGACTGGCTTTTAGAGGTGACAAGTTGTCAGAGAAAATGCGTAAATCTTCGTGATTTAATAAGCCTAACCGTCACCTGGGAATAACAGGTGTGGTGTGGGAGAGAGAGAGAAAGAGAGAATACTTCTGGTGTTTAATGACGAAACAAAACCAGTTTCATGCAAATTGTTCTAAAAGTTAGGTTTCTTCATTTAACGAGTTGCATGACTTGATAATAATGTCACCTTTGTGCCTTTTATAACATTGCCTGTGAAACAGAACATACTTGGGTACACTCTATTTTCGTTCATAATGCATCACGAATGGTCGTTTAGCACGCCGTTAAACTTGACTTTGAGTAATTCTGTGCCATTTGTGTCCCCATGACTTAATGAAGTATATTTTGTGTATACTTGAACAAACCTTGATTCCAGAGCCTTTTTCTTATATGGTTAATCCACCTCAAATCCACACAATAAACCCTCAAGGTGAATTAAATTTACAATCAATAAACAGTATGAAATCTGCCATTTTCACACTACTTGTCAGCTCAGCCACTCCCGTTGCTCTTTTGCTGTTATCTATTTATAGATGATGACATCGACAAGTAGGCTGATGCCAAACTACCCATATATGTGCCTTGCTGCACTAAGTCAGTAAACCCTACTATAGTAGACATTGGACTAGGAGAAAGAAACTGAACTACTTTAGTAGGTGCTGGGTCGTGAATAGGTGTTTCTGTACCCCCACTATATATGGTCCCGAATGGGTTCATTTACATTTTTTTCCCCGCGTATTGAAATGATTGACTGATGCAGTAAAATATAACATGTCTACCCTGTTATGCCTAATTATAGAGTAAACTCATAATGTAGTGATGTAATGAACAAATTAAGTTAAGTAGAAAAAGAACAGAGAGGAAGAAAGAAAAAAGTGTCAGGCCATAGTTTAAAACAAAAGACAGCACACAGGAAGAAAACAGGAGAGAAAAACAGGCAGTTGAAGGCCAGTACCTTGTGCCACTCCTCTGTCCCTGAATTAGAAAATGCCCAATGTCCAGGGCCCTGTAGGTTAGAATTGCTGAGGGTTGAATGCTAATAGAAATATTGACATACGCTATACTGTATATACACAAGTGCCCATGGAAAGGCCAATGGTCAACCCTTAAATGGGCTCAAGCACAACAATTTACAATAAAATTTATATGAATTTACATGATAAATAAATGTATCATTATTATTAAAACAACTTATCACCTGATACTCCCCTGTTGTTATGAAAATGGTGCGATTGATTTTCACTTAGCCAATCACATTACCAATGAACGTGGCTAGAGATGAGCTTGTGTTCAGCTAAATGAAACCATATGCACATAATATATTAAAAACTATACATGCTCCACAATGGAAAAAAGGAACACCATTCACTTCACTAAGAGAAAACTGTTCTAAAGGATGGACCCCACGGACATTATCAGAGAGTTTGCTGCAAGATGTCAGGTGGACCTAACCGCTAATCAGCAAGACATCACAAGTCATAAAATAAGCCATATGTATATTTGTAAGCTACTGTATATTATTATTATTATTATTAGTAGTAGTAGTAGTAGTAGTAGTATATTTAAATTATACATAGGTAGAAAGTCTTATACTTTTGGAAGATGATGAGTACATTTTAATTAACATTTTCTGACTTAATGCAGGAATTAAATACAGGAATTTCTTCAATTAGTGTTTGATTTTACTATCCTCTAATCATCATTCATTGTCCATCTTTTCAGTCCTTGTTTTGCTTTAAGGTAAAAAAAAAAAAGATGAATATGTCCTAGGGTTACCTAACCCTAACCCAAGGTAAAGACTTTACCTTTGTGCTTTATAATCATATTGAGTATAGGTATGCAAAACAGAGCCTGGCCTGGGTTTGTGTGTCTGCGTGTCACTACGCTAAGAACTTTTTTGCACTAGTTTAAAATGTGTCTTTTTGCACCCAGTCTAAAAAATGTCCACTTGTTTCTAATTCCCAATGACTGGCCTGTAGTTCCTTAACTTTTTCTTTTTAAACCTGGGCTTTGACCCTTTTTTTTTTTTTTTTTACCCATTTATTAATTTGGTGGGTATACATTACCTGTCCCCCATCATTTGACTGCTATAATATATACAGTAGGAGACTGGCTATATATTATTTTAATGATTTTGCACAAAACCTGAGAAAAATGGAATTGGAATGTTTTCCATTTTCCAGTGGAATAATTGGAACTATATAGTGCACAGTACAGTATTGTGCAAAACTCTTTAGCCACCCATCGTTTCTTTATATTAAATTAAATGAAACCATGTAGATTAAATTAAAGAAATGGGAACAAATGTTTTACTGCAACTTTAAAAGTGTCTAAAGGAACAATTAAAATATTGTTTATTTAACAACAGCAACCTCATTTCCCTTTTCATCTGTTCCCACTTCTCAGGATTCAGCATCATCAGTATCCTAATCACCGGCCTGATCATCTGTCATTATCTGCACCTGTTTCTCACAGGTGCATGCCTTAAGCTAGATGTTTATTAATGCTTGAATGATTCTTAGGTCAGTATGTGGATTAAAAAAAAAAAAAAACATTTTGCTGAAACTTGTCAGGTACAGGTGCTGAACTGAAAATGAGAGCAAAAAACTTGCCAAAAATTAGAGCCAAAAAAAGTCCTTCATGAAGCCTGGTTAACTATTTCTTAAGACTATGTTTAATATAAGAAAGTCTAGCTTGTTGGAGGCAAAATATGAGCAAATAAGGAGTGGCTCAAGACTTTTGCTAGTTGCTTATACAGTATATCCCACTGCCACACTAACCGGGCAGCTACTAATAATGTTAACCATCAGGCAGTGTCAGGATGTACTAACCTCGGTGACCAGAAGACGTAGCTTTAGCGATTAGCCCAATGTAGCGTGGATGGTAAAC
>JAQMYJ010000036.1:23483951-23494871 GCA_030014305.1 Clarias laeviceps | reverse complement strand
TAGCCTGAACCAACATGGGCGAACTCAATGACTGAGCGAAGTGTGTTGTTTGTTTACTCCTTTTATGCTTCCTGGTTGGCGACCGCATTACTTCCGGGTCCTAGTGCCGGTCGCGGACCGAGTGTGCATGACAGGCAGAGCAGAAAAGAACATGTGTTGCATCCAGTCTCTGTCAGAGGCACCGTTAATCTGTCTGGCCAATTTGCTAGAAAAAAGTATAGTGAATAGTGGAAATTATTTTTATTTGTATTTCTTTAAAACACGTTTTTTTCTCTATGTGAAAATATTTGCATTTGTATCTTTGAGTTTTACAGTAAATATGAGGAGGTGTTCTATTTCATTCCAGCACTATAAAAAGTTGAGTGTGCCCATTACAACAACAAAAACATGGCATCATACTTTTCATTGATACAATTTTTTAATGCCCAGTGAAAAGACACATGCCAAATTATATGCCTGGTCATGCATCTGAAAAACAACTTTGCCAAAAAGAGCACATTCTTGTGCCGTTCCTCCTGCCAAGTATGAGTGACATCATTTTAAAATAAAAATATTTTGGAACAAAACCTCAGTGGCATAGTGGCAGGGACCACAGAGTGCTGAAGCGTGGAGCGTGTAAATTGTCTGGCTTCAGTTATAAAACAATCAGCTTCAAGCTGCCTCTGGAAAGAGCAAAACAATATGAGTTTCCACAGCTGAGCAGCAATGTTAGGCGTGTGCACTGTCAGGCGTAACGCTCACTGCCATTGGACTGTAGTGCAGTAGAGACATGTCCTCTGGAGTGATAAATCACACTTCACTGTCAGGGTTTGTCCAGATCAACATTCCCTGCCTAAGTGCTAACTGTAAAGTATTAGACAAGAAGAACTAATAACTTAATACTGTAATTCATTTGTTTTTCTTTTTTATTTAAGGCTCTTTTGGTTAATTTACTGTATATTAAATAATGAACAACACCACAATATACAACTTTTAGACACAATAAAAAATAAGTTCTTATATTTCTTATATATTTTTTTAATTTTTAAAAATATTTTGTTCTAATTTCTTATGTTTCAGCTAAACTTACTCTTATTTTATTCCACTATTTATTTCTTGTTAATTGTTTTAAAATTTTTAAGGTCATGGGCAGTCGTACAAGCATTTCACTGCATATCGTACTGTGTATGACTGTGTATGTGACAAAAATTTTTGGATTCAAAATATTCTTTGTGAGAAAGCACAATGAATTAACTCGTTACAGACCCCCTTTTAGCATTTTTGTGATTTTCTCCATGGTGTCTGAATAAACATGCTGTTCAATGCAACAACAACATTTAACTCCACCTTCACGGGGTGGTATCTGTCATGAGTCACCACCCCACATTTTATCATATTTTGCATCCAAAAATATGATAAAAATAATTTTCTGGTTATTTATAATGTAATCTTGAGAAATAGTTCTCCAGGCTTCCTCCAGGCTTGTGGTTTGTTAAGCTACACAGTGACCTATGAATCATTCAAGCATAAAAAAGTTTAACTTAAGGCATGAACCGGTGAGAAACAGATGCAGATGATGACACATGATCAGGCCAGTGATTAGTATACTGGTGAGGCTAAATGCTGAGTGGTTGGAACAGACGAGAGGGGAAATGAGGTTGCTGCTGTGGTTGTTCCATAAACAGACAATATTTAAATAGTATCTTTAGGCACTTTGCTGCCTGTCACAGTAAAACATTTGTTCCCATTTCTTTAATTTAATCTCACTCATCACTTACTCACTCATCTTCTATACCGCTTTATCCTGTATTCAGGGTCGGGGGGACCTGGAGCCTATCCAAGGAGGCTTAGGGCACGAGGCAGGGTACACCCTAGACAGGGTGCCAATCCATCGCATGGCACACACACACATACATACACACACTATGGGCAATTTGGGAACGCCAATTAGCCTAACCTGCATATCTTTGGACTGTGGAAGGAAACCGGAGTACCCGGAGGAAACCCACCAATCACACTGAGAACATGCAAACTCCATGCACACAGAGACGGGAATCGACCCCGGACCCTGGAGGTGCAAGGCGACAGTGCTAACCACTACACCACCATGCCGCCCTTTAATTTAATCTACATGATTTAATTAAATTTAATATGATGAAATGATGGCTGGCTCAAGACTTTTGTACAGTAGTGTACACTCAAATTAATTATGGAAATTGATTACTGCAAAGCATTTAGGTTTAAAATTTGATTACGTTGAGTATAGCAAGCTTATAAGGATTGAAGTTTACTCATCATATTCTTGGTTACACTTAAGATTTATGAATGGATTAAGTTAGTTTTAAAACTATATAATGTTTAGTACAAAACATCTCTCTGACTCTTAAAAACCACTTTATTCATGGGCAGTTTAGCTTACACTCAACATTAGAAGCTATAAGTACATTAAAACACATGTAGAACAATTCAAAAAGAGGTTTAGTCCATGCTAATCTAATTTTATTTAAGTAATTAAGAATTGTGCCTTCAAAGTGAGTTGAGTCCTGTAAAAATATTCAGTGCTTATAATCTAATGCCAATAAGTTATTATGTCATTTAAATTTAGAGCATTCGAGTAATGATTACTTATCAGCTTAGATAATAATACTTTATTATGTTTTTTAAGTGTTTTACACTGAAATTGACTAATTAAAAAAGGAAACAACATCAAAAGTATAGCCTTTGATTAAGGGCAGAGTCAGCGAGAATATAAGGTAGATGGTTCTTTTATTGCAAAGTTTTTTAAATCAAACATAAATGTGAATAGTACATTGAAATAAGAAAAAGGCAAATAAAACATTACTCAAATTTGATTATACTACAACCAGTGCAGATTATGAGATGGAAAAGTGTGTTTTCATGTGCTCAGAGACATATTGCAGATATTAGTATAATAGTTCTCATGTTTACAAAGTCAGATTCCTACAAAAATAGTTGAGAGCAGAGTGGAAGAATGTGACTGCTCCAGAAAGGACTGATCTCAACCTCAATGAACACTTTTGTCATTAATAATAAATTGCGAAATAAGGGTAAAATTACCCATTTAAAATTTTTCCATCATAAATGCGTCCTCCTTCACTTTCCGCAAATGGACTCAGAGGAAAGTGGCTCATTTGTTAAATGTGAAGGCAATAGCCATTTGCACAGCTATCAGTTATATATGCGTGTCATTTAAAGAGAGCACTTAGCATCACAGGAGACAGTGATCATCAAATCATCACAAAGATCCAAATTGAAGGTGCGGAATTTCAACACACAATGTCTCAAATATAGTACATCATTTGTATGTTTACAGTGTTTAACAGATGCTGTTATTCAGATTGACATTATCATCTGCATATGTACTGTATACACCTGATATATCCAGATATATGATTAATTGTAAACTAAGGTCAGAAGGCATTGTCACAATCATTATCTTCTTGTCCTGTGGTCATCAGTGTGTAATGCAAACACACTGTAATTACAATACAACAATTGTAATAAACACAGTGTAATTACACTAATATCATAAATTCACAAGCAGGCCTGTTGAAGGCTGTGTCACAGAAACGCCAGGCTCCGCCCTCACCCAATCACCCGAATTCTAATCACACACACCTGAAGCTCATCACCAACACTACACAAATACACCGCACTTCCCTTCACTCGGTGTCTGGTATCCTATACGGACAGGATTCCATGAGCTACGTTTCTATGCGATCTTCCCACACCTCTTTTCCTACCCTCTCGTCTCGTCTGTCCACCTACCTCCGTGTTGTGTTTATTATTCCTCCAGTCTGTGGTTATCCGTCCTCCAGCTCCAGCTCCATCACAGTTAAGACATTCCGGTTCAATATCTTTATTTATCCATTCATCCACATTGCCCGGTTGGGTTTTCTACATCTTTGTCTGTGGAATCTGTCATTCCGTAACAGGCTGTCCTAAGCACTTGCAGGTGGTACAGAAATCAGGTGAGTTAGATCCAGTGACTCTAAACTGGGAACTTGCCTATATTTTTTTCTCTGTGAGTCCTAAAAAGATATGAGGGGTGTTCAAGTCAAACCAGGACTTTTGTGCAGGATAACAGAAAGTTATCTAATGAACTATACAACTAATGCACTATTCCAGCAGTTCACTAGTGCTTGGATACCATTAAGGTAGAACATTTTCTCAGTACAGTTTAGCCAAGATTGGACTGCCGGCTTCACATCATAATCAAATGCTAGCCTCACAGGAACTCCTTTAATGGGACTTTCCTTTAATAAAAAAACAGGATGGATTGATCAGCAATAATGTTCTGTTTTTCAATGCAGGTCAATGCATGACCTCATACTGGGCACTGCACAACTTACACATTACAGGAACTCACCTGGGAGTAATTGCCTCATCCCCTGCACAGTCCTGACCTTGGTCCAAGCCATTCCACATGTTTGGGTCATTAAAGGAGTTCCTGGGAGGCCAACGTTTCTGATGTGAAGCAGGCTGTTCAATCATGGCTCTGATGTATTGAAAAAACTCACATAACTGTGTTCTGTTATTCTGCACAATTAAAAGTCCCAGTTTGACTTGAAAGCCCCTCCTATTTTGGATGGTAACACTGATACAGAATGTCATTCATATCTGTCTGTCGGTGTTGAAGATCTTCTTGGCTACAGTACCTTCAATTTTCTCACAACAAATCACATAAATATTGATAGTCATGTAGGTGTTCAGCTATAATATTTATTGGAACTCTGAACTGAACACGACTTTGCTCAGGCACAAAAACAGAGCTGTGGGCCTGTTTGTAAAGATTGTGAGTCTGTTTATATGCATTGGATGACTCATTCTTTTGGTCCCTAGGAATATGGTAATAATGAAGATCTGGCAGCTAGCGGCGACTCCTATTTAGCAAACAGAACCACCAGAGGGGTGCCAGAAGTGGCAAAAATGGGCAAAAACAAAAGGCATGGGTGCCCTTCAATTTCATTTGCTTCCCGGAGTACAAATTGTCACAGAGCTGGCACAGAATAGTAATTTTCTCTGTCATAAACATCACACCATTTAGCAGAGTAAATGAACTGCACGGCTTACATCTGAGTAACAATTTAGACGTACCTTTGCTCGGCAAAGGAGTTCACGCTCTATCAAACATGTTGTCAATGAAATCTTAAGAGCGCAAGTAAGCAGTGCATAAAACACTGAGAGAGTCACCCCGAGGAGACAGATGGACGATGAGACATTTGGAGTATAGCCCTCTGAATCCATGTCCAAAATGACACCAGAGAATTCCAGGCTGCTTTGATCAAAGGAACCTGCTCAGACTCCTCATACTTAAACCATCACTTTTTAAAAAAAATATATTTAAGGTTATGTAACATGTATCTATAACATTATCTAGATGAATTTGGGATAATTGGTAGTCAAATTAATACAGGTACATGTATATGTATGTCTGTATGTCTGTATTTATCTATGTATGTATGTATATATGTGTGTATGTATGTATGTGTGTATGCATGTATGTATGTATGTACGTACAGTGGAGTCCAAAAGCTTGTAACCACATTTAAAAGCTGTTTTTTTGCCATTGAATATAATGAAATATAGAAATAATCAGAAGATTGTAGAAAAATGAAAACTATTTAAATCAAACAGTTATACATATGCTTCAAGGTTCTACACTATTTCTATGGCCCTATTTAAAAGTAAGCAATTTTTTTGATTACTGAGCACATTGACTGCTTGCACAAAGGTTTAATTTGCCTCATACCTAATCTCTTCTCTAGAAGCATGTGTTCAGATGTCATCTGATCTAAAAATGTATCCTACTCGTCAGGTTTTGCACAAATGTAGGGAGTCAGTGCCAGCTTAAGCAAACACCGTCGTTGGCAGCTAAATAAGCTGGCGCCTCATCCTGTGCTGTCTAGAAAACTAGCAGGCCACTGTACAAGGTCACACTTTGAACGTCCACCCAAAGATGCCTTGGCTGGAGATTGCAGGTGTTAGTGTTGAGACCTTATTATGGCCATGTGTCACTTTTACGTCACCACAAAGCAGGGGTATAAAATGGTATCATCCATGGTGTTCTCTCCTCAGAGGTATGTGGATTTTTAACCAACCATTCATGTCAATTTTGCAACTAAGAGCAAATTTTTAATTCCAATATAGAGCCTTTTTTTAGAAGCTCAGTCATACTAAAAAAAAGATACAGTACCAGTCAAAAGTTTGGACACACCATTCAAATGGAATTAGAAGACCATGGAATTCGAAGGTGTATCCCAACTGCTGGCTTGTAGTGTACACATTATCATCTTGATGTTACTGAGACATAACAGAAGTACATTCAGATGATATTGTAATGGGACAGTGGTAGCTCAGCAAGGCTCTGGGTTATTTGATCAGAAGGTCAGCAGGTCAAGGCCCAGCTCCACCATGCTGCCTTAAGCAAGGCCCTTAACCCTGTCTGCTCCAGAGGTGCTCTATTATGGCTGACCCTGCGCTCTGACCCCAGCCCCAAAGCTGTGATATGCAAAGAAAGAATTTAATTGTACAATAATTTATATATGATAAATAAAGACTTAAAATTTAAGCTTAATGTAAGCCTGGAATATGTCATAATAACTTGACATCGAAATTGATTTCAGCAGGCTTTACCACAGCTGACATGATTTAAAGTAAGCCTTTATTAATGTTTATGTAGGATTATGTCAACTGTCATGAAAAACTTTGCCCAGTGGGCACAACCTTAAAATTACAAGTCATACTTCAAAACAGTGACAAGTTCAAATGAATATTATTGTTGATTACGGAGTATTGACAATTTTTGTACACTGGCAAAAAATAACAGCAATATGTCCTTATATAAGATTATTAAAATAAATGAAGGTGGCATTTACTCAAATTGAACAGATCCTCAAATTAATTTTGTGCACAAACGAAATGAACAAAACGAAGTGATGCTAAAGAAAACATTCATAACTCTATTGCAAATGTGTGGGTAATAAAACTATCTGCATAAACTGCACTTTATATGAGAACAGCATGTCAAACATTGTTGTTTTTCAGTGGACGCAAACACAAACCAGTACTGCAATTCATTATTAAAGCCTCAACCCGCAAACACGATCGTGCCATGATCTGCTTTCGATCAGCTTTATTTGATCAGTATGTTGCGGTTAATCTTCAGCCAGATCAAGTGTGAGTATGTAACTAGTTCCTACAGTTGAAGCCGTCCGCTTTACAATTATTTCCCTCATAGATGGTTTGTGAGGAAATCCTACTGGAATGTACTGGCAGCCAAGAAAATAGATACTCAATGCTACACTATATAATCTCCATATAATCGCTCAATGATGACAAGGACAAACTCTTGCAAGATGGATCCACCTATTCCAGTTTGGAATTCAGGAACAAGAAAAGATCATGGGACGTGCGGTGTTCATTCCTGAGGACTAATGAGTACCATGTTGCTGCAGAAACATAAAGACATGGCATGGTATAAAAGCTGAGTGATTTTATCAAAAGCATTCCATTGTGTACCACTGTCTTGGCCTCATCCATCTCTAGACACTCCCTCCTAGGTCTGAAAGCTTACAGATGTTGTTTGCTGGGATGAATATGTGTTAACTCTTATGGTTAGGTTCATGTCATTCTAAAACCTAACCTATAAATAAAACATACGATGCTATGCAGTTAAACCAGGTTTCCTACTATATACAGTATAAAGAATGGTAAATAAATAAACAAGAATATGACTAGTTTTGATCATAATCAGAACTGGTCCTTGCTCTTGTTCTTAGTTTGTCATAGCTGTTCATACTGTAGCTGTGCTCACTCTACTCTACTGTTTAAACATACAGAAGTGTGCAGTAAACTCCAGCTCATCCATTAAACTAAGTGTGCTTGTTTTATTGGAAAAAACAGGACCACTGGGTGTGTATATATATAAAACTGTTTATTGTGAAACTTACAGCAGGAACTTTGTTATGTACAAGTCCAGACATGAAGCTACTACGACAGCAAAAAAAAAAAGAAAAAAAAAAGTGCCGTCTAAGAGACACCTAATCCATTTAAACCATTTCTTTTTTGTAAGGGAAAAATAATGTGCTATCATAATATGACAAATGAAAATGAAATATTCTTTTTGTTTCTTTGCCTTGAGTCTTAAAAGGGTTTCATTTAACATATAAGGTTGGGTGTAATGTTTTCCATTACATTTCCTTTATGCAGAAGAAATTTATTTTGCAAAATCTTGTGACATTTAGTCTCCTGAGTTTTATAGATGTTCCTTGAATATCTTTCTTCAATAGGAAAAATGCATGTGTCAAAGCAGTAGGAATACCCCCTGGATGTGAGACCTATCCATCTCAGATCACAAACACACACATTCAGAGCCTTACAACAAAACATACTGGCATGTTCTTGGACAGGGCGAGGAACCCAGAGGAAACTCTCAACGTTTTATAATAAATTGATATAAACAATATATAAATGAGCTTTAGTTCAGAAGTTTCTAAGCAAGAACAATATTCACTATTACAACTGCCTCCAATCTCCTTCCATATCTACTGAGAGTTGGATCCTCACAGTCACGATGTTAACCCTTCATGCATGTCTGTCTTGCCCGTCTTACTTGGCCATTTTTTTCTAGATGTATCTTTTATTACTCTTTAAGATGTCATGTCTTCTTTAAATCAAATCTTGAGACAAAGATAAAATGTCAAGGTAAAATGTCCATAGTGTTTTGAATTCCTGTCTTGTTGCATGATACAGTGGTGGCCAAATGTATTAAGACAGCATTCTGTATACCAGTTATTATAAACTGGCTATGTGACAATGGTATTTAGCTTCTGGAGCCATGGTCTGTGTCATCTCTAGACCTAAACCCAATAGAAAACTGAAAAATCAAGATGAAGAGTGCAGTAGCAGTCTTCTGTAGAAACTGTCTTCTGTACTTGACCTCTGGAAGCGAGCAGACATGGACTGAGTCACACAAGATTACTGCAGAAGTAAAATAATGGACTTCATACTAATATTGATTATTGTATAGCAATTTCATTTAAATAGATTTCGAATTCAGTCCTAATTACAGTAGGTCCTGCAACAGAATATACCACTACACTGTACATACATATTAATTTGCACTCCTAGTACACTGTGTGTGTATCCACATGTACTTATAGTTCCAGTCAAACGTTTGGACACATGTTTGGATTTATTTTCTACATTTGGAATTTTTTCAAAACTATAAAATAACACATATAGAATTAGGTAATTAAGCAGCAACAACAACAACAACAACACCTGTTAGTTGTAATTTCAAGACACGAAGGTCAGCAGTTTTGGAACAGTTATTATGCAAACAGTATTGTCAAGTGCATTTGTAAAACCCCATGATGAAAGCACCATGAGGAAAGCAAGACCAAAACTTACCTCTACTGCAGACTAGAAGTTCGTTTAGAGTTACCAGCCTCAAAAATCACCAACTAACAAACAGCACCTCAGATTAGAGGCATTATGAAAGCTTTACAGAGCATAAGTAGCAGACACATCTCAACATCACGTTTTTAAAGGAAATTTTTGCATATTTTGGATGCCTTCAGCATTGTTCTGCAGTGTAGAATGAAATAAAAATCAGGAAAGATCATAAAATTTGAAGGTGTGTCCAAACATTTGACTGGTAGTGTACAGTATATGGTCTCTCAAGTATTCATTAGGTTACACAACACATCAGAATGGAAGAAGCCCAACAACAAAATTGCAGTAAGAAACACTCTGCACACCTCATTTTACCCTTGTCATAGCACTCCAGATTTATTTCCACAGAACAAAGATTGCTCTATTAAACTGTTGTTAATTATCATAAACAGCAATAGACACGTCTAAGAAAACAGACAGAGCAATTTTATGGTTCATTGAAAGTGTACTCATATGTTCTTAGATTTATTTATTGCATGCATATGTCTTGGCTACGTCCGAAACAGCAAATTAATGTTAATGAGTGAATAAACTTCAGTCTAAATGAAATCAGTTCAGTCCTGCTATATTTTAAAAGTCCTCTGTAGCCAGTCTGATTCCCCTTCAGTGGCTCATAGACAGATACAGAAAGGACAAGCATGTCATTCGTCCTTCATCCATCTCCTGTGTCCCAAAAACCTTTCTGGAAAATCCGTGGTGAAAATGCAACAGTGTCACAAGTCAGGAACGAGTGTGTGCTGGTCCTCATCAAGGTCTGTCATTAAAGGATATAGTTTAACATGAACACTCATGCCTGCAAATTTTACAAGCTGTTTCCACACCCATTTCACGAACGCATGCACACACACGCGTGCACACACAAACACTCACACACTCATGTTCAGAACCAATATACAGACTTGGCACGCATCTCCCGCAGCCCGGAAAGTAAGCCTGCATGAAAGGTTAACCTCAGGAATGAGAAACATCTCCAAATGAAGCCATAACACTCTTTTGTTAGGCACTTTATTCTTGTTATGGAGGACTAATTACAAAGAAAATTCTCTACTGAAATTTCTACAGGAAAAAGGGAAGAAATCTGAAAGATCCCCAAGCCCTAGTCCATCAGCAATACCATCATGTAGCTGTAGGTTACTGAGTTCAAATGACAAGGATAACAAATGGTTTTAATAAGGTGATCACCTCATGGCCTTTTACTGAACAAGGCAAAGAAAAAGGCTTTGAGTCTTACAACAGGTGTGTATATCAGCTTGGACAGAGTAGCTGTATTGTGTGTTATGGTGTTGTTCTGGTGTTACTCAGGAAACAGAAATCGAACATACTTGAATGTCATGTCTGTATGATCCAACTATTGCTGCTTCTCAGGTGCAGGTATGTGTCACGCTCTCAGCGCTCCGCGCTGATCAAAGACCGCGCCGTTCATTTGACAGTTCCATTCCCACGCTGTCAGGCTCTCATCAC
>JAQMYJ010000036.1:23470308-23483851 GCA_030014305.1 Clarias laeviceps | reverse complement strand
AAAAGTCACCCGCGTCCTGCTTCTGCACCTGCTTCTGGATCCATCCACCAAGACCGAAAGCTTCAAACCCCTGACAGTATGTATGTGTGTGTTTTAGGTGGTGGAGTGATCGAACTGTCATCAGGGAAAAAAATATCTATTGATATGGTAACCTGGTCATTCAGTACATTCAGGTCATCAGCTGACTTAATTTTGTTGCTGAGCCTAGACCTGTCCAAATGAAACAACCTCAGATCATAACACTGCTTCCACTATGCATGATGGGTGCATCACTTCCTTACTTATCCTGACACACCCTTCACTCTGGAATAGGGTCGATCAGAATTCATCGGACCACATGACCTTTTAGCGTTGCTTCACTATCCTTTCAGTTTTTAATAATGCATTGGGCAGTTATTTGGCATTCTGGGCAACCTTTGCATACTTACCTGTTTCCTTTGCATACTGTAGGCCAATGATATGGCCCTTCTGAAATGACAATATTTATTTATTTATTTATTTGACTTTGCAAGGCATAAAACTTGATCAGATTTTTTTTTTGTCAGAACAATTAGCAATAAGGTGGTGTGATTGTGGGCCTAAAATGTTTTATTCCTTTTCCACCACAGAAAAACATTATAAGTGATAATCATTTACATTATGTTATTTTCCCTCCTCTTTCTGAAACATAATACCTGCCAAAAATTACTCAATTATGTAGCGCCTCCATCATGTAAATCCTACACCTGTGTTTGAGCTGTTACTATAGAAACAAATACATTTTGAGCAAGTCCTTTAATACAATCCTGCTATTTGATATGTAATCTATGGTTAAAGCTGCTGTTATAGAAATTTAATTACTATCTAATTAGTAACCAAGCAAATCTGACAATACAACAACACTGTGGTTTTCACTTTCACTGTGGTTTTAAGCTTAGAGGCAGCTTAGAAGTAACCCTATGTTTTTTTATTAGTTAAATGCTAAACCAAACCTTAATCTCCTTTAAAGTAAAAAAAGCAATGTTACAATTGCACACTAGGATTGTTGAAATATGATGGGCCCAGAATGTTATGCTTACTGGGACTCCTGTTTTGGTAAAATGCTGTCTAAAATGATTGAATAAGGTAAAGATACAGTATATACAGTCATTGTTAAGGTGTTAAGCACCTTGAGATGACAGTCATAATAAATTACGGGTACTACTGCTCCTGCCACTGCTACTACTGTTCCTGCCACTATTTCTACTACAACTGCTACTACTACTACTAATACTAATAATAATAATAATAACAATAATAACAAAAAGAAGAAGAAAGTTGATGTTGTTTCTTTTCCTGTTATTAAATCCTAGCATTCTTAAAGAAATGAAAGAAAGTCTTGTCAGAGTTCAAACCACATAATCTGGAACCCGGACCACACACACCACAACAATTAAACATGACGTCCAGCACACAAGCTATGCGTTACTGAGATGTATTGCAGGAGCTCCAAGAACTGGCATTATGGCTTTTTTAGGAAAGTGAAAACTTGCACTATGTGGAGATTTACATTAGCTAGAGAGCATTTGTTTTCACACCATGCATTTCCCTGGAGACGAAAGCAATGTCACTTCATCAGTGTCAAATACAATGGCTCCAGAGCAGGACAAGAGCAAAATGAATATTTATAACAGTCAAAACAAATCTCCCAACAGCAGCCAAACTATGCTAGACTCTAGATTTGAGTCTAGAGGTACTGTAATGTTATGTCTCCTTGAATACACAGAAGCGAGGTGTTAATTTAAGGAATTAAGCCAGGGATAACATTTGGGGTTATATTACGCTCCAATTGACTAGGATATGACTTTGCCAGGAAATTATGAACAGAAGCAATACATTATTTCAGCATATTGGCTTTTAATCCTTTGATGTGATGACACTTTTTGATGCAGCTGATTTAAAACATTAGCACTATAAAGTGATGACAGAAGAGAAAAACAAGGAAAAAGAACAAGAGAAGAAATGCTGGAAATTGCCTATGCTTTCTTCCTCAGATAAATGGTGAAGTCTGTGAAATTGTCTTTCACAATAAAAGAAAATGTAGCATAAGTAAAGTATAGAGGAATACAAGTGCGATCTAAATCATACAGTAGAAATGGTAGAATGGTCCCAGTTTTTAACTGGAAATTAACTGGAAAGCAAATATTATTATATAATATTCACAGATTATATATATATATATTTTCCTGAAATTGAAACTTCCAGTTTAAAAATAGTTTTATTTGAATTTTCGAAATGAACTTTGAGTGGTTGATATACTGTAAATATTAGACCAGTACTGTTAGCAAATTCAGCGTTTGTGCTAGACTGGTTGTGTTGCTGTTTCAGCAGATCGAGATCGGATCTTTAGTCTTTCTCTTGTAGTATTGGCCACAAAAGACTAAACTCCCAGAGGAGATTTGAGAAGCTCTGAGACAGAATGAGTCCAAAGTGACACTTTCTCACTAAAGGTCTATGTGACACACACTATACAGACATCTCCTATAAGGCCAGTGGTCCAAGGCAGATTTCTCCTTCTAGTGAATTCCTTCAAGTCATTAATTTATACAAGGAATAAAATACTATATAAAAGGGTGCTCTGTTATCAAAGTAAAAAAAAGCAATCATGTCCAATTTTAAGCAGAGTTAAGGTTTTTACAGAGGTAAATTTCATGAGTGATTTTTTTGCAAGTCAAGAATTTTTTTTTAACAATAACCTCGTAATAGGACTTTTCGCATTAACAACTTATTTGTTAAATTTTTTCACCCCTGGTCGATTTTTGCCGAATTTTCTGACACTTCAACAATCACAATATAGCTTGGTGGAATGTCTCTCAAAAACATTCAACAAGTCAACCAGCTAATGAAGTTATTATAGGATAAAAAAAGACAAAATTACAAAGACCATGTGCAGAGTGGAAACTGAGCATACTAATTTAATTAGTTCCGGAGGTGAGTTCTTACGGCGAAATTTTGGATTGCGAAATGTATTTTCCCAAAGAAAATAACGTAAATGCAAATAATCCGTTCTAGCCACTCATAAAAATATTACCAATATTACCAATTTTCTACACTAATATTAATTATATTTTGGCAAATAAAAACAATCAAAACATTTTAAAAAGACATGTAAATTAAATAAAATAAGAAATAAATAGACATTAAACCTCACTTAACTTTAATTCATGATTCCTTTTGCCACTGGCTGCTTTTAAAACAAAACTGAAAATAGCCCACTTTTCTTCTTGCTACTGCTTTTGATAATATCCTTGAGACCGATGGTGCTATGTCTTCACTAAACACTAAATCTTGCACAAAATGCAAAAAATAACAAAAAAAAAAACTTTGCTTGGCATTCCACCAACAAAAAAAAATTTTGATCGGCTACTATTAAATAAAATTAAATAAAATTCAGTTAATCATATTGCCGATTTTGTGCTAAAAAAAAGATATGACACTCTATACTGCACTATCCTGAGCCACATATACAGTATGTTTATTTAAAAACAGGTAAACAAATAATGGCTAAACTGCTCTGAGTTTTAAGGGCTACACCCCACTCAATATTTAATTCTTGTATTGTGTACGCTTCATATATATCCGCATAGCTGTGTTAGTTTGGTATTTGTGGGTTATTGGTTGGTCAGTCTTAGAGTAGTATACAATGATCATAAATGCAGAGCATAATGTTACAGTTTATTATCCTATAGAATCATGACAGCATATGGACATCACCTTTTCTGTTCCTATGCTGCTAAAACAGATGGATGCATGTTGTGTGTTTGGGTCCACACTGTAAACCAGAATAAGTTGGCAAAACTCAAAAAATTTGAGGTAATCAGTTACATCAATTTTTTTAAGTAATGATGTTCCCAGTTTTAAGTAAACGGAACTATGAGTTTTTGAGTTTGTTGTACTCATTCATATTAATCGTTATTTACTTGCAATATTGAATTCTTTTTTTTTTTAGTTGTTGCAAATCAAATAAATTGTTGTTGGACTTTCGGCTGCTCCCAGCAATGGGTCGCCACAGCAGACAATTCAGTCCGCACACAAGCTTGGCACAGGTTTTACGCCAGATGCCCTTCCTGACACAACCCTCCCCATTTTATCTGGGCTTGGGACAGGCACTTCATCCAGTTGTTGGGAATCGAACCCGGGCATTTCTCATGGCAGGCGAAAAACACCTACCACTAGACTAGATAGTCAGACTAGACTATTGCTAGTCTGAAAGATTTTAAGTTGGTGGAACTTTAAGGTGACAATTACTGTTACTTAAGTACTTACAGATACTTAAAATATCAAAGTTGTTCAGCTAATTTTAAAAGTGTAATTTCTACAAACTCATACTGTAAATACCAAAAAGTTCTAAAAACTCATAAAGGTCTATTAACTTGAAATAATTGTAATTATTTAAGTTAATCGTACTCAATATGTTTAATTACTTTGAGCATTAGGATTTACAGTGCAGGATAGTTACTGTTCTTGTGTGTTAAGTTAGTCAAGTAAGAGAAAAAAACTGTGGAAAAATCTGAGGGATACGTGAAGAAGAAGAAGAGAGGAGGGTGAGATGAAGAGTCAGGGGGAAAGAGCATCGCTTGATGAAAAATTCCGTTTTGTTGCGTGACTTTTTAGAACCTGGTCTCATTCGTTTGATGTGAATATCTGTGGTGCATTTAATTCACCTCTGAAATTTTAAATTTTTGTTCTGTTTATCACATCTGTTATAGCAAGTTAAACAGGGCTTTTTGTATATATTAAGATGAAAAAGACAAATTTTGCTGTATGTTGTGTTGCCACAAAGAAAGGTAGTTTTTATTCTCATACTGTAACTGTGTTCTGTTATTCTGCACAATCAAACAGTATTAGAATGAGTGTATTAGACTGTGCTTTACCTTGGAGCCAACACTGTTATCTGAGCTGTAACGAAAAAGTAATCAACACCTTCTAAAGGATCGGAATTGAAAATACAATCCAATAATTACAATAATAAATTCTTTTCAACATTCTGGGCATGCTGATGCTTGAACTGTGAAAAAAATGGGAATCATAGGATAACCTAATGCCAGTATAAACCTACACTGGCAGGAGAAGCTGCTGTCAATCATGGGTCAAGATGAAACATTACATTCACTATCAGGATGATGGCTTGTCACTATTAGGCAGTTATCACATATTTACCAGCAACATAGAAATCCACCATATACTGTAGTTCAGATTTCACTTTTGAGTCTCTCCTCTGCCATGAACTCAAGAGCCAGTTCTCTGCAGGAGTCAGGAGTTGTTTGAAGAAGGCTGAATTTGTCTTGTCTTGTTTGAAGAAGGCTGAATTTGTTTTCACACAGATAAATTTCTTCCAAATCACAGATTTATAAACATGTAATTTTATATTATGTTTTCTATCACTTCCCACACTAATTCCCAATAGTTTTTATTTTGCAGTTGAGGAAAGACTAAGCATATTTAATTTAGCATTGGGGTGGAGTGTTGCCTCACAGCTCCAGGGTTTAGGGTTTAGTCCTTAATTTTGGATACTGCCTGTCCATATCATGTCCTCCGTGCGTTTCTTTCACCTCCCAAAAAGATGTCAATAGCTGGATTCACTACGCTTAATTTCTGTTAGAGTGAATTAATCTCTGGGAGCATGATGTTCTATTTACGTTGATTGATATGTTTTGGTTTGCATCCAGTGTTCCTAGCATACAATCTGGCTCCAGTAGGAGAATAAATGCTACGAGGTGGTATTAAAAAGTTTCCAGATTAACTCTGTTTAAACATCAACACCTTAAAACATGGAAGTAAAATTGGTTATTGATGGTCTGGCCTGTGTATACCCATACACCCAAGTTTCATCAGCAGTAATGATCCTTGGCATGGTCATCCATGGGAGACTTCAACGTATTGCTTCTTCTGCTCCAGGGTCAGCAGCCTGGGAACAAACTTGGCAGCAACATGGCACATGCTCAAATCACATGAGAGCATTGCCTGGACTGTTCGGTATGACACATGGCATGGCAGCAATGTTGTGAACTGTCCTCCGATGATCATCATGCAGAAGTAGGTTTGACAAGTTCGGTGGTTCAGCTCATTGAAGGTCTTCCTGATCTCTTGTCATCTTCCAGTGATGTTTGTGCCACACCTTGAATAACTCATTGTAGCATTGATCTAAACTTGCTGAATCATGTCAATTGTATTCAGAATTTCATGCCCACTCTTTATTCTAACTTGCTGTTCATGATGAGATAGCAGACATGGTAAAGCACATTGTCAGAACAGCACCTGTTGCACAGCTCCCGATGTACACAGGACAATGTCTTTTGGCACAAACATGGTAATCTGCCCATGGGATGCGTTATACCAAAGTTCTTTCCTTTTTTTCTGGATTACAAAAGAAATTTTACACTCAACAAACATATCAAACTCTTACTACAGAAAAAGACTTAACTTTGAAAATGTTATATATATCTAACAATAAATCCTTTCTTTTCCATATTACATGAAATACGATAACTCCCTTCTGTTCTATATTGTGTGTTGTAGTGTTTGATTTCAAAATCAAATCAGCTACTTATCCTTTCTTTCAAGTCATGTTAACAATAAGCTTTGTTTTTCATTCGGAACAGATTAAGCACTTAAATTCTCTAAGCAGACAAGAGGTGTAAAGTATACAACTGACTACCAAACTGCATTAAATTAAAGTGATATGGAAGCTCAGAGGGTTTCTCCAGTTTCAGTGGGAAACCAGAAACCTGCTTTGTGAGAACAGAGGGATTTAGAAAAAAACTCAACAACACTATTGATTAAACTTGTTGCAGAGGTTCTCTGGCTGCATGAAGAAGACTGGCCTTTGAAATTGGGGCCAAGTCTAATCTCCTCCCAGCACAGCAGACCCATCCAGTACCACAACAAGCATGGAGTTTTCATTCTTTTCATAGGAATCTATACACACTTGGTCTCACAATGATGCAAACTCATACACACTGCATATGAAATTCTCCAATGGCAATAACAATTTTGTACTTTACTGAAAAGGAATTAGTGAAAGGCCCTGTGAAATGAAAATAGGACGCTGAAGAGGATGATGACAGTAATCATAAAGCAAAGCAGAAATAAGATGTAAACATTGTGCTCCTAACGACCGCCATTACTTGTGTTTTCCTTATTGTGCAAAATGAATGAGGACAATGAATTATTCCCCTGTGCAATTTCTTGCTGTTGCTGCATTCGCTGGGAGGCTCCAATTTGCCACACCGAGTCTGTGCATGTAAGTCGGAACAAGCAGGGCGTTCAGTATAATTGTAAAAATGGGAAAGACGTGGAATTTACAGTTCTTATGTGGTACATGATAAAATGTACATATCGATCTCACATAAAAGTGTAAGAAAACCAACAAAACAATTTACACTAATTTTAATAGCGCACATGTTTAAGTCAAAGTCAAAGTCACATGTTTAATCATTCATTTATTCAATCAATCAATCATGTATGCATGAAATCATGCAGGTATCATAATAGATCGTATAGATCATAATCACACCAAACATCAAAATGGGGAAAAATGTGTAAGCTCATTGATCTCTCTTTATGCCAGATGGGGAGAAGGAATTTCAAAAGTCTCTAGAGTTACTTCAGAGTATCTCAAATAATAACTCTTTAGAACATGTTAAGCAAAAAATATCCAGGGATGCACAACACATCACATTATGGGGATGAACAGGCTACAACAGCAAAAGACACCAATCTGTTGTACTCCTGTAAGCCAAGAACTAGTATCTGATGCACAGAGTCACAAAAATTGGACAGCTAAAGACTGGAAAAAGACCTGCTATTTTACTTTTGCTCTTTTTTAAAGCATATGATCACATAAACAGGAGAAGCCATCACACAACATACCACACATCCTTAGCACCTCTCTTCTATTATCTTAGAAAAAAAAACACCCCATCTATTTTATTCATCTCTTGTCTACTATTTCATGCACACATTTCTACCTCTTGTGCATTATGTGAGTCAGACAGCAGTGCAGGGACAGTGTGCTGAGGAAAAACAGCCAAGCATGCACCTGTCTCTGCCCTAGATAGTGCCAACAATTCTCCTTGTGCACGGGCCGCAACATGGCTTGCTCAAGCAGGAACAATAAATTCAGTCCTGACACAAAGGGGGAGGCTGTTTTCACCATTTACCTGCACCACAGCCACACATACAGTATATTCACACAAACACAACATTCTCAGGTAGTCTCAATACTGAATGTGTTCTTTTGGATTAAGGAAGCTTGCTGTTATTTTAGTTTATTAAAATGACTGTGCACCAGTGCACAAAGCAAGGTCCACAAAGACATGGATGAGCGAGTGTGGTGTGGAAGAACTTAACTGTTCTGACCCCAATTCAATAGAACACCTTTTGAATGAATTAGAGTGGAGACAGTGAGCCAGGCCTTCTCATCCAACATCAGTGTCTGAACTTAAAACCATTCTGGAAGAATGGTTAAAAATTCCCATAAACACACTCCTAAACCTTGTGGAAAGCCTTCCCAGAAGAGTTAAAGCTATTATAGCTGCGAAGGGTGGGCCAACATCATATTATACCTTATGGATTAAGAATTGGATGTTACTCAAGTCCATATGCATGTAAAGGCAGTCGAGCAAATACTTTTGACAATATAGTGTACAGTTAAACTTTGGATTGTAAGCATAATTCCAGAAGCCTACTTGTAATCCAAAGCACTCATACATCAAAGCAAATTTCCCCATAAGAAATAATGGAAACTCCAACGATTCTTTCCACAACTCGAACATATTAATATAAAATGACTGAAAATGAATGTAAAAGAAAGTAACCGGCATTTTATCTTTGAAAAGAGAGGCTGAAGTAAGACGAGGAGGAGGGGGATTAATGACACTTGCTTTTGCCTCCTTTTTCGTGGAAATGTGACACTGTATTGTCGTTAAACAGATTCATCTCCCGCACTGCTCCAGACTTTTGTCACTATACTTAGACGCAAAATAAAAAAAAATCCTCGCACACACACATGGTCAGACACCATAGCAAACACCCCCAGAGGTCTTACTGTTATGGTGTCAATGCCGTGAGGGGCCAGAGCAGCCTAAGTAGCATATGGAAACTATACGCAATACTGGGCATAATGTTTTGCATTATACTGTCATGACTAATTGCTTTATATAAAGTCCATTGTTTTTCAATAGCACCATGAAGTATTTTTTTTATCTTATACCACACATTTTATCCATCTTATTCCACAACCGGTTTATTGTTTTTGAGAATAATAATTCTTTGGAGAGACATGTAACTTCATTTTCCCAGCTATCCCTCATTGGGATAGAATTTTTGTGATGGAAAACTTCACACTACAAAGTAATAATTTGAAAATTTTAAAAATGCTTAAGCTTCTCTTTGTCACTTCTACCATTCAAGTCCCTGTGAATTAGTTGTTACTATAGAAATCAGAACCTATTACAAGGAACACATTATTATAAACCTGCGATCTGAAGCACAATTGGCAACATTAGAGCTGTGGTTATAGAAAATCAATCAACAATTCCTCCCCTTCTGTGGAGGAATGCCGGCTACTATGCCCAGAACGGCTTATTTTTTCCTACTTAGCCTGTTGTAACAATTTGTCATAAATCAGAGCAATAATATTTTTGTATTACAGCATTTCTTTAAAAAAAAAAGAACATTTGCAATAATACATGATGATAGATTTTATGTTTGGAAAACATTCTAATTTCATTTAATAATAAGTGCATTTTAGAATTTTAGAGTAGAATTTTCAAATCAGTACTTTGTAGTGGGAAGTTTTCCATCACAAAAGTTCTGTACCATTGAGGGAAAAATATAGCTGGGAAAAAATGGTTAAAATCTGTTTTAGGCATTTAAATCCCAGTGGGTGTGTGCCAATTTATACGTCATCCAATGGAATACATATACACTAACTACGCAATGCCATATTTAGGTAAAATTAGCTATTATAATTAGCTGTTCAGCTGATATAATTTAGTATGGAGAGATTTAAAATGCATAATTATCTTCTACATAAAACACAACCAAATGCAAGGGATGTTTACTTATAGTTAATTGAGTTGGGATAGAAGGCTGCATATAAAATATTTATGAGGTGTCATGTTGGCACAGCAGATAGCACTGCCAGTCATGAGCTCAGGTTACATTCTTTCCACCAGTGTCAATATGGTTTTCTTATGGGTTCTTTCGGTTTCATTAGGTTCCTCACACCTCCCCAAAACATGGTGGTAAGTGTTATTGAAGTAATTGGTGCAAAATGCTCAAAAAGTTAAATAAATAAATAAATAAATAATAATGATAATAAAATCAAAGTAGTGAAAAAAATAAATTATAATTACCTTTAATGGCAATTCAAGATTCTTCTAGATTTTTATTTTATTTTATTTATGTATTTTGTATTTTCATGAATGCATACTGACATCAACTTATAAATAAGTCATCATTGTAAACAGGTGCACTTGACTTCCATTGTATATTCAAGACACTTCCATTAACGAGCTCATGAACTCACAGCCTACAATCAATTTTGCACCTTATGCAACACATATATTATTCATGAGACGTAATGGGCTGAAACATATTCGGTTTCCTTTACCGCCATTACTTCAGTTCTGTTTCCTCAACAATAATTAGCATGGGAGCATGGGCTGCAGATAGGTTTCTAGCAAGTTGTCAAAAACACACACACACTCTCTCTCTCTCTCTCTCTCTCTCTGCAGGTCCTTGCTGAAGGCCACCACTCTCAGTGGCTGGCATGTCATGAAAGCTGGGCTTGCACTAATTACATGCATCGTGTAAACAGCACAGCCACTCTCACAGTCTTTTCCCTTTCTTTAGCTGTCAGTGCAGATGCCATTTTCCTCCTCACATCTTCTTGAAAACTGAGCCTGGGCTTTCAGATATCTATCACGTGCTCTGTCCAATTGGTGAACAAACACACACGCACACACACACAAAAAAATACTCATTGCTGTTGCCATCACACACAACAGTAACAAACTGAGGAAAGAAAGACATGGGTGTGTTTTGTGTTTTCCCTTCATGGTACTGAAACTTTCACATGACACTGCTAGACTGCTGGGATGGGAAATTCAACTGATGAGAAAAACCCGAACAGATTCTTTTAAGTTAAAATATAAAGTTAGGGCTGATGTCTAATTTTGGATGATCATATACAGTCACTCCATGAAGATAATATACCAAGTCATCCAGTCTTTCCGCTTTAGAGAACTTGCTTCCAAAATCTGGAACACCTCAATGTACTGTACTACAAAAATTGTTTTCCAGTATGTTACTTAGGAAGAGTACACAGGCACAGTAGATGAATATACATTTTACATGAATATTATACAGAATAAAAGGCAATGTTATGAATATTATTCTTGAGTGAGTAGCATTTTAAAAGAACTATAATTGGAAAGTGTGTGAGGAGGATTTTTATTTTGTAACTCACTTATTAAAGCTATCACTCAATTCAAGTATTCTCTTTTCAAGACATTTGCAATAATAATAAATAAAAAACTAATTGCATTTGTCTATTAGGAGATCTTTTTTGTTCATGTGCAAGTAATGTTTTTATGCCCAATTGTTCTTTTTTCCACCTTTCTTAATTTTTTTTCAAACTTTCCTCGGAAAGGGCTAACCGCTAAAGCTATGTCTTCTGGTCACCCAAGGTTAGTTCTTGACAGAATGACTGAGCCTTCCGCGGTGAACCCAGCAGATCATGCGCGCCTCTGCGACGTGGTAGATCAGCATGCCATGCTCATCAACAAGCTTACCGGAAAGATCGCTACTCTGTGCCAGAGTGTACAAGACGTCGCGGAGCTCAGGCGGGAGAACGCGGATCTCCGGGCGGCTGTTGATAGCCCGTGGCGCCGCACCAACCCCCTCCCCCCCTCCTGATGTTTTCCTTGCACTTACAGATAAATGGGATGGCACAGACGGGAAGTGTAGTGTGTTTTTGACAGCGCTGGATCTGGTGTTTGAGTTTAATTCCACCAAATACTCCACCGACCGGCTACGCATTGCTCTCCTTGTCTCGTTGCTATCCGGGCAGGCAGCTGAGTAGGCCAAGGCAGTTCTTCGGGCAGACACAGACACCGCCCATTCATACAATGAATTCACCCGTCAACTCAAACTCACCTTCGAACACCCAGCAGGCGAGGTGGAGAGCGACACAAAACTCTACCACCTGCGGCAGGGAGGATCGTCAGTGAGCCGGTATACAGCTGAATTCCGAACCCTCGTTATGCAGACCACCTGGGGGGATGCCGCGCTCCAGACATCCTTCTACGAGGGACTGGCTTCACGAATCAAAGACGAGCTCGCCGGATGAGAGCTTCCCGCCACGCTGGAAGGACTAATCCAGCTCGCCCTTCGCATTGATCAGCGCCTTCTCTCTCGTCCGAAGCCAGCCCCGAGGACCCTGCCGCCTGCACCCACCTTCTCCTACGCCACCCCACGACCATCTGCAGCTTTCACCACCACCACTACTGGACCTGTCGGATCTCCACCTCCTGCCGAGGTTGACACCGGAGCCGGGGAACCCATGCAATTAGGGCGCGCCTCCCTGACCGTCGCCGAACGCGAACGCCGGTTTAGATAAGGGTTGTGTGCCTATTGTGGGTCAGCGGCACACCACCGGGCAATCTGCCCACTACGTCCGGGAAACGCGCAGCCCCGGTGAACAAGCGGAGAGACTCACCGGGCCCTCTTCAACTCTCCACCACTACCGTCACCACCACCTCTTGCCTTATGGTTCAGGTAACCCTCCAATTTGGCCACAAACGAGTTCGAAGTGCGGCGTTCATCGATTCCGGTGCCGCCGGCAACTTCATTGACTCCACTTATGCCAAAGAAATGGGGGTAAAAATCGAGGCGTTATCCCAGCCAGTTCAAATCACTTCTGTCGACGGTCGGCCCCTTTCATCCAGCCCCATCACCCACCAGGCCCAACTCATCACGCTCACCGTAGACCAACACCAGGAACAAATTCAAATCCATCTCTCATCCATCTCATCACCTCCAATCATCCTCGGATACCCCTGGCTGCTTCAGCACGACCCCCTCATTTCATGGACCTGAAATCGAATCCTCCAGTGGGGGCCGACCTGCTCTGAACTTTGCCTACGGGCTCAGGCTGGGACGTGTTCCAAGGAGTCCGAGGCCCCCGATGTCGACATCAACGCCATCCCTCCCGCCTATCGTGACCTGGCTGGAGCCTTAAAAGAAGAGCCACCCACCTTCCACCCCATCGCCCTTATGACCTGGCGATAGAGCTTCAGCCGGGTTCCGTTCCTCCCCGCGGCCATCTCTACTCGCTTCGCCATGGAACCATCCGGCCTTCCTCGTTGCCGGCAGCCGCGGGGTTCTTCTTCGTGAAGAAGAAAGGAGGCGAACTTCGCCCATGTGTTGACTATCGGAGCCTGAATAAGATCACCATTAAGAACCGACACCCATTGCCGCTCACCAACTCAGCCCTGGACGCCCTCTCTGGTGCCAC
>JAQMYJ010000036.1:23392700-23406138 GCA_030014305.1 Clarias laeviceps | reverse complement strand
ATGTATATAACTCTTTCAGTTTATATACTATTACGTTGGAAGCTAGATTTAACATTTTATAAATTTGTAATCCTACAAAACGCACCCGGTCCACTGGATTACTGGGTCCGCTACCCATACCTCACGCCTGTGGTCCTACCTCTCCCTTGATTTCATGATACTGGTGGTAGTAGACCAGTTCTTAATGCCTAACCCTAACCCCCTGCCAAAACTCTTGTCCGCAAAGGAGACAGCAGTTGCTTCTTCAACATGTGGTTTTTATGCACAGCCTGCCCATTGATCTAGTCTCGGACCGCAGTTTTGTTTTGAAAGCCTGTCTTCTGACTTTTATCCACAGTCCTACAGACAAACAGAAAGGGTAAATCAAGACCTGGAACGTACCCTCAGGTGCCTGACTTCCTCCAACCCCTCCGCCTTGTCCGACCACCTCACAACATCCTATGGCACTCCTCCTTGGGCATGTCGACCTTCGAGTGCCATTTCAGGAATCCTCACCCCATTTTTCCTAGAAGGGGAACGCAAGGTAGGAATCCCCGTGGCACAACACCTGATACAGCATTGGTGTCTGATCTGGAGGAAAGCTAAGACTGCCTTACAGGCTGCCGCACACAGGGCATTGAAGGGCAAAAGTGGATGTGCACTAAGAACCTTTTGCTGAAGCTCGAATTGAGAAAACCAACCCCACGGTATCGACATATTCAAGATCATTAAAAGTATCAACCCTGTAGCAGATTGGCTGACACTTCCTCGATCCATGAGAACCAATCCCACGTTCCACATGTCATGATTGAAACCCATCCTATGCAGTATTTTAGAGATTCCACACCACCCTCCCCCACGCTGTACCATCGATGAGTCCCCAGCATTCACGGTATGGAGGATCCTGGACTCCAGACATGTTCAGCGAGCCACAGTACATGGTGGACTGGGAGGGATATGGAGGGGCGCTTATGGGTGGCAGCTCAGCACATACACATGAACTTGTTAAGTGTTCCAGGCTAGCCATACAGCTGGCACGAAAATGTTAGGGGTTGATCCTAGAAGGGGTGGTACTGTAAAATACACAGTATAACAAACAAATCTTAGCAAAAAATATTTTGTTTCTTAATATAATTAGGCTTTGTGAATGACACACACAATATCATGTGTCATTCCACTTTAAGAAGTGTTCAAAGTAACTTTACTAATACACTGTGTCCCCATACATTAACTAGAAGACGGATATCCTGTTCAAACTTGATGATGTTAGTCCAGATTAAATTACATTTGAAACCTTCCTTTTACTAGTGATGTCATTTTGTCACATGTCACACACTGGTTCTGTCACACAGTATGATAGATGATTAAAAAAGCAGGGTGATTGTGCCATCTCTTCCATGCCAACACCAGGAATTAACTCAGCTTTCACCACATGTACAGACTAATTAGATCTTCAAGGTTTGCCATTACCCAGCCTTATGCCAACTCACACTGACATAGCAACAGATGTTTCAATTATCAAGTTTGTAAATTGAATACAGGATTTGAGGTACTCGAAAATGGAATACAAGTTTGACTAATTTTTTGAAGAATGTATGACAGTAAAAGTGCCTTTTTTTCATTGTTAATGGTGATTTTATCAGCCTGTGTCAAATGGAGGCATACAAAAAGTACTGTGCAAATGTCTTGAGCCACAACATATTTAGCTTTCAAAGAGACAGTTTCTGTTTTTTTTTTTTTTTTTATGTAGTTTTGAGGAACAGTTCTCCAGACCTCCTGAAAGACATTTTTTGGCTCTTAGTTTTGGTTAGTTTTTAGGTCTCATTTTCTCTGCAGTGGCTGTCCCATTTAAACTTTAAAAACTTCTAATGTAAGGCATAAACCAGTGAGAAAGAGGGACGGTGATGACAGATAGTAGGGGAAATAGATAGATAGACAGATAGATAGATGACAGGTAGGGGAATGAGATTGCTGCTGAGTTTGTTTCATAAACAACCAATTATTATTAGGCAGTCAGGCAGTTTTGTGGCATAGTGGGTAGCACTGTGGCTTCACCCCTTCAGGCTTGATTGTTTGATTCCACACTTGTGCATGTAGAGTTTCTTCACACAAAGGCCAAAGACATACAGTTTAGGCTAATTGGAATTTCCAAATTGCCCATAATGCATGAATGTGTATGAGTGTATGTGCTTTGCGTGCCATGCAACGGCTTTGCAGAATAGAGTATGGCAGTATAGAGAATGAGAGAAAGATATTATCTTAGTCTAAACTGTGTTCCTACCAAAGACCTTTGGCAACCAATTTAACTAATGTCATTACAGTGGGTCAATCAAAAAAGTATCAATCAAATCAAAGAAACCCCTTTTAAATAATCACATTTTGTTGCTTTGCAGTGTGAAATGAAGACAAACATAGATTTTGTTTCATACAGCTGTATTTACTCAGTACAACGTTTAAAATCCAAGTGAAAGATATAATTCTGTCAGGGAAAAAAATAGGAAAAGAAAAACGGATCACTCCCCTCCTAAAACTGAAATGTAAACTCAATAAGGTGAAGCTAATCAACTTCTGAATGGCACACAGCGCTTTGCACATCTAGACTTTGAAATATTTACCTACTCTTTGCAGAACTGCTCAAGTTGAGTTAAATTTGATGGTGACCATTTGGGGACTACAATTTTCAAGTCATTCCACAGATTTTTAATGGAGTTTAAGTCTGGCCTCTAACTAGGCCATTCAAGGACATTCACCTTTTTCACCTTCAACCACTGCGTGGTCAGTTTTACATTTTTGTAAATAGATGTGCACTAGGTAAAGGAGCAGATCTGGAGGACTCATGGACGTAGAGTATTATGGTGAGCTGGTATGTTTAGATGCTATCTTCTCCAATCTCATTGATTACTCAGATTTGTTGACGGTGAAGTTATTGGTCGCTTTACATCTCAGGGAGCCCTCATGTCTGTGTTTCTTTCTGGCTCTCCCTTTAGTTATGCTGTCATACTGTAGTTAGTCATGCCGGAGTCCCTGTTTGCATTTTGCACTAAATATACATTCACATTATACATTGTTTGACTGTGACAATACCTAACTGCCATCTCTCCTTCTCTTCTCCTCTCTCTCTCCCTCTCTCTTTTTCCCTCTACCTGTCTCTCTGTCGAGCTATACATGTCGCTCCTGAGCTGCCAGTGATCCAGACCATCTCTGCCCTCTGGAGCTGTCTGACTCGTCCTGGTGTCCTGCTTCTGGTTGGAGATCTCGTCGCATGAATGCCCCGTGTGGTCTGCCTGGGATGCGTGTGGTGACTGGGGATGGTTCCACTTTTCCACGAAGACGGTCCTGTCCTCGGCTGATGCAGACAGCTGTTCTCTGAGGACTTGTAATTTCAGTTGCTCGATAGTTGAGGACTGGAGTTTCCTACAGTCTATCTGTGCCTCCAATAATGAACTGGACTCCATTTTAACTTAAACACATCTCCTGTTATACTGAACTTCCAGTCTCACATTTTATGACTACAGATCAATCCCTGCTATCTTTTTCATCCAAATGAGGATGGGTTCCCTGTAGAGTCAGGCCCCTCTCAAGGTTTCTTCCTATTACCATCTCAGGGAGTTTTTCCTTGCCACTGTTGCCGTCATCCTCGGCTTGCTCATCGGGACAGTCTTACAAACTTAAATAATTATTTTGATTGTGTAAAGCTGCTTTGCGACAATGTCAATTGTTAAAAGCGCTATACAAATAAAATTGAATTGATTTGAGTCAGCAGTGTGAACAGCAGAGGATTGAGCACACAGTCCTGGAAGGGGCCCAGTGCTCAGTGTGGTTGTGCTGGAGATGCAGTTCCCAATCAGAACTGACTGAGGTCTTCCAGTCAGAAAGTCCAGGATCCAGTCCAGAGAGGTGTTCAGGCCCAACAGGCACAGCTTCCTGATCAGGTGTTGGGGAATGATGTTGATTTTGATGTATTTGATGTTGAACTGAAATCTATGTACAGCATTCAAATGTAGGTGTTATTATTGTCTAGGTGTGTGAGGGCCAGTTGGAGGGTGATGGAGATGGCGTCGTCCATTGAACAGTTAGGGCAATATGCAAACTACAGTAGGTCCAGTGAGGGGGCCCTCTCATGACAAGCCACTCAAAGCACTTCATGATGATTCGTGTGAGTGCAACAGGATGGTAGTCATTGAGACAGGACACAGAAGACTTCTTTGGCATGGGGACAATGGTGGTGTTGAATCGAGCATAGAAGCTGTTCAGTGCATCTGAAAGGGAGCCTTCATTGTCACAGGAAGGTGATGATGTTCTGTAGTTGTTGATGGGTTGTATGCCCTGCCACATGTGCCAAGTGTCACCGCTGTCTCTGAAATGGTTGTGGATTCTCTGGTCGTGTGCACGCATCGTCCCTTGCTGTTCTCAGGGCCACATTGTCCCCCACTCTGAAGGTGGAGTCTCAGGTCTTTAGAAGTGCACGCACCTCCACAGTAATCCACGGCTTCTGGTTGGGTTGTGAGATGATCCGTGAACATGTTCAGCATGTTAGCATACCAGGGATGTGGTTCGAGTAGCCAGGGTGGGAGCAGGGCTTTGCTTGATATGTGCCACGGATGTTTGTATAAACAAGATTCAGAGTGTTTTTTCTCTCTCGTTTCAAAGTCCACATACTGATGAAATTTAGGCAGCACTGAGATTTGAGATTTGCATGGTTGAAATCTTCAGCAAGAATAAACAGTCCATCGAGGTGTGTGTTATGCAGTTCACTGATCTTTGCATACAGTTCACAGAAAGCTTCATTAGCATTAGCGCTAGGTGGAATGTACACTCCGATAATGAAACAGGTCTACATCTAACAGTCACAAACTCCACCAACGATGGGCAATAGCTAGAAACTAGCACAGAGTTCTTACACCATTTTGTGTTGATGTAAACACACGCCGCAGGTCTTACAGAACAGAGTTGCATTTCTGTCGGCACGAAACAAGGCTAGCACATCTAGCTGAATGGTGCCGTCTGAAACACGCTGAGCCATGTGTCAGTGAAAACAAAGACGAAGCAGTCTCTAAACTCACGCCATGAAGTCTGCTGGAGATGTATGTAGTCCAGTTTATTGTCCTGGGAGAAGTGTTGGCTAGGGTTCCTCATGCACCGCGTCAAATGTCCTCCCCTCTGGCCACCGACATCAGCTGAGGACTGGAGGCCTGGTTCCCGCAGCAAGTCGAGGTCATGTAGCTTTTCCCGCAACTCAATGTTGTTTACCGGGTTATTGAGTTCCAAAAGTGTCTGGCGGTGGTATATATGAACACCGGTTGCGCCAATGTCCTTATACCATCCAAAAGAAACACGCTTCAAAACAAAATTAACAAAGTAGTGCCATCATCTGGATTGGATCTCTTTGGAGGTGGGTTCAAACTGCACAATAGTGTAGATCATAAGAGAAATGGTATAGATCTAATACTGAGAAAAGAGTATGCCAGCAGTGTAGTAGTAGTGAGGAGAGTGTCTGATAGAGTGATGAGTGTGAAACTGGAAGTTGAAGGGGCAATGATAAATATCATCATTGTGTACGCTCCACAAGTAGGATGTGATATGTAAGATTTCTCTGAGTTAGACAAAGTGGTAGTAAGATTGGTGATTTGGAGCTGACCTTAATGGGCATGTTGGAGAAGTCAACAGAGGTGATGAGGAGGTGATGGGCAGGTATGGGGTCCAGAAGGACATATTATTGTACATTTTGCAAAAAGGATGGAAATGGCAGTGGTAAATACTTATTTTAAGAAGAAAGAGGAACACAGGGTGACATACAGTAAGAGTAGAACATGTACTCAGGTGGACTATCTGCTGTGTATGAGATGCAATCTGAAGGAGGTTCTGAAGAAGAACGATTTTTGTGTGAAATTCAGAGAGGAGGTGAGTCATTTACTGGATAGTGGTGAAGAGATGCTGCACCACTGGTCAGCTACCGTAGAAGTGGAAAGGGAGCCAGCTAGGAAGGTTTTTTGGCATGACATCAGGAAAGAGAAAGGAAAATGTGGAAACTTGGTGGTGGAATGAGGAATTATGGGAAAGAATCAAGAGAAAGAGACTTACAAAAAAGAATGGGGATAATAAGAGAGATTAGAAGAGGAGACAGGGGTATAAGGAGATGTGATGCAAAGGGAAGAAGGTATCGGCAAGAATAAAAGGGAAAGTTTACAGGACGGTAGTGAAACAAGCAATGTTGTATGGTTTAAAGACATTGCCACTGACAAGAAGACAGGAAGCAGAGATAGAGGTGCCAGAGCTAAAGATGCTGCAATTTTCTTTAGGAGTGACAAGAGTGGACAGCAATGAGTATATTAGAGGGATGGTGCAGGTAGGAGAGATTGGGGACAAAATGAGAGAGGCCAGATTAAGATGATTTGGACATGTGTAGATTAGTGATGAGTGGTATGTTTGGAGGAGAATGTTAGAGATGGAGTTGCCAGGCAGGAAAAGAAGAGGAAGGCCCAAGAGAAGGTTTATGGATGTGGTGAGGGAGAACATGCAGGAAATTGGAGTGACAAGGGAGGATGGGGTAGACAGAGTTAGATGGAGACTAATGGTCCGCTTTAGCATTCCCTAATGGGAGTAGCTGAAAGATGAAGAATTAAATTACAGCCAATTTATGTGTAAACAAAATTAACAGAATATTTTCTGTTCAAATAATAATCAAATCATTTGCATGCAAAATAAGGACAGAACATATCTCAAAGGTAAAATTGTTGAATAGCAACTTGATTATGTGTGGTCAAGAGCACAAAGATGATGTGATAGATAATGTGGTACAATACAATAAAAATCAATTACTTTTATTTCTCACTAGCGTATATACCCATTGTTGATGGGAAAAGAATTTGCAGAAATAGTTAAAAGGTTAAAGCTAAAAATAAGCTGATCACCTTTAATGTAATGTCTTATTATTATTTCAGGTTGAAGCCCATGTACATGTCTGCCTGTCTTTCTGTATGGCAAAACTCTTGACGTTCTTAAGGTTTAGTATCTTACAGCTTGTTTATGCTATGTTGTTCATTTTCATCTTCAGCCAAATACATTCCCTTTTATGTAATCAGAGTGTGAATCGCAGATAAGACTTCAAAAAATTAGATAAAGATTAAGTTTTGTCTTTAAACGACTCCACTTATACCACTTCAGTGCTGTTATTTTAGCAGTGAAAACTAATCCCAGTAAAAATATTCAGTTTAAATTTTCTAATTAACACTGTATCTATTGGTGCAGAAGTTTGCATTGAGCAAGTAGTTTATTAGAAGCATTTTTTAAGCAGATTATTAAATCACACACATAACTCTTCATAGTATAGTTTTTGTTCAACATTTTAATTTCACTTATGGTGCGGATTAAATATTTAAGTACTGCAAAGGTTTTAGTAAATTCTGTCCAGCGGTCAATTAAAAGCGCGCCCACAGTTTGACACATGCGCAGTATGGCATAACTGCTCACTTCTACTAAAACTGTTCACTTTTTACAAAAAAAAAATTAATTCATGACGCAGGTTTAACTTTAGGAAAATACCAAAGTACTGCCAAAGTTTCATTAAATTCTGTCCAGCCAGTTTTGTGTGATGATGTGACAAAATCTGGCTGGACAGACAGACAGAAAATTTTGTGTTTCAGGTCATCCAATGTATGACACGTAAAGATATTATTGAAAGAGCTCTGAACAGCTGTTTTATATATAAATAGACAAAACTTTAGTTTTATTTATAGTCTGGATTAATGCACCTAACTCTTTAACTAGTTCAGCACAGCACACAGTTTGTTATTTAGCCATCAATTTTCGATTTAATTTAATGATTTTTTATTTGTTTCAGGATATACTCGGAGAGTATGCCAAGAAATGTTTTATAAAGTGGTTTTTAAGAAAGTGTTTATGTAATGAAATACAAACAAACAATCAGAACAAACATGAATGGACTTTAATTATAAACCAGGGATGCACACAAGGTTTAGAGCTCTGCATACAGAATCACAGGGATTGGACTTAATCACAAGAGTGGAAAACAGGCACAGAGTCAGAAATACTGATAAGTCAATCATATACTGAAAGCAAGGTTTAATACAACTGGAACTAGGTCACAAAACAAATACTCCTATACAGACAAATTAGTGTGTAGAAAGAGGAGCTTGTGTGCCTGATAGACTGCAGGGGCGATGGTAATCTGGGGAACTGCTAAAGGAGTTGGAAATGGAGTTTGTTGCAGCCAAAGAATTTGTAGAGAATGTTCAGCTATAGATGATGAGCTCCAAGGTGGGTCTGACCATTTATACTGTATAGCATTTTTAGCAATTGGACATTGTCATAAATTCTGGACATATCTTTACACATTTAATAAATGTATAAAATTATTGCCATATCAATTTATCTCTGATGAGCAAGCCACAGGCGAAAATGGGGAGGGGAAATCTCTTTGTATTAAATGCAGTACAAAACCATCTTCATAGATTCTAAGTAGAACCATCCTCAGTAGTCATATGTATTTTTAGCAGACCATATACAGTAGAGCCAACTTAAACAGTAGGGAATCTGAATATTATGAGAACTCCAACCAGATTTCTGGCATCAGGATGGGATATGTGCAGGTGTAAAAAGTGTTAGGGGACCACGGGTAGAGAGAGAAATAGAGTTGGATAATGGATAGGGTCAATGTACATATTGTGCTGAGCTCCCTGCCAGGACCAGCTATGACAGCATAACTAAAAGCGTGAGACAAAAGGAGGCACAGACATGAGGGTGGTCTAGGATGTAATGCTGCAGAAGGCTTCCATAACTGTTGGACCTTCTAAGAGAAAGCTCTGCCCCCTGCTGCAGTCATCGTTATAGGAGGTACCAATTAATACCCTGTACCTATTGATAAATATACTGTAGGTGTAGTGGATCATAGAATTCCAGCAGTTCACTCAGGTCCTGTGGTAAAAGATCATTCAGCAATACAAGTATTTATACTTGATGCTAAAATTTTATTGAAAACTAATGCAGTTAGTAAGATAAGAAGTAAGATGTTAGTATGTGGTCATACTGTAGATCCTGGTCCTAATAAGGACTCTAGCTGCTGTACTCTGGACTAACTGGAGCTTGTTTTATTTACCAAGAAGCAGAAAATGTTTTATTTGGAATTGGATGCTGTCTAATTAATCAGAATGTCAAAGCATTTTTAAAATCATGCAATCTACTTCAGCATGCATGATCTGAAACCCACATAATCCAAAAATTTCAAGCAAAATCTAGCTCAACACTTTTCTATCCCATGCAGTTTCATGCAAGAAACAATTTCACAAATGCACAATGGAGATTTGTAGAAGAAACATCAATATGCAAAAACAATAGCCAAGCTAATCAGGAATGTGTTTGTTCGAATATTCAGCATGGATTGACTATCTTCTCTGCTCCTAGTTCTTATCTTTAGTGAGTCTAGATGGCAAAGGGCTATTCAAATAACTGTCATCATTGGTGTATGCTTTCAATTTGATGAAACTATGTTTCAAACACATTTTCTAGAAGCTCATTGACATGCCCAGCTGCATTCTGCCATCTCAGCCTGAATATCAATGAGTTTTAAGTCAGGGATCCAGCACCAGCATTTCCTTCAGCCCCTCATTCAGAAGCAATTAAAAGCAAGAAATTGTGAATTAACTCATGGTAATCAGGACAAATGAAGCAAAGGTGCACTGACACCGCATTTTGCACAGTTCAGCTGCGCCCATTAATGAGACACTGTAGGTCATTTGCAGTGACTGGTAAAGAAACAAGACTGCTTGAGTGGCATTTTTCACATACTTACTGTAATAATAATAATAGTAATAATAATAATAATCCAGTAGGGGACACCAAATCTGTTTAGGTTGCATGATTGAAACAAAAGTTGTCATAAAGTTACTGTGGGTCTGTGTTTCAAGAACAACTCTTTAACATTTCCTTTTAATTAGGGGTGTCCAAACATAAATATCATGCCCAAACAATATCAACCTTTAATCATAAAAATCATTAACTATTAAAAATCCAACCAAAAGATAATACATTAGAAGGGTGAAAACCAAAAAATAAAGACGACAAGGCTGCTGCGTCTTCCACTCCACTCTGGTCCACTGCTCCCTCGATACAGCCCCTAGCAAAAAAAAAAAAAAAAAAAAAAAAACGGCACCACAGCAATCTTGGCACAGGTAGAAACAGAGGAATAAATAGCCTTAGGCTAATGGTCATGGACCACACACTCACACGCACATGCTGACACAACAACCCAGAGTACTATATAGTAGTCGGTCGGGATACTCACACATTGCAGGCAGAGAACCTCCCCTCTGCCCTGCCAACTTGAACTGGCGTTGTGCTCTGCACAGATGCATTCCATCCCAGTGTCTCCTTCCAAGTTGCTACGGCCTCACTTCATTAGACCGATGACCAGCAGGTACCATCCACAGCACTCTGCCCATCTTCGCTAGCCTCCCTAAATGCCTATACTCACTGGATCTCTGCTGTCTTGGTTCTTCTCTTGTTCGACTCCATGTCACTTGCTACGTTGCTGACTCGCTGTACTGCAGACCCCTTTAGTGTTGCTCCACCACTCTCTTTATCCTAAAATACATCCTTTTTCCTGCTCGCCTGCTGCTTGCCCACTGCATGCATGCATGCATGCATGTCCACTGCTCACTCCCTCACTCCTGCAGTGCAACAAGCATCTTTTATCCTGAAACACAGTTCTCTACCCAATCTTACAGTCACGCTATTGGTTAGCAGCACAATTAACACATTTACAGGTGGATTTAACTATTCATCAGATATTGGAAGTCAAGTACAAGTACACACTTAAACATTAAAATACACAAAGACGTTCCCTTAATGAAAATGTAGAATACAGAATAAATATCTACTCTTTGACCAATAAATAGTTTCTTACCTACTCACTCATCCTCTAGACCACTTATTGTGTACAGGGTCACTGGAGACCTATAGCATACTTTATGGAACTTAGAGGGAACACCTTGAATAGGGTACCAAACCATCACAGATCACAAGAACACACACTCACACAGACTAACGGCAATTTGGAAACACCAGTCTAAATTAATATCCAGTCTTTGGACTGTAAAAGGAAAAGGTTTACCCGGAGGAAACACACTAAGCATGGGGAGAAAATGCAAACTCCACACACAAAGAGCCAAAGCCTGGATGTGCGAGGCCATAGTGATAACCACTATGCCACCATGCTGCCATAAACTGTACCTGCATTACAATATTCTAACTGCAAGTTACAATATTCTAACTGCAAGTTTAAGATAAAGCCAACACAATTATTTGTCAATAAAATTACCAAAGATTACATCATGAATATCTCATATGTGCCTATGTAGCACTGCAAGCAGCCTGTTGCACACAGCCAGCACTGCAGAATTCATCCCATTACTGTAATGCTGGATAGAGAAATGCACCAAGTTGTGCAACACACAACAGTTCATTAATTTTAATCAGTGCAAAGTTCAAAAGACTAATCAGAGCTAAGGAGAATGCTCACTGCCAGTTTCTCTTCACTGTGTTGTGTGTATGAGTCTATTTATGTCAGCTCAAATACTGTAATTGATTGCAATATTGTTTTTGTATAAAACTCATTTGGATGACATTTTAATGTTCTCTTAGGTTTAAAAAGTTTTAGCAATTAGGCAACCTCAGTCTGTAACTGGTGATAATGGAACATGGCACATCATGTTTGCCTAATGGCTGGCCCAGAACAGAGTTACACAGTTCTAATAAATGTTAAAACAAAAGTTCTCGGCAGTCACTCTCACCTATGCAAATAGATACTAATTAACACATCATGTACACATTAGTTTCCCACTTTTACGTATTAAATGTTAAAACATGAGGTCAAAAACACATGAAAAAAACAAGTGTTTTATTCTTCTTTCACACCAACTATTAAAGAGATGTGATAATATTTATTACGCAGTGCTTCTGAATGGGTCAACGAAATAGGTGTATCTGATATTGCTTGTGATACAAGATACACAATATTTCTCTTTCATGCTGGCTGCTCGTGAAGACATTGGCTGGGTCTTTTTCTTGAACTTTAATGCATTCTTTGTCTTTGGCCTCGATACCTTTACTGGTGCTACCTAATGATCATACTAAGTGCGCAGGTATCAGGACCCTTAAATACATGTAGACACGCCGCTACTGTAGGTCTGCCCGTTCTGAACAGTCCTGAGTATTCTTACACTGAGCATTTCGTTTTACAAATGCACTTGACAATACTGTTCTTGCAAGAACTATTCCAGAAAGTCTGACATTTATGTCCTAAAATGTCAACTGACTGTTATTCTTGTTGTTATTTTTACTTAATTACCTAATGCCATATGTTATTTCATAGTTGTGAAAAAATCCAGTATTGTTCCAGAATGTAGAAAATAAATCCAAATTTATATACTGTGTGTGTTTGTGTGTGTGTGTGCACGGGCGCGTTTTTTTTCTCCCAAGGATCCAACCCAATGTATATATAAAAATATATATACGTTGATTTTATATATATATAAAAATATATATAAAATCAACAATAACTTAATTTTGAAAGACTTCCAAATTATCCATTATCTCTATTTGACTGTAAGTGTTAAAACAATCATTTTAATTGATGTTTTATGTGTTTGATAGTGCTGAATAAAAATTATTTCAGAATGGCCTTTATTAAATAAATTATGAAAGTTTTCCTCAGTATTTTTCAAAACAAGGTTATACCCTTGCTATGATTGATTTGTATCTGCTTTGATAAACAAATATGAGTTAGATGTAGTTTACAGCTATGTGCTTAGAGTGCAATAGGCATCTAAAATCGATTTTTATTTACAATTTAAACCTATGAATACCCTTGAGCCATAACAGTCGGTTCAGTTGGGTGGTGTTGGGGTTGTGTTTTGGCTCATGACTAAAGAAAACAGCGAAGTTAAGGAGAACGGCTTAGTATTGAGAAAGTTAAGGCTCAATAATGTATCGATGACTCATGAGAAGACTTTTCAACTCGCCACAACCCCATCCTTTACTCTGGTTTACCCTTACCTTCCCGCCTTCCCATCTCTTTTCCACTTGCCCTCTCTCGTCCTTTGCTTTGATGGATTATACAAGCATTTCTCTCAATTATTCAGCACAGGGGACTCTGGAACAAGGAATGACCACCCCATCATTTCTTTTTCTTTAAAGATGTATAAGAAAACAAACTGCATCGCAGGTCTGCAAAATAGAGAGTAGTTCATTGAAGCCTATATGAATCGAGGTGGTCCTGTCCTTGACTGATGCAGACAGTTGTTCTCTGAGGACCTGTGACTTCAGTCGCTCAATAGTTCAGGACTGAAATTTCTTACAGTCTACCTGAGCCTCCAGGAACAAACTGGACTTTAATCCTACACATCTCCTCTTATACTGAACTTCCAGTCTCGCATAATATTAT
>JAQMYJ010000036.1:23368612-23379276 GCA_030014305.1 Clarias laeviceps | reverse complement strand
TGTGACGTCACACCGACAGGCATTTGAGATTGGCCTGATTTCAGAAGGGGCATCTTATTTTAATAAATTAAAAGAAAGTCACTCTTTATCATTGTAGAGTGGTTGTGTACACACTTTCCTAACACACATTTCTGTCCAAACAGCTTGAAAAAGTGCATGTAGGACTGTATGACCCCTTTAAAAAAGGTGATCCCCTAAACTAGTTTTAATCCATTAACCTTTCTTGCTCAGAAAAACTTAGTAGGGCACAGCATTAAGAAAACAAAGAGCATGTATATGGACAGTGAAATATCCAGAGGGCCAATTAATATTTTATGCCAATTAAAAGTGTACAATATTTGGAGGACTATAAAAATCTAGAAACATGTAACACTTTTAGAAAATGTTTAGTTATAACCAGAAAACAATACAATATTTTGAGACTGCAGCTGCTTTTGTGACTCAGAATGTTTTAAGGTCTTACGCATCCAGCCACCTGCAGAAGCTCAGATGCCATGCTTTATCAACCACAATGACAAAGCCACAGCTACACAAACAACAGATCAGTCTGCCTGTTTTCCACTTTGGGAGAGATAGGAATCTGGAGACAATTGTTATCACAAACCACTGTATGCAACCTGAGTCAGCTCCCAGGCAGTGTTTTCTCTGATCAGACAACCTCTTCACACACCGCTGAGATCTTTAAGTTATGGCCTCTACGGGCACAGCGGGAAGAGCAATAGCTTTCTATTTCTATAAAGCTGTCCTTCGCTGCCTGTAGCTACTCATTTAGTGTCTGTGTCTCTCTTTCATTTTTTGGCCTGTCACTGATGGGCTGTTACTGAGAAGTGGTTTCTTCTCCCCACTGGAGCAGAGGTTAAATGGAGGCTTTACAGGGGTTAACAGCAACTACTGATGTATCCTATTGAGGTATCCATCAGAACACCCACTAATCAAAGAGGTCAGGCAGTGGAGGACACCTGGTTGTAGAAAAGGTCACATAGCTAATGATAATTTAAACTACACAAAGGTCAACTGTTCCAGATGGCTCCTTATTTTCACTAAGTGGGCAGCAAAACTACCTAAGTTTGCATTGGTTCACAAATATGTTTGTATTTGGATGCCCTGTTATTTGTAATCCCAGATTAAGTTCATTTTCCAATCTAAGCTAATTCATAAATGTACTGACAGCCCTTTCCATATTTATTATGTTGTTGGGTTTGTAGCTGAAGCAATGTGTTGCCAGCTGAGATTAGGGGTTTGATTGCGGTCCGAAACTGAGTTTTCTAACCACAAAAATCAGTGAGAACTTCTTGTAGGTTATATAGGTCCGCAAATGTCTATGTAAAGGTTACAATACATTATTAAAACGCATAATTATTTAATGAAATAGGATGTGTGGGTGTTCTTAAATAACTGGATCCCTTTACATCCATCACTGAGAGCACAATAATATTGTAAGAATCTACAGAAAGTTACTCATGCATAAGCAAGACAAGATTCAATTAATTTCATCTCAAAATAATGAAATGTTTTATTTTTTCCCTTTTCCATAACATCCGAAGCACACAAAGTTTGTGTGCTTCGGATGTTATCCCCGTGCTTGTTGGTTTTCCTTTGGGTTCTCTTCACAGTCCAAACATATGTACATTAGACTAATTGGCATTCCCAAATTGCCCATAATGTGTAAATGAGCATGCGTGTGTGTGTTTGTGTGCCCTGCAATAAATTGGCAGCCCGTCCATGGTGTAGCACGCCTCATGCCAGGGGGCTCCAGGCCCCTAGGTTTATTTCCTGTGTTATTAAGATTTTTTTTTTCCTACAGTCAACACTAAGGTTGAGAAATGTGCTACATGGAAAACAAGGAAATGCTCAGATACGTTTAGATTAATCTGATTAAAAGTATGACACAAGCCATCAGTACATTCCAGCAGTAGCAGTAACATATACTATACTGTATACTGTATGCATTCTTGTGATTTTTTTAGCGAGTCAAGCAGCAAGCAGTGGCAGCAAATTAGATCAAAGGAAATGGTGTTGAGTTTTGCTGCACACAAAAACTTTTTTAATTAAAACGATTGCTAAAGATCATGAGAAACATTGTAAGCATTACAAAACTTTCAGTTTTATTTTGGTACATGATGACAGTTCCCTATCATACTAAAGATATCCAGTGTTTAGCCCAAAGCTTTCCATACATGGAACATGCAGCTCATGTCTCTTACACTTGACAACATCCAACATCCAAATTACATACTGCAATGAAAGTGCCAGAGTGTAAACGTCATTTTCTTGGATTCAACATTTTTAAAAAGCCTTTAAACACATTCAGGCCAGCATGCTTCCTCTGCTTCACAGCTATTGTCACTTCACTGATCGCATCACAGAAAGAATCGATGTGATTGGCGTATGATGACGCATTAGCTTTTGTTTAGGTAGCAATGTGTTGTGTTTTACTCACATGAAAGGTTAAAGCTTATTAAAAAGGTCAAATAGAAGTAATGATTTTGTGATAGACAACTTTGTGTGTCACAGAATACTAATCTGGCAAAAAGATTAAATGTCTGAAAATGGTGTTTATTGTGTTTTGCTGTCAAACTGTTCATATTTTAGTTAGATACATACACACAAAAAGTATTATGGTCATGTGTGACTTTTATATATTAACATTGTCTATTATACTAAAATAAATTAAGTACTTAATTCTATTTACCTAATTTAACCTAAACATACCAATTTTAACCATTATAAATTTTTGTTCAACTTACATATTTCTCTAGAGTGAAAATTCTGCCCTTAGTTTAAATATGTTGCTATATGAACTGCTTTTTATAAAGTAAATATATGATTATACATGTTCCTGCCTTTCCCACTTACAAATGATTTCTCTCTGACCTAGCCATTAAAAGTCATAAAGAGAACTCCCAGCCCTTACGCCAAAAAATATATTTCTCTATATATGAACTGTCAATATATTAAATGATTTAGTGTTCTGATTTACAGGTAAATTGAAAAGATTTTATAATGTTAATATTCCTTGTTGCTACACTAACTGATACCAACTAATAATTAACAGAAAAAAAGACATTCATATTCAATAATATATTCACAATATACAGAATTTGTATTAATATATTACAATATATTGAAAAATACAGAAAGAATTGTCGCTGTTATTTTATATTCAACAATATACTTCATAATATATTGAATTTGATTGAATATATCTATTTGGTTATATTCTTTTACAATATGCGTATATGTTAATCTAGTTCGAACAAAATGGACTTTATAGGCATTAATCAGAGCAAACCGACAAATTAAAAGTAATTCTTAAACATGCATAAAGTTTTAAAAATGTTTCAATAGAACAATTATTAAAGTAAAGTATAGTATAAAGTATAAATATAAAGGTTTTTGTCTTCATTGCAATATACATGGTCCATTCATATATTGCAATATATTAATAAATTTAAGCACTAGTTTCCTATATATGGAAATATTTATTTAATATATTTTACAATATATTGCCATATTTTTTTGTCAATGAAGAGAAAACCATTTTGCCCATTTTCTTTGAAATAAGCCTTACATAACCTGTTGTAATTTCAAACCTTAGCAGGAGTTTAAATATTTATTATTTTCTATCATAGCATTATCTAAATTGCTTGCTAAACGGGCAGCAAGGTGGTGTAGTGGTTAGCATTGTCACCTTGCACCTCCAAACTGGGAGTCTGTCAAACTGGGTGAGTCTGGGGTCGATTCCTGGTCAGGCTTGATTCCCGTCTCTGTGTGCATGGAGTTTGCATGTTCTCCCCATGCTTGGTGGGTTTCTTCCGGCTACTCCAGTTTCCTCCCACAGTCCAAAGATATGCAGGTTAGGCTAATTGGCATTCCCAAAATTGCCCATAGTGTGTGCATGTATGTGTGTGTGTGCCATGCGATGGATTGGCACCCTGTCCAGGGTGTACCCTGCCTCGTGCCTTAAGCCTCCTGGGATAGGCTCCAGGTTCCCGCGACCCTGAATACAGGATAAAGTGGTATAGAAGATGAGTGAGTGAGTGAGTGCTTGCTAACCGGTTTAGTTAGTTCTGCCCTGAGAGAAATGTATTGTTGTGTAGAGTAGGGAGTAGAGTAGGACAATCTCCAAAAAAAAGTTTTTCACAAGCCTTATGAAGACAGTACTATGGATTGTAATTTGCCAAAGCTTAATAAAAAACATGCTCAAGTTGTATGCTTTGTGTGCAGGTGGTGTCATAGATATTTTGTCACATCACTAACAACTTAAAAACACCTCCAGCAGAGGTCCCCATTGCCATCAGCAGGGAATTACTGTAATAATTAGAGCCTGATTGTTTTACTGCATATAACCCTGTGTTGCATAAACAAACCTGGAAGTTATACAATTCTGATTTTTCAGTGGGTGTCCACTCTAAAATCCTCATTAAAGTCTATGGAGTGATTTTTGCAATGGTTTCAGGTCTATTTTTGAAGGGATGAACTATTTTTGATCAAAATGGTTTAGACTTTCGGTCTCTTCAAGGTCTCGTTTTCTGATTAGACCAAAAACAAGCGCTGGCTGGACGTTTCGATATAAAAGTTTCTTTGGGGTGTTTGCCAAATTCTGGGGGATATTACACCCCAGTCTCGAATCAGAAAACCAGGAATTTTGGGAAACCCATTGGTTGGATCCCTTAGAAAAGCAATAGTATAAGTGTCATGAGGGAGGAGGGATCACCCTGTTTTGCACCATAATTTTTTTGCCCAATTTTTTGCACTTTAAAAAATACAATCACAATAGTGGGGTGCCTTGAGCGCATGCTTAATAACTTATAACTAAATAGTAACTTCAGGAGAGACTGATGAGCTTTAGTATTATTACAAAAGCTAATTGAGAAGACTAAAGTACAAACACACACTCATGGTAGAAACAAACACACACTCATGGTAGAAAATGTAAATAAACCTTCTGTTTCACTGAAAAAAATATAAAATGTCACCTTAAGGGTGAGCCCTGAGCCAGCTTTTTGTTTCCCCAGGAAAAATGTGTGGACATCACATGATATGATGAATCTGAGGTATGACACTGAAAAACCCCCCCACAAAAACAAGAAAAAGCAAACAGAAGGAACAATTGGCGGGCATGTGTTCTTCTTATATTTTATGACTTGTGTTACTGTTCAAAATTATGAAAAAGTGAATTTTGCATAATTGGTAGCCTTTGAACCTAGCCCTATGGTTGTTGCACTTCTTTTGTTCCACCACTGACTCCAGCACCAAACAAAGTCCAAAGGTTTTGCCTAAGCTAACACAGCTCTCTGCAGTAAATCACCTGCCTGTCTTTGTTAGCAGTTGCAGACTTAGACAAAAAACTCTTTGCATAACCAGCAGAGCAAGGGGCACTTTGCAGCAACTCAACGCGCTAATCAGTGACAGACCACAGCCATTGTGCACTGAGAGTGTGGCCTACTCACAGGAAATGAGCTGACTATGAAAACGTGTGTGAACACAAACATCTGGGTAGCTTTTTATTACAAGTTTTCTTGAGCTGTGAGCTTTACAATGAGCTGTGCTGTCTATGCTTGGGCTAATTTGCTACATACACATTTCCCAGGCTGTTTGCATTTGGACATTCTAAGGAGTGTAGGGGTAAAACACAATACCACTATATGTGTCTGTTTCTGTATCTGTTTAGAGTGCTAACTATTCATATTCACTTTTATACTCCACTTTTAGTAGGATACTTTTAAACCTGCACATTAACTTTACGTTACTTTACATTACTTTACATAACATTTACATTACTTCTTTGTGACATTGTGATTGTGTCATAGACCTTGGTACAAGATGGGCTGATTTGAATATTTCAACTGCTGATCTCCTGAGATCCTGGAGTTTACACAGAACAGTGCAAAAAACATTGGGTGATCAACAGTTCCCTTATACCTTGTTCATGAAAGGCCAGAGTGTTTATAGCCGACATGAAGTCTATAGTACATCAGATAAGCATTTTTTACAACTGTGTTTGCAGAAAAGCAAATCAGAATGCACAACACATGAGACAGTAAGGTAGATGGGGTACAACAACAGAATACAGCATCAGCTTCCACTCTTGTCAGCCAAGAACAAGAACCAGAGAACATGGGCTCACAGAATATGGACAGAAGACTGAAAAAAGATCTTTTTTTCCCCTCCCAATCTTCAATGTCTGATGATTATCCTTGGATATTTCTTATCAAAAATGTTTCAGACTGCAGACTCGTGTGTGAAATTCCTAGGACGGGGTCAGCAACCTTAAACACTCAAAGAGACATTTGGACCCGTTTCCCACAGAAAAGAAAACACCAGGAGCCACAAAACCCTTTTGACATCTAAAATTAAGATAACCCTGCATATATATATATATTTTTTACCATTATGCTATGTATAAAAAAACTATAGTGTGTTGCATTTATGAAGTCAACAAACTGCTACAAGGAAAATGAAGTTTTATTTCCACATGCAACAAATATATTTTGAACTCCGAAAAAAGACGCTGAGTTGAAGATTACTTTCAAATAAAATACTTAATGTCTGTTTAAGACCTCCTCGTATTTGTGAAATACTGGAGCGTGCAAGCAGCGGTCAACCTGAGTAAATACCGGGGGTCAAAAGCTCAGTGAATGGCATGCCGGCCGCACATCAGTGGTTGTGACGCATACAGTATTTTGAGCAACAAAAAAATTTAACAAGTTTTATTTTAATGTTACAAGATCAACATAATATTCAAATTTAGAATTTCATTTAAAAGACTGACGGACTAAAATAAAATACATTTATTTTATATATAAATATATATATTTTCCAAAGCCATAGGGAGCAGCAGAGAGATGAAAGAGCCACATGTGGCTCCGGAGCCGCGGGTTGCCGACCCCTGCCCTGGAGGATTAGGAGTTTCTGAAATACTCAAACCATGAGTTGATACCAACAATCATGTTAGTCACAGAAATCTTAATTCCTTCCCATTTTGATGTTTGATGTAAATGTTAAAGCTCTTGACCTTTATCTGTATGACTTTGTGCATGGGCTGGTGCCACATGATTGACTGAGTAGATAACAGCATGAATGTGCAGGTGTATAAAGATGCTCCTAATAAAGTGGAAGGTGAGTGTATCTATATTCAGATTAATATAAAGTCAGCACTGTGTTAAATAAAACTGTTTTTCCCCATAATTAAATATGACCCTGTGCGTATGGAAATTGGAATTGCCAACTCTGTCAGTTTGGATTGTGAAGTGCAAATTCACAGCCTTCTTCTGATAAGCGAAGAAGTGAAGAACTGACTAGTGAAGAAGACACAAGTTTATAGTTGGTCTCAACTAGAGTTGTTCAAAAGCTTTTCTTTTCTTTTTTTTTTTTTTTTACAAGAAATTTGTCATATTTGCCTGTAGATGCTCACAATATTTTTCGAATGGATTTAATTGGTTCAATTTCCCCAAAATATAAACAAACAACCACTATGTTCCTGAACAGGTGGTTACGAAGAATGCATGAATAAATACAGCATGATCCTATGCAGGAGCTCACATTCATATAGTAGTAATAGTTTAAAACATTATTTGTTTAAATAATATACTCGTATTCAGTTACACCAATAAAAAAGAGATTAATTCCAGACAGGATACCTACCGGTGCTAGGCTTTAAGACACTACTTTAAACTGCTTTTTTGAAATTAGAGTAATCTTCCTTATGTTGCTGCAAGGTAAAATTCACTTTCGCCTCAATAGCTATACTGTGAATGGAGTGATTTTCCCTCTCACTAATTGAATTGATCCAATTAAACCTTCCTGATACGACTTTATCTCCTGGGCAGTAACATGAACACAAGACATATTGAGTATGCAACAGAATAGAAGAAAGGACCTGATTTCTTACACTCAACCACATACCTGAGATTACAAATTTTAGATTAAAACTTTCCTCTGGAAAGGGAGGGTCCTTGTGCTGAACTGTCTGTCTGTCTGGCCTATGGTATGAGCAGATCCTAGAGGAATGCAAAATGTTGCCAGCATCTCTTCTGCTCAGTTTCTCATGTCAATATGACTAAAAGTCAAGCCTTGCTGACCCAGTTTAGCTGCTCAGTCAGAGGAGCTTATCCATGATAGTGTGTATCAGCCCCTTCAAATGCACCCATCCTGGTTTTCATTTCTGTATTAGATTGCTTTGACAGTTTCTTGCAGCAGGTGAAAGCAATAAGCTGATACTCAATATCTCCCTGTACATCCTGGCCTAGTCACCTCTCTCATCCTCGCCAACCTGCCATCACATCTATGATCTCTCTACCACTTTCTACCACCCATATGTCTACCACATATAAAACATGCTGCCTTCCTTAAACAAAGCAGCACATGATGCACCTACTTAGGTGTTAATACCATGATTAGACTGTTTTGTACTTTTTAATGTTTCTCAACAAATACACATTTTTCAGTGCAAGAATGTGTTCAGAATGTGACTGTAGGATATCAAAAGGTGTATTATTTGCAGTATGGAAACAATTCTAGACAGTCACCCCAACAATATATACAACCTGTGTCTGAATAAAACATAACAAATCCCAAGTGAGAGATGATTTGACATAAACCACCCTTGTGCTATTTAAATAGGTAAGTATACTGTCTATTAAAAACTAAAAATATATATTTTTTATTTCCACATATGGACAAGGCTGCATGGGGGCTTAGTGGTTAGCACTATCAACTGGCACCAGGTTCGATTCCCACCTCGAGGTCTGTTTGCATGTTCTACCCATGCTTAAGTAGTTTCCTCTGGGTGCCCTGGTTTCCTCCCACAGTCCAAAGTTATAGATTTAAATTTGTGTAATGAGCTTTTAGGTTAAGCAGAAGTGCTCTGTTACTGCATATAAACGTTGCTGCATCACAGCTCCTGAGATCACACCTGAGCCTGGGTATTACCTGCCAATGTTTGCATTTTATTCTCTCTCTCTCTCTCTCTCTCTCTCTCCTTTTTTTCATTAGTTGTCTGCTCTTATGTCTGTGGCTAGGTGAATTCCAATGTCAATCTTCATCAATTAGGTTACCGGATTTAACTAATGGGATGACCAGACCTTGACCAACGAGTTAAAGAGTTATATAGCAAAGGCTATCAGTTTTAAAGTCCCAAATTGACAAAGGTTCATTGAAGGCCTCTGGAAGCCTTGTTTGGTGCTTCTTTCCACCCATGTACTAGCTCCATTGGTTTGTTGACCTACATTCAATCATGTAGTTTTTCTGACTGTCTAAACACACCAGGATATAGAGCAAGTGCCATCCCTGAAATGTTTGGTTAGCCTAGCACAGTATAGTTAGGTAGCTTTTGTTTAATTAGCAGTAAAGGTAGCTACTTGCAATACAGTGTAGTATAGTTGATTTTCCTTTTTGTTTATTCCTTTGGCACTGTCCATGTTATCTGTCCTAGGTGAGACTAGTTTTCAGCCCCTTGAAATGCGCCCATTGTCTTGGTTGTCTTGGTTTTGATGTCCACCCTGATTATATGGTCGCCACATGTTAATTGCTGTAAATAAACACTAACCTACACCTTATATCATCTGTCCTTTTCACCCAGTTACTCTGACATCTTAAATTGTTATTGATCCTTCACTACCCTAGGCACTAACTTTGTGGGAGTGCAACAAGTTGGGGCTCGTCCGCGATTTTTCTGAACTGGACAGGAAAGGATAGGATGGGTTATTGTTGTGTATACTATGTGGACTGGAGCCTACACGAAGCCTACAGACAAAGGTTTAGAAATCTTAAGAAAGCCTCTTCACAGACAATTGTAGAGTTTGCAGGGCAGAAAGAGACCCTGTTGGATACATTGTGTTTGGCAAGCAATGCAGATTTTGACTCTTTAGGGGAGCTGTTTTTGCTTGAGGATTTTTTACCATATTTTACCAACTGATCGACCAAGGCCAAGACCATTTCAGGCCAAGACAATTCAGCTTAAGCGACAAGGCTTTCAGTCTAGCTCCTCTGTGGGTTTTTATTGCCATTAGCCTGGCCAGTTAATTGTAAACTATGCAGTTTTAAAAAGGAAACAGGACAAAAGCAAAGCACTAGTCAGTCCCAAGGCACTGCTCTAGTTAATACACTTTCTCCTTCTTCTGATGAGAAAGATGATGCCAAGGTTTCTCTTGATGTAAGTTATCTGCCGTTTGTAACAGATGTAGCTTTTTCTTTGGTAGGTAGTGAGCAGACCCCAGCCTTTGTTAAAATCTTTCTCCTTTTTTGACACAGGGGTAACCCAGTCGTTCATTTTGCCTGATGTTTTACCATTTTTAAAAGCAATCCTTTTGTGGTACATGATTTGTGACATGATTTTTGTATATATATATATATATGAGTTCCTCTGCAGTATGTTTCCTTGCGCACCAGTCTTGGAAGTTCTGCCTCATTAGCACCCCACAGTTTTTCATGCATGTGTTGTGACACATGCTAAAGCTTGTCTCTTGGAAGACAGAGCTCACCTATTTGACTCATCTCTTGACTACTCATAGACTACTTAGTACATTTAATGTCTTATGACCCCTTCTTATGTACTTTTGTTTGCTCCTGACACTCATTGTTGTCAGAAGATGTCTCATTAAGTGGTGTCTGTAATATTGTTGGAGTCTTTTGTTTGTTCTTTTCTTTCTTTATTGTAGGAG
>JAQMYJ010000036.1:23351720-23353728 GCA_030014305.1 Clarias laeviceps | reverse complement strand
TTCCTCCCCTTCATTGCGCCCCACCTGTCATGTCTGTATTCCCCACTAGTGGGGCGCGCCCCACACTTTGAGAACCATGGCATTAGTCAAACACAACTGGGAAGAGGGTTTTTTTTTCCCGTTTTTTTTTGGGGGGGATGGCATTGTACAGATTTTAAATAACATTTAATAACATTTCAACTCGAACAAAAACAATGAATTCATTTAAATGGAATTATCATGCTGACATTAAACCATTTTCTATATAATTTCATTGATGAAGAGGAAAAAGACAAAAGTAGATTTTGAGCAATATAGGTAAAAAAAAACACTCAATGTAAAGGGATTTTGTAAAATTAAAATTTCATCAGTGTAACACTAATGACAGGTGAGATGATCAGCTGATAAGTAGCCTATACATGAACTGCGATCCAAGATGAAGGCAATGGGAAACAGAAATAAAGAATTTAGCAAACCTTTTGAAATTGCTACATCTTATCAAACAGAAAATACAAATAAAACATTCTACTTTAAAATAACTAGCAATGAGATATTGCTTAGCAATATCTAAGGCTCTAAATGTCACGGCCTTAGATATTGCTAAGCAACATGGGACAACAAAAAAAAGGAACTTGTAGGAGCTTGCTAATAAGATACATAAATAGTTCCGAATATTCCCAGATCATTATCTATATACAGTTTGTATGTGAATATGTATGTGAATGGCTTGTTTTAAGCAATGTGTAGGCAGAACTTCTGCTAAGTTTACCACAAGATGAAAAGACTGGCCTTTTTTATTCCATGATGTGCATGGTTTCAAATTGTTTCCGTGTCATAGGGGAAAAAATCAGGAACTGGTGCAAACCACACTATTCATTTTAAGACATTGATTAACACTGTTAACCAAATATAATATGTTTGTTAAAATCATTGTAAGTTTAAAATAATGTAACACAAATGCATGTTTTTTTTCCCATTTGTGTGTAGAGTAAAAAGGTTGCATCTTGTTGTCCTATTTTCTTTACCCTGACCTGTGTAGACAACAAATCTGAGAAAAAGAAGGAAGTTCCTTCTTATTTCTGCCTTAAAAATTACTGAAAAACATTAATGTGCAGTAATATACTGTATGTAGGTACACTTATTACACAATTTATTTATTTGTTTATTTGTTTGTCAAACAAAAATAATGGGGCAAGATTTCCATTAAAATTTTACTTGATAAGTTTTGTATATTTTGTGTATGATGAGACCGTTTCTTAGGGCACATTTAAATTCGCAGTACTATTCTAAGTCCTTTATTATGTAGGATAAGACAATTTACAAATGAGTATCTTTTATAATATACTTTTATATAGTATAATTTAATCACAGGATAATTTATGGAATTTGCGGAACACAGTTGGGGCCCATTTAACTATAAGGTGTTAGAAAATTATTAATCTTAATTTAAAAGTGGAACATTTTAAGCTTGCAGCATGTAACCTGAAATCTTGATTAAAGCCCTAGTTCCGGATAAAGAGAAACTCATCCTCATTTTGGTGATAGCAGATAGATCTTGCAGGGATTAATTTGGTCATTATGCGTGCTATGAGGTGGAAAAATCAGTATAATGGGAAAGTTGTTTAAGATAATATGAAGTCCAGTTTTGTTGTTGGAGATTCACAAAAGAGTTTGTTGGAATTTTAGTACTAAATTGCTGAGTGACTGAAGTCACAATCCATCAGAGAAAACTGCCTGCATCTGCCTGCAAGTCCAAGACCATCTTCCTGGTCAAATGAAACCATCCCCAGTCACCACACACATCCCTTGCAGACCACACAGGGCCATGCTCAGCAGTGAGCCGGGGACCTCTACAGTATGTGATGAGAACTCTAACCAGAAGCAGGGCAAAGGTCCAGAGGACTAAAGGGGTCAGGATCTCAAGTAACTCAGGCGTACCATGTGTAGCTCAACAGAGAGAGAGAGAACAGTCATGTAATGTATAAGGTGAATGTATGTTTTGTGCAGAGTACAATCAAGGACAATGACA
>JAQMYJ010000036.1:23341720-23346720 GCA_030014305.1 Clarias laeviceps | reverse complement strand
TAAGTCAATATTAACACAAAACATATATTTTTGGCCCAAGATTTTAAATTTTCAAATACGGTTTGTAGCTCTTGGGTATTTTTTTCTACACTTCATACACTCATATCCCTTGTTTCTAAATGTGTGTGGCTTCCTCTTACAAAATGACAACTGAAAAAAGGACATAACAGCTTAGATGAGTCCAAGTCCAGCTGTTCCTATAATGCCAAAAAGAGAAGTGAGTGTTTATTCATTTTCCATACCAATTATCCTGTGTTAGATTTAAGTCCAGGGCATAAGGCATGGAACAACATGGTATAAGAACAAATACAAACAAGAACAATAAATATACAATACAAAAAAAAAATACAAATAAGAACAAAGGCGCACACACGCGCACACACACACACCACACACCATACACACACAATAACACAATATGTTGAATCTGAAAATACCACTCAGGCTAAAATGCATATATTTTTAGACAGTCATAGGAAACCCACAAAGCATAAGGCGAACATACTCTCCACACAGGGGCGAGATATGAACCTCCAACCCTAGAGGTGCAAGGAAACTATACTAACCACTGAGTTGCTGTGCTGGCCCATGAAGTGAAAAACTAAAATGACAGTGTAATATAATTATATTCATCACAAGGTGGTGCTGTTTGTATATGGTGTGCCATAAGCTTACTTCTACCCCATCTTAGACCAATTGTTTCAGAGCAGGTCTACAGCATATCATTATATGATCATGTATAAGAGGGGATGTAATACCTTATTATATTCTAAGAAACGTTGGTGTGTCTTATACATTTAAATATTTGAAACAGCACCGTTGATTAATGGTTATCAATGGGTTGGGGGTTCTCATCTCTGGTCTGTGTGTGGGAAGTTTCCTCCAGGTACTCTAGTTTCCTGCTACAGTGTGAACACTTGCATTGTAGTCTGATTGGTATTTCAAAATTGTGTGTGTGTGTGTGTGTGTGTGTGTGTGTGTGTGTGTGTGTGTGTGTGTGTGCGTCTGCCCTGTGATTGGTTAGCATGTGATTCCTGGTATCACCTGAGTTCCATGAAATTGGCTGCAGGCCATCAGTGACCTGAACAGTTTAAACATTACAGAGAACAAATGTGTGGATTTAAAGATTTGAAAAAAATATATTTTTTAATTTTCCTGTAAGTTTTCCATTTCTCATGATCAGCACTTCAGATCATTCAACCCGCAAGTTATTGGCACAGGTTTTAGTGTTATTGGCACAGGCTTTACAGATACCCTTCCTGCCACACCCCACACATTTCTCCAGGCTTGTCCTCGCACTGAGTATGCCCTACATCTTGGTGGCTGGGTATTATATATGGGCATATAGTTAATGGCCTAGCCAAAGGACCCAACGGTGTCAACCCAGTGTTGATGGGGCTCGAACCTCCAACCCTCCAATCAGCAACCCAGAATCTCAAACACCTGAGCCCATTATCTTTTGTTGTTTAAATAGAAAAAAATAGACCAGTAAAATTTCTTCAGCATTATTACTATTATCAACTCCAAGAACTTGATATTGTATATATATAAATATTATGGAGCCCGAGAATCTTGTCTAATAAGAATTACTATGGTTACCATGTTAGTTTTTTAAAGGATAAACAACATAAACTGTGTTCAGTGTTCATTTTATTCATTAAAATGAATGAAATAAATGGTATATTTATAATAAATGTACTTTGCTGCGTTTGATTTTTTTATCTGTCTGTCTAGATTGAAAGCTGTTTAAGATCTGTAATGTGCTGTTGTTATTATATTATTAGTCATAAAACAATGTGATGTTTTTCATTAGAAAATGCCACAGGCAATGAGGATCATTCTCCTGCTGTTGTTTGGACAATATGGTAAAAATAAAAATTATATCACAACAAATGATCATGATTTATGTATTTCTCTACAGTGCATAATTAATGCATATGATTTCACATAAACAACACAAGGTTATTTCTTTATTTATGTATTTTTTGTACCAGTCTACTCTAAGGAGGAATGTATAAAATCATCAGTGGTGTCATGTGATGACTGCATTAAGTCTGGACCCGGTTGCACTTGGTGCCAGGACTTGGTGAGTAGGCTGAATTTTGTGTACGTTAATACAATAACTTATTTTCATTGCATACGCTAACATTAATGTACAAAGCAGTAATGGAAAAGTATTAAATTAACCCTTGAACAGTAAAAGTGTTAACCTTATGTAGGTTATGGGATTAAATAAAGTTTAAATTAAATTTGAAGAAGATGAATGAAGATGAACTAAATAAATAAATAAATAACCTACTGGTTTAGTATTATAACATTTATACCATTTGTATTATCCTAAAGGCATATGCATCCTCTGGATTAAAAACAAATTAACTAAATTTTTATTTATTAAAACTTAGATTCTGTTGAGAGAGCATTTAAAAATGTAATATCTGAATTCTCTTAAACTTTCCAATTTACTTTCCAATACTGAACTTGATTTATATTGTAAATTAGAAGAGCTACCAAATCATAGGCTTAATACCGATTACTGAGTCAAAGATTTTTTCCAAATTTGCTTGACACTCAAGTCATGAGTAATCTTTTTTTTTTTTGGAGCCATTCAGTATAGTGCTTAATTTACAATGTTCTGTGCTATCCACTCAGGGCACAGTGATTTCACTGACTGAGTTATTTATATGTACTTATTTAGCAAATTACTCTACTAAAGACAATAGAAATACAAACATTTTGAGATTAATTTTCTGTTCTTCTAATATAGAATTTCACCAAGCCTGGAGAGCCAGAAGCAGTACGATGTGACACAAAGGCAAATCTTAAAGAAAGAGGATGTCCGATGAATAAGATAGTGAACCCACGTAGTGACCCTAAAGTTAATCGTAACAAACCACTGTCAAAGTCAGGCAGAGATCCAGTTCAACTGCAGCCACAAGAAATTGAACTCAATTTACGGCCAGGTATGTTAACTTAAAATAATAGAACAATACGTGTATCTCCTTGAAAACAAATACAAATCTATAAAAACTAATGTAACCAGAGTGTTCTTTTCTAAGAAAAAAAAATCCAAAGTTGGTTCAGGTCTGGAGATAGCAGTGTTTAAAATTTTAAACATTGTTAACAATACTATGATTTTTTTTTTTCAATAAATTTTTAGGTGATGCCTTCACATTCCCGCTTACATTTAAAAGGGCGGAGGGTTACCCTGTTGATCTGTACTATCTGATGGATTTGTCCTACTCAATGGATGATGACTTGAAGAATGTAAAGGATCTGGGGACAAAAATACTTGTAAAGCTGAAGGAGATCACCGGAACTGCAAGGATAGGTAAAAAAATATATATGATGAGGACAGTAAAAGAAGACTTTACCCTATATATACTACACATTGATGCATATTTTTATCAGAATATTAAAATGTGATGCAGTTTGAAGCTAGTTAATCATATTTTTATTATTTATGTGACAGGTTAGCAGGAAAAGTTACAAAGTAGATTTCTAGGTGGAAAATAATAAAAGAGACAAAGAATATTGGAACCAAGTAACCAGAGTGCAATGCACAGTTGCGCTGAGTTACAGTAGAGAGTCGACTCATTAGCAATTAGTACATTAATTAATCTGTTATTTTTTTTAATTACAAAAAAAATTGATTACAAAAAAATGATAAGCATGAGAGAGTTTGCTGTGATATTGGCATGAAAATGTAAGCTTTGTTAGTTAATCCGTGTACAGATGAGAATGAAAAAGATAGACAGTTGAAAGGACACAAGTGCTGCTGCTCCAGTTTCTTAAGCAGAGTTTAAACAATACCATAAATCACACTGATGCCACTATCAGTGTGTGGCTTAATGGTGTTGTAAGTAATGTAGGAAATTATTAATCTTGTAAAAATACAACACTCAGACAAGCATGTAGAAGATTTAAACTAGAATGGTAAACACAGAATTTCCTTATTAAAAAAATCTTAACGTTGAGGTTTACCTGTTTATTTAAAAAAATTAATACAGTCAATTAATTTGTTCAGGGTGGATTTTTTCTTTAACATGACTATATATGTTTTAATCTTAATATGACTGCTGCAGTAACCTGGTTTATTTATTCAGGCTTTGGCTCATTTGTTGATAAAACACTTCTTCCATTCACGGACACAACTGAAGAAAAATTAAAAAAGCCTTGTCCAGCCAAAGCACAGGAATGTCAGCCAGCGTTTGGCTATAAGCATGTCCTAAGTCTGACAGAGAATGGGAATACATTCACTAAAATGGTCTCAACACAGAAAATATCGGGTAACTTGGACTCGCCAGAGGGAGGTCTGGATGCCATCATGCAAGTTGTCACCTGTGTGGTGAGACTTCACCTATAATATGTTTTTTTTGTGTGTGTGTGATATTACAAGTAGCTCAGGAAAACCTTTAATTCAGCAATGTGTGCCTTATTGAACACACACACACACACACACACACACACACACACACACAGTCCACTTTAATAGGGATATTTGCACACCTGCTCATTTATGCAGCTATCCAATTTTTTCTAGTCTATAACTGTCTAGTTTGTTAAGTCACTGATTCCTGTACTTTGCTGACAGGAGTGAAACCCATTATGCTATTTTGCTATTATAGCCCACTTCAAAGTTTTGTGCATACCAAGTTGCAGAGGTGAAAAATAACGAATTACATTTACTCACGTTACTGTAATTGAGTAGATTTTTTTGTGTACTTCTACTTTTTAAAGTCTTTTTAATCTGTCATTTTACTTTTACTTAAGTATGTTTTGTTTCGATACATTTGAAATCATATTCGCTACTGAGTAAAAAATAAATTAATGAAAATGAAAAATCATAAAAATAATGCAATAGGGAAGGAAAAAAATTGCACCCCGGACAAAACAGATGCCAGTGATGCAGACACAGCTGAAAGTGAAATGCCATCAAATTCTAATGAAGCAAACCATTATAACGGCCACTACTTGGTTGTTATACCACATTACAGTATGTA
>JAQMYJ010000036.1:23317277-23327364 GCA_030014305.1 Clarias laeviceps | reverse complement strand
ATGTTTGAACTATTGGGTGCACATGGTCCTCCAGAATGGTTCGGTAGTCCTTGGCAGTGACGCGCCCATCTAGCACATGGGCCTAGAGAATGCCATGATATTGCAGCCCAAACCATCACTGATCCACCCCCATGCTTCACTCAGGGCATGCAACAGGGTGGTATGCTTCTTTGGGACTTCTCCACAACGTAACTCTCCCGGATGTGGGAAAGACAGTGAAGGTAGACTCATCAGAGAACAATACATGTTTCACATTGTCCACAGCCCAAGATTTTTGCTGCTGGCACCATTGAAACGTACGTTTGGCATTGGCACGAGTGACCAAAGGTTTTTACTGGTGGAACGTGTAATCAATGAAGATTGGCCACCAGGCGGGTCAAATTTAGCCATGAAACCTTCAACACTAATTTGGCCAGTGTTTTGGTTTCATTGTCCAACCCCTGTACATCTTTAGGTTCACTGTCCAGTTTAGTAAGTGTAAAACAAAGGAAGGGTTAAGGATTCATGCATTCTGCATACCATTCAAGATTTAAGATACATAGCTTTTCTATTTTTTTTTTTTTACCTTCATCATTGTGCCTGATGTTGGTAAAAAATTTACTCTTTATGTAGCGTTTTATGCTTGAAAGAAATCCATCTTTGGTGCTTCATAGCATCTCATCCAAAACTATGTCACACAAAGACAGCAACAAACATCAACATCAAATCCTAGGTCTGGACAAACTTTTATTAAAGACAAACAAAAAAGCACTATCGGCTCTTTTGGCAATAGTAATTACAGTGGTGGCTATGACGCTCTTAGATAATGCCTGTCAATAAATACACACATACACACACACACACACACACCTGTATGCAGATCGCCTACGTTCACCATAAAAGGTAAGCATCACCCTGAGTGGTTGGAAAAAGACAGCCAGGCCGAGAGGCAAAGTGCAGGGGCTGTAAAGTAGGGAGTGAGCATTACGGCCACTCCGACGCCATCTGTTCGATCCTGTTGCACTACTCTGCTGTCTCTCTCTTTCTAGGTAAGTGTCTTTCGGCAGGTGAGTCCCTGTCTGTGGTACTCTCCAAGAGATGTATTTCTAATAGTTTCTAGCTAGTTTTATAATCACTCAAATTAGCTACCAATACTTGCATAATTACAAGGATTTAACATAAATGCAAATTGCTGGAATACATATTCTGCATGTGGTTTCAGGTACTGAGTCTGAATAAAAACTCAATGTTGCAATCATAAAGTAACTATCATCTATGTGGAGTTTAGATCCATACAAAACGGCAAAGGTTTAATGTTGATAATGTTCCAGTGCTATGGAGTCTTCTGAGGAAATTCTTACACCAGTCTCCATTTTGATGTGGTGTTAAATAAAACGGTAGTGTTGTCAGAAATGACAGCTTCTCAATGACACTTGTGAAGGGTGTGGCTATGTTACAGTTGTTGTAAAGTCACATAAAATCACAAATGAGGAACAGGATAAATAAGGTTGGCTTTATCTTAAAGATCTAATATCTAACCCTTGCACATGCGGGCTTGGACATTACCATAGATGAATGATGTTTATGAAGAACCCGAAGTTAGAGCTCATTTAGAGTCTGGTTGAGAATGTTGAGAATAATTAGACTACAAGATGGAAGCAGTAGAATGCCAGCTACTCAGTAGATCATTTCTAGGGGCAAACATATTAACCTGATGAAACTGTAAAAATACAATTAAACTTCATGAAATATTGTGCAATATGTTTGATGCAATGACATTGTGACATCTGTTTGAAAAAAATCCTTAAGTAGGTAGGCTGGCAAGAAAAAGTCATTTACTGCATTAGCTGCTTGGTCCCTCCCTCATCAGAGAGAGGCTTCCAGTACAACCTTAAGAAGATCAGTCTACTAAGGAGTCACTGTAGTCAGGGCAGTATACAAATGCTGTGTAGGGTAATTAAACCATAAACATAATCATAATTCCTGCGTTATGCAAGAAGGGGGGAAAGAACTTTCACTCTACTGCTACAGTACTGTAATTCATGTTAAGCTAAATGCATTATTTAATTATTCTCTATTGACTTTGTTTAGTTTCAGGGCTAGCATCCAAATCAGCAAAATCCTTTTGAATATATAATTTTGTATTTTGGACTGTTTATTCTCATAAAATAGAAAAAAATATAGGTAGATTACATGATACCATTCTCGACCTGTAACAGAAGGAACAGTTAGGACAGTTATGCAATGTAAATGAAGACATACGTAAGTAGACAGCAGTCTAAAGCATCAGCTTTCAGAATTGTTTCAACAACAAAAGTAGCGAATGTTGGCGAGTAAATTTAGGTGTTGCTTGTGATTTTAAGGCCTGAGGGTGGGCGACACTGAACAAAAGATGCAGTGTAGGTGAAATTAAATTATCTATTACTAAATATATGAGCTACAGCATATTGAAACAGCTGGGTAGTGTGTGCACACAAGAGATGAACTAAACAAACACTGTGGTAACACTTTATAGCTTTCAGTTTATCATCAACTTCACTTCCTGTGAAAGATGTTCACAGACTGTAACTTCCTCTGTGGGATCTATTTTAAAGAGCACTGAATAAAACACACTTTATGTATATAAAATGTTTGTATTTAACATTATACAGTCATAGACATATTTGACCACCGCCTTACAAAAATTACAATCCTCATTGCTGGAAAAAGCTGCAGATAACAATGGCTGAAATGCTGAAGTGAAAAGGGTATTTCCACAGTCAGTCCAGTAGAGCATGTATTTTGTGCCTGTGACTCACAAATCAGTAAGTGTACTGTAATTTGGAAACAACTTTTATAAAATAATAGTTGTCAAATAAAAAACATAAAATAGACTTAGTCATTTTCTTACTTTCGCTTTGAGTTGGTGCACTTGTGATTTATTGCTGTTGATGATTGTCCCACATAGATGCTATAAATATTGAAACTTCCCAGGAAGCAAGGCCCCTGAAGCCGTTGTTTTACCCAACGTTAACATCATGAGTATACATTATACAAGCAATTAGGGACAAAAATGTTACCAATAATCGTAGTGTTTTTTTGTTTTTTTTTTACATTTTATAGATTTTTTAGAGGAGGTGGAAGAAAACCCACATGGTCTCACACAGAAAAGATGCACAGAAACTTACCCTAGACAGTGGTTACTTTATTATTACAACCAATAGCAGTGGGCTTGTGATTGTGAGGAGTGATAAAAGTCTTATATACAAGCAACTACAAACTACTAGAGTCTGCTTGCTTATATTATGTTGATTGTCTTTTTTAGAACTTCCATTTCTTATGAAAAAGTCTTATTGGTGTAAAGATGTTCTCATTTGTTATCTCAAGATTCTGATTCTGCAGCTGGCATCATGCCACAAGTCGAAGTAAAGACCGAAGTTAAAAAAGTCCTCAATAAAACTACACCAGGACTGCAGATATGGAGAGTGGAGGTGAGGTTTGAGCACACAGGTCTGCTTAGTTGTCCGAGATTCATAATAATAATAATAATAATAATAATAATAATAATAATAATAATAATAAAGAAATTTAAAAGCATATTTGTTGTTTTTGTCACTTTTACACACCACTTATCAGATCTCTGTTTTATCATGGACAGAAAATGGAACTGGTGCCTTGCCCAACCAAAACATATGGACAGTTTTATGAGGGAGACAGCTATTTAATACTACATGTATGTATTTACTACAAGATAGTTAAACACTACATAAAAGCTTTAAAAACACCCAGTGCAGAATGTCTAACAAAGTGCTGACTGTGACATTTCTTCAATCAGACACAAAAGACCAACAGTGTCTTCACCTATGACATACACTTCTGGCTGGGCAAGGCAACCTCCGTGGATGAGCAGGGTGCTGCAGCCATTTATGCTACCATGATGGATGAACACCTGGGGGGTGTCGCAGTGCAACATAGAGAGACCCAGGGCTATGAGAGCCCCACTTTCCAAGGCTATTTCAAACAGGGCATCATGTAAGGCTTTTCACAGTTTGACTGAGTAATGTGTTTACATATAAATTTATCCACTAGGCAGAAACTCTTGTACAGAATATTTTTTTAAATATACTATACTATGCATTAATATAAATAATCTACCAGGATGCATAACTTCAAATACTATAGACTAATTACTATAGACTACTAGGAATTAGTCAGTAATGCACTCTGGAAATTATGTTTGTGTTAGGATTTGAGGTAGATTCTCCATAGTTCAAAAAGTAATATACTTCAGATAGGCCAGTGACATAGGATGAATTATGACTGACAAAATAGGGGAGACAGTTCCTGACTGTTGGTGGTGATTGAAAGGTTTAATACCACAGTGGCCAGTTAGGAAGTCAGTCTGATATGCTTTGGATTGAAAAAAGAGTCATTATTAATCATGCAGCTCTTACTGAAAACAGTAAGAGACAAAATATAAAAATATGACCATTACTGTTCCAAGAACTAGCATGCTAAACTTTTTTTTTGTTTTTGTTTACATGGGCATTGTAAGATCAAGCAAAGAATTTAACATTTAGATCACTATGAAAGATTGTGTTAGGCTTAGAGATGACTAAAATAAACACATTAAGAAACACTACATCCTATTTTCCACAGTTATAAAAAAGGTGGAGTAGCTTCAGGGATGAAGCAAGTAGAAACCAACACTTACAATGTCCGCAGACTGCTGCATGTCAAGGGCAAGAAGAATGTGGTTGCAGGGGAGGTGAGATAAGTTTCACACTTCATTTCAACACAGGATGTCAAAAGTTCATGGGGTGTTGTACGATGTGTCATCAATGTCTGTTCAGTGTAAACAAAGAAAAAACATTGACTGGCTGTAAGATACAGAAGCTAAAAGACAGTATCTAGTAGCTTATGATTATGGATTGTAAAAAAAAAAAAAAGAATGATCATGTGTAGTCACGTATATAAAAATATGATACAGCTTGTTATGAGTGAATTATTCTATACAGTAGGATTTTTGTAAAATGCTTCTAATTGCACTACAATTACTCATAATGCTTTGAAGATTTCACTGTAAGCAACTGTAACCAAATATAAGCAATTTCCTTCTGGGATTAATAAAGTTATTTGAATCTTAAAAAGCTGTTTTACCGCATATGTTTTGTTTTACTCTGTGTTAAGGTGGATATGACCTGGAACAGCTTTAATAAAGGTGATGTCTTCCTATTGGACCTGGGGAATCTCATTATCCAATGGAATGGGCCACATAGCAATCGCATGGAGAGGCTAAAGGTAAAAAAAAAACTGTTAACTTGGCAAGCAATAAGTGTGTTACACCTATATGTTTATGGTAGATTTTAACAATATAAACAGAATTTTTTTTTTAGTAAGTCTTTTTAGTTTCCTTATATGACAATGGTAGTGAATTAACTTCTTATGTTTACATAGGGAATGAATTTGGCGAAGGATATCCGAGACAGAGAGAGAGGGGGTCGAGCACAAGTAACAGTGGTGGAGGGAGACGATGAAAGTGCTTGTGAGGAGTCCATGAAACTGATGACACAGGCTTTGGGTGAAAAAAGAAACATTAAAGAAGCCATTCCAGATGAGGTGGTGGATGAAAAATTGAAGTCTAGCATCAAACTCTTCCAGTAAGATCATAAAAACGATGCTTTACATACAAAGATATTAAAAAATATTCTGTTTAAAAGTCTGCTGACTAAACCACTACATAGTAATTATTTCTGATTTCAAAGCAATAACTAATTAAAGTCTGTAATGCATGGACACTGAAATGTCTGTATGTGTTGGGCAGCATTTCAGATGCTGAAGGCAGTCTGGTGGTACAAGAAGTGGCTGTGAAGCCATTAACACAAGACCTGCTAAATCCAGATGTAAGAATCTATCAGTCTCAAAACTTTTTGATACCATCTCGTACATGTACAGTAATTGTAAATATTGTGAAATCTAAAAATAAAAAAAACACTGCAATTTTTAAATGATTGTGAGTAGCTGATATGATTGGATATTGCAATAACATCCCTAACCTCACCTCTTTACTGTTATAGTCAGTCATCTTGCCATCATACAGTCATCATGAACATAAATGCCATGCCAAAATTGGGCTTTTAGTGAATTATTGAACTGGTCTTTTTCTTGGTAGAATTGGTGGTGTTCATTTAACTTTCTTGATTCTCTTGCATGTATCCAACTTTTAAGTCTGAAAACACAAATTTTCAATAGGGTTTAAGCTTCAAAACCTTAAACCCTAAATCCTCCTCCTGGCAGCAAAATAGCCACAAAGCATGAAGAAACCACTACAATAAAAATTATTTTTAGGGTTCTTAGTTCTTAGGATTGAATGCCTCACCTTTACTTTTCCAAATCTACCTTTGGTCAAAACTTTCCCCCACAAATTTTTGCCCTATCTATTTGGTCAGCAGCAAATCAAATCGAATGTGCAGCAAATTATGATCACAAACAGGAAGTTAAAAAATTCTTGGGTTAGGCAGACTAAACTAAATTTCAACACAATTGAATTAATTATTCTTGCTTTTGACCCAGTATGTATAATTTTGAACCTACATAAAAATCTGAAAAACCTAAATAAATTAATCATTGTCCTTCAAATCCTTAGGGTTTTCTTCTATATTCAATCCTTCATCTCTCAAAAAAAGCCAATTCAGAGAAATTGAAAACTTAATATTCCTGTGACATTCATGTTTATGATGAGTGTATGTAAATTCCGATCACAACTGTATGTTTTTTTGTAATTCTTATGTATTTCTTATGTATTCATTGTAACCCCAACCCCCTTTTTACTTTCATGGCCAGATTATTACCTATGCTTGCATGAAGCTCCTTACGTTGAAGTACAGGTTTTAGATTGAAAATAGATAAGGTTTTAATATTTCTATTTATAAAGTCACTAGATTACTAAGGCAATCAATGGAAAAAAAGAATTTGCCTCATGCTCTCTCATTTACATGGACTTCATACTTCTTTGTGCCAAACATCCTAGCCTTGTGCAATGGGAAGTGAACAAAGTATGAAGCAATTTTACGGGAAAAAAAAAATATAAAATATGGCCCTGTCTGTTTATAACATTTCACAATATAATTTTAACTGTATGGACTTGTTGAAGAGAGACCATTTGATCAGAATGTAGCTGTTTTTGTGTGTTATATAGGGGTTAGCTTGGAAATGCAGCACCTAACAGTAGACTTCAACACACTCTTCTTTACCAACTCAACCCTGTGCAAAGGCCACTCTGATATAAATGGGACTGACACTGCATAAAAGTCAAACCCTATGAAGAAGTGCTTGCATTTTCTTGGCACCCAAGAGTCATAAAGTAGTGAGCAGAAAGATAAGAGCCCTATCTTAATAAAAGACAAGATCATTGTAAAGTTACAAAAGATTGATTTTAACTTTCAACAAGCAGGAATTGAAATATACTTACTTCTCCTTCAAGGCAGCACTATGGTAATTAAAGTCAAAGTTGAACTATATGGTCTTCACTAAAAAGGAGTTGCAAATTAAGAAGCAAGACAAGGAACCAAAACTAGGGGAAAGGAATAAGCACATTCACATTAACTACTTACAGTTGTAATTGTATCTCCAAGTAAGAGTTAGCACCATAAATATATTGCAAAATCTTAACGGAGGTTCATGAGCTGACTGAGTAATTGATAAGCACCCTGCCACCCACAACAATATTGACAAGGTATACATAATGTCCTTGATTACTGAACCTATATCATGTTTAAAGACATTAAATATATCTCTTTGACAGGATTGCTATTTGCTGGATCAGGGTGGAATACGAATCTTTATCTGGAAGGGCCGGAGGTCATCCAAAAAGGAGAGGACAGAATCACTAGAGAAAGCTGAGGTGAGAGACACAACTCTGTATCATGCCTTCAAAAGAGATTGAACTTTCATTACTGTATCTAAATTGACTCACATAGTGAGTTTACTATATGATGCCATAATATGCAAAGGCATATATAGTATTTTCTTACATCATTATACATTTAGGCATACAAAAAGGCCAAAGGATATCCTCCATCCACCTATGTGGAGACAGTAAATGATGGTTCAGAGTCCTCAGTGTTCAAGCAGCTCTTCCAGAAATGGACAGTGAAGAGTCAATCTACTGGACTGGGAACAACACATACTGTAGGCAAAATAGGTAAGCAAAGCACAGCTTAGTAGTTTAACAGAAGACCATAGTTAGAGTACAAATATTATAAAAATGTTCTATGTGATTTTTTTTTTTTCCTGTAGCCAAGGTTGAACAGATAAAGTTTGATGCCACATCAATGCATGCCAGGCCTGATATAGCAGCTCAGCAGAAAATGGTGGATGATGGGTCTGGTGAAGCTGAGGTTAGTAAACACTAAAAAATATAACTAAATAGATTTTTTTTTAAAGTTCTGCTAACTCTATATATATAAAAAAATATTTTTCAAATTAAAATATTAACAATTTGCTGTGAGTTCATTATTTCCATATTACAAAATGTAGTTTTTCCAGGACACAATTTAACAGCAACAGAGAACTGTGCGAACAACAATAGACAATACAAGAGACACTGCAATGATTGTTCACAATATATGTGCATACACTAGACTATATGATCATTAAGCACAGGCATAAGTCATTTTAAATGATTGCAAAGTTTATTTGATATTTGAAATAACAGGGATTAATACTGAACCCAGACCATGAGTACACAATAATCACAATTACAATCAGACATCAGACAATAGATAGATAGATAGATAGATAGATAGATAGATAGATAGATAGATAGATAGATAGATAGATAGATAGACAGACAGATGGATAGATAGATTCTTTAATTCTTTATTTATTTCTGGTGGAGGTGTAAATGTCCAACAGTCCACCACTTGGGTGTCACAAAAAGACTTGAGATGTAGATCTTTCTTGTAGCGCAAAAACAGCCGATCAGTCTAGCAGTACTTGTATTTAATATAACATTACTACTATAATATTGCTAAGGTTTAAATGGATCATTCAATCTTTGTTCAGTTAGCTTGCATTTAAATCCACTAGCTGATCTCCTCCTGAATGTGTCAGTGTCATCATACTCATATTTACATTTCACATGCCATTATTAGAAGGGGAAGTGGGTGTGTGTTGAGCTGTGCTATAAAATCAACCCGAGGCAGTTTAAGCAAGTAGATGTGCTTTCATTTTTCTTAAGGTATGGAGAATACAGGACAATGAACTAGACCCTGTGGAGAAAAAATGGCTGGGGCACTTCTATGGTGGTGACTGCTACCTCATCCTCTACAAATATGAAGTCAACAATAAAATGCACTACATTCTTTACATTTGGCAAGTATGTGAACATGTAATCCCATAACTGTCACAGTGCAATTACATGACTTGGAAGTGTTCATTACATGACTTGGAATCACTGGTCAGTCATATTTGCGCAAGCTGTTTACACATTGTACCTTTAACGTATTATTTCAGGGTCGTCATGCAAGCACAGCAGAACTAACAGCATCTGCATATCAAGCAGTCATTCTGGACACTAAGTATAATGGGGAACCAGTACAAGTTCGAGTACCTATGGGGAAGGAACCCATGCACCTTATGGCCATTTTCAAGGGCAGGATGGTGATTTATGAGGTGGGTACGGGGGGGTGAATAGCTTTTGGGGGCTTTCAATACCAGAATAGGTCATTTTGCCTCAGCACCTCATTGTCTATATCCCTGCAGAAATAAATACATATATATTATTATTATATTAAAATAAAGCCCTCTATATTTATTTTTGAATGCGGTATGCAAAATTGATTACTTACAGATAATACAATATTTCCTGAGTTTTTATTAAACAGTTTTATTTATTAATTATTATGAACATTTCATTATATAAAAAGTCTGATTATACAAAGAACAGAAATGCTTGCATACAGTACAGTTGTATGTTTGAAATTATCTCTAGAGGTGAAATGGAAAATGACCTCTTTTATAATTATTGAAAAAAATGCAAATGTTGGTATATATATATATATATATATATATATATATATATATATATATATAAAAATACATAATTTATTTGATCTCTTTATCTGTC
>JAQMYJ010000036.1:23306319-23316790 GCA_030014305.1 Clarias laeviceps | reverse complement strand
ATACATTATATATTTGATCTCTTAATCTGGCTTACTTAATCTGTACTCTTAACTGACTCCCACTATCTATTGATTTATAGGAAGGCAGTTCTAAAGACAACGCTTCTTATGGTCCGTCAGGACCAAGACTGTTCCATGTTCATGGCTCAAATGAGTTTAACACACGTGCAGTTGAGGTGGTTGCTCGCTCTTCCTCACTTAACTCCAATGATGTGTTTGTGCTCAGCACCCCCAACTGTTGCTACCTGTGGTATGGAAAGGTCAGTCTCAAGGCCAACTTTGTCCTAACTTTCAACTTAACGAGATCAGCACCAAGGTTGGGATGCTGTATTACTTCTAACACTAAGGAACATTTAAATTAGAACATTAGGTGTTTGAAATGTAGTTCCATAAACATAAACACAAATTCCATTTTTGAAATGCAAGTTTAGTAAGTGGTTTTGGTTAAGCTGAACCTCATGTTGAGGTGCTTCGTTTTCTGCACATCTGTAGATGACTGATAATAAACTCTAAGTGTAGTCACATGATGGTCCTTTCCTGTAGGGCTGCAGCGGGGATGAAAGAGAAATGGGTAAATCTCTAGCTGACATAATTTCCAAGCGAGAGAAGCATGTCATAGCAGAGGGTCAGGAACCTGCTGATTTCTGGTTGAACCTTGGCGGAAAGTCCCAGTATGCCAGTGGCAAGAGGTGAAACCATATAAAATAGACAGATATCAGCAATCCTAAAATCTGACAATTTAATTAACCCCTGTTTTTTGTTCGCATGATAAGACTGCAGGATGAAGTTAGTCAGGTCAATCCCTGTCTCTTTGAGTGCTCCAATCAGACCGGTAGATTTATTGCAACTGAGATTACAAATTTTGACCAGACTGACTTGGATGAGGATGATGTCATGCTGCTAGACACCTGGGACCAGGTAAGTGGTCTTACTCCATCCCACCCACAATAAAAAAAAATGATAAAATAAAAGGATTTTGCACAACAAATATTTTGTTTATTAGCATGCAGGCTATTCAATGGCATCATAGGTAATTTCATAATATAACTTGGCAGAGCCAAAGAAAAGCCATTTTTATTGAAGCTGAACTAAATCTGCACGAAAATGCTTGGTGTGCATGTTAGCATATGTTTTTCATTTACACATTAAGCCATCAAAATCTAGCTTCATCAGTTATCATCAGTCTCTAACTGAAAGCACTTCCCCATTCATCAGATATTCTTGTGGATTGGGAAAGGATCCAATGACACAGAGAAAAAGGAAGCTGTGGTTACAGCACAAGAATACCTGAAAAGCCATCCTGCTGGACGTGACCCAGACACACCAATCCTAGTCGTCAAGCAGGGGTTTGAGCCACCTACCTTCACTGGCTGGTTCTTTGCCTGGGACCCTCACATGTGGAGCGTACGCACATTCTAATGGGTTCAACACATTCTACAATTGTTGTTCAATTTGCCAACTTTTTCAATTAAACTTCCGCAGTAGTAATAATCTCAAACTGAAATGTGCTCTGCTTTCTCAGGGTGGAAAGTCGTATGAGCAGCTGAAGTCTGAGCTTGGAGATGCAGCAGACATCATTAAGATTACAGTGGTGGGTTGTTGTAATTTGTCTACACTATATTAAACTTGTCTAGTGAAACTTTCAACTAGTAGTTGGCGTTAATGACCATCAGACACTAAACTGTGTGTTATAAATTTAGGACCTGACCAACTCTTACACCAACTCAAACAATTCTGGAAAGGTCCCCCTGTCCCCCACTACACTGCCAAGATATCCAGCAGCAAAGCTAGTAAACTGTCCAGTAGATGACTTGCCTCAAGGAGTCGACCATGCCAGAAGAGAGGTAATTGCATGAAGGAACCATAAATAAATGAAATCCTACTGTTTGTGTTCTTCATTCTCGAATCAAACATAACCTTTATGTAAGTAATAAAACACAACAGGACATGCTCTTATAGGGACATGAACAATGAAGGGGTGGTGTGATATTTATAACAGCATACCAAGAAACATTTTATTTAGATTTTTCTTTATTAATGACCAATACGTCATACATTTATTTCCTGTTAACTTATTTTATAGCAGCTATAAAAGCTATAATATAACAGCTATAAGCTATATATACTTTTCTCTCTGATAAAAAAAAATTAAATAAACCAAGCTCTGTTGTGCCACCAACAGACCGGTAAATAGTCTTATTCTATGTTCTAAAGACTGTCCCTACATACTATTACAAAGTCCTAACATTTCCATAAATATTAAATTAATGTATCCTTAAGAAGTGGCATGGCGGTGTTGCCTTGCACCTCCAGAGTCTGGGTTCGATTCCCAGCCAGGCTCTACAGTATTTTCATCTTTGTGGGCATGGAGTTCCATGTTCTCCCCGTGCTTGGTGGGTTTCCTCCCACAGTCCAAAGACCTGCAGATTAAGGCTAATTGGCGTTCCCAAATTGCCCGTAGTGTGTGCCCTGTGATGGATTAGTGCCCTGTCCAGGGTGTACTCTGCCTCGTGCATTAAGTCTCCAGGAATAGGCTAGTATTCATGCCCCCCGCAACCCTGAATACAAGCGGTATAGACGATGAGTGAGTGAGTGTATCCTTAAGACAACTTCACCATATTAATAATTTTATGTTTTTCATTCTTAAACACAATGTCATATTAGCATTTTTCATTTTGTGGAGCATCCACAATATAATTTACAAGAATTAATTTTTCCAATATAAACAATTACAAATGTATAAATTTTACTGTGAAAGCTGCTGTTATAGAAAATATAACAGTATATATATATACTCCCAGTATATATATACTGTGTACGAGACTTCTGACTAATGTCTGTCTTCAGGAATATCTCTCAGACGATGACTTCGCTTTGGTCTTGGGTGTTTCACGGATGGATTTCTACTGCATGCCCTTGTGGAAACAACAGAACCTGAAGAAAGAGAAGGGCCTGTTTTAAGCGAGACAACAGGAATGCTTTATCCGTGTATATATATATATATATATATATATATATATATATCCATCCAACTGGCAGGGCAGTGACATTACACGACAGTGTAGTAGTAGGCTGCATCTTTTGTGAAATTATAAATTTTGTGTTTACATACATTTTATTTTAAGCATCATATAGAAAATTAAGCAACTTAAGCACAATTGCTATATTTGAAAATCTTAACCTAATAAAGCTCTGTTTAATAAGATGTGAGGAATGTCTAGTAATTGAATGAACTATTTATGCAAAAGTATTTGGTTGATAGGCAGCTTGTTCACAGTACTGTCTTTCTAAAGTTCAAGAATTTATGCTAAAAAAAACAGGAAGAATCTGCAGTTTCACTTCAGTCCCCAGCAAATTTCAAGGGCATGGGCTTATGGAATATCACTGCAATGATTGTTATTTCAAATAAAGGTTTAATCTACGCAAAACGGTATCAAAATGTTCCCATACAGCAGTCAATGAAAAAAAAAATTATATAAATATACTAATATAAAAAAAAAAACACTCATGTCAATAGTTATTTTTTACCATGCCTGATTTTTTTTTTAACACAAGTATTTTTAGGCGGCAGTCGATATCACTTCCTTAGATCCTTCCTTCCTTCCTTCCTTCCACAGACACACACCCTCATATTATCTGAACACATAAGTGAATGTGTATGCATGTTGTGTTTAACTATTTAATTGCAATGGTATGCATTGTTCTTTTCTATATAATATAAGGCAGTCTTTTTCTAGTCAAACCCCACAACGGCCCTTTATATATTATGTACCTAATTTAGTTGTACTTGTAAATTAAATAAAACATGCAAACATATGTAGAGTTCATAGGCAGTAAAAAAATTATTTCCTAGCTAAAGTTATAATTATAAACATGAACACCCTGTCCTTATCATACTATGCAAATGAAAAACAAGCCTTTAAGGGTCAATTAGGAAAATATATCTAATGTCAACAGCATCTTGCAGTTTTATTATAAGGATAGCCTGAAGGACATTTGATTTTAAAAATTACTCCATAGCAATGTCGCAGCACTGTTTTCTTGGGAATTTACTTTATTAAAGCACTTCATATTCACCTCTGAATGATCTAACATTTCATGAGAAAAGGGAACTTCGTGAACATCACACTGCTGCAACTCGAAAGATTTTGCAACCAGAACCACACCTTTCCATGCACTGATAGACATTTAGGTTCAAACTTCCTTTGTAATTAAGTAACTAACAAAAACTAACTGGATTATAGTTTTATTTGATTTCCCATCGGCTGAAACATTCTTCATTTCATGTTTTTACTTGGTGATTGTAAGGTCTTAAATATTAAAAAGGTTGCTGTTAACCAACTTGAAACTTTACTTGTACATAGCCCTGTCACAAATGACGGTAAACTGTACAATAGCACCATCTGGTGAAATACAGTATATTTTTGGTTTTCTAATATCTGTCAGCATACACACAAAACCTACTTCCTGTTTGTGACTGAAATCTTTGTTATATCTTTTAAACTGCAAAGTTACATTGTATTAAACCTAGAATGAAAGTTTCTTTCATGAAAGTTTCTTTCATTCTATTTAATTTGTTACAAAAGCTATCCTTATTTTTTCTTTAAATTCTTAATGCCTAAAAATTCTGAGCTTTCATGGTTTAACATGATATAACTAAAAGCAAGACATGGCCTCTATAGACAGATGTTTTAATGGCTTAATCAGAGTAGTGGTCAATGAGTCTCTCCGCTTCTCTCACTCCTGACATATAGGCTCCATGAGTAGTAGTGTAGAATTGCACATGAGTGGATTCACCTGCAAACAGCACCTGCAGAGGCTTCAAAACACACAATAAATTAGTGTAAAGTCTTCCATCCCGTGATTTTGCATGCAAAAGTTTTCAATTGTTGGTGTAGAAAAAGACATAAAAAAAGAACATAATGTGTACAAGGATGCGCACAATTAGAACACTGAACACGGCTTTGTGTGTTGTGAAATGGTAGAATATGATTAAAAAAGTCAACAGAAAAGCACACTTCTGGATTTTGTGAATAGCTACTGTAATTTGTCCTTTTTCTTTTGGGGGAAACTTTAAACCTTACAATAGTGGTTTCTTGGAAACATTTTTTGTTTTCAAATAGAACCCCATTAATGCAGAATAATGTTTTCTATTCAGAACTTCCCTAGAAGTCAAGGACTTCAATTCAGGGTTTTCAAAAGAGTGCAGATTTCAGTAAGAGCAAAGGGGGACTGACTCCAAGGTAATGCGCAAGGTTTTAAAACAAGCGCATATCTGAGTGTGAATGAACAAGTGTCCACATACTTTGCCTAGCCTATCCTATTTACAACCACAGACTGTATATTATTTTCCAAATTTGCAGAAAATCTGGAACCTTGTTTTGTGTGACTTCTTTTTAAAACATTTATAAACTTCAAATTGTCTAAGACACAGAAGTAAGAATTAAAGAAAGTATGTGGAATTGTGTATTACATACGAATAGTAATAATAATATTAATAGTAAGTTAGATACCTTACTGTCTGAAGCTTTCATCTCAGGAATAGGCTCAGCTAGTGCTTTTTGATTTCTTACACCATTCACTCCCTTTGGAATGACAGTATAGGAGCCGTAGACGTTAGAGTCATGACCCCACCTAGTGATCAGAACTTTGGACACATCAGGAACAGGCCAGCTAGTGAAAGATCTGAGTAAGCTGTCAAAGGAAAAGCATAGTTTTTAGATATATCTTTTCCCCAAAAACTTAACACAAGTAACAAAATTAAGCCAAGTATTAATGGGACAGCAATGGGATATTTTAGACTACCTCACACAGACATCCTCAATCTCACTGTCCTGCAGTGTCTCCATATGAAGAGCCTCTCTGCCTGTGATCCAGCCGCAGAGCACTGTAGGGTGACGGGCCACAGCGTCAAAGCCAGAAATCTTTTTAAACCATGTCTCTTTCCAAGCATCATCATCATCTTCTTCTTCTTCTTTTTGATTGCTATAGACTGCCTTATCTTCGGGTCCCTCATCCCACAGAAGCTGGATTCCTTCACAGTCTTCTGGCCAAAATCGTTGACTAAAACACAAGAAGATCTTGTCCACTGTGCCAAAGCCGAGTCTCTTGATAGCATCCAACTTTGATTTTGGTAAGGCAGGTTCAAACATGGTTCTTGCTTGTTGTTTTAAAACCCCCAAAGATACAGTTACAATCACATGGTCAGCTTCAATGATCTGATCATTTTCACAGATCACTCCAACAGGATGGTTGTGTTCTTTGCCCTCTTTACCATGGGAGTTTGTTTCCAAGTCCCAATGGATGCTCTTCACTGCTGTATTGGTCAAAACAGTTCCTGAAGGGATATCTTTCAGAATAACATCTAAAATTGCCTGATAACCCCCAGGACCCAAGGTGTTATGGAACTCCCCATCCAGTGTAACATATTCACTCTCCTGAGATGCAGAAACTTCATATAGGGAAGATGTAGCCTCGTCTGTGCATTCATTTCTCTTGCACCATTCAAAAATTCTTGATCCATCTTCTGAGGATGCTAAATCAGATTTAGCAAATGACACGTCAAGGTAATCTCCCAAACTAAGGTCTCTGTACTTGAGTGGCAACTTTGTGTCAAATGCCTTGTCGGTGTGTTTTTCAAATAAAGATGTGACCTGATCAACAAGTTCATCTGGCAAGTGTTTTCCATCCTCCTTAAAAAAGTAGTCTTGAGAACTCTCAGAACTTTCTTTCAAAGCTTTTTCAGCTAGTAGATTATGTTTTTTTGCTAGTTTGTAGAGGCAATTTCCTTTCTGCCCATGGATCCAGTTCGCACCATGTTCAATGATGTTCTCTGTAAATGGTTTAGTAGTACAAGCTCTTCCTCCTATTCGCTCTTTAGCTTCAAGGATCTTGACATTCTGAAATCCAGCCTGCACCAAAGAAGCTGCTGCAGCCAAACCTGCAAATCCTGCACCCACTACCACAATCTTGGCGTCGCTGGACATGACAGAATGCACTCACTTGCTTTGAAAGTGATAATATGAATGATGAACAGAGAAGGTCTGTTATTATTCTTTGAATGTACACTTTGTTATGCAATATAGGAGGGTTACTCTATAAACCCTATAAAAGATAAAATTTTAAGAACTAAAAATACTACTCACATCCAGTTGTCTCATTCAGCAGTAGAAACATTCTGGTCTCTGCAGCATGTAAAATACCTGTTTAACAAGAGGAGAAGCTCACCTTTCCTGTGTATAATACAGAAGCATGGTCACGTGATAAGGTTCCACACCTTAGGCCAGCATGAGTCAGCTAGTTCTATATGAGAAAACCTGCTTTGCTTGTTTACAGATACAATATATACATAGCACTGATTATGTTCATAATAAGTCCCAACAAGTATGTTTGTTTCAAAGACAGATTGCCTAATTAGATGTCCATCAGATAAACTCCATGAACTAAATCTTTCTCTAACAGTAATTCTAAATTTATTTAAAATACCAGAATACGGCTTTATTAAGTCTCTAATTACCAGTGACTGATCCCTCTGACCAGAATACCACTGCACACAAGCCTGTCCAAACAGTCAAAGGAACATAGTGGTTATCCATGGGGTCATCTAAGTAGAAGAAGGCAGATACCACTTTCTTTCAAGTGCTGGCCATGCTTTGCAGCCCTCTGACAAAGCATGGCCAGCAGTTTGAAAAGTAGAGAACAGTCTTACAAGGTTTGGGGGAAGCAAGTGTTTGACTTAATAAGTCATTGTTACAGAATGTGTTGCTTACATACATTGTGAACAAGAGTCATCACACTTAATCAGAATGATGTCAGTATACATATGATGTTAAATTGGGACAGAAATGTTTATCAGTATTGCCCTGGTGGGGCAATGCAAACAGGAAGTATGGCATAAATAAATGTGACATTTTTAGTGCATTTCCTGAGGATGACAACTTGTTGTACAAATAATTTTATTAATACACTGCCTGGACCCTTTGATACTGGATACTTTGATAATGGAATAAATGTAAATGTTGATTTATGAAATTGATTGGGAATCACAAACGTTTGGCGAAGTTCCATCGTAAATATCAGCAGTAGGAATAACAGCTATGTTTAATAGCTAAAATTATGTAAGTAAAATAGTTTTCCACACCTACAACGTGACAAGAACTCCTCAGGATTAGGACTAAAAACAGCTGTGTGAGATATAAGAAAACCACTTATTAGTTAGACTAATCAGGGAAAAAAAGGCTTCAATTTTCTAGGACGCATAAAAATTGGATGAAAAATCATGTGTCAGGATACAGAGGGACATGCATGAAGCAATGCACCCATCATGCACCCATCGTGCATAGTGCCCACAATACAAGCCTCTTAAAGCAGTGTTATGATCTGAGATTGCTTCAGTTAGTTAGGTCCAGGCTCAGCAAATTTATGAGGCAATAAAATAAAGTCAGCTGACGACTTGCATGTAATGAATGACCAGATTATCACACGTATCCATTTCTTCCCTGTTGGCAGGGCCGTATTCCAGGACCCAACCTTCGAAATAATGGTTCTGAAAGCATTAAGCATCATTGTCCCACATGAACTGGCCACCACATTGTGTGCTGTAATCAAAACTAGTCAAAGAAGTCAAATTAACTAAAATGTTAGAGTATGTGACTTTTTTTCAGCCATCTTAATTAATTACTAAAGCATCACTACTAAACTTGCAATTTTTTCACATCGATACATTTAATCATTATCTCGATCATTCATTATGATAAGGATTTTTTTCATTCTTTATATGACTGTGAGTATAAATATACAGGACAAATATTAGCTAGTAAATGTTACTCGCATCAAGTTGTTTGTTGTTCTCTGAAGAGGGTAAACTGACATCTTTTTAGTAAAGGGGGCGTCTCACCTTTGCCATGTTACATAACAGCAAGTTAATATGAAAAAAATTAAGTCAACATGTCACCTAACTCAGTACAATAAAACTTCTGCTTTATATGTTTCCAAATATACGTATGTAGCATTTATGTTTATATATTCGTGTCACCTTAACTAGATGTTCAGTAATAATTAAACTTACAAATGTATACCAATGACCTAATTGCAGTTCTGAAGGACTGGGGCTCTGAATAGTTTGGCTATTTTCCTGCTCATGGTAATTCTGTAATGCCTATAGATCATGCCAATTAACAGATAAATCTGATGTCTTTAAGTAGGGAAGTCTCTACGCTGTGCTGAACTTGATCTCACAATGAAATCGAAATGGAGAACCTTATTCACAATCTTCTTCATCTTCTTTACTGCTTTGTCCTATGTACAGGACCGCAGGGGGCCTGGAGCCTATAGGAGACTTAGGCACAAGGCAGGGTACACACTGGACCCTGGGGTCCGATCCATCGCAGGGCACACACACACACACACACACGCTATAGGCAATTCGTGAAAGTCAATTAAACTAATCTTCATGTCTCTGGACAGTGGGAGGAAACCCAACAAGCACAGGGAGAACAGGCAAACTCCACGCACACAGACCCGTGGGGAGAATTGAATCCTCGATGCTAAGGGTGCAAGGTCACAGTCCTAACCATTACGCCAACATGCTGCCCTGGTACACAGTTTGGTAAGTAAAACTGTCATATACCATAAGGCATATTAGTCAAGACAACACAATCCTCCAATGAATGACTGAGATAATAACAGCAGAAAAGTTATGTATACTTATTAGTACATTTACAAACTTTACTGTCTTACAAATAGGGCTGTAGTGGACTGTGTTCAAGCACCTTCTAGATTTCTAAAATATTGTTTACCTATCTCTGACCAGCGTTTACTCACCTCTGACTAGTAGGTTGCCTGCTATTTTCAATTGAAAGTAGATAAAGCTTGCTGTAAATGTCGCTATATTTTGCCAAAAGGCATCATGTGCTAGTTTGCATACTGACTGCGTCATCACACAGTATTTGCATAGCAAATGACAACCGACATTAGGTTGGAACCTGGCACCATATTACTAAACTCAATAACGAACAGATGCTGTTAGCTGTTTTTCAATCTCCAGTCCAAACGGCAAAAGAAATAAAGCTTTAGTTCAACCGCAATGTTGTCTTAAACCTGTCATATAGAAATGCACATGTGGAAAGGTAGAAGATATTTATTGTACTATTGTTATTGCTTTTAAATATACTTGATGTAAATTATATAAATAAATAAATATATTTTGTATTGTTGTACATTCATATTGTAAAATTATTTTATGTTTCATTCACGTGGAGAAAATAATTAACAGTCAAATTAAGTACAGTGAATAAAAACAAGGAAGAGGCTCTCTAAGCAACCAGGAAATTGTGATTAGACATGGTGTACTCTGGTGTGCGCATGCGCAGTTCGTTCACATGTCTGTCAGCGGGAGTTTCGTGTATCCCCCCCCCCCCCCCACCCCCCACCCCCACCCCCCACACACACACACACACACACACAGACCAAA
>JAQMYJ010000036.1:23286144-23298313 GCA_030014305.1 Clarias laeviceps | reverse complement strand
TATAAAAATATATTTATCACAATTTCTTTTTCAGTACTGTATCCACCGCAAATAAGAGCAGTTTTAAAGGATATTAACGTATTAATCTTACATAAATTTTTATGTGCCATATACTAACTGCACCTGTGGTACAATGCTTCTAGACATGCTTTCACGGCCTATAGTATAGGTGGATGCAGCATGATCTTTACATCAAACAGCATTTGCTTCGTGACAATTTGGAGCAAATGACAAATCTTACTTTGGAGGAGACCTTGGTTTACAAACTATGATAGGAGGCATTAACATAACCTACATATTTGACGCCCAAGTACCAAAACACAGTACTGCTTGACATGCGAATACCTTAAGGCAGCTAGGATGGGCAATCTGTGCACAATTGGAGCATTCCATGAGCTCTTCTCCAGTGTCCTGGTTTCCTTCTTCACAAATTTCACACACAGCAGAGAGGGGCAAACCAGGCTATAGAGGAAAGAGAGGTGGACAGAATTTTACATTTTAAAGCACCAGATACGAGTTACTGGTTTTATTAGGTACATTTATGCAGTTATGCATAGTGTGAAAATTCCTTTAGACACAGAGTTTATGTTCATACTTATTCAGTCTGATGTTTAATGTGAACATAAGCCATTGATGGAACCATATGGGCTGGTCTGAATATTTCATAACCCTGGAGTTCACACATAGCAGTATAGAGTTTACACCAAGTACTAAATGCATGTGGGTGGAAACTGACAATGGCTTCTCGATTAAAAAGGTAATTGGAAAATGGCCAGATTGGTTGAAACTTCCAAGAAGGATATATAAAGTAACTTTTTAAAAATCACTCTTTACATCCATGATGAGAAGAAGAGCAGCTCAGCATGCACCAAACATTTGACCCAACCTGGATAGTTGAAGGCTGCAAAGTCCAGGTGTGCTTAATGTGTATATTAACTAAAGCTTGTGGCCTGTAGCATGATTTAAAAAACACAAGTGTATTCATTGACAGTACATTCAAACTATCCTTTTTTGTAATAACCTCATAATTCTTGTGATATAGTGTAGAATTTCCAAACTAGGGAAGACCCACATAAGCAGCAAACATACATGTGCGCACACACAGCAACTCTAAACTCACCGCAAGACACTGGCGAAGGACACATGTCTGTTTCAGTTTGCCAGGGCCACCAAACTTCTTCATATCTCTGCAAAAATTGCACTCGCCACATTCTGGCCGTAGACATGCCTCACAGCGTTTACAGCGTACACGTCGCCGCCGCAGTGCTGACATCGAGGAGGCCGGCTTTGTTGGACGAGGGATAATAGGAGTGGTGGCTAATTTGGGACGACCTACTGGCGCAGGAGGTGGGGGAGGCTGGTACCAGGATGGCTAGATGAAACCATGTAGGAGAGATGAAGAAACAGAAGGAAAGGCTAATGATAATTATAGCACTTTTGATTTACATTCAGAAGTTTAAAGTGTACACATATAAGACTAAAAGATTAATACTAAGTATTTAAATTGATCACACTACTTAAACACATGAATGAACCAGTGTACAATGACTAATTAACTGATATCTATCTATATATAAGTAATACATATTGTCAGATGTATACTTAAGAGAATTTTTGATGTATAATTAAGAGACAGTGCAATGTCTGAGTTATTACATTCAAATTTAGAATCAACTTACCCTCCTTGGCCATTTAACAATGGGTCTTCCAGTGTATGAGAGTTTAGGGTTATCATTAGCATGTTCTTTAAGTAATGCCTGGGGAAAACATACTGTGCATTAGCCTCATGCAAAAGATGAATAGGTTTCAAGTAACTTTGACTGAGACAGGTTAATTTATTTATATTTCAAGGTTATAACTTAACAAGATAACTCATTTTGTATACAAAAGTGAAAATCAACTGATGCCGCCTTTTTTGTATCACAGATATTCATGACAAATAAATGCTTATACACCATCATCAATTTAATATACTTGCTAATGCTTTGATCAGCATTATTTCCCTACACGTACCCTCATATCATGGAGCAAGGCAGGTGCATTGTGTATGCCTGCAGGGACACACTTTTTGTGTGAGGGGAGAGATTCTAGTTTTCCAAGCAAATTCCATAATCCCTCCACCTCAAAAGGTGTCATGTGAACTTTCATCCCTGGCCGAGTTGGAGGAGAGGGAGGATCATCTTCATCCTTTACATGACCATTTAAGGCTTCAGAACTGGAGAATTCTCGCTTAAGGCCTGAAAGAAAGTTATACTTTCACATCATATTCCTTGCATAAAACAGACCTGAAAATGATCAAACAAACGTTAAATCTGGAAAAAAAAAGTGACAAAGTTAGTTTTATGCCTACTGATTTAAAGTACCTTCTATTCACCAATAGCCAGTTTAGCAAGTTAAGATTAAATGTTCTTGCTGAGATACCAACCAATGCCTAGAGAGTGTTTCTGAAACTCAGGGATGAGGTAGGAGGTGTTGGTCAGACTGTACACATACCGCTCCAGCACATACCAACACATCTCATAATAAAATGGGTAGCGAAATTTTGCTGGCACCTGAGCAGTGGAGAGTGAAATAAAAAACATGTTAACATTAAATAAAAAGTTGATTCCAAAAATTTGAAATATTGGAACTGAAATGCAATTTAGTAAGAGGTACATTTAATAGTGCACCAAAAAAAAAAAAAAAAAAAAAAAAAGACAAATCGCCTCCATCAAACTGTCTCTATTAGTTAACATTGAAACAATCATGTCTCTTTGATAAATAAATTTTATTTTTAAAAAGGTCTTTATGAAGCCACTGACTGAACATTTTGCAACTAAAGTTTATATCACTGTTTCTATGAGAACTGTACCGGTAAAATGATACAGATCGCTATTGTTAATATGCATAACACCTTGACACGTAAGGTAACAAAAAGCTTAAGTACATGTTCTGGAAATGAAGTTACTGAACATGGTAAAACAGAAGACAATATAAGCAGAGACAAGGACTTGTATAAATTATAAGGTCATGAAATAAATATTCATATGTTCTGACTTCACATGAATAGCTTAAGGGCTTAGGCATTGTGTCGGTCTTTTTTCTGAGGCAAATGATCCTGCACAAAATGGCTGTGCAACATCCACAACATAAAGCTCTATGTAAAATAGGAAGAAAAAAAATATTATAATTAGAGGGTCTTAAAGATGCCTCCAAGTCTTTTTAAAAGGAAAAAAAAAAACACAATCTAGTCATTTAACTTGTTAAATTGTATTTATAAAATAGGATTAAAATAGCAATAAAACAGTCATCAGTATAGCTGTGAATAGAAACTGGAACTCCCCTTCCCACTCATCGCTGTAGGACAGACATATAAAAGCCAACAGGCAACGTAAATATTGCACCACATTTCCAGCTGCATATAAAACATGAAACAGACACCCAACGTCACTCAAACATACAAGAATAAATCTTTATATTCAATAGATTCAATAAAGAATTTTGGAAAATGTGAAAGAAGCCACTCAAAAGGGGCAAACACTTCCTGACCCTCAGACATTTGATCTGAATTTAATGCATGAAGTCTCCTTCTCCATTCAGGGACTTTATTAAAGGCAATATTCAGTAAATAACTAAGGAAAACATTATATGATTTGAGGCTGAAAATCATACCTTTCAGCAACTCAAAATGCTTTCATTTTCTTCATTTTATTTACTTTACCTTTTGCCATAAAGCTTTATATGTACATGGACTTAAACATTAATATCAGACACTTTTAGAAACAGCGACAGAGTCTCACAGACAGGAAAACAGAAAAATAGGAGAAAGTGCCTGAAAGAGGGATGGGTGTGTGTGTGTGTGTGTGTGTGTGTGTGTGTGTGTGTGTGTGTGTGCGCGTGGTGATCAGTAGTATTGGAGGGAGGCGTCATTTCCACCCTAGGCTAAGCTTATCCGTTCATCGCCAAAGCGCAGGACTCCAGTTGAAGTCTGATGTACAGAGCTATTTATAAAGGTTGCAGGACTGTGCGGCTAGCGTCAGTGCTTCCTCCTGTCTTCTCCATCTCTGACAACTCCTCAAACACGTTCCTGAACACAATACAATGATAGTCATGGCACACAAAATTTTTTTTGCAAGACCACAAGCAGCTTAAGAAAATGATTAATTTAGCATCTGACAAATATTCATGAACTAGCAACCCCAGAGGAACGTTTATCTACTTATTTAATTCACAGAAATAAAAAACACATTTATCTTTGTCCACACACACACACACACAACACTACAACACTAGAGACAGAACACAAGAAACCAGTTCTTGTAAATAGTGAATGAGGGGAGATTTACTGCCAGACATACAGAGAAAACAGTGGTGACGTTTAGTTCATATTCCACCAGAATAGTGTAGAACACTGCAGAATAGTGTAACTGACATCTTAATACTAATTTGTGTACAAAAGGCTACCAAACTCCCCTTTCTTTGCTTTGTATTAAAGTTAAACCTTGGATTGTGGGTATAATTCATTCTGGAAGCGTGCTTACACATTAGAAACACTTGGAACCTCTCTAATGACCCTCGCTTTTACCTCCTTTTGAGGATTTTGCGTTGCATTGTTGTACAGATTTGTGTCCCGCACTGCTAGTCTTTATAACCTTTAGTAGGTCTTTAACCTATAGTAAACATTACATGCGCGCAAAATTGTTGACAATATAAGTGACGCACGTAAACTGAGACTTAGCATGGGAGAAGATTACCCACAATCCCACAGCGCAAGAGAGAGAAGAACCATTGACTCAGTTGTGATCATGTGACATTCGGCAGAAATTTTTGCTCATCTTGCAAAACGCTCACATACCAAGTTACCCGCAATCCAAGGTTCAATTGTATTTATACATGTACATTTCTTTTCTAAATACCGAAATTGCTATATTGCCAAAAAGCTAAAATTTCAAATAAATTTTCCCTTCTGGTACCATCAGTGAACACATTCAGCTGGTCAGAGGAGAGAAAAAAAAGGAAACAGAAAAAAGCTCTTAAAAGTAGCAACAGTTATAATGACTTAAATATTTTTCAACTTGGACTCTCATGTTTTGTCAAGTATTTAAGCTGTGGAAATAACCAAGATACTAGTTTATAGGCCAATAGTGGTGCAACGATTAATCGACGTTATCGATTAAAATTGATAATCAGATTAGTTGGCAACAAATTTTATTGCGGATTTGTTAATGACAATCATGATTCATTCTCATGTGAATTATGAGCAATCTGACATGCAGGTGTTAGGCTTATTAGAGTGAAATATGTAATAGCGCGATCATTAACACCTTAAAAACAAAAATCTCAAATGTGGAAACATTCACTAGAATGACTGTGTGCTGACAGGGGCATGGCTGCTTTGTGAAGGATAAGAGAGTGAAATTAGTGGGAAAGGATTCACACCTGAAAAGAATGTGAATAGTTACTGACTGTTGTTGAGTCAGGGTTGTCTTCAATGAATCTTTTAAGTTAAAGTCTCTCTCTCCCACACATTAATTAGCAATATTCTCCTTAGGTGTGTGTTCTTTTCTCACTTACCCCACTCTCCAATCGTTCACTTGACCCCACTGTTTACCACAGACTTAATCTCAGTTTTCTTAACATACAACAACTTAACAACTTGTATAATTAACATCGGTCATCTTTAAGATTTAATTATTGCTGCTACTTTGCTTTTCCTTGGTTTTAAGTTTTGTTTAAATCAGTAAAGTTAATTTGAAAGAATTTTTTACTGAAGCTTTCACCTTTATCTTGTTACCACATGCACAAAAACAACCCCAAGCTAAATTTAAAAGCTATTGAGTAATTGTTAGAGTTGGAATCTGATTAATTGATTCATGTTATAATTATTGAAACAATAAATCAATTATCTAAATAATTAGTTGCAGCCCGATGTGTCAACATAAATAGCATAAAGGGGCTTTCGGGGTCCGACATGAATGTTTTTTAAAACAGAAATTATATCCCCAGTGGAGTTTTAAAGCGAATCCTTCGTTCAAACTTACTTTGGCACTGTAAGTAAATTATTTAGTAAAATAATGGTTGTTTGAGCAAAGCCTTACTTGTGCATGTAGAAGAATATGTATCCACTCCTGTCTCTGTCTCGCTGAACAGTGGACTCCTGTGTACGGGACACATCTAAATCATTGTAGGTTAGCCAGGACTGCTTCTTCATGTCATACACATCACTTATGTAGTGGCCTGAACAACAGATGTAAAAGCATTTTAGCGATGCTCAAAAGAAATCTTCGTTGCACAGGCTTTGAAGGGATACTTGTAAACTCATATCAGGATTGCTAACATAAGATTATGAACTCTAAATGTATAGTATACATATTGTTAATAGTAACAATATTATAGTTGCACACTAGAATAGTAACCAAATTGCACACAGGTTGCTCATACCCGATGATGAGCTGGTGCCGATGTGACTGACCACACTGATGAGCCTGAAGGAGTTGGCAAGCTCTCCATTCTGCAGGAAACACATTTGGAGTCATTAAAAACACATTGAATTGAAAAAAAAAATGTTTTGTTGAAGCAGGAGAGAAATGTGATCCATCATTAGTGAGCACATACTTCAGCATTTTTCTTCAACTCCTCAGCCTCTGCTTCACTGTACTCCATTTCTAGAGCATCCTCATTTCCCGAGTCATCATCAGAGCACAAAAGATCAGGAAGAGAGCTGTTGAACTCTGGGAAAACCAAAATACCAGATAAATAATGCTCAACAGTGAATGCATGCAAACCATCTTGGCAAACAGGATATTTATTCAGTACTTCTCTACCTTGCAAGCTGAGCTCTGTTGCTCTCTTCAGCTCATCATCCTCTCTCATCTCCCTTGCCTCCTGTGCATGCAACAGATAAGTAGCTTGCTACTTGTCCCAAACAACAAACAGAAAAGACCCACATAAGTGACAAGTCAAACGTGTGAAAAGAGTACAAGACATACATGTTCCTGCAGACTCTGAGCAAGTGCCTGCTGTAACTCCTGCTCCTCACGCTCTTGGTCCAAACTGTACTGCTGCGCCCAATCGAGCTCAACCTGTCCACCATCTGGAGTCTGGTTCTCTTTGTTATCATCCATGGTCAGGTCCAAAGAGCCCAGCATGTCTAAGGTAAACAATCACAAAAATGCATACAAGTGTTTTTATGTGCAACATTGAGCTGTAAGGTAGAATCTGTAAGACATACACTGCCTGACCGAAAAAAAAGTTGCACATACACATCAGGTGGCCAGTTCATGTGTGAAAATGATTCCTCATGCTCCCAGACCCCCTTTTCCCAATACGAGTCCTGGAATATGCCAGTGTCATCAAAGGAAGAAAACATCCATCAATGTGACACACTGGTCATGCAGTAAACTCAGGTCATCAGCTGACTTCATCTTATTACCACATAAAATTGCTGAGCCTAGACCAGACCAACTGTACGGTCCACTATAGCCATTTTTTTGACACTCCAAGTTGCATATTGCATTTTCATCTCATTCGAATAATTTATGCACTCGGATCCCAGCATTTTGAATTTTGGATCAAGCGCAGCATTAAATTCTTTGAAAAGTTGAGAGTCACATTAGTATTTTTTTTTTTTTTTATTATTTTAGCTAGTTCTATAGCAACTATTATTAGTTTAATTGTAACTTTTAATTTTCTGTGGGTAAAACATTTAGTTCATTCATGATTTTTTTTTCAAACCACATTGCTTAACCCAGTTCCAAGAACTTCAAATCTCCTGAGTTGATTTCATTCCTTAATGCTGCCCAATAGTTTGACTCTTCTAAAAACTTTTTTTGATCAGGCAGTGTATGCATACTTACACAGTACATTTTAAACCAGCACATTACTTTTGCCAATGAACTTGCACATCTGTACCTCCAGGTGCTTTGTCTCCTTCCAAAAGATCTAAATGCTGTGTGAGCTCCTGAGCATCTGTGTCACCAAATCCTGTGTCAGGGCTGCTAGTTGGTTCATCAATATTGGGGCCAGCATCATGACGACTCATCTCAAGAACCGCAGCCAGCATTTCATCATCGTTCATGCCTGTGAATTCTGATTGATCCATGTGACTACTTTGCTGAACCTAAACATCAACACAGCCTTTATAATCCAGAAAAAAAGCCAAGACACTTTGGAACAAGTTAGTTTGTACACAGCCAAAAAGAAATAATTATACCCTATATATCAAATCCCACTGATCTACAACCAACTATGAACATATTTAACTTGAAAGTAAAGGTTTACACATTTAGCTACCTCCTCCGTCCTGTCATCATCTGTGAAACATTCACTCAGACGGTGTTTGCGGCTGACTTTCCTCGCCGATTCCTCTTCACTGTCAGAGTCACATACGATGCTGCCAGTGTTATCATACTTCACTGAACCTTTCCTGTGAAAACAAGATAAATGTTTTAACTTTAAGCTTTAACCTTCAAGCATTATGCAAAGGAAAAATACCAGGTTTGTTGCCTCACCGCAGCATTGGGTTGTTCACAGATTGTGACGTTTTCAGCGTTCTAGACCTGTATACAAATTTTTATAAAATGAATCTCAATCTAATTCAATATGGTGTTTTTTCCTTCAGTAAAGTTGCAAAATGTGGCATCTGCCTACTAGACAGTATATGGGTAATTAGTAAACTAAGTGATGGACTCTCACAGGGCAGTTTGGACTCTCCAGCCGAGGTTGAGAGGGGGTCGCGTGTTCTCAGTGCAGTGGGAGAGAAGTGTGAGGTACTTTGGAATTAGGACCTGCTGCCCCAGCTTGCTGTTCAGAGACAGCTGCGTGTTGTAACTGTACCGTTTCAGATGAAGAATCAACACCCTGAAAAAGAGCATAAGAAGACATCTTAAAGATTTGTATTCAAGCATTACTTAAAATATCACCTTAAAGCGGCTATATGGACTGAAAATATGGTTCTATAGTTTACCTGGGAAGTCTGCTAAATTTATGCGTGACACTCGCAGATTTGCTGTTACATTTCTCACATGAATATTCAATTTCCTCCATCTAAAACAAACAGCCAGAACACACAAAAAGTCTAAGATAAATACTAAAACACTAACATTATCTAAACATTTTATATGAGAAATAGCATGTAAAAAAAAAGTCTTGTAAATCTTCTAAATGCAAGTGACTGCACATTAACCTACCCTAAAGAAAAGATCCAGTGAATCCTGGATGGATCTTAGAGGAAGTGTTTTCTTTTTACGAGGCAGGTCAATCGACAGGTCATTGAACTGCTCACGTTTTGTTATCACCTCTCCACAGCTAGATTGCATGTCGATGGAACACAACAAAATTATTCCAGTTCAGTTTTGCTTTGGAATAGAACACACTAATAACTAAACTGTCAGACTTAAAAGTATACATTAACTTAACAGACAGCACAGATTATTTTTATCAATTGCCAGCTGATTTATTCTCTTTTAAAATGCTATATACACCAAGTGTAAGCATTGCCATGCATGACAACTGCATTATCATGGCTTGACACATTTCTAATTTTGTTTAGATGCTACACAAGAAAAGAAAATTAAATGAGCTCTTAAACAAAAAAACTTCCCACCTTTTGCAAGTGATTGTGTGTTGCACTTCAAACTCCATGTTCACAGTAACAGGACATGTGTATATGCGTGACGTATCCATTTCCTCAGCAAGTCGTGTGCTCTGGGGCTCATCCCAGGCTGATGAATCACTCCTCCAGCTCTTATTAATCTTCTCCACATCTTCTTTTAGCTGATCCAAACACTGGCTCAGAAACTCATGGGCATCCTGGAAGCAAAGAATTAACTCACTGATGCAAGTCAAACTCTCGCCTACTTTTCCTAAATTAATTGTAAGATGAATCTTAATGAATCAATGAAACAGACACCTTTATTTGTCTTTTGTAGAACATTAAAACATCACCTGTGAATATGCACTTCAAATTTACAAGTATACGGCCTGTTGACTTTTTGCATGTATTTATGAGTATATATTAAAAATAAATAAATAAATACCAGCTGACCTCACCCAAATAAATCATGGTGATGTCAGCATCATGTGGGGCTGGGGCTCTAGTTAGATACAGGGAGTCATTGACAGCTCCAACTACAAAGCTGTTTCAGCATAAAACCTACAGACATCTGTTAGTCCAATTCAAAGAAATGGTTTTAGAAATGTTCAGTCAGAGCCCAGATCTAATATTATTAAAAAACATGTAGAATAAAGTGCTGTGCATGAGATACACTCAAAATGATGAGTGTCTTACTGATGTATATATTCCTATAAGATGCAAGGCTGGGCCTCCATAGACCGTTTTGTCTGACACATCCAACAGATGCTCGACTGGATTGGGATCGGGAAAATCTAGAGGCCAGGACAAAATCTCAAGCCATTTCTGAACCTTTTTTTTGCAGTATAGCAGGGAGCAATGTGAAAACTAGCAAACAAAAAAATCTTACATTTTGCATGTACCCAGAAAAGCGTTCAGCGGTTGAGGAAATGGCATTCTTCACCCTTCTCAGCAAGTCTTTCTTTACCTCTGGAGATGAAATGTCTTTTTTCAAAAGGAGGTGAGCAAAGCGCCTAATGAAGAGAGGACACAAATGGTTATAATACAGGATGTCTATAGCAGCCATAAAATATCCACAAAAAATGTACAATATAACTGTACCTCAAAAGAGCGTTCATAGGGACCCGCTTCCACTGAATCCCCTGTTTTAGAAGATCGTTTGAAAAAGACGGCAGGCTGAATAGTGACTGAAGTATAGCGTTCATGTAGCAAGTGTTTCCCAGGTTGGAGAACCTAAAGTTGACAGAATTGCAAATAGGTAAAAAACTAAAGCTCAAGATATTGCCGGAATAAGGAAGCTAAGAAAGACTTACCCTTGCAAAGGTGGCTGAGGTTGAGTAAGAGCAGAGGGTCTCAGCTTGTTCCATCCACCATAATCAAGAGACGAGCGGACCTTCTTAAAGGGAGTGGAGTGATTGGGCAGCACCAGACTTCTTTTAGCCGCAGGTGACTGGTTTGTGCTGGCAGGCCTTTAGAAAAGGACAGTTTATGCTTAAATGTTGCCAGAATATACTATCCAACACAATAACACCCTGAACTGTAAACATTAGCTGATAATATATGTGACACTAAATAATTTCTTAAAAAGTTTTATACTATTTACCTGTCCAGTAGGGAATGTGTTTGTGTGTAATCTTTAGTTCCTGTTCTGCTGCCATAAAAGGATGATGGTTGAAGTGGTGCAGAGCCAAGAGGAGCTGTTTTAGGAACAAACATCACAAAGAAGAAACAAAGGTTACCAAAACAGACAGACAGAGGCTTACAATGACCGAAATATGAACAAGCACAAACCTGAAGTCCTATTCTCTTCAGACTGCTTCAGTTTGTCTTTGCAACTGAGCAAAAACTTTCTGGAAGCATCTGAAATAGCCTTATTGTTGCTGAAAAGAGAAAACTATTTAGACCCGTGTGCCATGATTAATGTAATTCCAGTATATATTTGTGGATAAGTCAACAAAACCTGCCGCATGAGATGTACACCAAGCTCTACAAATTACATTAACTAAAAATCTAAACATACTCAAGTTTGAGCAAGAGTGATGTTTTCAAATTAGAAAACTAATACCTAGAGGAGTCATTCTCTTTGGGGTAGTCCTCTACTAAATCAGTATCGGAGTTCATCAACCGTTTCCTTTTCTCACTCCTGAAAGGGAAAAAATATTAATTTTATCAAAGGCTAGAAATGTGTACAAATAAATATTTCTTTAACCTTAAATACGATTTAACACAGCAAACACTGCTAGCATCAAAATCGAACAGGCAATGAGGAGGGGAGAAAAAAAACTCTAATTTACTTCCGTGTATAGGAAGGCTCCATGCCAAACACATGAAGGATAACCTGGCCATGTTTATTGTACGTTTAAGATAATTGTCACAACACGCTTTCCAGAAAATAAATCAATGAAAACGGTATATAAATAAAGATTAATTTACATTTGTTAAATGTACACTACCGTTCAAAAGTTTGGGGTCACTTTCTAACTCCATGATCGTTCCTGTTTTTTATTTCTTTCTACATTGTATGCATTAATCTCCTTTGAACAGTTGATATTGAGATGTTTCTGCTACTTCTGCTCTGTAAAGACTTCATAACGCCTC
>JAQMYJ010000036.1:23259179-23269776 GCA_030014305.1 Clarias laeviceps | reverse complement strand
TACAATGTAGAAAGAAATAAAAATCAGGAACGATCATGGAGTTAGAAAGTGACCCCAAACTTTTGAATGGTAGTGTATGTCTCAGAGATCATATTAGCTCAATTACCTTCTGCATCTTTCCTTTGCACAGGATTCAACCCATATTGGAATGAAACATTACAGTTTGTGGTACATACACCGGGGCTGACATTAGTACGCTTTGTTGTGGAAGACCACGACAAGACATCCAAGAATGATTTTATAGGGCAATACACACTCCCTTTCTCCTGCATTCAACCAGGTGAGTATAATTAATTCTGTTCAAAATAATACAATTCTAAATATGCTACACATTATTAAATATCAAATAAAAATTAAGAAAATAAAGTGATGGTCCTCGTGTTTCTTTTTTCAGGATATCGTCATATACATCTTTTATCAAAAGATGGCACTATTATTTGCCCATCATCTTTGTTTGTGCATATTAAAATTGAAAAGGCATCGTAGGGATCTACATGGAATACACAAAGTATGGTAAAATATGGCAAATGCATTAACCCACTGGAAGGCAGTTTATATAAAACAAATAAATAATATAAAAATTATTTAAAAAAAACTCTTCAGGGTTGCACGTACACATATTTTATAAATTGTACTACATTACCATTTTTGCCCTCTGTAGCTGCTCTTTAGGTTAAATAAAATGTACAAAACCAAAGAAACTCTTGCATTTAGCAGTTAAGCATCATTAAACTTGTCTTAAGGTAAAGACTGAAATATGCAGTGTAATTTATAAACACCAGTGTCTCTTGTTATATTGTGGGAAGCATTTGCTGGCATCCTTTTCGTCCAGGCGTCCCTTTTAAAGAAATGGTCACTAAAAGTCAATAGAACATTATTTTACATTCATCACCTAGGTTAAACACTTTGATCCTGATGGGAGTGGTCTATTCCAGGATGAATCTTCTCTCATCCAGAGAACACTTTCTGAATGGTGTAAAAAGAGTGAAATGATGTAAACCATAGGTGATGGCCTTCAGAGTCAGCTGTCAGCTCAGTAAAACAATTATTGGGGATTTTAAAAATGTTAAATGTTAAAAAGTGCTCTCAATTACCATCATCCGTTAGAATACCAACTGAGGGGGGAAATGGCATTCAGTGCTTCAGTACAGTTCCAGTAAAATTAATGTCAGTAGGCACTGATGCTGCCCTGAAGGCTTATAAATGGTCCAACACCTTAATTAAAAACTTTGTGTTGAGCAATGTCTGTACAGTATGTCTGGCTGTCTGTCTGTTCTTCATTCTCACCTAATAAAAGATATTTGCTCAAGTATATTGTATCTGTGGAATTCTACGAAAATATTTTTCAAATATGAATATAATTTTGGATAAATGCAAGACTATTAGTCACAAATACTGCAGCATCAGAGAAAAGAACAAAACAAAACGAAGGCATAAACATGCCGTCTTATCGAACATGAAAAGGAAGACTTCAAAGGAAACAAGTACACAGGAAAGATTCAAGGGATAGTTAGTGGTTTTGATAGGAAAGAGAATATTTAAAAAGGGGCCAGAGAGAGCAACAGACATAAGAGCGAGAGGTGTGGAGTGGTACAGACTCTTACATTTGTGATTGGAAAAAGGTGATCCTGATCACATTCCTGCAGACAGATATTGAGAAACAACCACAAAAAAGTAGATCTCAAAAACTTAGTTATGTTATAACTTTCCTTAACCATAAAATAAAACAAATCTTTAATGGAATATGTTGGTCTGTTTGGACGATTTTTAAGATCATTAGATCATTAAACGCTTATTACAGTAACGCTTGTTACTTTATTAATATACAATATTAATGATGTTTCCTTTTAAAACCTGTTTAGTATAGCTTGTGGATCTATGCTAAACAGGTTCAGTGTTAGCTGTACCACAGCCATTTTACCCAACGGTCTTATGGAATTAGATTTTTGTCAAAATGAAGTCAATGAAAACACAATTCTGAAATCAATAATCAAACTAGTAGTACATATCTATGAAAGAATAACATATAAAATGCATAATATTTAAAAAAGTTCAACTTTGAAATGAAATGCAATTATTTTATGTATAATACAGTCCTTTTTGTTTTCTTTAAAAATATAACGTTATAATTAGTAATGTTATCCTGTTTAGGATTATATTTTTCACCGTACATTTAATGACTAATTCCTAATGATTTTTTCATCTAGTTTTGGCACATTTAATTTTCTTTCTGTTCTCCTTTCAAATAGGAGGAATGAATGCTTCAGGTGTACATTTTGTATGTTGTGCTCAGACCATTCTTTTTTTTGTTCCCATTTTGAATCACTCACTTTAGATAAATAAATGATGTTTATTTATGGCACGAAGTAATTATGCTTACAAAGTTCCCTCAAACAAAATATTGGTCGTGACTCAATAAATGTTCATTCCAACACTGCTATACAGGGTCGCTGTAGAAATGCACACCACTGTATTATAAATAACACTGTTACTTCAAATAGTAAAACTTGTCATTTGTTATTGTCATTACTCTCCCCCTGTGTCCCTCGCTTTTTTGGCCCAAGTCGGGCCTTTTGCAGTGGGACACTGGAGCTGTTAGGGTCTTTAGCGACACCGTTCTGCACAGACTTGTCCGGATGGTGTCTCCGTAAATGCTTTACCACCTGGAACTTTTGTTTGGCACGATAGGAGCAGTAGAGACAGCAAAAGGGCAGCTGGTTGGTGTGGCTGAGGAAGTGGTGCCGAAGACCGGCGGGCCAGCGGAATCCTCGCTGGCACTCGGAACAGACATAGGGCCGCTCGTCGCTGTGCCTCTTCTGGTGTGTCTTGAGCAAGAAACGCGTCTTAAAAGCTTTGCCACATTTTTCACAGATAAAGGAGCGAGTGTCTCGATGGCGTGTTTCACGATGGACACGTAGTGCATCAGCACGGTTTGTGCGGTACTCACATTCGTCACATGCATACGATTTTGTTCCTTTGACAGAATGTAGGATTAAAGACATAAATTAGTAGTTTTTTATTGATTAACCAGAACACGTAACATAATATTTCACATAGTAAACATTCAAGTAATTCTTTGAAAAGATATTCCACATACCTGAATGTTTTGTCATATGATACTTCAACTGGTTAACCCATTTGCATTTGTACCCACATTCTGGGCAAAGATATTTGCGCTCATCCTGGTGAATCCTCATGTGATACTAAAACAAAAGCAGCAAATGAATAATATTGTTTTCTGGTTACCTCAAGAAGAGTGTACAAAGATGCCTCATGCTTGATATCTATTCTTCTGTGTTAAAAAGGAGTTTCATACCTTCAGACGAGAAGGATCTGCACAGGCGTAGCTGCACTTTTCACACCGGTATGGTTTCTCTCCTGTGTGAATACGAATGTGCCAGGTGATTTTCTGTCTGTTCCGAGTAGAGAAGTCACATTCAGTGCACTTGAATAGACAGGTTCCTCCATGTGACCGGACATGCTGATCAAATACCAACTGATGGAAGCAGGAAAAGCCACAGATATCACACTTGAGAATATTACTTTCATCATGTCCACTCTCATGTTCATCTAAGATGTGCTGGATGAGCGACAGCTTCTTTGCTGATGTAAAAGGGCAATCTGGGCATTGCTGCGTGACTGATACCTTGCTGTGCTGAGCATGAGAATCAGTTTCGGGTTTCTCATTTTGAGGATGTTTACTTTGCACATGTGCTTTGAGGACAGCGTCACTGTTACAGCTGAAACTACACTGAGCGCAGCAGTGGTTCTTGGCAGTATAGTGTGCTCGTTTACAATGCTGTTTAAAGGCAATTTCAGAGCTGAAGGAGTAACCACACTGGCTGCATGTATGGCTCAGTTCACCGGTGTGGCAGCTGAGAGTGTGGCGGCTGATGTCAGTCGGATTGTAGCCTTTGTAATCACACAGAGAGCAAAAGTGGGTGGCTTGCTTGTCATGAATGCGCTGGCGATGCAGCCGCAGCTTGGAAGAGGTCCCAAAAGTCTGATGACACAGATCACATCGATGCCTGCCTAAACCCGTGTGCATGGACTCATGAGCAGCTAGGCGGTGACGCCGCGCTGTGCTGAATTCACAGAAGCGACAGCAGAATGGGCGAACCCCCTCATGCTTTAGTGCAATATGCTGACTCATATGGCGCTCCTGCTTGCAGGTGAAACAGCAAAGCTTGCAAGAAAGTTCAGTTTGTTTGCTATGCTTTCGGCTCTTATCTTTACCATGAACCAGGCTGTGTTGACTCAATGATATCTCAGATCTAGCTACAAACGAACACTGCTGGCACTGGATATCCCCAGGCTTTAAACAGCCCCGTTTCGCATGGCTTGTTAATGCTCTTCTCTGCTGGCACACAAATGGGCAGTTTGAACAGGAAAAGCGTTTTTTAGTCTTTGTATCTACTGTGTCTCCTTGGTTTTCTTCGACTTGTTGTTCAAGATCCAAGTCTTTCTCACTTTGGTCTTCATCTGCTTCAGATGCTGCTTCATTTACAGTCAGGCTCCTTTTACCTGTGTTTTTGGAGCAGGCTGTGCAATGGCGAGCAATCGCAGCTTTTCTATTACATGAAAATGAACATTTTATGCAGCTGAATCGACCATCCTCTTCCTGGTAATCATAGGATTCATGAATCGCCATGCTCTTGGAATCAGTTAGAGAAGAATGAATCTGTGTTTTTTTTTCTTCTTGGACAGTCTTTGTTCTTGTAGGTGCTGTGGACTTTGGCACATTCTCCTCACATGGATCTGTTGAAGTAGAAAGCAGTCTCTTTTTCTTTTGCAGTGCATGGCACTTTCTGAGACGGTGGGTGTTAAAGGAACGTAATTGTTTGAAGTGTAAGCCACAATCCTGGCACTGAAGTGCTGCTTTCATGACCGGGCAGGATGATCTGCAGTGACGTGCTAAGGCTGCATGCTTACGGGTCACATAAGAGCAGCGATCACATCCGTAGATGTTGTCCTGGGTCTGGACTACCAACATTTGCACTCGACCCTCCAGAATTAGAGCTTTGGCTTGGTCTTTGTCTTGCTTCCTCATAACCTGGAGCAGAGTGTCTGAACATGCTGCCTCAGCTAAGGGAGCCTCTGAGGAAACTGCTTGTTGGGCCACTGAGGTTAGGGATTCTATTGTCAAGATCTCATTTCCTTGGTTTGGTGCTGCCTCTTCGATAACACTGTCTTCGTCACAGTCTGACACAGCACTATCCTCTTCTACACTTACAGGTTCATTATGGATCTGAGAAGCTTCATATTTGTCATGAGACCTTGGAGAGTCACCAACTGGGATATCTGTGGAAATGGTTTCCTGGTTTTCTAAAGGTCCTCTGTGGGTATTTTCAGTGTTTGTTAATAAGGTTAACTGGGTAAGTGGTTGATCTTCAGTGACATTGTTTATCTCCTCTCCAAATGCATTAGCATCAGAACTGACCTGCTGTTCTACAGTACTTAAATTTTCTGAAACATTTGTTGTTTCACAGCTATTGAGACTTTGGGTATTATTATTCATATTTTGCGACCCTTCCTGCTTAGTGTTTTTTATATCAGTACAAAAATCCTCTTGTCCTCCAGAGGACTCTTCAACACCAGAGTAAAAGTCTTGAATCATATCCATAGAACTGTTTTGTCTCTGTTTCTCCGCATACGTTTCCAACCATTTCACATCACCAGGAATGTACCCATGAGCCTTCCGCTTGTGCAGAAAGAGCGAAGTATTGCTAAACGTGGTGTAGGGGCAGAGGGCACAGCGAAACTCCCTGGTTCGAGTGTGTTTGGTATTTTCATGGTTGCATAGAGCTTGGCGATACTTTGTTGTGTAAGGGCAGAACTTGCACTGGAAAAGAGGAAGCTGGTGGTCTTTACCAATCGCATGTTTGACCTGCATATGCTTAAGAAGTTCAGTTTTTCTCTTGCAGGAGTAAGCACAGACCTCACAGATTAGGGTTTTTGCTTGATGACGGAGCTTGTGACTGTTCAGCTGGTCAATTCGGTGACAACGATACATGCACTGGTTACATTTGTACCTAAGGAGGAGTATAAAGCTTTCAGTAAACTTAAAATAACTTGCTTATAGTTACTTGTAAGTTGATACATTTATTTGAAGATTCATTGTTCATCTTATAAACTCTAATAATGTCACTTAAAACTCCAACAATTTGCTGTAAATAATTCCTTGATTATTTCTGATGATGTAATACAAGTGTCAAGTGTAAACAACACAATATTCTTTATAACAAATGACCAGACAAGCAATTTATTGCCGAAAGAAAATTTCTACATGAAGTTTCCTATCTTCGAAATCACAGCTATACTGTAGCAGCAATCAAACTCATCTCTTCCTTTTGTGTGCCTAAAGCAATGTATGCTGGACCAAGGCCTATTGAGTAAATGTATAGGTTGAGTAATATTATAAAACATTTAAGCTTATTCTAAAATGTTTTCATTCAAACAATTGAGAGAGATTTTGTACATATTTTTAGTTCTATTTAATAACTGCTTACAATTTAACAATATATAACTGCTTATAAAAATTACAAGGACACACATGTAGGATCTAGCTTCCTGTCCCAACAACATTAAGTGTTAAAACCTATATATAAGATTTATGGTTCGTTATTAGTTTATATCTGTTTGTGTGTTACATTACAAAAATTCATGAATGTGCACTTTACTTGAAGCACTCATGACATTTTAAATGTTTGTATTGTTGAACTGTTACACTTCCCAGCTACCTTATAATTATTATAGGTCCTTATAATGATTGTGCAGTACATTAAGTGGCATTATAATACTGATTCTTGTAATATGGCATAATAAATAAAAAAATGTGATTATTTTCATAGATCATCATAGAACTTCATGGGGAATTTACAGAAATAATACTAACTTATAAAAATGATTAGCACAGTTATGAACATAGGTTTAATCAATAGTATTGTATTTTTGGATATCTATGAAGGGTTGAAAAATTAAAACCCAACAAACAAACAGAGCCAAGACGCACCTGAGATCACCGGTGTGTTTGCGCATATGGACATTTATGTAATGCTTCCATTTGGTGACATAACCACATTCTGAACACATGTGCTGTTTGTCTTCAGAGTGTGTCAGCATGTGTTTTGAGAGATACGTTTCATCTCGGCATCTAAATTCACACAATGAACATTTGTGTGGCTTTTCACCTTAAAAAAGAAAGAAAGAAATGCTGAACATTTAATACACTCCATTCATGTTCCCACAACCCTGGCCCGGAGTATACCTTGGTTTTCATAATTTAACATTTTCTCCTAATCCTAACACACAGCTAACTAGCATGCCTAAACTGGATTGAACCAAATGCATTCCAAGAGGAGACATAGCAAGGACTAAGAAACATTGATTAATTATAAAAATACAGCAGTTAAAAAAACATGGAGTATAAAGGTTTAACGTACCAGTATGCACCAGCATGTGTCTTTTAAGGACTCTCTTGTGAGCAGTCGTAAAGCTGCATTCAGAGCAATTGTGTGTTTTCTCATTGGCATGAAGATGTCCTACATGCTGTTCAAACTCCACTGGATTAAAAGTGGTAAAAGGACAGAAGCTACATCTGAGCTGTGCCTCTCCAGGATGGCCCTGTCTTTTGTGCTGCTGGAAACGGCTCTTGTTGGAACATGAGAAGTCACACTGTGTGCAATGAAAGGCTTGATGTGTGCGAAAATGAACCTCCATATCTTCTTTGCTTCCGAACAGCGCACAGCAGGCATGGTGCTGACACTCTGTGGCCTTGATGCCATGTGCATCTAACACATGCTTCTGGAGCAGCTTCTTATCTGTGGAATTAAAGGAGCAACCTTGGTAGAAGCATGGCAGCGGCTGCCCGTTTTGTGCTATATGATGGGACTTCATGTGACTCTTTAATGCCTGACTCTGGTTAAAGCTCTTTTGACAAGTGGGGCAGGTGTAGAGATCTTGATGAGCATCTGTTTCTCCTTGATGGCCATGCACACTGGCGATGTGGCGATGCAGGGTGTTACGTTCCACGGCAGCATACTCGCACAGCTGACAGCGATGCAGCTTCTCACCAGACTCTCTCAGCATGTGAATCCGCAGCTTGCTTTTGCTGGTAAAGTAGCGCTTGCAGGTGGGACACTGCAGGCTGGGGTCGGGAAAATGCAGACGCATGTGCTCCATTAGGTGAGAACGTGTCTTGAAGCAACGCCGACATTCCGTACATATGTGAGTGCGAAACATGTGCTCTGTGCCTTCTGCCACGTGATCTACAACACAGCAACACACAGATTTGGATATCTAGTACACATTGCAAGGATTACCTTTCAATTTTTACAATTGCAAACACATATTAGTAACAAATTAATACAAATTAATCTGTTCTGGGGAAATACCCAGTAAAGCAAAACTTGACAATTTTCTATTAAAAATTTTTCTATTCTTTAAATACCAAAGCAATTCATTACAATTTGAAAAAAAATTTACAGTCTAAAGAATAACATTGCACATTTTATCCATTTAGAGTTACTGTACCTATAAAATTGTGGAATGTACATTAATCACAGCTCTTACCGTTCCTCCATCAGTCTCTCATTTTTTTCACCTCATGTACATGGGACCAACAAATCCAGCTTGTCATGATACCAAGAAACAACTAACAAACTAACTGTATCTAACAAACTGCTTTAGCACTTTTTGAAGGCTTGATACATTTCCCACTCACATGTTTCTTTACTCTCTGTATTAAAGATTTTACCAAGTCAGATTTTCAAGAAACTTCTCTCTCTCTCATGTTACCTTGAGACTCCTTCCAGAAATATTAATATTTCTTAACATAAAACTTCACCATATCAACAAACACAGTGTTTTGTGTTACCCTTAGAAAACTTATCAGCCAAGGTGGCAATGAGGATGAAGGTAGCAATTTTTTTTTCTTTTTTTTTTTTTGTTCACTCTTCTATACCATTTAACCAGTATGGGGTCACAGGAGGGTTTGAGACTATCCCAGGAGACTTTGAGCACAAGATGGGGTACACCCTAGACAGGGCAATTTAGGACCACCAAATCTGCATATCTTTGGACTCTGGGAGAAAACCAGAATACTTAGAGGAAAACTGCATGTGCAAACTGCATGCACACATACCCGAGGAGGGAATCTAACCCAGACCCAGAAAGTTTTTGGCGACAGTGCTAATGACTAAGTCACCAAGTCACCTTGGAGCAAACATTTAACTCTAATCTACCCCAACAAGAAGGAAGTGCCACCTTGTTGTGTTATTTGGTATTACTATGTAGCCACTGACTTGAGAAGACTCCACCATACAAGTCCCTGTGTCAGTTATTGTTACAGATCATTATAATAGAGTGATTGAGTGTGTTAATAAAAACCTGTAAATGGCCATGTAGCTAAATTTCTTTTAGAGAAAACTAAAAGCAACAGCTTCTAACCAAAAAGAATCAGTATTCAACAGTGCTGTGGTAAAAAGCAAAAATAGCACTGTATATTTTTTTAAATGAGAGTACAAAGAATTGTTCACCTTGGACCGAGACTATGGATGTTTTCCTCTTGTTTGCTGCTTTTCCTCCTTTGCAATGCTTTTTTGCTCGAGGTCGTGAACTCTCAGGATCAACGTCATCATCCTGAGCAGAAATATTCTCTTGTATTGTTGCCTTCTTGCGAGATTTTTTATTACACATGGCGTCATTTATGTCTTTCTGCTCATAACCTGCTGATAAATATTGGTGCATTAGAGAGAATTCAATACATTTTTTTATTAAATTCAATAGCCCACAAATTCAATAATTAGATATATCATAAATGTTTATATCTTCTTCTTTCTTCTTCGTCTTTCGGCTGTTCCCTTTCAGGGGTCGCCACAGCGAATCATCTGCCTGATCTGAACTTTATCTATCAAACTGCTTTAGGACTTTTTGATGGCTTGATACATTTTCCCCTCACGTGTTTCTTACTTCTGTTTGAAGTCTCTGTTCCAGTCTCATGCTGTGCACCATTATAAAGCTGCTCCTCAATGCAAGTTTCTCGGTTTTGTGTTTCCATTTTTCTACATCTGTGAAAACACAGCTGAAAACACACAAAATGCTTCTCACTCCATTAGTGTGTTAAACTTTCAGCAAATCTCTGGGAGACATCAAGGTCCACACCTGTAATAAAAATGAAAAATAAATGATAATACAAAGTTATCTTGATTTAAAAAAAATATAAATTACATAATAGTTTATAATCCCCAAGAGCAAAACTAAGAAGCCATAGAAAACTAATAAATGGTTTCATTCAATAGGTATTCAACATACCATACATAGACATAGACAAAATGTGATTTTTGAAGCATAATCTACCACAACAAGAGTAAATGAAAGCTTATGAAGAGGCAAGTGAGTATGGTGTGTATTTTGGGAGTAACCCCACCTCACACAATGCTCCCTGAGCAGGATAAAGTAGTTACAGATGAACACTGTTTATTTTCACACACACACATTTGAGTAACTAGAGTTCTCTCAGTTGTAATATTCTCAAAATGTCTTTTAATCACTTTCTGCTATATTTTTGTGTTGTATTTCTTTTAGGATACATACACAT
>JAQMYJ010000036.1:23233143-23245579 GCA_030014305.1 Clarias laeviceps | reverse complement strand
GTCCGAGGCAACATGGGCGAACTCAATGACTGAGCGAAGTGCCGAGGTTTGTTTACTCCTCTTATACTTCCTGGTTCACGACCGCATTACTTCCGGGTCCTAGTGCCGGTCGCGGATTGAGTGTGCATGACAGAAGTATATTTAAGAATAAAACAAACAAACATGTCCTGTATCTTAAGACATCCATTACCCTGATGTGGGCATTGTACCCGCTGTCACAAAATCCAAAGACACAAGACACACTGTATCATGAGGTGAACAGCATCATAATAGGGGACAGAATTCCAACAGCTGAGGACATAAACAGCATGCCCTACCTCAAGGCTGTCATAAAGGAGACTCTAAGGTGGATATAAAACAAATTTTAAAAATGTAAAAGTATTGTATTTGACTGTATAGCGTATGTATTTTTACTATATAGCCTATATATGCATTGTATTAAGCTGTATGTAATTATTATATTGCACATAGCTATATGCAGTTATTTAGGCCTGTTTCACTGTATTTCACCAGTGACAAATGTAATCCAGTAGTGTGCTTATGTTATATCCTGGGCAGCACAGATATCTATGATTAAAAACAAAAACATAATATCTGTTAACTTATTACATATTAATGAATTATTTTATACATTATATTTTATAAATATGTATAGAATGTACCTCATTAACATCCGGCTTTTATCAGAAAAAGATGTGATCATAGGAGGACACTTCTTTCCTAAGAAGGTACCGTTTTCCCAAAATGTCAAAATATTTAAATGTAATGTCATCTATTAATCATAGTGATTTAATTAATCAGCCACTCTTATGAACAGACCATATTTATAATGACTTTAATCAGTTATGATGAGACAATGCTCCATGAATCAAAATTAATCAATTGCCTTTCTAAACAGACTGCATTTACAATCTATCCTTATGCAATCAGTCAAGATGAGACCATATTCCCAGAACCAAGGCTGTTCAAGTCTGAACGCTGGTTACGGGATGGGAGGGAGCGACCTAGCCCATTTGGATCCATTCCATTTGGGTTTGGAGTGAGAGGATGTGTTGGTAAACGTATTGCTGGACTGGAGATGCACTTGGCCCTGGCAAGGGTAAGAAACAAATGTTATCTATAGACATACATATATAATACATATAGCAAATACATACAATGATTGCAAAAATTCTTCAACCTCTGTTAAAAATTGCATGTTTTTGTGATATAAATAACATAACCAAGATAAATGAATGTCAGTTAAATGCATTTTTGTCTGAAACCTGAAATATTTAAAAGTTGTATCTTGTTTTAATTATCTAGATAATGAAGCTGTTTGAAGTCAAACTGGATCCCAGTGTGGGCGAGGTCAAACCTCTCAGCTGTTCAGGGCTTGTGGCAGACAGAAAAGTTCATTTTAAATTCTTGGACAGGAAACATGTAACCAATTAATGATGTTCTAAGCTTTAACATCCACCAAAGTAAGCCCCCCCCCCCATACACACTTTGTACAAAAAGCTGCATTTGCAATGTAGTACTATAATCCTGCCATATTGGTAAATTTGGAATAAAGTGGCATTTGGTCCAATGTTTTTAAATGCACTGTTCTGTGGCCTATAAGAAACTTGATCTCAGTCAGATTATCAAGCTATGTACGCTCTGTAATCTCATTGTTGTATACATGTAGTGATGAAAAAATTTTTTTTATTTCTTTTAGTGTGCAAATTCAATAAAGAAATTTCAAAAGACATTAACTATACTAGCATTTTTTCTCTATCCTCTTATTTTTGAGTATAGCGCTGCCTATAAACATGGAAGTAACATACAAAGTTAATGTTATTGATTTTTTTTTTTTAAATACACATTACAGTACTGTGCATTGTGTGAAATACTACCATGATTTTTAAAACAAGTGAAAATAATTCACAGGATATTTTAGCATTAGTGTTTTTATCAAATAATGTAGAAGTGGAAGTGCATACAATGTTATACATGCTAAACAGCAATATTTCCTGGTGGCTCCAGAATACTTTCAGTATCCATTTTATTTATATTATTACTAATTGTTATATGTATTTGATAAGATGATAATTGTTTCTAAGCTGTTTTTACTTCTGAAGGCTGCAGTCATGTTTACGTGATCTCTCACATACTCAACTGATTGCCATAAATAAAATAAAAAAATAAAAATAAAATAAAAAATAAATTGAGAAGAGTGCTGAATTTGCAAATATCACTCTTTGAAACAAAAGTGTTATCCTACTGCCTATAATGGAGGACCAATGATCATCTAATGTGGTTCATTTCAACACATTAAATTTTAAATGACCCAACTGGGTAATTTCAAAGAAATTATGTAATTAACATTGTAAACCTTAAATAAAAATGAATTAATTAATAAATCTGCTTCTTACTAAGCAGATGATTATTTGTAATAAGTGGTTTTATCAAAATTCTTTAAAGTAAATGGACTTGTGAAAAAAGTACAGCGCTGTATCAGTTCCATTTTTCATATTTAAGCTAAATTTAGCTGTATGAGAATTATTTTACATTTCAGATTTTTAATGATTTTAGAAAAAAAACAGAAAAGTTGACTTTTTACTTGGTTAGCATTTTTAAGTGAAAATTTTGCATAATTTATTTTTTATTGCTATCTGTTCATGTGGTAAACTGTACTGTGATCAGTTTATGTCAATAAACAAATAATGATCTGGTATCAAAGTTCAAGCGTGCTCTTATGCCACTATCTTGTTATAGCAGTTTGTGTTCTGTTTAGTCAAAAGTTAACAGTCCAGTTAACTGTTGTCCTTTGTAATTTTTTCTGCAAGTGAAACACAAGCTGTTGTTTTTATAATCAGGTCCTACTCTACTAATGGCAGGACATCTAGTGCTGCGCTCAGCTGAAACGACGGCTCTTCGTGTGTTCCTTAGGCCCACCACAGTCAGTCTGGACTTAAAGAGAAGAGCAGGTGGAAATGCTACAGCTTTTGTCCCTCCTAGCAGCATCAAGACTGAGGCTGACCTCCCTGAGGTCACTCTTCCCACAATCCTGTACAGGTGGATCTTTAAAGGGTACTACAAACGCACACATGAGTTGCAGGTACAGTATACTAAGTGATATAAAGCTTTCACATGGGGGCATTTCACTGCTGTGTGATTTATTTCCTGTGCTCTTAGTCATTTTGATACTTTGCCGTGTTTGTGCATAATTAAGTTTTACAGAGTGAAAACAAGAATGTAAATTAGTAAAATAAGTTGTGTGCATCTTGTGATTGATTGACATGTCTCCCATACTGAATATCTAATGACATTTGCAAAAGCCTACTGTATTTTTTTTTATGATTTCTTTAGATATATGAAAAGCAGCTTTATGGCCCCATGTATAAATTAAGAGCTGGCAAAAGCCACAAAATTGTGTTGAATACTGCGGAACTGCTGGAGGAGCTGATGAGGAAAGATGATAAATTCCCTAGCAGAGGAGACATGACTATCTGGACTGAATACCGAGATATGAACGATTTGGGTTACGGTCCTGCAACTGAGTAAGCTACTTTGTGTTTCTTTGTGAGTGCATGAGTGTTTTGTTGTAGTACTTATTTTAACTGTGTTGTTTTATTTTAAGGTGTACGTTTAAAATAAATCTGATTTAAGCCAAGTCTCTTTCTCTGTTTACATGATCAACATCATTGAGTGACCGTCTACCCATTTTCCACTGAAACCTTAGGAAATGACATCATGTTTGAGTTCTGCCATAAATACACTGCCTGGCCAAAAAAAAAAAAAAAGTCACACACTCCAGTAATTCATTCAGTCACCTTTAGTTTACAGCACACAATATGGTTGCCAGTTTATGTGTGAAAATACTTCCTGAACCACTCACATAATTTGGGAAGAAAAACTCGATAGATGTGATACACTGGTCATTCAGAAAATTCAGTTCATCATCTGACTTCATTTTATTGCCACATAACATTGCTAAGCCTAGATCATAACACTGCATCAAGAGGCTTGTATAATGGTCACTATGCATGATGGATATATCGCTTTATGTGCATCCCTTCTTACTATGACATGCTTATTAATGCTTACGATTAATATTAATGCTTACGATTACTATGCCTATTGCTCTGGACTAGGGTCAATTTGAACTCATTAGACCACATGGCCTTTTTTCATTGCTCCAAAGTCTAAAATTTATGATCCCTAGCAAACTGAAGCCTTTTTTCTGATTAGTCTTAATAACAAGTGGTTTTCTTATGGCCATCTGTCTGTTTAGTCACAATAAAAAAGCAGGTTTGATTCCTGCATCGGGTCTGTGTTATGGAGTGTGCATGTTCTTCCTGTGCTTGGCCTCCGGGTTCTCCGTTTTCCTCCCACTGTCCAAGGACATGCAGATCAGGCTAATTGGCATTCCCAGATTGCCTGTAGTGTATGAATGAGCATGTGAACGTAAGTATGTGTGTGTGCCCTCCAATGAATTGGCATCCTGTTCAGGATGTACCCCGCATCCTGGGATAGGCTCCAGGCCCCCCGCAAACCTGTATACAGGGATATAAAATGGTAGGGTGAGTGAGTGAGTTTTATTACCATGCCACCTCACCAACTATTACTCTAAAATATTTTAGACTATACTCATACGCTATTTTAATAAGCTACAAATTAAAGAGAAATACATACAATTATCATACAGTTCCACACAATAGAGAAATGCTGATAATTCCCTTAAAAATGCTGAAATATGTTGCATTTTGTTTTCACTAGAGAAGGAGAGAAATGGTACAAACTCAGATCTGTGCTGAACAAACGCATGCTGCATCCAAAGGACTCTGTGAAGTATGAGAATGTGGTTAATGAAGTGGTCACAGATTTTATCAAACGGATATGCCATTTACGCAAGATGAGCTCCAGTGGAGACCTGGTACCCAACATGTCCAATGAGCTGTACCGCTTCTCTCTAGAAGGTACTGCCTGTCAAGTTGTACTTGTAGCTGTTTAACAATTATACAGTACATCTCAAAAAAGTAGAATACTGTGAAAAGGGTGATTTTCTTTCTAAAACTCATATCACATATAGTTCAAGCCTTTTGTGTATTAACTGCAATGATTACAGCTTACAGCTCATAAAAAAAAAAAATCCACTACCTCAAAATATTATAAGTACTGAAGACTAGGTTGCTTTGATATCAGCCTTCAGCTTGTCTGTATTGATTGATCAGGTGTTTCTTGTCTTTCTTATCTTTCACTTGACAATACCCCATAGATTCTCTGTTGGGTTCGGGTCAGTTGAGTTAGCTGGCCAATCAAGCATAGTAATATCATAGTCAGCACTCCAGTTACTGGTAGTTTTGGCACTATGGGTAGGTGCTAAGTCCCTCTGAGAAAAGAAGTCTGCCTCTCCATAAAGCTTGTGAGCAGATGTAAGCATGAAAAGCTTTAAAATCTCCTGGTAGATGGCTGCATTGACTTTGGACTTGATAAAACACAGTGGACCAACACTGGCAGATGACATGACGCCCCAAAGCATCATCGACTAAGGAAACGTCACACTGGACATCAAGCAACTTAGATTCTGTGACTTTCCACTCTTCCTCCAGACTCTGGGCCCTTGATTTCAAAATGTACTGCAATATTTGTTTTTCATCTGAAAAAAGTTATTTTGACCACTGAGCAGTGGTAAACTCCTTTTCTTTCTCCTTAGCTAAGGTAAGACAATACTGACATTGTCCCTGGCTAAGGAGTGGTTTGAAAATACCATAAAGATGTCTTTTTGTGGTGGCTCTTGCATGCCTCATGCACTGACTCCAGCGACACTTTGATCCATGTAAAGCTCATCTTTGAATCAGCTTTGCTTGACAATCTTCTTAAGGCTGTGATACCTGTTGCTTGCGCACCTTTTCCCAACAAACTTTTTCATTTAAGGCAACTTTCCATGAATATGTTTCAATAGTGGCTTCTGTGGCTTGACTCTCCTTGTGGAGGGTGTTGATAATCTCCTGGACAACTGTCATGTCAGCAGGGTTCCCATCCATGTACTGAACTAGACCAAGAGACGCATGATATTTATACTTGATGAATAGTAATCTACTCAAGATTGAAATAAAATATTATAATATTTTGAGATACAGTGAAACCTTGGATTCCGAGTAACTTGGTCTGCGAGTGTTTTGCTAGACGAGCAACAAGTTCAACAAGATATGATATGAGTGCTGTAGTATGCATGAGCTTTGTCTGCCGAGCATCATGTCATCACAACTGAGCCAATGGTTCTCTCTCTTGTGCTATGGGATTGTGGGTAATCATCTCCCATGCTTAGTCAGTGTGTGTACATCATTCGTATAGTCAACATCCATGTACTGTTTGTACCGTTTACTATAACAATCTAAGTCGTTCTACCAGTAACTTTAAAACGCATAATTTAAACCTGGAAGGATAGTGATGAACCAACATCTTCAAGGAAGAAATGTGATCCGAAAAACATCTTTAATGAGCATGATTGGAAGTCGAGCACCATGATGAAATTGGCTCTCATGAAGACCATCCCAGGAAAGCAAAACCAAAACTTACCTGTGGTGCAAAGAAAAAGTTTATTTAAAGATATCAGCTTCAAAAATCACCAATTAACAGCACCTCAGATTAGAGCCATTATGAAGGCTTTACAGAGCATAAGTAGCAGACACATCTTAATATTAGCTGTTCAAAGAATTATTGCATATTTTGGATGCCATCAGTATTGTTTTGCAATGTATAAGACAAAGGAGGCTAAAACCAAGGACCTAGAAGGTGTGTCCAAACGTTTGACTGGTATTATATAATTTCAGGTTTTATATTGTAAATGATACAATTGTTAGATGTGACATATGCTATCTTATTCAGGAATCTCCTGCATACTCTTTGAGACACGTATTGGCTGTCTTGAGAATGAGATTCCAGCAGAGACTCAAAACTTCATCGACTCCATTGGCCAGATGTTAACTTATACTATGGTTGTGACTCTTTTACCTCAGTGGACTCGCAACTATTTGCCTTTCTGGCGGCGTTACATGAGTGGATGGGACGGAATCTTTAGATTCGGTGAGATGATGAAGACATAATCACAATACAGTTTCCATCTCTCACTCTTCTTCAATATTATATATTTTTTGTTTTATTTTTTTCAGTCTAGTAGTACTTTGTTACCTCTTCTGTAAGTTTATTTAAATGAAGAAAAATATAAAAATCTTTTTGAATAGCTTGCAAGCTAATTGACAGGAAGATGGAGGACATTCAGAAGCACCTGGATGCAGGTCAGGACGTTGCAGGACAGTATCTCAGCTACTTGCTTTCCAGCACCAACATGAGTAAAAATAATGTGTATGGAAGTGTAACTGAACTGCTCCTGGCAGGAGTGGACACAGTAAGAATAATTATATTCTACTATACAGGTTATTTAGTATCAAAAAAATATATATCAATACGAAGTATGAATGAAAAATAAAAGTGTTCTGTCTCTTAAGACATCCAATACTATGATGTGGGCTTTGTACCTGCTGTCACAAAATCCAAAGACACAGGACACACTGTATCAGGAGGTGAATAACATTATCAAAGGGGACAAAATTCCAACAGCTGAGGACATAAACAACATGCCCTACCTCAAGGCTGTCATCAAGGAGACTCTAAGGTGGATAGAAAAAATAATGCCTAAAAGTGTGCACATTATATATAAAGTACTGTATATCACTGCATGGTATGCTGTAGTTAGACCTTGGTCACTGTATTTCACAAAAAATAACTGCAATGCATTGGTATTCTGATACCCTAAATGTATGAATATTTATCATTAAAGGAAATATGTAATTTATCTGTTGGCTATTCTATATAAATTTATTATTTTATCCATTATATTAAGTCTACTTAATGATTCTGTTTAGAATATACCCAGTTGTTCCTGAGAATGGACGCATTTTATCAGAAAATGACATGGTAATTGGAGGACACTTCTTTCCTAAGAAGGTACTATATTTCCCCTATTTTATTTCGAACTAGTGTTAGTACCCACCGTTGACGGGTAAAGAGTTTTTAGAAATAGTTAAAAGGTTAAAGCTAAAAATAAGCTAATTACCTTTAATGTAATTAGTGATATTATTATTTCAGGTTGAAGCCCACATACATGTCTGTCTGTCTTTCTGTACATCTCTCTGCCTAACTTATTAATACAAAGAAAAAAAAATTTGTAAGGCTGATTATCTTACTTATTTAAGATAAGTTTTACTTCTTTCATCGTTAGCCGAATACAGTCCCAGCAAAAAACTGTTCATAACATTACTTTTCCTTAAAATTTTGATTTTATCGCATAACAAGGTGCTGTCACTTTTCACCTCTGACTACTGCGGATATGTTTTCTCTAACGACCTGTGTTTTATCTCATAATGGCGTTCCACATGACTGCTTTTTATTAATGGTACAGTTTCAGAAGATATAAGACAACCAGTTTTAAACTTCCAGCTGAAAGTATAAACATACACTGATCTGTCCATTCATCTTTGAAAGTTCAGTTTTCATAGTCCACATGCCTTTTTTGGAGTAATACATGCTATGTTGCATGTTTGTTTCTGTTTCCTGAGGATTTGGGCGCCTTACAGGTGCATTACGGTCTTACGCATACTCTGTGTATTTACGGTAAACTATCATGTTGAGGGCAAAAGCACTATATTCGCCAAACAAGTGCTGGCTGCTGTGAGTAATCTGGCATAGATTTAACTTCAGGCAAATACTGAAGGACTGATAAAGTTTCATTAATTTCTGCCACTTTTTACGTAATGCTGCAACAAATTTGGCTGGACAGACATACAGACAGACATAACAGGTAGATTTTTTTTCGGAGACTGGTTTCTGGTCCTGCAATGTATGAAATGTAAAGATATTATTGAAAGAGCGAGTCCTGACCAATGTACAGACAAAACCTTTCTTTTATTTATATAGATATATCATTATATAGATATATCATCCATATATCATAAATCACTGTTTAACTAAATCACTCACTCTTCTGAACAGACCACATTTATAATGCAGCATTATGCAGTCTCTCACGATGGCATCATATTCCCTGAACCAAGACTCTTCAAGCCTGAACGCTGGTTACGAGATGGGAGGGAGCGTCCTAGCCCATTCGGATCCATTCCTTTTGGGTTTGGAGTGAGAGGGTGTGTTGGTAAACGTATTGCTGAACTGGAGATGCACTTGGCTCTGGCAAGGGTAAGAAACCTGAGGACCTCAGGGGATCACATGAAAAGATGTTATCAGTCCATGTATTTATTTGCACTTATTTAGTAATTACCATGGAAAAACAAGTCTACACCTCTGCTGTTAAAAATAATACCCTGGTAGTAGAGCAAATCACAGGTAATTTCAAATGCACAGTTTATTTTTGTGTAAAACTTGCAGAAACCAGTGGAATTACTTGAAGTGGACTATGCACACAAGATCACTTGCAGTCTAATAGATCTGGAGCATTTTTGTAATGATAAAAAAATAAGAGTGCTGTATTACAAGCAGAAGGTGCTTTAACAAAAGAAAAATAATTTAGGGCAACAGTATGTGCACACAAGTTTTTTTCTAAATTATTTGTATGTTTATCAATTGAATTTTGGCTTTTATATCACAAATAAGGTAGAAAAAAGATCTCATGATTTTTAACAATTTTGTTTTATGTCACAAAGACATGCTGTTTTTTTTCATATTTGTATGTTTTAATATTTTATCTGAAACTATTTTTCATTTATCTAGATAGTAAAGCTGTTTGAAGTCAAGCTGGATCCTAATGTGGGAAAGATTAAAGCTCTCAGCCGTACTGTGCTTGTGGCAGACAGAACTGTCAACTTTCATTTTTTGGAGCGGAAACACATAACCACTTAAAGATGCTCTTAGCTTTAAGCTCCACCAAATGAAGTCTCTGAAGAAGTTCATATAACCTTTATTAAAAAAAACAATTACAGTGTAGTGCTTTGATAATTCCATATCATTAAGCTGTGCAGTTAAATGTTGGTTCTTGACTGATAGTGACTAAAAGCACAGAAACTTTTACCTAGTCACCTGTAAGGAACTTTATCTCAGTCATTTATCTGTAAGTGCACTTTGTAACCTCATGGGTGTGTATTGCTGCAAACATATATAGCACATGCTTTACAAATTTCTGTTAGTATGTGCAGACAATTCAATAAGTTTTCTTAGCAGTTTTATTACATTACGGTGTGTAATAAACATTAATCTATTAAAAAATTACATTGCATCAATGACATTGTGCTTAACATTTAGACGTGTGTGAACAGTGTGCTGTGTTTAAAGTGCTCAGAGAGGTTACAGTGCGTTTTGTATGAACCTAATGCAGGCTTATGGTGTGGTAACAGATTGCGAGAGTGATTGTCATATTTTCGGGACTACTATTCCCATTCACAAACAAAGGTACCGCGTGCAAATGGGTCTTGTCTAAAAATAAATTAATAAATAAAAATTTAATTAAAAAGTATATATTTTACATGTATTTTTTTCTTTATAACCAACATAGTTATCTTTTCAACACAAGGTTATATTTTTTCCAAAATAAACATTTTCAATATATTTTTGTTTCTCTTTTGCTTCAACGTTTCTTTTCTTGTACTTTTTTTTTTTGTTTCAACACCTTCCTCTGGCGCTTGCTGCTCTGCTCTTCATTGCTTCCCTTTTTTCCTTCCCACCGGAGCGACATATAGAGCCACATGCGTGATGTGAACTAAAGTTTTGAAGTCTATATAGGCGCGCGACCCGTGATTGCCGTTAAGGCGGTGTCGCCTAGCGACCGCGCAGGAGGTTGGCCGCGGATCTGCCTGTCCTTAAATCTGCGATGTAGTTGCCTGTGGATTTGCCTACCGAGAGACAAATTCCCAAAGTACAGTGGGAGCTACAAATATACATAAGAGTATTGAAAGGTGCTTATGCATATAAGGGGCACATTACTTTGCGTATTTTAAAAAGAATTATTATGATTTTGCTTTAAATATACATTTTAGCATTAGTAAAATTTTATATAATTATATTTATAGTGATGTAGAACTATTGTTTTCAATTAAACTCTGGATTATGACCTGTCTGTGTTACTATTATCACATGAACATTTTTAATTAGCTATCAAAAGTATATGGTTGTATAGACCATGAACATGAATTTGTGCTGTACAATGTTCCTGAACACCTCTTTTGAAGGTGAAGCTAAAGAATCAAATGACCATGTTTGTAAAATGCTCATAAACACTTGGAGATGGATTGGAAATTGCATTAGATTACAATTAATTTTGAGCATGTTTGCTCCTGAAGGTCACAGTTGTGTTTACTTGGTCTCGCACATACTTGACTGCAAACCACAAAATATCTACAAAAGAACTTGCAAATCACAATTTTTGTTACAAAGGTCTTATCTTAAGGCGGACCACTGATTGTTAAACGTGGTTTACTAAAGTTAATTTTAACTGGGCCAAATAGGTAAATTTTAGAGAAATCAAAAATCAACACTGTAAACCCTTTTTAAAATTAAAATAAAGTTTTTTTTATGCAAACAAAAATGCTTACGCTTTTTACTGAATGTATATGTATTTGAAAAAAGTATTTTAATTTGCCAAAAATAAGAGTCAGTGGACTGAAGTACAGGTTTACATACTTACCTTTAATTGTTTTAGATAGGAATGCAAAAGATTGATGTGTTAAAACTTGTTTAGTTTAGTGCAAACTTGATATTTTAATAGTTATTTGCTCATGTGTAAGCAGTTTACGCCAGTACATATGGATCATCTGGTATAAAAGTTCCATCGTGCTCTTAAACCACAGTGTGTTTATAGCAGTCTGTGAAAGGGTTAACAGTTCAGAGTTCCTCATTCTTCCTGCTACTGTAGGTGAAACCCGAGATGTTGTATACATTCAGCTCGACTAATGGCGGGACGTCTAGTGCTGCGTTCAGCTGAAACGACGGCTCTTCGTGTGTTTCTTAGGTCCACCACAGTCAGTCTGGACTTAAAGAGAAGCGCAGGTGGAAATGCTACAGCTTTTGTCCCTCCAGGAAGCCCCAAGACTGAGGCTGACCTCCCTGAGGTCACTCTTCCCACAATCCTGTACAGGTTGATCTTTAAAGGGTACTACAATCGCATACATGAGCTGCAGGTACAGTATGCCAGGTGATATAGGCTTTGCACATAGGGCTTGCATGGTGTGCTGTCAGTCATCTTCACCGCGGTGAAGTTGGTTTTATATTGGACATTCGCCACACATTCAAGTTTATCTCATCTGATTATCAAGAAATAAGCACACAAAAACGACAAATCACATATTTTCTTACTCTTGAGTAGACAGAGAAGCTATTACAAATAAATTTATTTTTTAATTTTCTCCTGTTAAAGCCTGCTGGAGCTAAATCTTTCAGAAACGCTGCTTACCGGCGCTTTATAGCG
>JAQMYJ010000036.1:23216886-23233043 GCA_030014305.1 Clarias laeviceps | reverse complement strand
AATTGTTGAACTATGTTGGTAACGACGGAACTTGCGACCATAGTTGGCTAACGATGCTTTTGGGAAACGCACCCCAGCACTGGGATTTTTACCTCACATTTATCTCGCATTGTTTCCTGATGAATAGGTAGGCGCTTTAAATCATAGACACGGTAAGCAGAAGCCTCATTGGCCGCTGGATCGCATGTAACGCGTCTGTCAGTCGGTCTGGGACAGACTGTACTGTACTGTAAATAATTACAGTAAGTAATTTTTTTTTGCCTGGATAAAAAGCAAAGTATCATTTCAATTTTCAATCGATTTCATTACGACACTAATTAATTTTTTTCCTATATTGTAAAACAATTGAAGGCATTCAAAATATGCAATAATCTCCTTTGTTGGATATTGTTGATATTTCTGCTGCTTCTGCTCTGTAAAGCCTTCATAACAGCATTAATCTGAAGTGCTGTAAATTGGTGATTTTTGAGGCTGGTAACTTTAAATGAACTTCTCCTCTGCAGCAGAGGTACTGTAAGTTTTGTTCTTTTTTCCGGGATGGTATTCATAAGCGCCAGTTTCATCATGGTGCTTGATGAGTTTTGGAAATGCATTTGACAGTACTGTTATTGCAAGAACTATTCCAGAACAGCTGACTTTCGTGACTGTTGTTGTTGTTGTTGGTATTTAATTACTCAATTCCATATGTGTTATTTCATAGTTTTTAAATCTCCAGTATTGTTCTAGAATGTAGAATTAAATATATTACATTCATATTTTATTATTTTAGTGATTACCACATTAATGGTACGCATGCAGCAGGTTATCAACATATCTATTTCACCAGAGAAAAGCCCAATGTATGTTGAGGTATTTATACCAACCTGCTGGATGCATAAACAACATAGTAAGCACTTGATAAGCACCTTGTAAGAGCACAGTGTGATGTAATCTGACATAGCAATAACTTTGTCCGATATCATTGGATCTGGTGAGCGCATGATTATGTACAGTAAATTATTGGAAATTAGTTACAACTTGATAGATGCTTTCAGAACCTGACAACGAACTATAAACTTGATAAACGCACATTTTTCCATTTTGCTGTGTTCTTGATGTGTTCTTTGATATATTTAGGATGCAGTGGGATAGTGGGGCCTAAGGCAGAGTCCTGATATTTTTTTAATGAACATGCATTTCCATTTCTACCAACAGTTTTCAATTGTGAGAAATTCTGAAGATTTCTTTAAAGCAAAACAATGAAATAATGTTTTTTTTTTTACTAGAGAAAAAGAAAAATGGTCCAAACTCCGATCTGTACTGAACAAACGTATGTTGCATCCCAAGGACTCTGTGAAGTATGAGGACATGGTTAATGAGGTGGTTACAGATTTTGTCAAACGCATACGCCATTTACGCAAGATGAGCTCTACTGGAGACCTGGTACCCAACATATCCAATGAGCTGTACCGCTTCTCTCTAGAAGGTACTGCCTGTCAGGTCTTAATTTTAATCACCCAACTAATATATTTAATGAGATGTATACAATGGTATGACGTTTAGATAATTATTCATGAGAATATTGAATGAAAACTCTTGATTTCAAAATAGCAAAAACATTATCAAAACTGCACAAACAAGAATTTGGAGTACCTCAAGGAAGTATTTTATCCGTATTTTTTTTAGTATTAAGATTAAGAGTATTGTAAAAAAACATTGGCTGTGATGTTCTCTGTAGCCTATATGTAGATGATATCTGCATTTGCTACAAAAGCAACAATATGATAATTATTGAGTGGAAAATCCAACAGAAGATAAATGAAATACAATCTTGTTAAATGTAGAATGACTTCAAGTATACACGAACAAAAAATGTTTGCATGTATTTCTGTCAGCTTCAGTCACTACATAATGAATCAGAGTTGTTTATGGACGAAGCCCCCATTAAAGTTGTTAAAGAGACCAGATTTCTTGTTATCATCTCTGACAGCAAACTGTCTTTTATTCCACACATTAAACTGTTTAAAAAGAAATGTTTCAAAGCCATGAATATTTTAAAGGTTTTATCCAAAACCAAATGGGGAGCAGACAGTTCAACTCTGATAAATATATATAGAGCTTTGATTTGATCAAAACTGGATTGTGGGAGTATAATTTATGGTTCAGCCAGGAAATCATATATACGCCTTCTGGATACTTTACATCATCAGGACATACGACTGGCATTAGAAGCTTATAGAACATCACAAATTGAAAATCTATACATGGAAGCTAATGAACCCCTTCTTGAAAAACAGATGATTAAAGTTGGCACTACAATATACAATCAAACTAAGAACAAACAAAGAATATCCAGCATATTCAGCAGTACAAATCAACACTTAATAATCTATGAAAAGAAACCAAAGTACAATACATTTAGAAAACCTGAAAATTTACTTAAACATCTTAGAACAGACACATTTTTGCAGAATTGCTTCATGGGATCTCAAAAAGTCTAAAATCTTTGTGGATCTAGGGGAAAAAAGCAGAAGTCCAAAAGCCATCCGAAGGAATATCACCAGCAATTTCTGGACATAAGAGAAAAATTACCACAGCATACCTCAGTATACATGGATGGATCAAAATCACGAAATAAAGTGGCAGTAGCTTTTGCAACAAATTTTCAGTTTTTACTGATAAAGCAAATGCTCTGCTTATGGTGTTAAAATTCATTGAGTCCACATCACAAAAGGATTTCCTAATAATAACTGACAACAATCATAGAAATCCTAACAAAGTTATCATTTTAGAAGCTAATAGTTTTAACATAATTTTCTGTTGGATACCTGGACACTCGGGAATGGCTGGTAATTAGAAAGCAGACAAAACTGCCAAAGAAGCACTATCAAAAAAAAATCAAAAATCAAATGCTGTATAACTTTCACGGATTTGAAACCAATTTTAAACGTATACATCAAAAATGTCAAGAATGGGACCAATGTCTAAATAACAAACTGCTTGAAATAAATCCCGATGTTCTAACAAAACATACATTTCATTTTAATAATCATTGGGATCAAGTCATTTATACAAGATGCAGAATAGGACACTGAAAAGCTACTCATAAATTTTTACTATGTAGAGAAAATTCACCACAGTGTTCATTGTGCAGAACCCTTCTGTCCATCAAACATATTTTATTTAACTGTAATTCTTTTACAACTGTAAGAAACTTGTTTTATTCTGTTGACACTTTTAAAAAAGTTTTTAAACAAGTAAATCCAAATTTAGTTTTAAAGTTCTTAGAAAAAAAATATTTTAAACATCTTATCTATTTTTAATATTGAAATATAGTTGCAAGCAACGATGATGGGTCCAAGCACCCTGTGCCATCGCCCCTCGGGGCACCGCACAACCTGTGTGGTATTTGAGTGTGTTAAGACCTTGAAAAAGCCATCACCACCCGGTGGCACCCCACACCTTGCACTTGTCACACACTATACAGGGCTTATGTCAGTTTGGACCCTAAATATTTGTTGAGTGCATTTGTGTGTGTGTGTGTGTGTGTGTGTGTGTGTGTGTGTGTGTGTGTGTTTGTGTTTGTGTGTGTGTAACGTGTGGATGTGTCAGTCTGTGTGTGACGAGTAAATGTGGTTGTGCATGTTTGTGTTTGTGGTGTGTGAGTCTGTGTGTTAACATTTGTAATGTGTGTGTTAGTATGTATGTGAGACATGTGACTTGTTAGTGTGTGTGGGTGTGTGTTTCTGCGTGCGGGCGTGTGAGACAGAGATATGTCACTCAATGTAATGCCACAAAGAAAGTTATTAATCATTTTTCAGCATATGTTTAAGGCATCGTCATGGCTGACCTGTATGAAATATCAAAAATCCCTGTGCAATTTTGCATCTTTGATGCCTTTAGATCACATCGGCCTGGGTTGGTGGCAATCGTATAAATCCTAATGGCAGCAGATTCCAACCTGCCTGCCAATTGTCATAAGTTTTTGAGCATGTAATATATATATATATTATAATTATACAATTAAAAGAAGCAACAATTCAAGTTTTTTTTTCAATGTTTTATCACATTAGCATGTAAAGGAATATAAATATAAGTTATTATGAGGCAGTTTAGCCTGTATAGTCATAGATACCGTGAAGTCAAACTCGTGGATATGTTTTGTGTGTTGGTTTTGTTATTAATTAATTTAAAATGATCTTTTTGTAAAAAGGTGCTCCCGTTTGCCAAACAACACATATCATAACCACTAGATGGCGACTGCAACCTGATGAAGTGAGTTTTCATACAATATATTCAGACTTTCATTCAATATTCTCAAGCTTTATTCAATATGTTCAGGTCTTCAATTATTTCTGAGAATATTGAATGAAAACCTGAGTATATTGCATGAAACTTGAGAATATTCAATGAAAGTCTGAATATACTGTATTTAATGAATTATGAATATAGTGAATGAATGAAAACTGACTTTATCAAGTTTTTAATTATATATTGAATTAATGAAAAACATGAGAATAAATGAGTTTCATTTAATATACTCAGAGTTTTCATTCAATTCTCTCATGAATAATTCTGGAATGCCATAATACACTGTAATATATAGATTGTTAATATAATTGTGTAGTATGTTATGGTACAAATGTAAGATGAGACCTATGTCTGCTTATTTAGGAATCTCCCGCATACTGTTTGAGACTCGTATTGGCTGTCTTGAGAATAAGATTCCAGCAGAGACTCAAAACTTCATTGACTCTATTGCTCAGATGCTCACTTATACCGTGGTCTTGTCTCTGTTACCCAAGTGGACTCACAATTATTTGCCATTTTGGCAGCGTTACATAAGTGGTTGGGACGGAATCTTCACATTTGGTGAGATGCCATTTGCTGTAACAAATATGTTTTCCCTCTCTGTCTGTTCCTTTTTCCTATTACATATGTATTGCATTTATTACCTCTTCTGTGAACGTATTTAAATTAAGAGAAATGTTCTCATGGTTTTGAATAGCCTGCAAGCTAATTGACAGGAAGATGGAGGACATTCAGAAACGCTTGGATGCAGGTCAGGAAGTTGCAGGAGAGTATCTCAGCTACTTGCTTTCCAACACCAACATGAGCAAAAAGGATGTGTATGGAAGTGTAACTGAACTGCTCCTGGCAGGAGTGGACACAGTAAGGATAACTGTACACTACTATATGGTTTATGTCTCTACCACTCTATGCTAATTAGTAGAATACCTATTGGGGTAAGTCATACTGTATAATGAAGAATAAAACAAAAAAATGTCTTGCATTTTAAGACATCCAATACCATGATGTGGACCTTCTACCTGCTGTCACAAAATCCAAAGGTACAGGACACATTGTATCAGGAGGTAAACAGCATCATTAAAGGGGACAAAATTCCAACAGCTGAGGACATAAACAACATGCCCTTCCTCAAGGCTGTCATCAAGGAGACTCTAAGGTAGCTAGAAAAATGTAAAGTACATGTATGTTATATTTAACGTACCATGTAGCGTACATCTGCATGGTAAGCAGTAAGTTAGGACTTTGTTACTGTATTTCACCAGAGACAAGTGTAATGCAGAGATTTATTTACAGTGAGGAAAATAATTATTTGATTCCCTGCTGATTTTGTAAGTTTGCTTACAAAGAAATTAAGTGTCTATAATCTTTAACATATGTTTAGCATAAAGGATAGAGACAGAATATCAACCAAAAATCCAGAAAAGGCAAATGATACAAAAGTTATAAATTGATTTGCATTTCAACAAGGAAAATCTAGGGAAATATATATTTGATCCCCAAGCAAAGCATGACTTGGTACTTGGAGGAGAAACCCTTGTTGGCAAGCACAAAGGTAAGACATATCTTGTAGATGGTTGCCAGGTTTGCACACATCTCAGGAAGGATTTGGTCCACTATATTTTACAGATCTCCTGAGCCACTCCATTGTTGCTTTAGTGGTATGTTTCGGGTCATTGTCATGTTGGAAGACCCATTTACCACCCATCTGCAGGAGGCTCTCATCCAAAATTTTTACAATACATTGCCATTTCCATTGACCCTCAATGCGGCGACGTTGTCCTGTACAGTAGCTTTATCAGAACCCCCCCCCCCCCCAAAAAAAAAGGCCCCAAAGCATGACGTTTCCACCCCCGTGCTTGACTGTAGGGATGGTGTTCTTAGGCTCATAGTCAGCATGTTTCTTCCACCAAACACGGCAAGTGCAGTTAATGCCAAAGAGCTCAATTTTGGTCTCATCTGACCATAGCACTTACTCCCAATCCTGCTCATTGGCAAACTTCAAACAAGCCTGTGCATGTGCCTTCTTGAGGAGGGGGGACCTTGCAGCACTGAAGGATGTCAATCCATTGTGGTGTACAGTACTGTGTTACCAATGGTTTGTTTGGTGACTGTAGTCCCAACTTGCGCAGGTCTACAATCTTGTCCCTGACGTTATTTGACAGCTCTTGCTCATGGTGGTGAGGTTTAAGTGAAAGATAGAGAGTCTATGGACAGGTGGCTTTTATACATGTAATAAGTTGTTAGGAGTCCCTTATTAAATTAATCTGTATACCACATGAGCACATAACCAGTCTGTGGGAGCCAGAATTATTGTTGGTTGGTAGGTGATCAAATACTAATTTTACTCACTGAAATGCAGCTTAATTAATAACATTTATATAATCTGTTTTATTTCCTGGATTTCTATCCTTTAAAATAAACCAATAATAAAAAAATTATAAACCCAGTTCATTATTTTCATTATTCATTATTTTCCCCACTGTAAATAATATCCTGGGTTGTACAGAGATTTGTTATTAAAGTAAATGTGTACTTCATTTGTTTACTAATTTATTTTCTCATCTATTATATTAATATTGTTTAGAATTTACCCAGTTGTTGTCATGAACGCACGCCTGTCATCAGAAAATGACAAGATCATCGGAGGACACTTCTTTCCTAAGAAGGTACTCTATTTCTAAATAGCTAAAAAAGAGTATTTCATTTCTAAAATATCATCCTCTATGAATCACTGTTTAAATAATCAACCATTCTCTTGAACAGACCGCATTTGTAATGCATCATTATGCAATCAGTCAGGATGAGACCATATTCCCTGAACCTAGACTCTTCAAACCTGAACGCTGGTTACGAGATGGGAGGGAGCGTCCTAGCCCATTCGGATCCATTCCTTTTGGGTTTGGAGTGAGAGGGTGTGTTGGTAAACGTATTGCTGAACTGGAGATGCACTTGGCTCTGGCAAGGGTAAGAAGCAAGGTGACCTTACTCGATCAAATATTAAATGTTATCTACTGTATCTGTTTTCAGCAGTTAGAATCAATACAAACCTTTTACACACCTCTATGCTCTATACAGATATATAGATATAGAGCGAATCATAGATAGTTCACAATATAAAATCTATTTTGGCACAAAACTTGTCAAAATCTATGGAATGACTTGGGGATGGTGGTCCATAGGAAATCCTGTTTTCTATCTTGAACATTTAAGTTTTACAGATCTTGAGCATTTTTGCCAGAAACAGTGGAATAAAATTGTCAAATCAAACAAAAGTTGGAACTTTCAAAAAGACTGCTGTATTAGAAGCAAAAAGGTGCTTTAATGACAACAACAAAAAGGTTAAAGTCTGAGCACATTTTTTTCTTTCTAAAACATGTCAGTCTTATTTTTTAAGTTAACGTTGGTTTCTGCATCACATTAAAGGTGGAAAAAATTTGACATGATTAGTCTTGGCTAAAAGGAGTATTTAGAGTTTTCATGTACATTTTATCATTATAATTTTTGCTTTAATATTATATCAGAAATTTGAAGTGTTTAAATATTGCTAATAATTTAAATATTGCTCTGTGTTTTAATTATTTAGATAATAAAGCTGTTTGAAGTCAAGCTGGATCCTAATGTGGGAGAAATCAAAGCTCTCAGCCGTACTGTGCTTGTGGCAGACAGAACTGTCAATTTTCTTTTTCTGGAGCGGAAACACACAACCACTTAAAGATATTCTATGCTTTAAACCAAATAAAGTCACTAAACAAATTTATACACTATTCATAAAAACTCCCTAAAGACATCCCAATGCAAAGTGCAATAAAATCACAATGTAGTACCTTGAATAAAGTGACAATTGGCCAAAAGGCTAATCACCTGAAAGGAACTTGATCTCTGTCATTCTTCTTTTCTTTCTGTAACTACTATCTGTAATCTCATTGATGTGTGTGTATCTATGTATTTTATATATTTTTTCTTTTGTTAGAAAGCGATTTCAGTGTAAATGTTCCATAATTGCCTAGCAACAGCTTCACCACTGTGCTTTGTACTATTCTTCTTACAGTTTCTTTTTGTATTTTATAATTGCAGTGTATTACTTGAAATAAATGTACAATATAGCACTGTACCAAATATAATATATTGCAGGATCTAGATTGATTTTTCTTTCATTCAATTATTAAAAATATTATCCTTTCATAAAAATATTTTAAGAGGAGTGGGAAAATAAATGGAAAATTATATATTTTGATTATAAAACTTTTTTAAAAAGGACAGAAAAATGCTTTTATGAACGTGCTGGTAAACTAATAACGTTGATTCAGTAGCTCGATCACATTTACTGTATCTGTTTACACATTCAAATCACTGAAGGCTTTACTCAGGCCTTTAACAACATTTTTGCATTATTATTCTGTTTAAATAAATGCAATTAAACATTAAGCAAAATTTATTTTTTATTTTCTTGTCATACTATATGATTAGTATTCATGGGTCCAGAAGTGCGAGCGTGGTAAGAGTGATGGGCTTTGAACTGTTTTACCTCCCGATCAATAGTCCAAAGTTTTAACCACTGAGCTACTCAAAATACAATAAATAAATATTAATGTTTATTCCTAATAACAATCTATATATTGATAAACTCATTCAATTCTTATATTTTCTGTCCTAAAACTGACTAACACTACTTGTGACATTGAGTTTTACAGCACTGATCACAAGTTTGAAAAGTGTGAAAAATTTAATGTTCACAAGGTTAAACCATTCATGGAGACACAGTAGAATCACTTCAAAAAAGATTGGCTTACTGTGTCAATAATCAGACACAAATATGTATCCACCTTTTTATAATCTAAAGTCAATTTATATTCATCATAGGCACAAATGAAAAATCATTTCTACATCTTCTCATGTAGTTCTGTCTATTTCTCCTGGATCACAGAAACTAACACTTAAAAAGCAAACCAAAATGCAAAAAAACTTCAAACAAATTTGCATACATTGGATAATATTTAAATAAATAAGTTAGAAATTTGAGGTCAAATTTTAATATATACAGGATGTGCAATTTTATAGACTTTCTATGGGATTCCTCCATGCTCTTCATTCACCTTCCCAAAACATTTAGTGTAGGTTTATTGGCAGTGCTAAACTGCAGCTAGGTGTGAATGGGTGTATGTATTTGTATTTGCAATATAGTAGACCAACTGTTACAGTGTCTTGCAAAAGTATTCATACCCCTTGAACATTTTGTCATGTTACAACAGCAAACATAAAGGTATTTTATTGGATTTTATGTGATAGACCAACACAAAGTAGCACATATTTGTGAAGTGGAATAAATACTTTTGCAAATAAAAAAACAACTGCCTTCAGAAGTCACCAAATTAGTAAATAGAGTCCACCATGTGTAATTTTAATCGCAGTATAAATACAGCTGTTCTGTGAAGCCCTCAGAGGTTTGTTAGAGAACATTAGTGAACAAACAGCATCATGCCCAGGAAACACAACAGACAGTTCAGGGATAAAGTTGTGCAAAGTTTAAAGCAGGGTTAGGATATATTTTAATTCAGTTCAATTTTATTTGTATAATGCTTTTAACATTTAAAAAAATATATCTGAAGCTTTGAGCTTTTATCTTTTGAGCTCAAACTTTGAACATTTTATGTAGCACTGTTCAATCAGTCATCCTAAAATGGAAAGAGAATGGCACTACAAACCTGCCAAGCAATGTAAAATGTTAAAACAATAATGTAACAATAATGTAAAAAAAAAAAAAAAAAGTGAATACTTCCTGCTGGGTCCAGAATCCTTTGAGCATCTATCTAAACTGTTTTATTTTGCAAAACAAACAAACAACAACATTTTGCATAATTGTTATGTTTAAATAAATGCAAGTAAACATTATGGAAAAATTGGTTCCTTTTGTTTTTTTATTATCCTGTCATATGGTATGATTATTATTTATTTTACAATTATTACTGTAAATTAAACTGGATTATTATTTGTCTATGTCAAGGAAGCCCATTCTGAATTTAGCAAATCAAATGTTTAATTAATGTTAAGATATTAATTGCTTAAAACTATTTTATTATTCTGGATTACATTTATAAACATCTAGATTTGAAAGTGACATTGTATGAGATTATAATTGTTTCTGAGCAGGTTTTGCTCCTGAAGTCTGCAGTCATGTTTATACAATGACAATAAAACTACAGAAGAGTGTTTAACCTGCACATATCACTCTTTGTTACCAGGGTCTTATACTGTGTGTAATGTAAGGGAGGATCACTGATAATCATTAATAACCTAACACAATAAATTTTAAATGAGCTAAATGAGTAATTTTAGAGAAGTGATGAAATCAACATTGTAAACCTTAATATTTGTAATAAGCCGTTTTATCAAACTTTGTAACCGGGAAAATAAGGTTCTTAAAAGTAAATGGACTGTAGCAGTTCCATTCTCCATATCCAAGTTAGATTGAGCTGTTTGAGAATTATTTAAAATGCAGGATATTTAATGATTTTAGAAAAGAATAAAAAATGTTGACTTTTAACTTGGTTAGCTTTCTAAAGTGTAAATTTTGTATCATTTATTTTTTATTGCTATCTGTTCATGTGGAAAACTGTACTGTGAGCAGTTTATGTCAATAAACAATAATCACCTGGTATCAAAGTTCAAGCATGCTCTGAAGCCACAGTCTTGTTATAGCAGTCTGTGTTCTGTTCAGTGAAACGTTAACAGTTGTCCTTCATTCTTTCTGCCAAGTAAAACACAAATTGTTGTTTTTATAGTCAGGTTCTACTCTACTAATGGCGGGACGTCTTGTACTGCGTTCAGCCGAAACGACTGCTCTTCCTGTGTTCCTTAGGTCCACCACGTTCAATCTGGACTTAAAGAGAAGTGCAAGTGGAAACACTACAGCTTCTGTCCCTCCTGGCAGCATCAAGACTGAGGCTGACCTCCCTGAGGTCACTCTTCCCACAACCCTGTACAGGTGGATCTTTAAAGGGTACTATAAACGCATACATGAGCTGCAGGTACATTATGTTAAGTGATATACCATTTCCACATGGGCATTTCCTATGCATGTTGTCATTTTAATACTTGGCATTGTTTGTGTGTAATTAAGATTTGCAGAGTGAAAACAAGAATATAAATAAGTAAAATAAGTTCTGTGCATGTTTTGATTGATTGACATGTTTTCCATATGGAAGATCCAATGACATTTACAAAAGCCTACATTTTTGTGATTTCTCTAGTTATATGAAAAGCAGCTGTATGGCCCCATGTATAAAGTAAGTGTTGGCAAAAGACACTCAGTGGCACTCAATACTGTGGAGCTGCTGGAGGAGCTGATGAGGAAAGATGATAAATTCCCTAGCAGAGGAGACATGGCTGCCTGGACTGAATACCGAGATATGAACGGTTTGGGTTATGGTCCTGTCACTGAGTAAGCCACTTTGTCTTTCTTTGTGTGTGGATATATGTTACATTTAATAATCACACTGCTAGTTGTTATGGTTAACGTGGTAACATTTAAGTGCCGCCAAATGGAACCTCCAAGCCCCAACCCCAGAAAGCGCAGCTGTTTCGTTTTTTTTTTTTTTTTTCAGAATGGACCCACTCTACAGGGATGACCCAGCCATGGGTTACTACTTGGACTTTGGCTTGCTTTGCCTCATCCATAGCATGCCCTCTTGGGACAAGCCTGGTGGCGCATGCCTTCAGGTCCATGATCGATGAGCTCGTCACCTCCTATGGCTTGGAGGCTGGTAGTTGCATCTCGGCCACCAGAGGGGCGATCGAGCTGGATTTATATCCCTTCGTGTGTTTCTTGTGTCTGAAAGGGCTTTCCTTAAAGTGCATATAATCATTCACGCAGCTCACATTACACTGCTCCCCTCCGAACGGGAATGCCGCATGTTGGGTTAAGTTCCAAAGATTTAAAATCTCCTTATTTGTTTTCTTTGTTTGATGCAGCCTAATAATTTGACCCTTCTGAAATGATTTAGTTGACAAATAGAATGTACTTGTCATGCACACTCACTCCACAACCGGCACTAGGACCCGGTCGCGAACCAGGAAGCATAAAAGGAGGCAAGATGCGCTTCACATCGCTCAGTCATTGAGTCTGCCAATGCCGCTTCTGAAACTTCGCCGGGATTTTCGTGAGTACTCACCACTTTGGGTGTTCTTCTAGATTGAGTGTGTGTCGCTAGAACGCGGGTTTAATTGTGTTAACCCTTGCTCTCTACACGAGAGAGTTCTAATAATAACTCGTGTGGTTATCCTGCCGATTCGCGCTGCTTCCGCGTTTGGGTTTACCATCCACGCTACAAGGGCTAACTGCTAGTCTTCTGGTCCATCTCCGGTTGCCCGTGACAGAATGACAGAGCCATCAGCAGTAAACCCAGCGGATTATGCTCACCTCTGTGATGTGGTAAACAGGCATGCCGAGTTGATTGAGCAGCTAAACGGTGAAGTCGCGGCTCTCCACAGTAGCGTCCAAGACGTCTCCGCAGTAGCATCCAAGACGTCTCCGCAGTAGCGTCCAAGACAGCTCCGCGAAGCTGCCTCTCTTCCAGCTAGCCTGTCGCCCGTCGCAGTGGCTACCGCACCGCAATCCTCCCCACCTTCCAATTTTCATAGCATTACCGGATAAATGGGACGGCAAGGATGATCTCGTGTTTGAGTTTAATTCCACCAAATACTCCACAGATCGGTTGCGCATTGCCCTTCTTGTCTCGTTGTTGTCCGGGCAGGCAGCAGACTGGGTTACGGCGGTTCTCCGTTTGGATTCAGACACAGCCCACTCCTATAATGAATTCACCCGCCAACTAAAACTCACCTTCAAACATCCTGCTGGTGAGGTGGAGACCAACACCAAGCTGTATCACATGCGGCAGGGCGGGTGGTCCGTGAGCCACTATACAGCCGACTTCCGGACCCTCGCCATCCAGACCACCTGGGGAGACTCCGCCCTCCGGACGACCTAGTACGAGGGACTGGCCTCCCGCATTAAGGACGAGCTCGCTGGACGAGAGCTTCCCGCTACGCTGGAGGGTTTGATCCAGCCCGCCCTCTGAATCGATCAGCGCCTGCTCTCCCGTCTGAGGCCAGCCCCACGAACCCTGCCGCCAGCCTTGCCGTCATTATCCCACACCACGCCTCGATCCTCAATCTTCTTCTCCCACACCCCGGTTCCTGAAGCTTGATCCCCTTTCACCACCACAGTCACTGGGCCTGTCAGTTCTCCACCTCTCGCCGTGGTTGACACCGGAGCTGGGGAACCCATGCAATTAGGACTTGCCTCCTTAACCGCTGCAGAACAAGAACGCCGCTTCAGAGAGGGGCTCTGCGCCTATTGTGGGTCGGCAGTGCACCACAGAGCCATTGACCAACACCAAGAGCAAATCCGATTTCACCTCACCTCCATATCAACTCCAACTATCATCCTCGGACACTCCTGGCTTCTTCAGCATGACCCTCTCATCTCCTGGACCCAAAATCGAATTATGCAATGGGGTCCGACCTGCACCAAACTCTGCTTGTGGGCTCCGGCTGGGACGTGTTCTAGGGAGTCCGAGGCCCCCGACGTCGACACCAACGCCATTCCAGCCGCCAACAGGGACCTGGCTGAAGTGTTCTGCAAGAGACGCGCCACCCATCTCCCTCCTCATCACCCCTACGACCTGGCGATAGACCTTCACCCGGGTTCTGTTCCCCCCGCTGAGGCCATCTCTACTGTCTTTCTGCTACCGAGATGCAGGCGATGGAGGAGTACGTATCCAGCGCGCTCTGCCAAGGCACCATCCGGCCCTCCTCCTCGCCCCCCGCCGCGGGGTTCTTCTTTGTGAAGAAAAAGGGTGGTGACCTTCGCCCGTGTGTCGACTATCGGGGGATCACCATTAAAAACCGACACCCGCTGCCTCTTACCAACTCAGCCCTGGACACCCTCTCTGGTGCCATTATCTTCACAAAGTTGGACCTCCGGAGCGCATACAACTTGGTGCGTATCAGAGAGGGCGATGAGTGGAAGACGGCCTTCATCACCCCCATTGGACATTATGAAAGCCTGGTTATTCCGTTTGGACTCTGCAATGCCCCTGCAGCCTTTCAACAGTTCATTTGACATTTCAAGAGATTGCTCGCCCACCAGCTGTATTGTAAGTTGGAGAAATGCGCTTTTCACGAGCGCTCCACCACGTTGCTGGGTTTTGTCATCTCGTCCCAGGGTGTGGCCATGGACCCGCAGAAGCTGGAATTTGTACGTCATTGGCCCCTACCCAAGAACCTCAAGCAGCTTCAACGGTTTCTCGGGTTTGCAAACTTTTATCGTCGCTTTATTCGGGACTACAGTACAGTTGCGGCACCCTTAACCGCCCTGACACGACCATCTTCTCACCCCTTCAAAACCCACGCTGCCGTCTTCGCCTTCCGGGAATTGTGTCACCGTTGCACCACTGCTCCAATCCTCCTTCACCCCGATGCAAGCAAGCCTTTCGTTGTGGAGGTGGACGCTTCGGACGTGGGTGCCGGGGCTGTTCTCTCCCAGCAAAGTCCAGACCAGGATCTACACCTATGTAGTTTCTTCTCCAAGAAATTTGACCTCACTCAGCAGCGATACAGGGTAGGGGACCGCGAGCTGCTGGCCATAAAGTGTGCCTTGGAGGAATGGCGTCACTGGCTCCAGGGCGCCAGGGAGCCGTTCATCGTCTAGACCGACCACCAAAACCTCATCACTATCCACAATTTAAAACAGCTAAACCCAAGATAGGTGAGGTGGGCTCTGTTTTTATATATATTATAATTTCCACCTCTCTTACCGTCCGGGGTCCAAGAACACCAAAGCAGACGCCCTCTCCAGACAACACGAGGAAGACGTCCCCCGGACGGACCCCGCGCCTGTTCTCCCGCCATCCAAGATCATTACACCACTCCGCTGGGATTTGGCGCAGGCGCAAATTTTTTGTGTGACAAACAGGATGCTTTGTTTAAAAAAATCACATCGATGTGCACCCAAAATTATTGTAAAATTCACCCTCAAGGAAAAGCCTTTCTGAGTTTAAATTGCAAGGAATAAGGCATAGTCCTGATCACTTCCTAATGAAACATGTTAGGTGTGTCCCACAGCACTGGCCACACCCTGGGCTCCCTGAATCATTTATCACACTTTTTCATGATTTTCATTTGTGAGAAATGCTGATAATTTCCTTAAAAACACTGAAATATGTATGTTGCATTTTGTATTCACTAGAGAAGGAGAGAAATGGTACAAACTTCGATCTGTGCTGAACAAACGTATGCTGCATCCAAAGGATTCTGTGAAGTATGACAATGTGGTTAATGAAGTGGTCACAGATTTTATCAAACGAATATGCCATTTACGCAAGATAAGCTCCAGTGGAGACTTGGTACCCAACATGTCCAATGAGCTGTACCGCTTCTCTCTAGAAGGTATCGCCTGTCAAGTTGTACTTGTCTAACAATTATGTTGTACTACATCTTGAAAAATTTGGATTATGTGAAAAGAGTGATGATACAAATGTGAGTTGACACATATATATCATTAGGAATCTCTCGCATACTCTTTGAGACTCGTATTGGCTGTCTTGAAAATGAGATTCCGGCAGAAAGTCAAAACTTCATCGATTCCACTGGCCAAATGTTGACTTATGCTTTGGCTGTGACTACTTTACCCAAGTGGTCTCAAAATTATTTGCCATTCTGGCAGCGGTACATAAGTGGTTGGGACGGAATCTTCAGATTCGGTAAGAAAACTAAAACACTGTTTTAAAAGATATTTTTCTCTCTCACCCGCGCAACTCTTCTCTCTCTCTCTCTCTCTCTCTCTCTCTCTCTCTCTCTCTATATATATA
>JAQMYJ010000036.1:23173546-23200915 GCA_030014305.1 Clarias laeviceps | reverse complement strand
GACACATTTTTCTCACACATACACACTTCCAAATATTTTCTTTTCTAAAAAAAATTTTCTTTCATTTTTGTGAAGCTTCTTTGAGACAATGACCATTGTTAAAAGCGCTATATAAATAAAATTGAATTGAATTGAATTGAATAAATAATCGTTAAATGGTAGACAAAACTGATGCCAGAGTGTTATGCAGAAAACACTACAAAGCATAAAGCAGTAAAAGGCTTTATGGTGTATTGGGTCTAATAAGGAATTAGACAACCAGAATATTTTGAGAAAAGGCTTACTTCTAACTGTCTATGATTTAATAAAAGCTGTTTAAAAGGAGACCATGAGCTGGCATGAAGTGTAGTCTTTGAAGTCTGTTCATACTCATGCTGTTAATCCTCATACTAACTCAAGTTAAACTTTATTTGTCCCAAAGCAGATTTTTTGTGCCAAATTGCTCAAGGAAATACTAATACAAATATTAAAATGAACACTAGATGTGTGAGAACCCCTTGCAGCAGAAAAGGGAGTCCTTGCACAGTGTGATTACCATACTCTACTGTAGCATTTAGTATTGACGTAGGTCAGCAATCACCAAACCTCACCCGATGTCCCGATAGAGGCTAATGTGCTCTTGGACACTTTCAAGTGCCATAACAAAGGGTCTGAATGCTTATGTAAATTGTGTGTAGAATGATGAGAGTGTGAGACTTCAAGCACAGTATGGTGATGAGACTCTTAGCTGCAGTAAAACATTTAAATGGTGCAAACAAAATCTGTGAATGACGAACCCAGCCGAGGTGGCTCGGAGTCCTCTGCAGTCATTCCTGTGAACATTCAGCGAGTAGAATGCCTGATCATTAAAAATCAATGGATAACTTGTCACCAACTTGCAGAAGAGATTATATGTGGGAACTGTACACACAGCCAAACATCACTTGCACATTACAGGAACTCGGCTGGGAGTTATTGGCACACACCCGCTTACAGTCCTCATCACACTCCGAGCCATTTCTGAGAAAACTCTATTATTATTACCATGATAGTAAACTTCTTACCTTAATGGTATCCAAGCCCTAGTGTTTCATGTTCAGTGTTTTTGTACAATCAATAGTCCTGCTGTGATTTGAATGACCCACATATATTGACAATTTAGTAGTAATATTTGTTTGAGAAGGGAGGGCAGCTTTTTTTATTACAGGGCTTCCAATGTGCAATAAATAGTACTATGCAACCAATTTCCAGTATTAAACTGGTGCAGTTTGGAAGCTGTTTTCTCTACCACACACATATTGTATGCATACACTGTATGCTATACTTCACTCTTCTTTATAAGCATTAAAAAAAGGGTTTTTTTTAATTCTGCACTTTCATTGTTTTTGCTTGTTTTTTTTTTACATGCAAAAATTTCAATGTGCCTTTAAGCTAAAGTGTTGTAACTGTGTGCCTGTGCTCTGTTAATCTCAGTTTATCTCACAGACTATATTTAGTTATTCCTGCTGCATCCATTTTTTTCTTAAGCAATCCATTTTTCCACTCCACTAATGGAAAGACTAGCTCGGTATCTGGCTAAAATGCCAGCTCTTGGGTTGTTTCTTAGACCTACAGCGACCAATTTGAAAATATTAAGAGGAAAGACTACAATGTCTCTCCCTAGGACCACCAGGACTGAAGCTGACCTCCCACAGGTTACCCTTATGACTTTATTGTACAGGATCATCTTTAAAGGGTACTACAATCGTGTCCATGAGCTGCAGGTATGCTAAGTGCTATTAGGTCTCTGTATGTGTTTGAACATTTATGTGCTGTGTGGTATATTTCTTGTCATTGCTTCTGAAGAAAAAAAAAAACAGGAAGGCTGAAAAAGAAATTAGATAAATCCACATAGGATTCTGGGCGTCAGTCTGACTGACACGGGAAACTACTTGAAGATGTAGTGGCTATCTGATAATTAATTCGATGATTAACTGTGGTTTTAAATAGTGTTTAACTAGGAAGCATCTATAAGCATTTTTTTTAGTCTTTCATAACATTAAAAACAACAACAAATGTATTTTTTCTCTTTGTCATTTCCCTAGTTGTATGAAAAGCAGCTTTATGGCCCCATGTTTAAAATAAACACAGGTGCCTTCCAGACCATTTCAATATGTAGTGCGGACCTGATGGAAGAAATTTTTAGGAAAGATGAAAAGTTCCCTAGTAGAGGAGACATGTCCATGTGGACTGAATATCGAGATATGAAGGGCTTGGGGTATGGCCCTTTGACTCAGTAAGACATCTTTTACACATCTTACGCAACTTAACAACAAGCTGTCTATGTCTGGAGAATCATATTGTGTAAAGAACTACTTGATGAAAGGTAAATTAATGTTGGTGTAAAACATGTTTTTTTCCCAACTAGAGAAGGAGAGAAATGGTACAAACTCCGATCTGTGCTGAAAAAGCGTATGCTGAATCCGAAGGACATTGTGAAGTATGAGGACATGGTTAATGAGGTGCTGACAGATTTTATCAAAAGGATATATCATTTACGCAAGATGAGTTCCACTGGAGACCTGGTACCCAACATGTCCAATGAGCTGTACCTCTTTTCTCTTGAAGGTATGGCTATAAGCAGGTCTTACTTATAGCTGTCTAGCAATTATATATAACCATCTAGTAATCTATAATTTTTTGACTATATGTAGTGGTTTAAGCAAATAATTGTTGATAGATTTATATTATTTTAAATATCACAGGAAATTAGTAAGATAATCCAATTTCATTCATAATTTGAGCATGTCTTTTGTAGTGCATATGTTTCACAATTTACAGGAATCTCCCGCATACTTTTTGAGACTCGTATTGGCTGTTTGGAGAATAAGATTCCAGCTCAGACTCAGGACTTCATTGACTCCATTGGCCAGATGTTTCTCTACAACATGCTTGTCCTCCCCTTTCCCACATGGACACGAAACTATTTGCCATTCTGGCGACGCTTTGTGGATGGTTGGGATGGGATCTTCAGATTTGGTGAGATGATACAGATGTAATACCCAAGTATTTTTCCATGCTATCTTAATTTATTATAAGCTTACATTCGTTGTCTTGAGCATGTGATTTCATGCAGCCTAATAGGAAACAATATGCTTAAAGGATCTCCTGTGTACATATAGGTGCAACAAAATTCAAATACTAGAAATTATTGTTGTTGTTGCTGTTGTTGTAAATCTGTTAAATATTACTGAACCTTACTTCTTAACCCTATCTTTCAATTATGCACATATACATAAAGCCCTGTGTCCCAAACCTGTCAGTCTGGCGCTGGATCTGACTGACTGATCAAACTGAACAAGCACGGTACAAAATCTCTAAACTTTCTCCTATGATGGACAGCATAAAGATGATGCTTCATCTGGCAGTTTTTGAGATATACAGTAAATATGGAAAAGAACCCCCTTTAATAAATCACATTTTGTTGCTATGCAGCCTGAAATGAAGACAGATTTTTCACAGTTTTTGGTAAAAGGTTTTGAACATGATAATACATAATAAACATATATAATAAAATTTGTACTATAGCTTGTAGGGTGTCTAAAATGTTTGCACAGTACTGTATAAACCAGTGCACATTTTTATTAAGAGAACTTTAACATCTTTAACATTACTTTTTATAGCCTGCAAGCTAATTGACAGGAAGATGGAAGACATTCAGACATGCCTGGACACAGGACAGGAAGGTGTAGGCGGGTACCTCAGCTATTTGCTTTCGAACACCAACATTGGCAAAATGGATATTTATGGGAGTGTTGCTGAGATGCTTGTAGGAGGAGTGGACACAGTAAGTATAGCAATAAATCATAAAGCTTTCAATATGAAGTCTAGTGGAGAATAAATATGAACTGTTTATTTTTAAGACATCCAACACTATGCTGTGGGCCTTGTACCTGCTATCACAAAATCCAAAGGCACAGGACACACTGTACCTGGAAGTGACCAGTATTGTCAAGGGGAACAAAATTCCAACAGCTGAGGACATAAACAAGATGCCCTACCTAAAGGCTGTCATCAAGGAGACTCTAAGGTGTGAAAAAAGATTGTCTCTTCAGTTGAAGTCACTTTAAAACCTTTTTGAGTTTGAAGATCATAGATGACTTCATGGTGTTTTACCATGTTTTATCATAGATTTTCAGTTGAAGAGTTTAGTTTATAAAAGTTATCCAAAAAGTTAGGCATTATGTTGTCTAATTGTTAGTAATTTTTACTGTGTGATCATTTGATCTGATATAATCACTATGTTACAATTATGTAGAGTCTACCCAGTTGTTCCTATGACTGGACGACGTTTTTCAAGAAACGATATCATAGTTGGAGGTCACTATTTCCCTAAAAAGGTGACTTTTAAAAGAATACTATATTTACCATACATACATTAATCACTTGCACTAATCAATTACTCCTAACTAATTGTTCTTATGAACAGACTGCATTTACTTTCTACCATTATGCGATCAGTCATGATGAGACCATATTCTCCGAACCAAGTCTCTTCAAGCCAGAACGCTGGTTACGGGATGGAAGGGAGAGGCCTAATTCATTCAGCTCCATCCCTTTCGGGTTTGGAGTGAGAGGGTGTATTGGTAAACGTATTGCTGAACTGGAGATGCACCTGGCTCTGGCGAGGGTAAGAGACCATATGACCTCCCACACTATATTATTTTACATACTTGATTATATGATGTCAGTAATCCACCATGGGTCATGTTTAGTCATTGAAATTTTACCTAAACAGAGGTACCTTTTGTGTGTAATACTGTATGTGTGATTTTAACTTCAACATGAATCCACCGTCATTTTCTGGCAATTTGTTACCACAAAATGTATTCATTCCTCTTCACTAACTACTTTATCCATGATGGATTACCAGAAATACTGGGCATGTGGCAGCAATACACAATGATGTCAGTCTCTTTCAGGGCATCATGCACACACAAATTCACTGACAACAGACATAACTCATTGGGAAAACAGTGCAGAAATCTGATGAGGCAATAAGGGAAAATCAGATGACATTTTATATCTTTAGTATTTTTTAGGTTTATAATAAAGTGTTGAATACTGTTGACAGTAAAAGGACAAACTCCTTTATAAAGCTTGGCAAACATGAAATTTGGCAGCCTCAGAATTTTGAACAGCACATGGGTACAATTATTCACATGCCCAATTATTCAATGTAAATTGCAGTGAATTTAGTGACTTTTATGAAAATGTAACAAATTATGATTTAAAACTGTCATCTCTTATTGTGTAACTATTCAAATAATTTTCAAATAAGCTGATGTTCTCTTAATGTAGAGGAAAAAAGTGTGTTAATGTTCATTGATGTGAGTGATGCACTTTTGTGCAGGTCTGTTGCACACTAGTAAGTGATTAGCAAAAAGTTGTCCTTACTTGTATATAAATGTATACTTTTGGCCAAGATGTGGCTAGAGGTTTACCAGTAAGCTGTGAGAAACCAGAGCAATCTATTTTTTAAATCTTATTTCTAATACTGTGGTAAACAACTAAAGGCTGTTGTGGAAAAACTAAACACAACCAGAAGCAGAGCAATCAAATTAATACAGGTTTTATTCAAATGTACTGGCTCAATGCCTCAGAGCAAAGACAAAAACAAACTATGTGACAACCCTGGAGCAGACAGCCTTGCTCAAGGGCCCAACACTTGGTGAAGCTGAGGCTTGAACCTGCCAATTTTCCGGTCACTAACCCCCGAGCCTTAACCTACTGCACTTTTGATTGGTTCTTTTGTATAATCATTTCAGCCAATCTACTGCTGTACATTTTTGAGCCATGAAATCTCATGGAAAGGAAAGGTTAACAGGAAGGGATACATCATGGTAGTGCACCAAAGAACTTGTGGTTTGGACCACTCCCCAAAGTCACACAAACAAAAACAGAAACAAAACTCTCTACAAAACATTGGTCAATTTAGGTTATGAACACCCATGCACACAGAGTTTTGAACTGATGCAATTTTTTTTTTTACATAGATAATAAAGCTCTTTGAAGTGAAGCTGGATCCAAGTGTGGGAGAAGTAAAAGCAGTCACACGTATTATGCTTGTTGCAGACAGACAGGTCAATTTCCAATTCCTGGAGCGGAAACCTGCTTTAAGCAGTTCTGACCCACTAAAAAGATTCACTCCTTCTCTTCAGTCCTAACTTCTAAATGGCATAAAGTGTCACAGTATCATAATTATATTATTATCATGAAAATGTGTGTGATGTAGGATTTAGTTGTAGGATAAATGTAGCAATGTCCACATTAGCTGGTGCCAAGGTGTGTAACTGTTTGGTCGGATGAAAAGTCTGCACCTTCAAAGGTGATTTTTAGACTACATTCAAGAAATGTCAGCTAGAAATGTTGTGTGTGTTATAATATTATTGATTGCAATTATCCACCAACAGAAACAAGGGTTCAGGGTTTTTTCCTCCACATTTTAGCCTCCCTGTTCTCTTCATCACTGTCAGTTTTATTTGACTGTTTTTTAATGTAACCTTTTGCCAGAAATATAAACTATAGATCCTGGACTATTTAAATAAGTAATTAATTACCTAATCATTATCATCACCTAAAAAAGTTTTTATATAAATTTAATATACTTTACTGTACACCTAATCAAGCAATACAAGTAATGTAAACTGTTTCTTCTAGTATTTTCTTCTACTGTTAATAATGAAATATCTATACATACAGACCTATATGCATACTGCAATCATTTAATAAAAATACTTTAAAGCATGTGAAAAATATTCTTTTGCATTTGTTACTCTTTTGTTAACTCTTTTAGCTAATTAGGTGTTATATAATTGTTTGCTAAATGTTTTCGATAAGAATTAAAGTAAAAAATTAAGATTCTTGGTAATGATATTCATTCTGCAATACATATAAAGCAGTAAAATCTGTAAATACTTACATAATCATTCTATAATAAAATACACATTAAATAAAGCTTATAATGTAAGGATCATAAGGTTCGTCGAAGTTTTACATAATGATGGTTACTAAACAAAAGTCAGAATCTAGTACAAATGCAGGAACTTGACACTTGAGGAGCATCCCATGGCAACTTTAATTTGAGCAGCTACTACATGCACAATACTGTACTAAAGTTAATATTAAACCTATATTTAAATAATAAAAAAAACACACTGCATGCATCAAAGATCAAATGTTGCCTTAACCCAGGCAGTTGATCACACACGGTTCCTAACATAAGTTCACCCGGGCTTCCCTTGAAATGGTTTTGATAAATCACGGTTTGCCAATGCCATATACAGTAGATTGTCTTTCGATGTTTTTAGAAAGGGAAACTAGCTCGGCCTGGCTTCCCTTCGGACATGACTGTAATGTGCAATACCGCGTTTCACCACACATTCACCATATAATATTTCGAGAAGGGCGGGGGCGCTGTTTCACACACTGTAAAATACCCAGTGAAAAACAGAAGATTGCAGTCAGAAAACTAGATGAGTATATTAACGAAACAAATCTGTTAAAATAAGCTGTGTTTGTTTGTTTTCTTTTTAATGAAATTGACAAACGCAGTCTGGAATAAAACTGACTGCCCTTGACCTCCTGGAGAAAACGCAACTGGTCATGTTAAACCTGCATTTAAAGGGTTAAAACTGTACTCACTGCATGATAAAGCCGGAGCTATTGTGTGGACATTCTGGTGTCCCACTACACTAATGGCGGAATATCTAGTGCTGAAGTCTGTCCGGACCGTCAGTGTTCGTGCGTTGCTGAGGCCCACGACAACAGGTTTCAACATAAAGAGAAAAGCAGGTGGAAATGCTCCAGCTTCTGCCCCCTCTGGGAGCATCAGGACTGAGGCTGATCTCCCTGAGATCACTCTTTCCACCATGCTATACGGGATGATATTTAAAGGGTACTACAATCGCGTGCATGAGATGCAGGTAGAGTATGTTCTGGATATTTATTTGATATCACTGTGGGTCAACCTGATACTTTACTTGAACTTCCAGACAGTCAGGAAATTCAGACTACGTTGTTGTTAGTCGTTCGGCTAGTGATGGGTCGTTCATCCATGATTCGTTCTTTTTGTACGAGTCTTTAACGTGACGCAGAAGAACGAGTAGTCTGAGAGTGATTCGTTCATTTTCTACTGGGCGCGCATGCGCAAAGCATTGCAAAACGTCCGTATATTATGTACAGGAAACAGAAACGAGTTTGGGTCTTTTTGTCCGAATCGTTTGTTCTTTTGTCACGTGACTCCCATGGACGCTATGCAGTGCCATAGATTCAAAAGAATGAACGACTCGGACCAGATGATATGAGAGGTGAGTTACTCATTCTGTTTATTATAATATGTCCTTAGCTGCATTATAATATTTTCATTACTGGAACTATAGGCAAAATTTGTGTATGTAGACGTGTTGGGTGTCTGTTTATTGAAAATGTAACATTTTATTTTATTTCTGAACAAAACAACGAAATGAACTAAATGACTCAAAAAAGATTCATTCATTTTGATGAACGAGATTCAAAGAACAGAGTCACTAATATGATTCAAACTTTCCATCACTAGTCGCTACAGCGGATCAACTGGTCTGTACAAAAAAAACTTTTACGCCGGATGCCCTTCCTGACACAACCCTCCCATTTTATCCGGGCTTGGGATCCCTTGTGAAAACTGTAGGAAAAGAAACGAATCGAGTGAACTCAGTGCCCAAAGGGATTGTATCACTTAAAAATGGACAATTGCTCTTGGAAGTATCTAATTTAACCTATTTTGTAGAGAATGATACATTTCTTAAATTGAACTGAGTTTTATTTCTCTTTGTGATTTCCCTAGATATACCAAAATAAAGTTCATGGACCTATCTTCAAAGTAAAAACTGGCATCTTAAATACTGTGTGTTTAGGTAGTGTGAAACTGGTAGAGGAGCTGTTGAGAAAAGATGAGAAATTCCCTTGTAGAGGAGACATGACATTGTGGACTGAATATCGCAAGATAAAGGACTTAGGCTATGGCCCTTTCACAGTGTAAGCCAGATCTACAATCACCCTATTGCTTATCAGCTCTCCTGTGTTATATGCATATTTTGAGACTCAAATATTGTAAAAAGAAAAATGACAAGTAGAGCTAAATTTAGTTATTATGTATTTACTTAACTGAGAAATGACATTAGCTACAAAATATTTATACCTTACAAAATAATATTTAATAGACATAAGTTTATATTTGAAGTGCATGCAGTTCATGGGAAGTTCTAGTTGCGGCTTAACTGTTTTAAATATTCTATTGTGATCAGAGAAGAAGAAAAGTGGTACAAACTCCGATCTGTGCTGAACAAACGTATGCTGCATCCAAAAGATGCAGTCAAGTATGAGAATGTGATTAATGAAGTGGTCACAGATTTTATTACACGGATATGTCGTTTACGCAAGCTGAGCTCCAGTGGAGACCTGGTACCCAACATGTCCAATGAGCTGTACCGCTTCACACTGGAAGGTATGGCCTGTCGTGTAATTGCAAAAATGTAATCTAACTATTTATTGGCTGATTGTGGATGTGAAGTAAAATAAGGATAAACCATGTCTGATTGAATCATTTCTCATTTTTGTCCTAATTCCTGATTATTCAGCAATCTCCCGTATACTCTTTGAGACTCGTATTGGCTGTCTTGAGGATAAGATTCCAGCAGAGACTCAAAACTTCATTGACTCCATTGGCCAGATGTTTACCTACAGTGTTCATGTGTCTTTGCTTCCCAAGTGGACACGCAATTATTTGCCATTCTGGCAACGCTACATACATGGTTGGGATGGAATCTTCAGATTTGGTGAGAAGATGAAAACATTGCTTTTGTATTTACTCTGGATATCTTTGTGTAATAATAAAATTTGTTTGATGATCTCAAACATTTAAGTGTGACAGATATGCCAAAAAAAACAAAAAAATCACAAATACTTTTTCACAGCACTATATTTTTTGAATAGCCTGCAAGCTAATTGACAGGAAGATGGAGGACATTCAGAAGCGCCTGGATGCAGGTCAGGAAGTTGCAGGAGAGTATCTCAGCTACTTGCTTTCCAGCACCAACATGAACAAAAAGGATGTTTATGGAAGCATTGCCGAATTGCTCCTGGCAGGAGTGGACACAGTAAGGATAACCAGATACTGCAATATTGATTAGTATTGGTCTAAAATGTAGAGGTCTTATTGATGATGAAATAAATAGAATGAAATGCCATATCTTTTAAGACATCCAACACATTGGTGTGGGCCTTGTATCTGCTCTCACGGCATCCAAGGACACAGGACGCACTGTATCAGGAAGTAGCCAGCATTGTAAATGAGGACAGAATTCCAACAGCTGAAGACATAAATAGCATGCCTTATCTAAAGGCTGTCATCAAAGAGACTTTAAGGTGAATGTTTGGAAAGGGAAGAAATAAATTAAATACAAGACATAACATGAAATAATGGGTGCACAATTTGGTTAGGACTAGACCACCACAGTTTACAACTGATTGTGCAGTTTTGATATTTAACATAAAATAAAATATCTGTTATTAACACTATTATGATCACTTACAGAATGTACCCAGTTGTTCCCATAAACGGGCGACTCTTGTCAGAAAGTGAGGTGGTAATTGGAGGATACCTCTTCCCTAAAAAGGTAATTCGTATTTATATTTTGTATTTGGTAATTGTATATATTTTCCCCCAAAAAATCAATGTTTAATTCATGAATTTCCTTTATAAACAGACCTCGTTTTCGTTCATCCATTACGCAATCGGCCATGATGAGACAGTCTTTCCTGAACCAAGGCTCTTCAAGCCTGAACGATGGTTACGGGATGGAAGGGAGAGGCCTAATCCTTTTGGCTCAATCCCATTTGGGTTTGGAGTGAGAGGGTGTGCTGGCCGTCGCATTGCTGAACTGGAGATGCACCTGGCTTTGGCAAGGGTAAGAAATCAGAGATAAGTTACCACATGTTTATTTTTTTAACAGTGGACACATTCAGAGTTAATGACCTAAGTTAAAATATCATTACATCTGTGAAAACAGTAAATCCTGATTTTTCCTTTTAAGCAATCAGTCTTTAATCAGTTTTTAATGCATCTGTTTTTAAAGAATGAGCAGAATTGCCTGAGAACATGTTGTTATGATCAGCTAGTGGCGGTTAGGTCCTGGTTGATGCAAGTGCAGTCCATTATGCCAGTGAGTCCAGAACAGAGTACCATATTTTAATTGATTTTTGTGAGGCATAAAAGGTGATGAGGATTCTTAGGCTGTTGCGAGTCTGGAAGTATTGGAAGAAGTGGTTCTGATACTTTGCTAACGTCTGTGAGATAGGAAACCTGAGACCACTGAGCATGTTCAAAACTGCTTTTACTTTGAGTAAAACCAGTTTAATTCCTATATTAATAATATAGTAGATCTGCATGTTCTCTATTGTTGTCTTGCAAAGAAAGTCTTAAGGATTGGTAGGAGAGGTTTGCTTCAGTGTTAAGCCATCAATGAAGTTGATGATTTGTACCGAGACGTACATTGTCAGGTGCATAAACAACAGTGGGTTGAGCACACAGTCCTAGGGAATGGGGGATTTAATATATAGTAGTGCTAGAGGTTGGTGTCGCCATCTGCTGATTATTCTCCTTTCACCAGGATGGTTGTGTGACCCCTACTACTCGGTGTAGAGCCGATTCTTGACATAGTGGATGTTGCCAATAGCTATTAACTATTTAATTACAAATTAAATCAACTCTGAAAGTGATGTCCTGTACATATTTTTTTTATATTTTAGTATCCGATCACATGTTCAGATGTTGTAATGCTGCATTTTTTTTTTACACCTAGATAATAAAGCTGTTTGAAGTGAAGCTGGATCCCAGCATAGGAGAAGTCAAAGCACTTTTTCGCTCTGTGCTTGTGCCAGACCGGCCAGTCAGTTTTAATTTTCTGGATCGGAAAGATGCATCCATTTAAAGTCAGGATCATCACCTCTGGCTTTCTCTCCGAAACCCATGAATAATGTGTACTGGCATCAATGTTTCCAGATTCCTGATTCCAGAACAACCTACACTGTCTGAAATTGTACAATATTCAATATTTACTTATATTTGTACAATACTAATATTTGCTTTTCAAATATTGTATGGTAATGCCCTCCGATTGAGTTATGGGCATTAGAATGTAAAGACAATCAGTAGTTTTTTAATGCAACATTACAAATAAGTAGCCATGAATACTGTAATGACTCTTTATCCAGTAAGATAAGCTATCTATGTAATTTTAAATTCTTAGTAAATTATCTTTGTGCGTGTACACACACTCACACACACACACACACACACACACACAGACACTAGTGTTGTTTTCAAATCATACCCTCACACGGCGGAGGATTTAGATATGGGTGACATGGGCAGGCGCCCAGGATGGCAACTTGCCCTGCTATCGTTTTTCTCCTATCTTAGCCTTGGACATTATCTACATATGGTCGTCTTGTAGACACGCATCAATATAAAAGTCTGCTCTGTCCAAGTTTTTGTGTAGACTATAAAACCTTGTCTTCATACATGCAATAAATTATGTCTTTTATTATAACTTGGTCTCCTGATTTTTCAGTGATCTACTTCTTAGTAGATAAATAAACTGCAGTTTATTGCATTTTTTTATGGTCATCCAGGAAAATTTACCACTATTTTGGTGATCCAGACGGAACAGTGATTCTCTGTGCACTTTGGCATCCCCGATGACAGATATTATTCTTACCTTTCTGGCTTGATCTGATTTAGTGATTCTGTTTTTGTGATTCTCACAAACACATGCCAGCACAGGTAAGTAAGACATTCTTTCAGAGGACTTGCTAGATGATAGAATTAAGTTGATGACAAAATTAGAGTTTGATTAATGTTGAAGTTTCTCAGAACCAAGTGAGTTGCATAGAGTAGGGAAACAGTTAATCAGCGTCCTAAGGGTGTTAGAGTGACATTATTACCAGTTTGTTATAATCTAGGTAATAAATGATAGATATTCCAATGTACATGAATTAATATGCTTCTACAAATCACAGTTCTTTTATTGACGGTAACTGCTTTATCTTGGTCAGGGGGTGCAGTAGCCTATTCAAAGTCTGTAGTGATGGTCTGTTCCAGTATGTCATTTTACATGGTCATTAACAATTAGAAGCAATTAGTGTAGTCGGTCCATCTACGTGCATGGTTTTCGGAGGTGGGAGGCGGCCAGAAAACTCAAGGAAAATTCATAGGAAGAAAATGTAAAACTCCACACAGACAGAATCCCAAGTGTAATAAGCTAAAAGGTGGCAATACTATCTGCTGCACCACCATACCATCCTTTATTTTACAGTGATCAACATATTATATAATAATTTAACTGCTAATTGAAGGATGTTCTGGCAAGTTTAATGAACTGTAACAATTTGAGTGATTAAAATAGTACATACGTATTATCAATTTCTCACCTTTGTTTGATAAGCTAAGCAAGGGATGTGTTGGTCAAGCTGTCAGTCAAGTTATTTTTAGCTTCCTTATTACTTCAATTATTAATTGATGATGTAGTACAAGTAATAAAACATCTGTTATGTAGTATGGTGGCTTAGTGGTTAGTACAGCTGCCTTGCACTTACAGGGTGGGGGGTTCGATTCCTGCCTTGGGCTCTGTGTGCAGGAAGTTTGCATGATATCCCTGTGCTTGGTGAGTTTCCTCCAGGTACTATGTTTTCCTCCTACAGTCCAAAGACATGCAGGTTAGGGTAATTGTCATTCCCAAAAATCGCCCATAATGTGTGAATGACAATCAGGCATTGAGCTTGCAACCCGGCCCCTCAAGTAACTGCCACAGAAATGAATGATATATATCCCCAGGGTGGGGAGTATTCGTCCCCTGATGTGCCAAATGGCATGTAGAAGGACCAAAATACCAAAAAACTATAAGTAATAATCCTATCCAAACGAAAATTAAAAAGGTTGGTTGGTTAGATAAAAGTTTGTTTTCATTAAAACTTTGAAGGCATACGTAGTTTATTCATCTATTTAATGCCATGCATATTTGAATTGTAGTAAATTTTATGAAAGAATGATCTTGTTAGAGGAACAGTCAGTTTTATTTCTAGAATGTGAGACTTTATTTAATATTATATAAACAGTAACTCTAGGTTTAATACACTAAATGGACAAAAGTATTTGGCCAAACCTGCTAATTATTGAATTCAGGTGTTTCAATCAGGCCCCTTATCCCCAGTGAAGGGAAATCTTAATGCTTCAGCATACCAAGACATCTTGGACAATGCTATGCTTCCAACTTTGTGGCAACAGTTTGGGGACTATAAAGACATGGTTTGATGGCGAAGAACTTGACTGGCCTGCACAGAGTCCTGACCTCAGCTCCATCTAGCACCTTTGGGATAAACTGGAACAGAGATTGTGAGCCAGGCCTTTTCATTCAACATCAGTGCCTGACATCATAAATGCTCTACAAAATGAATGGGCACGAATTCCCACAGGAACAATCTAAAATCTTGTGGACAGACTTTCAAGAAGAGTGGAAGCTGTAAAAAGGGGACCAACTCCATATTGACGTATACTGTATGTATTTCGATGCAACGTTACTGCAGATTTGGCCAAATACAGTACTATAGTTTTGTCTACATAGTGTATGTTTTACCTTCACTGACCATTGGAAGAATTCCCATTTTTCTCCAGATGGGGGCAGTAGTGTTGTAGGTTTGTTAGGAACGAACCCGCCATTACAACGAAGAAAAAGACAATGTTGTTGCGCGTTGTTAGCTTGTTCAGTGCTGAAACGTCGCCGCTGATATTATGAACAAAAACTACTTTATGTGGATTTGTCTATTTCGACTGTATTTATGGGATTTAACCGAGGAAATGATTACAGTTTTGTATGGTAAACCGTGCAGTGTGCGAGCCAGCGAACGATGTTAGCGAAGTCGTAGCGAGTTAGCTCACAATACTTATATTAAGATGAGTAATCTGTTAAAGTGAACCTTTAAGGCTAGCTAGCTAAGTGTTGTTGTGCCTTCTCTTTTATTCCTGCGTGAGGTGTTTTAAAGAACAACAGACAGGTTCTACTGGGAGATATAAACTTTATTCTGGATTACATTTTCAGGGATAAAATGAGATCAGTTTCTATCTGTGTGTATTAAGAGGTCATGGAGTATACTGCAAAAAAGTAGTTTTATTAGTGAGCCTGTTTGTTATAGTGTACAGTCCTGATACTAGATTCTATTAACCATCATGAATCCGAACAATGTCTTTGGGAGACAGCAAGGTGCTTTCCAGACACCTAGTAATGTCAGTCAAAGTAGTGGCCTGTTTCAGTCACTTTGCCAGCAAGGTGCAAGCAGCACGCCTCCTAACATTGGCTTTGGGCAGAAGTCACCATTTGGCCAATCTTCAGCTTTTAGCCAACCATCGGTTTTTGTTCAGGGCTCTGCTGCACAGACATCTGTTTTTGGCCAAACATCCTCACCATCATCATTTGGTCAGTCTCCTTCTTTCGGTCAAGGTGGTGGGCTAGGACAGACATTGTCTTTCTCCTCTCCTTCTCAAGCACCTGCGTTTGGTCAGACAACACTTGGATTTGGAGCGCCTCCACCTTCTACTGGACAGACTCCGACTCCTGCGTTTGGTCAAGTGCAAGCTTTTGGACAGACCTCGGGATTTGGTCAGGCTACTGGATTTGGACAAACCCCATCTGGATTTGGAGTTTCCTCTACTAACTCACAACCCCCTAGTAATACCATGAGCACTGGAGGATCTCAGCCCAGTTTTGTTCAGCCGTCTTTTGGTCAGCCGTCTGCATTTTCTTCCACAAGCTCTGCTCTGAGTGGCCAGGGAAATACACAGACTAGTGCGTTTGAGCCAAAATTTAGCTTTAAATCTCCAAAAGAAACTGTCTTTAAGCCTATTTTCAGTGTGAGTCCTGTACCTCCCGGTGTTCAACCTGTGCCAGCCCCTGAGCCGTTTGGTCCACCAAAGCCAGTTACAGGTGGTTCGGATATCACTGGTCCTGGTAACTCTGGTGTCTCACTTTTTTCAAGTGCAAAACCAAGCACGCTAGGTTTCAGTTTTTCCCAGCCTGGAGCAGTCCCCTCTGCATCTGTTACAAGTTCTAGCATGTCCCAGACTACAGGTGGAATGATTGGTGGAAACACTCTCCAGTTCACGTTCTCTCAACCTGCCAAAACCTCTAACAGCACCACCACCACCGCTACTGCTCAATCCACCAGCATTTCCAGCGGTTCTTCTGCTTTTAGCTTCTCTGCAAAAGTTATTCAGCCACAGCAAGCTTTTGGCCAACCTTCATTTGCATTTAATAGTTTAAAACCTGAAGAGAGCCCAGAACTGAGAAATGAGGAGACCCCAGGAGACACGGTGTTTGCAAGTCTTGGGAAGGGCATGAAACGGAAAGAAGAGCTCAGTGACTCGAATGCTAGTCAAGGAAAAAGTTCAAAAATTGAGGAAGGACAAGGTGAATCTGTAGGCCCTAGACATCCATCCAAGCGACAGCTCATTAGGAGTCTAGGATCTATAGGAATTTTTAGAAGTGCAGTGAGTGATTTAAAAAAGGAAAAAGGCAACAAAAAAAAAGAAGAGCAAACCATTGAAGCTCCTAGGGAGAGACCAGACCCCCCACTTCCAGATGTGGATGCCCCACTTACCCCACCTAGACCTCAGGCTCCTATTAGACATTTTCTGGAAAAAGCAGAGAAGACTGGTGAGTTTATTCATATGTTTTGTACTTATTTTCCTTGCATAGCCAGGTTAAATCTTAATTTGAGATGTAAACTGACCTAATACTGTTGTCATGTTTAAAATGGTTCTGCTTCTGGATTTGCAGCTTCTGAGCCAGAAGTACAGACTGATATTCCATCTCGAAGAGCTGGACGTACAGAGAGCACTGATAGCCTGTCTGGTCTATCTCCGTCTGAACTCACGGTCATACAGTGCAAGGGAATCCCATCCAACCTAAATCGGAAAGATCTAATCAAAAAACATTTTTCTCACTTTGGGAAAGTGCAGAGAGTGTACTGCAGACCCGAAAAGAGCCTTGCTATTGTACATTTCTATGAGCATGTAAGTTTATATATAAGCAATGTGCTTTTGGAGAATATTCATCCATAATGTGTGCGTATGACTTTTGTGTGCAGGTAGTTAAGATTTGAATGTTAAGTGTATCAGTTGGTAATGCTAGTGCTTATCTCTCTTACAGGCATCTGCAGCAATGGCCAAAAAGAAGGGGAAACATTTCCAATCAAGTGAACTCCAATTATTTTGGCAAAAAAAGAAACAAAGTGAGTGCATTAACTGTTTAGTAACTCAGTTTGGTAATTTATTGTTTTCATTATATGACAAATCTATGATTAAGTCCTTCTCCATTTTATGAATGTTCTTTAATTCTGTAATTTAATGTTCTGTAAAAAAAAAATACTGTGCATAATACAGTAAGTATTATTACAAAGTTTGTTATATGTATGCATTTTATAACTTTATTATTATTAAATTAGTACCAGCATTAAACAAAATTGTAATGTTCACCTTTTTAGGTCCAGGCACAAAAAGAGAGAAATCTTTACAAGTCAAGGATGCGGTTAGTGCAGAAGAGGAGTTAAGACCAGAGGGCTCTCGGCTCACACCAGTGCGAAAACCATTACCCAGATCTCCTGTTGCCGGCACCTCAATTGTTAAGGGGTAAACACTTAAGTTATCTTATTAAAGTATTTCTAAAATGTTTTTATTAGTTTTATCTCTAGGTTTTATAAAACCTGTCATAAACAACAGCCAAATTATCATCAATATTTTAATCCACTTGCGAAGCTGTATACACAGCTCGACTATTAAGACCCCTTGGTCTTAATACAGTTTATTGAGGTATGTTTTGTTCTTTTAGATCTCCTATTAAGAAGCCTATTGTGGCCAAAACCCTGCAGTTTGATAGTGACGCCCAGCAGGACTTGAGCTCAGAGGGTCACAGTGTAGATCGTCCAATAATCATGCTGTCATCACTACAGCCTTTGGCTGGTCAAATAGCTGAAACAACAGAGGAAAAGTACCGTCTTCTTGAGCAGAGAGACAAGATTCTTCGCCAGTGTAAATATACAGTATTAATCACCTGCATGCTGTTTCAGCAATTTTTGCTTTGCATGTAAACTGATGAATGTAATTTTTTTATTTGTTGATAGTGAGACCAAAGAGAACTGACTTGGACATGTCTAAAGTGTTTGTGGGCACGTGTCCGGATATGTGCCCAGAGAAGGAGCGCTACATGAGAGAGACTCGCAACCAACTCAGCATTTTTGAGCTTCTTCCAAATACAGAAAAGGTTTTCCCTCATATTTTTTCTACTAATCCATTAAAATTCCTAACTCATGTTAAATAGAAAGTTATATTTTTGCAGCACTCTTATTAGCCTAAATGTATTCATCACAGGAATTTCCTGTTGATCTTCCAGCCCGAAGATCAGTAAGAGATCCATAATCTGTTGTGCTTTACAGGTGGACCATAGTTCTGCCATTAAAGAATACAGCAGATCGTCGGCTGACCAGGAAGAGCCTCTTTCCCATGAGCTACGGCCTCTGCCAGTCCTGAGCATGACAATGGACTATTTAGTCACTCAAATAATGGACCAGGGAGAGGGGAACTACCGAGATTGGTACGACTTTGTTTGGAACAGAACCAGAGGAATTCGCAAGGTGTGTTTCACTGTGTTTCACTTATGTACAAACCATTCAGTATTTCCATATATTATTGGTTTGCATTACTGTACTCTAGAATGTAGATATGTACATGTCATGTGTCTCCGCAGGATATTACACAGCAGCACCTCTGTGACCCGGTGACTGTGTCGCTATTAGAGAAATGTACTCGCTTCCATATCCACTGTGCCCACCATCTGTGCCAGGAGCCTATGATGTCTTTCGATGCAAAGATTAATAATGAGAATATGACCAAGTGCCTTCAAAGCCTGAAGGAAATGTATCAAGACCTGGCCACCAAGGATGTGTACTGCCCTAGAGAGGCAGAGTTCCGACAGTACAGTGTTCTGCTCAAACTCAATGATGGTGATATTCTTCGGTATGCTTCTGGATAGTAATGAAAATATATTACATTTAGATTATGGCTTGATATATTCCCCCCCATCCCCCCGCCTCCAGGAAATATTTGTACAGATAATCTTCGTATGTTGCAGTGATATGGTAAAGATAACCTTTTTTTTCTCCCTAAAAGTGAGATTCAGCAATTTCGTAAAGAGGTCCGGGATTCTGTGGAGGTGAAGTTTGCAGTCCAGGCTTTTGCAGCCCTTAACAGCAAAAACTTTGTTAGATTCTTCAAACTGGTGAAAGCAGCATCTTATCTATCTGGCTGTATTCTCCACAGATACTTTAACCAAGTGAGTGCTGTGTAGGCAAATAAGCATACATTTTAAAGCTTAAACTGTCAGCTTTTGCTAAAAATATTTTACATTTTTATATATAAAAAAAAAAACTTTCAACCCAGTGTAATAAAAGCACATTACACTGTGCTTTGACATGATTCAAATGTGAATTTCAAAATATTGAATTTTCATTCCGCTCCAAGAAATTGAGAACATAAAGTAAGATTAGGGTTTGTGTTTGATATGTTTGTTAGTTGGTTAATTTTGATCAAAACAGGAGCTACACCTTGTATTTGACTAAAGAGCAAGAGGCACTGAGTAAACAAGGTAAATAGTAAATAGGTGTGTCTCGTTATAGGCACCCACCCTTTAGCAGATACATTTTGATAAATGTGCCACAGGGGTTGTATCTTACTAGGCTGTATGTTTTGTATTGTGACTGAATTAAAGCACCATTGTGTGACGCACAGCTTCAGTATGGTGAAAAGAACAAACACTGATTTTTATATCTTGTATACTTTATTTAATTTACCAGTTATTTTGGTTAACTTTTTACTTTTATGCTAATAGGTAAGGTGTACTGCACTTCAAATCTTGAATATAGCCTACACTGTGGGCTCTCAGAGGTCCACCGCTTTCCCTGTGGAGGACTTGGTCCGAATGCTTATGTTTCGCAGTGCATCTGAAGCCATTGACTTTCTTCAGCTTTATCACCTTAATGTTGCTGATGGGTAAGGTCCTCTATATTCTCAACATTTCTTTCTTTTCTGGAAAGATTTAGCAAACGTTTATTAGTATACTAACTGTTAGATTTTTTTCTAGAATGGTTGAGTTGAGCCGTACTGCCTATCAGGAACCAGATCTATCCATTCCTCCAAAGAGATCAATTGCCATTGAGAAGAAGAAGACAGTGCTGATTGGGGAGGTTGTGAACGGAGGCCCATTGCCCAACCCGCCACAGCACACACCAGTCTGCAGCTTTGACTCTAACAATAAATTCAGGGGAGATTTAGCTTCCTTTGAGACTGTACCAGCCGTTACAAAAGGTTGGTTAACATATCTTGTAGTAGTGATCAGTTGGTAGGTCGAGAAAACTAATTATAAAATTTTTAAATTGGCTTTATAGACTATTCTAGCTTATGCTGTCACTTTGATTTATGATTACTAGATATGAATAATTATTGTCTATATAATCATAGATAAACTATATAAAGGTTCCATCACTTATGATAATTATTCATATCTAGTAATTACTACAACAAAATTATGTTTAAAATTGTATTTAATTTTATTGAAAACCCAACTATCTTTCTGTGGTCCCCTACAAAATGCACACTTTGGACTCTACTCTATTGCCAGGCATTTACTGAACATATTATATGTTTTTGATGATTTTGCCCATGACTAACTAGAGGCAAAAACTCTCAAAAATGTACATTGCATAATGAATAGTGTGGTTTCAGATATACATATTAAGTGTGTAACACAGTTACATGACTGGGTTAATTACCTTCTCTTCAGTGAAACCTCTGGTTGAACTGGAGCCAAGGCCTCAGATCAAACCCAAATTGCTGACAGAGCCTAGGCTGGTCGTGGAGCCCCCTGCAGCAGTGGAGCTGGCCCAGCATGAAGACACACAGGAGACTGGAGAGTCCTTACAACATATTTTACCAGTGCTTCCAGTAAACCCTCAGCTTATGTTCCAGCCCATTGCTCAACCCATAGCTCAGCCCCAGCCTATCAGACCCCCATCTCCAAAGAGAGAACCAGCCTACTCTGACCAGGTGAGATCATGCAATGATGTTTCAGGAAAAAAGACACCTTTACTTTTTATGACTTTTTAAAACAATGACTTCAATCAATATAGGAAAAATTATACTTTATAATAGATTAACGCATATGTTCTTATTTACCAGCATCATTCTGTGCTCCCTACAGGATATAATGGCAGAAGTGGAATCTGTGGTAGAGGAGATTCTGGCAGATGAAGTCTTGGACATAGCTAAAGCTGGGGCTCATTATGTCTGTGTAGCTCTGGGGTAGGTAAACCTTTAGCCATGATTAGCTTGCTTGATTGACAGTAAGTTTTAAATCTAATGTTCATATTTTGTTAAGTAGATTCTAATATTGCAATATGTTAGAAAATTTTAACACCTATTCACTTGTTTACAGTGCGAGTGAGAGTGAGCTGCAGACTGTGGTCAGTGAGGTTGTGGTTCAGATGCTAAGAGAAGTGTCTGCATCAGAGATCACTGCTGAGAAGGAGCGAATTGCTGAGGAGAAACGCAAGCTGGAGGAAGAAAGGTGCGTTTTACTCTTAATTTGGAGTTTTTTATGTTGAATGTGTAAATGACAGTTTAGCTAAATATTGACACTGATTAAAAAAATTTTATCACGTAGATTCCCGTGCATACACATTTTATTGATTCCATCTAGCATATCTTATTTGTCAGCATCTGTAATTTTTGTGTGTTTATAAATTTTTTTATTTAGGCGAAGAAAGGAACGAGAGGCTTTTCTGGACAAACTGAGCTTTGAGCTGTGTGCTGAAATCAGTGAAGAGGTCGTTACGCAGTGCACCAGGGAACTGGCTGATGTGGAGATAAAGTTAGTATATAAAAATGTTAATTTGCTATTAGATGATGAAACTTAAAGTTGCTCTTCAAACTGATCAAAACTATGTAATAATGCAATATGGCCAAAAGTATTTGGACACTTGATGATTACAAATAAGTGTTCTTATTCTTCCCCAAACTGGTGCTAAAAAAATTATATGTTGTTGAATTTAAATTTCTATTCACTGGAATAAAATGTGCCCAAATCTGTTCCAGCATAATTCCCATGTGCACAAAGCGAGCTTTACAAATGCATGATTTGCCAAGGTTGGCGTGGAAGACCTTGAGTGTTAAGCACAGAACCCTGACCACAACCCACTGAATATCTTTATTAGGATAAAGTATTTAGAATTATAAATACTTAATGGACAAATTCCCACAGCCACACCCACAAAAACAGGTGGAAAGCCTTCCTAGACAATTAGAGGCCATTATAGTATTTGCTATGTTATTGAAAATGCATGTTCCACAAACACGGGTGTCATAATCAGGTGTTCATGTACTTTTGGCCTAGTCAATTTTTCTTTTCTTGAAATTTTTTAATATAACAAATAATATACATTTCTGGGAACATATTAAATAAATATCATCCCTACAGGCTTGCATTGGAGGAGAAGGCTGCACATGTTGCTCGATGCACAGAGGATGTGTGTAGCAGTTTAGTGAAGGAAACACTTGACATGGAGATTGACTGTCTGGTCAGAGAGGTTCTTGGTGCACAATTACGTCAGATACACAAGTTTATTAAGAGGTGCCTATACTGTTGTATCAGTCAATATATCTTGAAATGTTATCTTTGGTAAGACTCAAACAAAATTCAATAATTTTATGTGTGCTTTCATATGTTTGTAGGTGGCGTGATGTGGTAGCAGTACGTAGACAGTTGAAGAGGCAGATGCGTGGATTCCCTGCAGCCCCATGCTGTGTTGACCCTAAATTCAAGCTGAAGGCTTTAGTCCCAAGTGCTCTGTCCTTTACATCTTTGGACAGACTTGCTCAAGGCTTCATCAACCTGGGCAATGCAGGGAACATGTGTGTGTCTTGCACAAGGTGACCTTACAACTTCTATCATGATGTAAATTTTAATGCATGTTGATGTTTATAATTGTGTGCAGATGTTGACTGCATTTGATTCTGTGTGATGGCAGGTTACTAAAAGTGAGGGATGATACAATCCGTCAGATGCGAGTAGACTACTATTACAGTTTGTTGTTAAGGTGAGAACTTGAGATCCGTTGTGTTTATGTAATAAACAGTGTACAGTTTAATTCTGTTTATGCTGCGAAATAATGTGCGTTTGTTTAATTTCTTCAGTCAGCGTGTGTGGGCTCCTCTCGACTTGCCCTCTCTGGTGGCTGAGAGCACACCTAATCCACCTGACAGAATCTTCTGGAAAGCTGCTCTTCTGCTTCCCAGTGACCAGGACGGTGACATAAGCAGGTAAGAGAGATACGTAGCAGTTCTTGGGCCCTTGACCTTAAAATAATATATTTTTTTAAAGTCTTGCACTTCAAGTTCATTGCACTCTATAGAAAAATGTCTAAAATGCTTTTGTTCTTTAATGATTTTACTTTAGCACACTGACCAAATGGCTTGAAATTAAACTGGGTGGTGGAGAGAAAATAGAGGAGAGCACTGAGGGGTCAAAAGGGAAACTCAAAACTCTTGTCATCAGTAACAGCTTGAGAGATATTAGACAAAAGACCCACAAAGTTCACGTCTGTGTAAAGGTGAGACCCTCATATGAACCATATTGCTGCTCACACAAGTGTTAATATTAAACGTCTCTTAAACATGCAAAACTGATTAAAAGAAATAGGATGGTCCAAAGGTGTGACACATTAATATTAATAAAAAAGGAGATAATGCTGAGTCATACAGAGATAAAATATTGAACAAGAAGAGAAAATTTTTGCTTGTATGGACAAAAACATTTTTGAAAATCCATCAAAAAATGTGATTATTGAATGATGTTAGTCTGAGGTTCATTTATCCAAAACTGCCAAAAGACTGCACATGTACCAGATGAAATTGTACATTGTCATCATCATCATTATTAATTTTTTTTTAAATTATCTGTAGGTGAGCCATGGGCCTCTGAGTGAAGAGGGGCAGAGCCAACTGGAGGAAAAAAATGAGCTCCTAGGTACCAGCTCCCTACTGATGCTACTGCCCCCTCTACCCTGCACTGGTCTGGATGATGAGGACATACCCCTGCTCTCTGCCCTCCTCCAGCTGAAGCAGGTTCAGCAGGCCAGTGGCTGGCACACTGCACTGCCCCTGGCACTTCTGATACCTGAACAGCTTGAAGAAACACTTACTGATCAGAAGTTAGAGGAAGGTATACAATAGCACAAGATGAAACAGAATTGCCTTGTTTTATAAGCTTTTAACTTTTTTAAAATTATTATTTCAAAAGGTTTGATCAATTTAAAATGTAGTTATCTTCACTTTTATTCCACAGTCCTTAAGTTAATGACATTAGTTCAAGATGGACTTATTTCAGAATACATTGTTATTCGTCTCTCTGGGAATGTCACTGATCTACAAGGATCCAAACAGGTTGGTGTTGTCATGCTTCTTAATTTAAGATTTCTCAGTTTAACACATTTTTAAGAGTCAAATTAGATATTGTGGCATTAAGGATTGATTCAGACTATAAATATAAATAAGAAGAATATTCACAAAAATTGAGTGATCCCGCTATTTTCTTGGCCTTATGTGTAATTTTTTTATTATAATTTTTTTTTGTGTGTGTGTAGCCTGAATCAGTATGCTAATTAGGCCCAACCTCCGTTCCGTTGCACTGAGATCACACGACCTGAGACCTCGTTATGATTTTTATTAAAACAATCATCAGCTTTTTAAGGAATATGCCAAGAAAAATCTTCGCTTGTTTGGGTTTCTGACTTTTTTTTTTTTTTTTTTGTACACCTTGTCATGTGACCTTCATTTGCATAGGTGTTAATATTTATTAGCGTATGTCAAAGATGCTCATGTACAGTACACAGGATCAGCCTTGTCTGCCTTGTGAAACTCATGTATAGATTGTCTGTGTTCAATTCTTTCAATGTTTATACAATACATTGTATTTGCTATAGTGGCTATTCCATTTGAACATATACTTACTCTGGATAATTTCTATGGAAAATTTTATTTATTAAATTTTTTTTTAGATTGGTGAAGCTCTGCACTGGCTGATTGCTCACTCTCCAGCCTCTACAGTCCTCACCTCTCAACCCCTGCTACAGTTTATAGAAGGAGGGCTGTGTCGCGAGTTTCACAGCAGGTTCCTTCATGACAAGCAGGAGAGGGCACAAGCAGCTCTGCCATGCCAGGAGCCGGAGGTAGTTATCCAACTCTATAACAGCGTGCTGGCCTATTTGGCAGATGTAGTCAGTTCTGAGAGACTGGTTGGAATCTCCTGGCCCCCACCCGAATTCTCCTTGCCTGAGAACAGAGAGCTTATACCACATCTGGACTGGAATTCCCCACAACACCTGGCCTGGATGAAAAAAGCAATAATTAGTCTTCAGCTTCCCGAGTGGGATTGGCCTCCTCAAAACGGTAGGTCTGATGAAATGATGCCTTGGTCATTGACAGCACAATATTATATCCTGTCTGTATAGTGTGTTCTATTGCAAGTGAAAGAATTACATATTTATAACAAACTTCTGTCTTCCAATAGCTTTGTGGCCCCATGTGTGTGCATTCATATTCGAGTACGTGTCCCAGATCCCCAGCTCTGCCCAAAGCCAGCCCCTCCTCATGTCACATCTGGAGCACCTGCTAGCAAGAGTACATGCTCAACACCTGCGGCAGGACTGTTTGGATGAAGAGTATGATGGGTCTTCTTTTCATTACATACCCTGGGATGATATTTTAATCCTCTGCATAGAGCATCGACTGAAAGACTGGCACTTGGCAGAGGGTCCAGTAGTAGCAGGTGAGGACACTTAGCAATGTGCGCTGTAAGGCAGTTTAAAAATATCATGCACAGAAACATGCTCTGAAATGTTTGCAATGATTTTCAGGACTGCTTTCTTACCTATTCACCCTGTCTTTTTGTAAGTCGCTCTGGATAAGAGCATCTACCAAAGGCCTAAATGTAAAGGTCTTTTTGTCTGTTCTAGATGCCTTCACTGACAAAGGAGAGATTTTGGTGTACTATTACAAAGAGCAACTTAAAGATTTTCATCCTCCAGAGGGTTGGGTAGCAGCAGTGAGACACACCCATAAAGAGAAACAGCAGAACACACTAAGGTAAGGATTTAAAAGTAGAAAGTATTTAAAAGGATTTGGCCTGCTCAAACTTGAAAGTAATGCATGTTAGCATATCGTTGTTTTTACCCAGAGAGTGCAGCCAGTTTGTGGCATAGTCAGGATTCAGACTAAAGATCTCCCAGCACTAGGGCAAATCCTGTTCTGGATAAGCTTATACAATTCTCACCGATTGTCAACTCATTGATGTTTCCTCCAAGGTCAAATCCAAGTTCTGCACTCACCCCAACAGCATGGTTTCCCAGACAGAGACTTTTCCAGACTCGGATAGAAACGGAGGAGAAGTCCTCTGTGTTAGACATCACCCACAGTCCTTCACCGCAAGAGCTGCTGCCTCAGCGTCTCCTCTCCAGCATTGAACAGGAGAAAGCTCAAAGTCAGAGGTTAGTCATTTAAAGTATTTCAAATAGGGTTTTATGGAGAAATTAGATAGAAATGACCTTAACTACTTTAACAAAGGGTTTTATGATGATGTGTTTCAAGATCTGTATTGAATCTGTTGTAAGTCTGTAAATATAACATCCAACATCTGAATAAAAGTGGGAAAATGTCTTTTGTATATTTAGGTTTGAAGAGCAACTGAAGCGTTGGTTAGAAGTGGATCCTGTGGACTTGGTCTCCATACCCCTGTTTGTGCCTTCCACACTGCTATCCATGCCTGAGATTCTTGTTCCCAAACAGAGCCCCATTGCATCTGCTGCCTGCATCACAAAGGTATATAAATTGTATTGTCTTATTATTGACCTCACCATAGTCCCTAGCCTAGTTTTGCATACTGCACATATAAATGAAATGGGATTAAAGTTTATTCTGGACCAGTGTATACTTTGGGGCAGTGGTGGCTCAGATGGTTATGGCTTAGGGTTATGGTCTGATTGGAAGGTTCGATGTTCAAATCACACCACCACCTAACAGCTTCCCAACTGGGATATATGAATTTTTTTTTTACTTTGCTGTCAAGTACATGTTACAAGTAATTGGATCTTAAAATTTATTGTGGACCAGTCTGCTGTGCACTATGGAGTTACGAATATTATGAACCATCATTCTTG
>JAQMYJ010000036.1:23162691-23173446 GCA_030014305.1 Clarias laeviceps | reverse complement strand
AGATGCACAAGAAAGATTAAACTTCAAGCATTTTTGTTTAAACTGTAAATTCATCACTTTATAAAGATGAATGATGATGCTGCTATTTTTTTAACAGACTAATATTTGTCTTTCTTCACTTTCTGTAAACTAATAATCCATTTAGCACAATTTTCTTCATGTTGTGATTCAGAATAGAACGTGCAGGGTGTCCAATGCATTTGTGATTTAAATTAAGTTATTATATGGATATGGAGCTTTACTCACTTTTTTCAACACACTGCTATTATTTTGAACACAACTGTAAATTGTACCACCTAAAGCAGCTTTTGTGCTTGTTTCAGGACCCACAAACAGAAGACCCCGCTGAGGTGACTCTAACTTACAGAAAAAAGGGACCCATGTCTCTAACACAACAACTGAAAGAGCTCGATAGACTGGTGTTGGCAAGTCGAGAGGAGGAGCAGGCATGCGGTCTCAAGCTAAACAGCTTATTTGAGATTATAGATGACTGAACAGTGCTCTGCTGCTTGTTTACACATTCCTGCTTCAATGGTTATTTGTGATCTTATAAGTTTCTGACTTGAGTAGGAATGAATGGAGATACTGATGTAGTTATAGAACCTAATAATACTTTGGTCAATATATATTTGTTAAATGACTTGAAAGTATTAGTTTTTTTTATTTTCTTTTTCTTAAAATATGTTGTAATTTTGATTTGATTGTTGGTTTTAAGCTTAAGAAATTACTAATTAAAGAATCCAACTAAAATACCAAAATGTTTCCCTCAGTATTTTTCCTGACATGTTTGTGAATAAACATTTAAATGAATCTAAAATATCTTTGTGATGTTGTGTTCCATTTGCTACGATTAATGAGTAGTTTTGAGATTTAAAGGATGTTTTTGTACGTGAGCATGTTGCAATGAGCGAAGTTGTTTAAACGTGATTGCGGTTTCCCATAGTTTAAGTGTGTGTGTGTGTAATTTATTACAGTATTTCAATTCGAAAAATGAAACTCTCGTATAGATTCATTACACACACCCTGCGCTGTCTCAATTCTGGGCTCCCCTTGCATGGATTACTGCGGCAATGCGACAAGCACAGGAATACCATGGTCCTTAAACCAGGTTTCTACATTCTAAAATTGACATTGTTAACGTTTTTAATCCCTGGAATGAGATTTTTCATGGCTGTTCTGACCTTAGACCTGATGAAACACAGTGGACCAACACCAGCTGATGACATGGCTCCCCAAACCACCACTGACTGTGCAAACCTTACACTGGACCTCAAACAACTTGGATTCTATACCTCTCTTCTCTTCCTCCAGACTCTGCGACTTTGATTTCCAAATTAAATGTAAAATTTACTTTCATCTAAAAAAAGGGAATTTGGGCCAGTCCTTTTTTTCATTAGCCCAGGTACTGACAGGCTGCTGACATTGTCTCTGGTTCAAGAGTGGCTTGACACAAGGAATGCGACAGTTGTAGCCCATGTCCTGGATAAGTCTGAACATGGTGGCTCTTGAAGCACTGACTCCCGCTTGCACTCCTTTTGAATCTCTCCCAAATTCTTGAATGGGCTTTGTTTCACAATTCTCTCAAGACTGCGGTTATCTCTGTTGCTTGTGTACCTTTTTCTAACACATTTTCTTTCCATAAAATTTTCCAAGGACCATTTTAAGGCTTAGGAAACCTTTGCATGTGTTTTAAGTTACTTAGCTGATCACGGTGTGTCACCATGAGTCTCCAATATCAAACTTTTTCACAATATTAAATTTTTTTTCATTAGCTGTAAGCCATAATCATTGAAAGAAAAATTAGAAGAAATATACACTTGACATATACCAGTCGGTGTGTAACGAATCTAAATAATATATGACTTTCATTTTTTGAATTGAATAACTGAAATAAATTTTTAAAAATTATATTCTAATTTATTGAGATACAGTATATGTATATACAGTATATATGTGGCCGAAATCGTGGCCAAAAGAAAAGTTTTGAGAAGGACACAAATGTTAATTTTTACAAAGTCTGCTGCTTTTGTGTTTTTAGATCATTTTGTCAGATATTACTATTGTATACGAATTGCAGAGGTCTTAAAAAAGAAGTGTTAACACCGCAAATACTGACTCTTTGCATAAACTTAACGTAATTGTCAATAAAACCTTTTAACACTGATGAAATATAATTCAGTATACCATAGTAACATCTGACAAAAAGGTGTAGAAACACTGAAGCAGCAGACTTAAATATATAAAATTTATATTTGCGTCATTGTGAAAAATTTAATTACGGCTGTATGCTAAGTGATGTACACCAGTGTTCGTGGAGTAATTTGAATATCACGCCCATTTCCACGCCTTTAATCATTGTGATTGGATAATCCCTCCTCTGGTCAGGTCTCTCCACAGCGAAATTCGCTCGGAAGGCGCCACTGAAGCATTATGGGAAATGTAGTTTGAACTATCCAGCAGTTGTATTTTTTATATGAGGTAAACGTCCTAACGAACTACATTCCCCACAGATATGTTAAAGAAAGGGGAGGAACGACGGTCTAAGACGAAACTTCACTCGATGTACATCAACTATGTTCAACTAGACAGTGCAAAGATGACTGAAGAAACGTGAGTATTGTGTTTATTATTATTATTATTATTATTATTATTTATTGCTTTGATTGAATTTAAAGAAACACGTACATTTATGTTGTGTGAAATAATTTTGTTATATGTGATGTTTTAATTTTTTGCATGATGATTTCACCTGTAATGAAACCCTATGCACCTGCATTATGTTTATTTTGTTTCAATGTATTTTCTGAACCCATTGAGTGTGTGTACCTTCATCTCAGGTGTGTGCGTAGAAGAGGGGGTCCCTATAAGACTGCAGCAGTGACAGAGCTGACCCGCTGGAGGCTCAGTAATGTGAAGGGACGGCAGACATGGAGATACCTGGAGGATGGAGACACTGAGGAGAGGGAGCAGAACTTCTTGGAGGCTCACTCTGTGGGACTTGACACAGTATGCAGCAAGAACTGTCACTCCTTCACAGTGAAATGAGACACTGCTCCTCTAGCGGATGCAGATTGCAAACTGAACAAATTTTTTTTTACATTGTTGCAACTTGTAAAAGTGCACTTAATAGTTGCAAGCTGAGACTAATGGTTGACCTCGAGTGTATGTTCTGTTCACCTCAGAGTAAGTTTGTTCCAGCCTGCCCAGTAGCTCACACAGTGATTGAAGCTGCTCAGAAAGGCATGGAGTTTTACAGCCGTCTCCAGGCCGAAGATGGCCACTGGGCTGGAGATTATGGAGGACCACTTTTCTTGCTTCCAGGTACATCATGGTAAACTGTTACGGGGAAACATGGTTTCGCATATTTCCTTAAAACATAACAAATTATGGTAATGAATACGTCTTTTTCTTGCAGGTCTCCTCATAACTTGTCATGTTGCTAAGATCTCTTTGCCAGAAGCCTGGAAGAAGGAGATGGTGAGGTATCTACGCTCAGTACAGCTGGCAGATGGTGGCTGGGGTCTGTAAGTTTAACTTCCCTTCATCATTAAAGGGTTTTTTTCAGGTTATACACTTACCATATACTTTAATCAGAACCCCATACACCTGTCCATGCCAGATGGTTTGTGTATTTTAAAAACCGATGATCTTGTGGAATTTTTAGATACGTATACACTGATCAGCCACAATCATCAGCCAATCCATCTAATATTGAGTAGGTCTCCCGTTTTGCTGCCAAAACAGTAATGCACTGTGTGTTCAGATGCCCTTCTATAGGAACCAGCATTAAGCTGCAGCAGTTTCAGTAGCTCTTCTATTTGATAGAATCACATGGGCTAGCCTTCGCTTTACTCGTGGATCAGTAAGCCTTGGCCACCCATGACCCTGTCACCGCTCCAACAGTGTTCCCTATTAGGAGCACTTTTGGTAGGTCCTGACCTTGACAGACTGGGAACATTATCACTGTTCTGTCCGAGTTCTCTAGTCATCACAATTTGGCCCTTCTCACAGTGGCACTTGGATGTGGGTGCCATATATTAGGCAGCGAGTGAACATTTTGTCCCTGAAGTTGGAAGTTGATGTGTTGGAAGCAGAAAACATGAGCAAGTATAAGGATTTGGGTAACTACAGTATGACAAGGGCCAAATTGTGATGCATACACAACTTAATCAGATTAACTCCAAGACTGCAGCTCTTGTGAGATGTTCATGGTCTGCATTGGTCAGGACCTATAAAAAAAAGTCATCCAAGGAAGGAAAACAGGTGAACTGGCCACAGGGTCATGGTAAGCCCAGGCTCATTGATGCACGTGGGGATCGAAGGCTCACTCTTATAGTCTGATCCAATAGAAGAGCAACTGTAGCTCTAATTGCTGGTTCCGACCTCAAAGTGTGGGTCTGCAGAATGGGGGACTTACTCAATATTAGGTGGTGAATTAGTGAATACAGTACACTATATATATATATATATATATATATATATATATATATCTTAATAATATTTATTATATTATATATATTTACAAAGTATTATATATAATAATGAATGAATAACATTAATCATCTTTTATAATTGCTGAAAAAAGTACCATTTCTGACAATAAAATGAAAGATCTCTTTCAAAGAACTTTTCATGTTAAAAATGATGTCAGTCTCTTTCTAAAATTTGCCGTTGAATAGTGTATATATTTTTTTCAGCCATATAGAAGACAAGTCAACCGTATTTGGTACAGCTCTCAGTTATACCACAATGAGAATCCTGGGAATTGGGCCCGATGACCCAGATATGGTGCGGGCAAGAAACAACTTATATAGCAAAGGTCTGTCCTGAACTAACATATAAGAGATTGTAATACTTTATCATTAAACAAATGTAATGTGAAATGCTTCTCTACTTTTATGATTACTCCTACAGGAGGTGCTTTAGGTATACCGTCCTGGGGAAAGTTCTGGTTGGCCATTCTCAATGTATACAGTTGGGAAGGGATGAACACACTCTTCCCAGAGATGTGGTACAGATGCATTATATAATTGTATAAAATTCTTAGTTCACAATGACACATGGCATTGCACACCTAAAACACATCTACATTCTGTTGATTTAAAATGATTTTAAAATGATTTTAGGCTGTTTCCAACTTGGATGCCGGCGCACCCATCAACTCTTTGGTGCCACTGCAGGCAGGTCTACCTTCCCATGAGCTACTGTTATGCTGTCAGGTTGTCTGCACAGGAGGACTCACTGGTGCACAGCCTGAGACAGGTACATTACACATCAGCAGGGGGAGCTCTACAATAACACTAGACATTATTGCTGGATGGAGTAGTAATGCTTTTCAATACCAAGTAGTAAGATCTTGTTAAAAAACACAAATCAAGACATTGTCCAATTCATAGTCCTGGCAATGTGAAATAATAGTGATTTTGTGATCAACTTTGTATGTAACATGTATAAATTGTGCTTCTATTTTACGTCCTTTAAATTAATTAATTCATCCATTAATTCATTCATTTATTCAGTAACATTTTAAGATTTTAAAGTTGCAACACAAAATTAATTGAAAAGGGAAGAATAAATAAATAAATAAATGGTTGTTTTGCTTGTTCATTTCTCTACAATGAGACAGTGAGACTACACGGAAATGTCTTTATGAATATAAGAAATGTAAGTTGGAAACCACTGACAGCTTAGTTTTTCTATACACCGTCTAACAGAAATTTTGGATAAACCTATTTAGTTTGTCATTTGACATAGTTTATATCACATACCAAATTATTATTTACTTCTATTATAGGAGCTGTACATCCAAGACTATTCAACTATTAACTGGCAAGATCAAAGAAAGAATGTTGCCGCGTCAGACTTGTACACCCCTCACAGCAGTCTGCTCACCGCCGCCTACTGTAAGTGTAGATTTATTTCTTCATTATCATCTCACCTTTTAGTGAAATAGTCTAACTGTTCTGTAATTTACAGCTATCCTGAACCTGTACGAGGCTCATCACAGTACTGCACTGAGAGAAAAAGCTGTCAAAGAACTGTACGATCACATCCAAGCAGACGATCGCTTTACAAAGTGCATTAGCATCGGGCCGGTAAGCTACATGATAGTTTTGTTAGAACCTGATTTTTTAGATTTAGGACAACAGAGTATTAGTGTTTAGTGTTCTGAATAAAACTGTTCAGTTACATTAATGAAGAAATATACATGCTTTTTACACAAAAGCATATAATATAGGTACATATCTGCTATTTTGACAACAGATGATGATTAAAAAATTTTTTTTGGCCATAGGTTTTACTGCGTATTAGACCATTACTAGACCATTCTTGGTATTGCTTAGTACTCTACTATGGTGTTATTGACAATATGCTTCTAAAGAGTAAAAACACCCCACAGTGAAACATCCCAACTTTCATTCTCAGATCTCAAAAACCATTAATATGTTGGTGCGCTGGCACGTTGATGGACCCACATCAGCTGTCTTTCAGGAGCATGTGGCGAGGATCCCAGACTACCTCTGGTTAGTCATAAACATTTTTAGAATACTCCCTATCTTATCCTGACATTAAATATATAAACAATACGTTCTGTGTATATTTTATTCCCAGGCTAGGTCTTGATGGCTTGAAGATGCAGGTTGGTCTCTGCTTCATTAAATCGCTTTTCTGTCATATAGTACAAAGGGCTATCCGACAGCTCCTGACTGTTCATGTGTATTTTCACAGGGAACCAATGGATCTCAGCTATGGGACACTGCTTTTGCTGTACAAGCCTTTCTTGAGGTATTTACAATGTTTGAATTTGTCTGTATTTTTCCTTTACTCTTTTGTGTTACTCATTGTTCATTAGCGTTACTGTAACTACAGTATTTTAACATACTCTACATGTAAGCAGGAGGGTTAAACAGTAAACATGCAAAATCAGCAACACTTTTTTTTTTATTATTAATTATAGGCAGGTGCGCAGAATGACCCCAGGTTTACACAGTGTTTAACGAAGGCCCACCAATTCTTTAATCTAACTCAGGTAAGCAATACGTACATAACAGCTAAATGAAGCAGAATTCCAGTAAGACAGTTGTCTTCTCTATACCGGCTACGGTTTACTTTTAGTCCACTACATCCTACAGCAAATATCTGTACTTTCTACTTTACTGCATTACCTTACCACAGCGTTGAAGTGGAAATATATTTCTACTCAAGTAGAAATGTAAATGGAAGACTTCTACTTTACTTAAGAAATATTTGACATAGAGTATCTCTACATGAGTTGTTTATGTTGCCCACCACTGGTAGTAGTGACTGTAACAAAGTAAAAATAGTGTTGTTCATAATAATACGTGTAATAGTTATTGTAGTAATAGTAGGGGTGATGGTCATTGTTGTATTTAAAATGTTATTCATTATTTCAGATTAAAGAAAATCCACCTGATTATAAGAAGTATTACAGACAAATGAACAAGGTACCTTGAAAGCTTAGATTTACTTTTAACTTATAAAATGACATTTAGGCTTTAGTGTAGCAATGTTAATTTGTATGCGTGTATGTTTGTGAATCAGGGAGGCTTCCCCTTCAGCACACGTGACTGTGGTTGGATCGTAGCTGACTGCACAGCAGAGGGTCTGAAGTCGGTGATGTTACTGCAGGAGCAGTGCAGCTTCATCACAGATCACATTCCCAAACAAAGACTCTTTGATGCAGTCAACGTGGTACAGCCACAAGACAGCACATCAGCATGTGTTTTGTTATTCTGAGTCTGCTGCTGTAGTCTTCAGCTTTTGCTCTGTCTTTTAGCTTTTAAGCATGAGAAACTCTGATGGTGGCTTCGCCACATACGAGACCAAACGTGGAGGAAAACTGCTGGAGCTGCTCAACCCGTCTGAGGTGTTTGGTACGCAAATGTTTTGAGGAAACAATATTGATAGTATCATGACCTTATGAAAAAATAATGATCCATTACAATTAGTGTATGTCATTTTTAAACATATGATAAACATATACAGTGGAACCTTGGATTACGAGCATAATTCGTTCCAGAAGCGGGCTTGTATTTTTAAACAATATTTTCACATAAGAAAATAATAAAAACACAAATGATTCGTTCCACAGACCCAAAAAAATTTATACATAAAATAATTAATACAAAATATAAAGTAAAAATTTATCGAATTAACCTGCACTTTACCTTTAAAAAAAAGTACAAATAAATTCCGACAGATAAGTGTTTCCGTTTATGCGTGCAGGCGCTGTGTGTGTGTGTGTGTGTGTGTGTGTGTTTGTGTATGTGTGTGAAGCTAAAGTAAGAGGAGAGGAGGAATTAGACCCTCCCTCTTCCCGTCTTACACACTAACCCTTCTTCCTCTCTTATTTGAGTTTTTCACACGCGCACACACACACACACACACACAAACACACACACACAAACAAGGAAACGGAAAGACTGTTTTATCTGAAAAATTAACAAGGAACATCGTTACTGCTGTAAAGTAAAAATAAAACAAATTAACCTGCACTTTACCTTTAAAAAGAATCGGGACAGAGCAGTGTTTCCATTAGGAAATGTTTCCATCTTTAACCTCTTTAATGAGACTTTCTTTTTGCTTTACCTGTGCGCACACGTGTGTTATAATAAACAGTACACACGCTTACAAACACAAAATAAAAAATGTTTTATACACACACACGTGGTCACAGTGTCATAGTAAACAGTACACGCGTGCACGGATGTTGATTATACCAGTAAGAGACGAGCACTAAAACCCAGCAGGGGAGACGATTACCTACAATTCTGCAGTGCAAGAGAGAGAAAAAACGTTGGCTCAGTTGTGATCACGTGATGCTCGGCGTCAAAACAAAAACCGCATGCGTGATACATGATACTCGGTACTCGTAAACCAAGACTTGTTCGTTTTCCAAGTCAAATTTTATTTAAAATCTTTGATCATCTTGCAGAACACCCGCAAACCGCGTTACTTGCAATCCGAGGTTTCCACAGTAGAGAGATGTCATTACCCTTTGGTTTGATGGCTGTTTTGCATCTGCTTATTTAATTGACGAGACATTGTGTCCTGTTCCAGGTGATATCATGATCGACTACACCTATGTGGAGTGCACGTCGGCAGTGATGCAAGCTCTGCAACACTTCCATCATATTTATCCTGAGCACAGAGCACAGGAGATCAGGTACCCTTAGTACCCCTTTATCAACATAATCATTATAAATTCAGTGCACTTCCATGAATTAAGATGCAATGTGTCATTGTAGGAGTACCCTTCAGCAGGGACTTGACTACTGCAGAAGGATTCAAAGATCTGATGGATCATGGGAAGGGTAGGCCTCAGTTCTTATTTGTGTATAAAGGTTAGCTGTAATTGTATTTTAAGGTTTTACATTACTAAACACAATTGTATTTATTTTTTATTTGACATGACTATAACTATAATAAATCAATAATATATATAAAAAGTTTAATAATTATGATATTTTTTTTTTACCACTGTCACTAAATTTTAAAAAATCAAGTTTTTACGCTTCATAGATGCTACTTTAAGTAACATGGATCTATGGTACAAATCCATACTCTGTATATGCTGCATTCAGTTACTGTGGTATAATTTCCTGTATTTCTGGCTTGTGTGTCCTTTTCAGGTCATGGGGTGTGTGCTTTACATATGGAGTATGGTTTGGATTGGAGACTTTTGCATGCATGGGTCATATTTTCCAGGATGGATACGATGGGTATGATTTGTACAAATAAAGTGCTAAGAAGTCAATAATTCAGTGAGTCATGTAAATCATGCATATTTGTTGAATTTCAGTCCGGTGTGTCCTGAGGTGAGGCGTGCATGTGACTTCCTGCTTTCTAAGCAGATGGAGGATGGAGGCTGGGGTGAAGACTTCGAGTCGTGTGAGCAGAGGTGCTATACACAGAGCAAAAATTCCCAGATCCATAATACCTGCTGGGCTCTGCTGGGTCTGATGACTGTCAGGTAATCCACTCCACTGTAAGGGTCAACATACTGTAGAATTCTACATTACTTTTATCTGACCGCTCTTGTTTTTATTGGTTCCTTATACAACAGGTATCCTGACTGCAAAGTCATTGAGCAAGGAATACAGGTTTTGATTGATAAGCAGCTTCCTAATGGAGACTGGCCCCAGGTGAGTTCTGTTTTTCCATGTCTTTTATTTGTGTTTACACCTAACCTTTGTGATGCATTAGGGTTGAAAAGTCTTTGCAATAAAGCATGCAGTTGTATTTAAATACAGTGGAACCCCGGATTGCGAGTGTTCCGCAAGACAAGCAAAGATTTTTAATCAATTTTGACTTGAAAAACGACCAAGTCTTGGTTTACGAGCACCGAGTATCATGTATCACGCATGCAGTTCTTGTTTTGACGCCGAGCGTCACGTGATCGCAACTGAGCCAAAGGTTTTCCGATAAAACAGTCTTTCCGTTAATGTGTGTGTGTGTGTGTATGCGTGAAACTCAAATAAGAGAGGAAGAAGTTTACTGTGTAAGATGAGAAGGGTGAGATGGGGGAGGGGCTGATTCCTCCTTCTCTCCTCTTACTTTAGATTCACACACATACACAAACACACACACACATACAGTACACAGCGCGCATAAATGGAAACACTTATCTGTCAGGATTTGTTTTTTTATATTTATATTTAAGTAAAGTGCAGGTTAATTTGTTTTATTTTTACTTTATATTTTGTATTAATTATTTTTATGTATTTATTTTTT
>JAQMYJ010000036.1:23152129-23162591 GCA_030014305.1 Clarias laeviceps | reverse complement strand
AGTGCAGGTTAATTTGTTTTATTTTTACTTTATATTTTGTATTAATTATTTTTATGTATTTATTTTTTGGGGGCTGTGGAATGAATAATTTGAGTTTCCATTATTTCTTATGGGAAAATTTGCCTTGATTTAGGAGTGTTTTAGAATACGAGCTCTCTTCCGGAACGGATTATGTTTGTAATCCAAGGTTCCACTCTACTTGGACGCAAATAATCTGGCAGGTGTACGATGAAAAAAAATCCAATCAACACATATTCTAGTCTATAAACATAAATAAAATGTAATTGAAATAAATTTATTGGTTTTCATTGTACATGCTTTACATAGTGAGGATTTTAGCATATCAAATTGAATACTCAAATACTGTAGGGGAAGTGACTAATATAAGCATTAATTGTAATTACGTATTGTTTTATTTTTCTGCAAGGAATGTAATTTAGCTAATATAGACATTTTCTCATTATTTCTAGGAGAACATCTCTGGTGTTTTCAACAAGAGCTGTGCGATCAGTTACACATCCTATAGAAACGTGTTTCCAGTTTGGACTCTGGGACGTTTCTTGCGCCTCTATCCCTCCAACTCACTGGCTCAGAAGCTGGGAAGCACCGAGAGATAATCTGCAAAGTGTCCAATTTCATTCGGTGTCAAACTCCTTGGTGAAATTTTCACTTTGATACAAACCGATTTGCTGCTTTTAGGACTGATCAGTCAGTAATTAAATATAATTGAACTGTATTTTTGAAAACTAAATTGGTTATTTTACATTATTTTCTTTATTCTATATAGTATGCAGTGAAGTACTGGGATGGCAAAATCAATTGCACAGTTCTGCCAAATAAATGTACAAAACATTTCTTGTCATTGTAATTAAACAGTATCTGTAGCAGTGGATATTTGAAACACATAGGCATAAATTCATCCAATTGTCTTTATATTGAAAACAAGTATAAAGTAAATTCTGAAATTATCAATAGCATCAGCCTACATTCTTCTGTATCTTTCCCTCTTACAAACACACATGAATAGAGACATACATACATAATTCATAAAAGAGTGAAATCACTCCAAAAGTGTGTTTAAATATATATTGTGTCCAAAACCATGTTACATTACATAGTAGTTGTCCATTAAGCTGTAATAGTAAAAGCATTTTATGAGTTATTTCTGCAAAATTGCTTGTTATTCAAAAGTGTGCATGAAGATGACATTATAACCACTATAGCCCTATATATATATATATATATATATTTTTTTTTTTTTTTTTTTTTTTTTTAATTAAGGTTTGAATTAAGCCTATTTATTTCAAGTTCTCAATCAGAATAATAAGGCTAATAATTAGATAAGAATGGTAATCAATCAGTGGTAAATACAATCTTAACAGATAATTATTTAATTTAATTTAATTTTTTTACCAAAAATTTTTTCTTAATCTTGGATCACCTGGTAATCCTTCACAGACCACTGACTATTCAATTCAATTCAATTTTATTTATATAGCGCTTTTAACAACGGTCATTGTCTCAAAGCAGCTTTACAAAAATGAAAAAAATTTAAAAAGAAAATTTATGGAACTGTGTATGTGTGAGAGAAATGTGTCAATGTGTGTTATCTCTGGACAACACTTTGAGATCTCACAGCTAAGTATTATGTCTCTGCCTTACTTTCATATTTGTTTAAAGCTCATGGAGTGTGTACAGAGCTTTAGTAATCATACTTTACCTCATTCAACTCCTTCATTCCACATAGGCATTTTTTTCTATTATTCATTGGTTTCAAACATGCTGAGAAATTAACCAGCTTGTTCATTCTTATTTGAAAGACTTAAATCTTTTGGGTTTGAGAACAGAAGCTGAATATGAGATGTGTTAACTGGGAACTTGGCACCTTTTCTTTGAACTCACTTATTTTCACAAATATTGGAAAATCTGACTAACAGGAATTTCTTTTTTCCGAAATATCTTCAGTGTGCTGCACAAACAATAGTTGACCCATTCCAATACAATTGGAGGGTAATTTATGTATAGTATATGTTTGGGCAATATGTTTTCTTCTGATTTTATGAGGAACTAGTGTGAATAAAAGGTTGCTAGGTGTGGGATGATACTTACTTTCATGGGAGTGATTTAATGTAGTAATCTCTGCTCTCTGGTGCTCTCCCCCACTATCTTTCATGCTACCATGTTCAGCTTTCCATGGTTCCTGCAACTCAGGCATAACCAGTAATCGAGACACACCCATCGCCTAGATTTCACTGAGGCCAAGTAACAAAGTAAAATTCCAGTGCAACAAGCAAAATATTTGCCTTTGTGTCAGGCGATCAAGCATTAATCACAGTAATAGGAATAATTTTAGGTTTCGGATGAAAGAGAGACATATAGGAGATAATTTACATTTACAACATTTGTCAGACACCCTTATCCAGAGTAACTTGCATTATCTCATCATACAGTATATCTGAGCAGTAAGGGCTTTGTTTATGGGCCCAACAGTGGCAACTCGGAGGTGGGGTTTGAACCTGGAACCTTCTGATCATTAGGCCAAAGCCTTAACTATTGAGCTTACCCTAACAAGATAATAAAATATTTAGATCCTCAAACATATGTGTGTGTTTGTTTAATTTTAGTAGTAATGTTAATGTTAATGTTACTTTATTCTATTTGTCAATCCAATATATGACACTTATTTAACTTAAGTTATATTTAAAGCTTTACAATGTATTTTCAGTAAAACCTTGTTAAGCTTTCCATGTCCTTTTATTTGTTTTCAAGTGTTGACATAAACCTCAAAACCAGTTTGGCAAGCTGTCACTCTGAGAAAGTGGTATGATCTTGTTTCAGCTGCAGTGTTTCAAACCTTGCTGTATCTGCACTCCTTGTTGTGTGATTTAGTCCAACCCATGCTGCACCCACACACAGTGCTCTCATTGGTAGGATAAGGAATGACGAGTCATCCATTGGCAACGCACTCAGACTTCCGCTAAAGAGACATTCGAGATCAAGCGACTGCCCAGTGCCTGGTGCGTCACAGGGCCATTATCTGTCCTTATTTTACAAGCCTGTGTGGTAAGTCAATCTTTTGACTGTTATATGTCATTACATATTGATTTGGGGAATTATTCATTTATTCTATCTTTTATGAGACTGCAGTGTCAAAATCAGTTTTAAAAGACCCAAAACATGTTATAACTACAAAAAAAAAGCTATAAAAGAAATTGGTCTTTACATAGGTCTTGATGTTAGTGGAGCTGGTCACGGAACTGGTCAGGAACCACTCTAGGTGTTTTAGCAGCACAAGAGTGTTGGGACTGATGTATTTTTTGTGTTGCCATGCATTTGGGCCTTCTTAATAACTGAATAGACTTTTATGCAAGTTATGACACGTTTTGTTTGTCACAAAGATGTGACAGTCATCTGTATTGACTGTGTGACCTTTTTTTTTCTTTTAATGACCTGAACATCATTTGCAAAATGATTTGCATAAAGATAGAGCAGTTAGCAAGATCTATTTAGTTAGGCACTGGCTGAATTTTTTAATCAACAGTGATGCATGTCAACTGCTTCATAACACAACTATGGATAGTTTATAAATTATGAGTTAAAAGGTTATTAATATCCCTAATAAAAATATTGCTATAAAAAGATGAATGATCACAAATTTGCATTTGAAATTTGAAAGATTGTATTAGTATTTTTAATGGACCCTCGTGTTTTCACTCCAGTGTCACAAGTTAATTTCTGTGTGTCTGTGTGGTTTCTACCTGTTCTCTCTACGTCTGCATGGCTTTCCTCTAGCATCTCTGGTTTCCTCCCACCTCCAAAACCCATGAAAGCATGTGGATTGGCTGAGACAAATTGCCCCTTGGTATAAATGAATATGTGCGAATGATCATCATGGCATCCTATCAAGGGTGTAACCCTGCCTTATAGCCAGTGTTCCTAAGATAGGCTCCAGATCCACTACAACCCAGACCGGGATTAATTAGTTATTAGTGCTACTCAACTTACAGCAGTACAGGGAAAAACAAAACATTCCCGTAATTGTTATTTTAGATTTTTGTTGTATTTGTGATTGCTTTTTTGATTTTTATTCAACTTACTGTTTGTTCCATTTTAAATATGCTTCCACAGCCACAGCTATGAACCCCTACTATCCACAACAGCCTGGACAACCTTATCCCAATCCAAATGCTCCTTATGGTAACGCACCTTACCAGCCTCCACAGCCAAACCAGCCAGGGTATCCTGGCCCTGGAGTCTATCCAGGAGGGCCATGCAATCCTCCCATGATCCCACCAATGCAACCAGGAGGGCCATGCAATCCTCCCATGGTCCCACCAATGATTCCAGGAGGGCCATGTAATCCTCCATTAGGCCCAGGGTATAACCAGGGGCCAGGATATGGGCCTGGGGGAATTCATGGTCCCGGGCATGGGCATGGCTATGGGCATGGATATGGGGGTGGCCCTCACCAGGGATATGCGCATGGTCATCATAAACATGGGAAGAAGCATAAAAAAAAGAAGCATGGCAAGGTGAGAACATAAATCTGACACAATAAAATTATAAAATGTAGGTCACCCAAGTAATGTCACTATTGTAAGGTTTATATTGTTTTTAATGAGTGCGATCTTTTTCACAGCATTCTGGGAGCAGCAGCTCTTCTGACTCTGATTAGATCATGAAGATATTTCAAAAGCAAATTTACAGTATATGTACATTCTAAAATATTTGTACAAATAATCCATTTATTCACACTTCTATATATTCACACACCTATATTCTCGAGTCTATATATGGATATATGTATTACTCTATTGCTTGGCTGAATAAAAAGGTTTTCTAATACAATAATGAATATATGTTATTTAGATTTTGTCTGTCCACCTTTATTTATTTAATTTCCGTGCCTCATTACTGGTACTGTAGGTGCATGCAACCAACCTGAGTAAACTAAACTAAAAGAGTTTTCTGCCACATTTGCACGAATTCCTAATTTTACTTCATTATAAACAATATTTATGTCCTAATAAAAATAAAAGTTGCAATTTACATAGATGTGACATAATTATTTTTGATATTATTCACAGGGAAATTTATTACAATATCAAGATGAAACTGTGCTAGTCCACATGGCTCATAAAGAACATTTACAGTACATGCCCTTACATATAAGAATATACAGTATAGCAAGTACATATAGGACAATTATTGCACAAAAAAACACAAGTTATAAGTAGAAATTATGCAATGAAATAATAAATAAATAAATAATAATCATAAGCTAATATTTCTAAAGCAATTCTGCACCATCCGCTCACCAGGTTTCATACAATTTTATCAACAAATTTTCAAGACTTTTTTAAGACCTCAAGCAATCACAAAAAAATCGACTCAAAACTGAGTTTTTGTTCTATCCATGATGAACTAAGGTGTTATGCTTGCTTTCTGCTTTAGGTGTTGTTACAGGTAAGTGTATAAAAGTCACCACCCTAAAATCTCCTCCAAGCTCTTACTGACAATATACACTATACAATGATGTATATATGCAATATACACATCAAAATACTCCATGACCATGCCCATGAAGATGCCCATGTATTCCTTGGAAAAAGCCAGTGTTCACTGTTGGATTACAGGGAATTCCCATCCTGGCTGTGATGGTGGAGACCATGGACCTCGGCCTTGGATGGGAGGATAAGCACTATATGCAGAGTAGGGGTTCATGCTGTAGCCAGTCAGATACACCTTCCTTGACGATGTTAAACAAACAAATGATGTAGTTTAATATTTGCTATCATACAGTACAAGACAAATAAACAAAGAACTTGATTAAAATGTCAAAATGAAGATTTTCAAAGCTGACTTTTAAATTAAATGAAATACATTAAAATAAATAAATAAATAATAAAAAATAAAAACCCAGTATTCAGTTAAAAAGTACCAACACAATGATCAGGTTGCAAGTCAGTAATATACATTTTTCTGCAATTTTCTCTTTAGATGTACAGTAATGCCAATATTGTGCAAAATATCCCAGAAGTCTTCACAGATATGGGACATTAACATATTTAAGCAATTGAATAATAACAGATGTGTTAACATGAGTTCATCATAAGTGGGAAAGACCAAACCACATTTCTGGTAACGCTCATTACAGATGGTTTGGCCAAAAACAGCATAATGCATCTGATCCAGCTTTAGCTTTAGTTTGTTTTAGGACAAAAGTGGCATTAATTTCCTTTTAATCACTATAATACAAATATGACATTTGATCATATTTTGTAGTATGACGTCTGACCTCACAAACTATTGGTTAAAAGTAACCTTCACCCAGCAGATAGTCAACACCCATTCATAAAACAGTTTATAAAGCATACATTTCTGCTAAGCTGTTGCTGACCTAGATGTTAAAAAATACTTACATCAAGAAGGTAAAAGACTTTACTTTTCTATAGCTGGGTATTTACTGGGTTTGGTTTATGTCCAAAAATGTTATAATATCTTAATATCCTTTGGATGTATTATAATATTTGAATATCTTAATATATATATATAAGTTCTATTGCTTGATAAACAAAATATCAGTCTAACAGATTATCATGTAGCCCAAACACAACCCTACCCTACTAAGTGTCTTTAAAATCCTCTAAATTAAATAACAGGAAATAAAAAAAAAAAACCTGAAGCTGTCATCTGCACAGCACAACAGGTGTTCTGGAAATTGGTTCCTCACATAGATGTACAATAAAATAGAATAGGTTTGCAGTGAAGGCTATCAACTGCTGGCATTTTAATAACAGTTACTGGTATGAGAGGCACTAGATTTCACAAATGAGTAAAACATTTGGATATTTATTTTAAATAATAATAATAATAATAATAATAATAATAATAATAATAATAATAAAACAAACCTAGATATCTGTCACTGCTTAGTTTTTTCTGTGCAAATATTTCACATTTCTAACTGCCAGACAAGAATAATTTTCAGTTTTCAATGTATGATCATTCACACACAGTTTGCATGACCATATAATATATATAATAGCTGGAGCCAACATTCAGTCATGTTTGACTATAGATTATTTGCAGTTGATGTCACTGCTTGTCCTTGATCCACCAGTCAATTATCTCACTCTTATCACTAGCTTGATGGCTGTAGACAAATTTTCCAGCACACGAACGAAGAAAAAAACATTAATTTGTGATTCTGATGCAGATCCGGGTGGAAATTATTATATTGGCTTGTAATAGATGAGGTACTCAGTTGTCACTGTCTATCTGCTTCCCTTTTGTATTCTAATCCTCTGAACATTTCATACAGTAGAAAGATGTCAGAGATGTTCATATAAACAACACTGCAATCCTGTTAATGGTGATACTGACCAATTTGCTCCAAGTCAGCACTGCTCAACCACAACCGTTAATGCCCAGGGTTGAGTACATCCCATATATTCTGTAAGATATCTATGGGAGGAAATTAAATCTTGAGAACAAATGTTGTCCCGTGTAGATGGGATTTAGCTTCAATTGCACCACAACTGTCTGATTGTAGATTTTTAGACTATTTGTCATTTACTATATTGGATTTTGAAGGCATTTTTATGGTATGGTTTTGTTTTGGCTACTGGATAATTTATTAAACTGCTCTTTAGTTTATCGAGAAATTAAAATACAATATATATTGAGATATTAAGATAATAATGTCTCTAAATACATTGAGATATAATTAAATTTAAGGACATTTAAAACAAAACAAAGAAAAACTCAAGTACTGTATAGTGAAATAAAGAAATTCAAATGGATTTTATTTTTTACTGTAGGTAGCTTTTTGTTCTCAACAAGGTCACAAATAGTTCAGAAGAAAGGTTTGCACTTTTTATTGTTTTACAAATGGGTGTTGGCTATCTGCTGGGTAAAGGTCACTTACAGTGCCATGAAAAGTGTTTGCCCCTTACAGATTTTTTTCGTTTTTTTGCATATTTCTCGCACAAATAATTCAGATTTTTAATAGTACATACAGATAACCAGAGTAAATACAAAATGCAGTTTTTAAAAGAGAACGGTTAAAGCTTCCAAACCTGCCTGTCCCCTATACCTAATAACTGGTTTTGCCACACTTGACAGGAACAGCTGCAATCAAGCGCTTGCGCAGGAGTATTTCACATCGCTGTGGAGGAATTTTGGCCCACTCTTCTTTTCAGAATTGTTTTGGCAAGAGAAATTTAACTCAACTTTCCAAAAATGTGATTAATCACAGTTTGTTCATAATTCAGCAGGGGGAGAATTACTTTTCCACATATGGCCAGACAAATTAAATAATAATTAAAAAAATTATTTTGTATTTACGTTGGTTATCTGTGTGTACTATTAAAAATGCTTGACTATCTGAATTAGATGATCTGAAACATTTAAGTGTGACAATAACCCAAAAATTTCATGGCACTATACTTACATTAACAAATACTTTTTTGCGAGATGACAAGTTATACTACAAAATATGATCACAGACACTAGGGGTATTTAAAATTCTATTTTTATTTTTTTTTATTCATATAGCGTTTTTAACAATTGTCATTGTCGCAAAGCAGCGACATTTTATTTAAAAAATAAAATAAAATAATTGCCACTGTTTTCATAAAACAACAACCCTCATAGAGTTCAGATGGATCAGAAATAGCAGTTTTTAGTTTTTAGCCAAACAAACTATATCCATTACTAGATTGGGGAGTTTATGCTTATTTAAAAAATATGTGTGCTTCTCATATACAATATAATCTATTGTTTAATGTTTCTAATGGTTTTTTCAAAAGTCTCCATACACAGGGAAAATTACACTTTATCAAAATGCAACAATTTAGAAAACATCCTCTTATTCATTGCCTTTTTCAGGAAATGCAGTAATTTCTGCCATTTAAATTAAAATTTAATTTGTCGTCACGTACATAACCATACACAGTATGATATGCAGTGGAATATCACTGAAGAGAGGTTGGAGCAGTTGTGATGGCAGCCAACCTTATCTGTGCCATCTTGGATAACCTTATGGATGAACTCATGTTAACACATCTGATGTTAATGCATGTAAAGTAATTGCTTAAATATGTTAATACATATGAAGGCTTTTAAGACTCCTTGTAAAATGTTGGTGTTATATGTGCCCACCTTTTGAAGAAAGAAGAAAAATAGGAGAAAATGTTAAATCACAGCCAAGTCAACATGTAGACAGACACATTGACTTTTTATTTGGGTATTTCAAGTGTTTCATGTGTTTGCAGTATTTTTTTTTCTGACAATTTAAGTTTTTTTAATAGGCAACTCTTTTTGATACATCATTTTTATCAATCTCTTCTTTTTTTTTCCTTTGTGCTTTACAAAGTTGTATGTATCTATGTTTAGGAGGTGAAATGTGATGTTGGAGAATACTGACAATCAGCCAGAACACTAATGCCACCGACAAGTGACTTGAATAACATTGATTATCGATTATTATACCACTGCCGCTCATGGGGCTTAGCAGGCAAAGAGTTCAACCCTGTTGATCTCTGTTTGTAATTCAAATTCCCCAAATTTCAATCCGACCGAGCATCCATGGAATGCACTGGACAAACAAGTCTGACCCACAGTGGCCCCACCCCACAACCCACAGCACCCAAAGGATCCGCTGCTAATGTCCTGTTGCCAGATACCACAGCTGCCCACAGAGGTCTTGTGGACTCTGAGGAGCCAGAGCTGCTCAGTTGGCACAAAGGGAATCCACACACTATTGGAATTTATGTTTTGGGTCTTAATGTTATGTGTCATCAGTGTAATTGTGCATTTAACATCTTCAAGGAAAGTGCATGGGACTGGCAACAACATGAATCCCAACTCTGTGTATGGTGGTTATGCTCCCATCAAAGGCGCAGGACCATGTTCTCCACCATCACAGCCAGCAAGGGGACGTCCCCGTGAACCACCAGTGAACCCTGGCTTTTCCCCAGATGGCCATGGGCATCATCATCTACCTGGGCTTCATCATGGCCATGCACATTGCTAACAAGCCAAAACCAAAACTGGATGGTACGGACAGGATGGGCAAAGATTTGTAGTTAATTTGCAGATCATTTGTAGTAAATGTTATATGGTGAATGTGTGATGAAACAATGTGATATAGCACTTTACCATTTTGATTTGATTTGAATACTTTATTTCGAACATGAAACAATATAACAAATAAAAAATAATAATAAAATAAACAAGCAGATGAATATGTTCGAAAAGGAGCAGGAAGAAGTATAAACTTATTTAATCCGACCCCATTTGACTACTTGACAATCTCAGTGAATGGGTGTATATATATATTTTGTCAAACCTGTTGTCAGCAGGGCCGGTTCTAGACCAGTCCATATGGGGGGGCAGTCAGAAATGTGAAGGGGGCATCATGTGTACACATCATGTTCGAGCACTGTTTTTTCCCCTG
>JAQMYJ010000036.1:23110740-23129779 GCA_030014305.1 Clarias laeviceps | reverse complement strand
ATGTACGGGCCCCACCCCCCCCCCCCCCCCCCCCCAAAAAAAAAAAAAAAAAAAAAACCATTAATATAGTTGAAAGCAATGATGAGTGGGCCCAAGCAACCTGCGTCACAATTTTGCATCCTCAATGTCTTGAGATCATATTGGCCCAGTTTGGTTGCAATCGCATAAATCCCCTAGGAGGAGTGTATCAAATTTCAATGGGTGCGTTTTGCAAATGACCGAAAATAACTGACATCCTGAGTCCATTGACATGCAATGTGCAATTTGTTCAGCGTAATGAGCTCTAAATGTGTACCAGGTTTCACGTACATATGTGCAAGTGTGTATAAGCTATGCAACAAAATCTTGTTTACTCTCAGGCAGTAGATTCCTACAGAGCCCCCAGGGGTCATGTGGGGGAAAAAAAGAACAAACAGAGCACACGGATTAATAAATTATGGGCTCGGGGCTCTGTAGATTCCAACCTGTCTGCCTGTCAACTTTTTTGAGCATGTTGAGCAGATAAAGGCCCTGGATAGTGGAAATAATAATTTTAAAAATCCTGAGAAAAACAATAGGGGCCTTCACACACTATGATGACATAGGACTGATGTCATAGTGCTTGGGCCCTAATAAAGTAATAAAGAAAATTTAATGTGTGCACCGGAGCGATCTTCATCTTCTGCTCCGGTGGCACAGTGGCATAGTGATTAGCACTGTCACCTCTCATTTCCAGGGTTGAGGGTTCGATTCACACCTCGGGTCTGTTTGGAGTTAACATGTTCTCCCTGTTGCTTTGGTGGTTTCCTCCCACAGTCCAAACACATGCAGATCCGGCTAACTGGCATTCCAATGAAATAATGAATCATCTGCTTCACACTCCAGTCCGGTAGGTGGCGGTAATGTACCTCTAAGTTTAAACTGAAAGGAAGTACAAGAAGAAATGTGATATTTGTATGGATTTTATTGCTCGCTTCACAGCATCGTGATGTGAAATGTCAAAGCCGGTTTAGGGAATATTCAGCGAAGGGTTGATGGATTTAAACCAAAGCGGATGTGTTCTTACTTTCCGCTCTATCGTGTGAGGTATGAATGTTAAAGGTCCAGCTTTACACAGGGCAGAAGGAGAATATCAGGCCAGGCCGGAGGCAGTGAGGAGATGGCTGCTGGATACTGGAGACTCTGTGTGTCTCTGTCCTCCTTCTGCTTTCTGCTCGTCTGCACACACTGTCACACATGTAGTCACAAAGTGCCCATGCCCTCAGAGGTAAGAACACTTCATGGTTCATTTTTCTGCTGTGATACATATTATTCCTCTTAAACATTATTGCTCTCCTGATTCTCCATCCTCAGAGCTGTCACTTTTATTTACTGTGACCACCCTCTTTATATACTCCTCGATCCATATGTCAGTGTAAACTTTTACTTTTTACCAAAAAGAAAAGAACAACTAGAATCCAGATGATCAAAGCTGATAAATTCCAGAAACCTTGCAGCTGTTGTTGCAGCCAGGGGTGGTTCTGGGAAGTATTGATTCAGGGGGTGAATACTTATGCATCCAAGCATCCTTCTTTTGTATAATGTTAGTTCCCAATTGTGTAGAAATAAAAATATTTTGCACATTCAGTTATTAAGCATGTTCTGCAATTAAAAATTTTCTTTAGGTTGATTTCAACTCTAGGATGTAACACTACAAAACCTTGAAAGGTTTTAAAGAGGGGGGTAAATATTTATGCAAAACACAGCAACTAATTAGTGCTTCTCTATTATAAGTCACAATTTCTCAACTGCCTTTACACCAACATGTATATTACTTGGGTAGTGTCAGCACAGCACTGTGTGTGTGTGTCTGTGTGTCTGTGTGTCTGTGTGTGTGTGTGTGTGTGTGTGTGTGTGATTGTTCCTGGTACAAATGGTCATGTAAATTAGGGACAAAGAACAGGAACATTAATAATATGAACTGTGCATGGAAACACATACAGTACAGACCTACAAAATAGATCTGTCTAATAAAGTGTGAGAAAATTGCAGTGTTTTAAGCTACTACAACACACACACACACACACACACACACACACACACATTGCTATGTCATTACCATGTTGCACCTGGTCAGTGGTGGCCCTTTGCTTGATTAATAAGCTAGAGACAGATGCCACCTGTCCACTTAGATAAGCAACAGTGAGTAATTTTACTTACACAGTGACTCTTATGGTGTGTGTATGATATAAAATGGGCAACTAAGTGTAGGTACAAGCTATTGGAGCTGTGCGATTTAATTGGTTATGCAGTTGATCTTTTGTTCGTCGATTTCGATTCATCGACTCAATGAGCCAGTTTTCAGTTCAGAATTGATTCACACTTTAGTTAAACTTGGAAGATAAACTTAAAATTGGTGAATTTCTTGAAAATAGTTTTGAAAATAGCTTTCCGTTACTATTTTCCACAGCTTTTGCAGAAAATAGTAACGGCTTCCTACAGAGCCCATAAAGGGACATGGGTGAGGGGAAAAATGGGCAGGGGGAAAAAAATATTTAAGACATTGTTGAATTGAAGTACCGTGTGAAGCGTCTTGTAGACAAACATTTCAGGCAAATTGGGCAGTAAACATTGCAATATCTGTTTCTACCAGTCTTGATTCTGTGATTCACACCTCTATAATCTGGATGGAATTATTAATCAAAGTTTATTATTTCAGCAAAATACAGTATAAGCATATCGGGCAGTGGTGGCTCAGACATTTGAGATTCTGGCTTGCTGATCGGAGGGGATCGAGGCCCACCACCATTGCGTCACCACTGTTGGATTCACTGAGATTCAGTTATAGTTCCAAGCCTGGAGAAATTGGGTATGTCATGACAGAAAGGGCATCCAGCATAAAAACCTGTGCTGGATCTTCCGGATCAAATGGTCCAATGTGGTGACCCCTAGAATAATTGGACAACCCCCCCCCCCCCCAAATAAAAAAACATCAATGAGGCAGCTCAGAAGCTCATCTTGAGAGGTACACACAGGATAGTTTAGTGGTCGAGCCCATGTGCCTTTCTGCCCAAGTTCCTTTTGATTTGATCTAATGATATTATGCATTCTTTTCTCACAGTATTGAAAGACATTATCTATGTTACAAGTAACTAATACAGTAAGTCCCAGATTTACAAAGATTCGAGTTACGAATTTACGCAGATGCGAACGGACCGCGGTTCTATGAACATTTCATAGATGCGAACAAATCGCGGAAGTAGCTCACATGTATTGTACAAAAATAGACCCTGCCATGCACCAGATACCAATATTTACAATTATATACAATATTTTCACTGAATGTATAAAATGTCCAAAATCTGATATATTGTATGTTAGTACAATAATAACTCAGGTAGTATTTATAAATCAGTTAGTACATAATAATTTAGGGCCTGCCTGCCTACACACCCTGAAAGCCATCCTTGTGGGAAGAGTTTGTCCTTTTTTTGTGTGTATTATTTATATACCAAAATCAAACCCTATCCACTATCAAGAGAAACTTAATACAGCCGTGATGGCACACATGGAGACGTAAATAACACAGGGCCTGCCAACGCACCGGATTCAATGAATTAGTCTGATATAAAATGGCTGTGTCCTATAAAGCTGTCCTGATGGTGAATAATCCTAATTTCGGAAAATTATCAACGAAAGTCCACAGTCTGAATCAGCTCTGAGACAAAATGGCGTCCGTTCAAGCACGCAGTAAACACCATGTAGCGTTGTCCCTCCTCTCATCCTCTTCCCGGGCTGCATTCAAATGAGGTCAGCTGACCCCGCAGCATCATCGGGATTCCCCTTGTGATTTAAAGGCGCAGTCTCGAGAGAATAATGTGGAACCAAAACACCAAACCTGTGTTTCCTTTTTTATGCTTTACATTGTATACAGTATTTCTGTCAAAGGTGTATAAGACTTACTTTGTTTAGACTTACAAACGAAACCAACTTACAAACGGCCTCCCGGGATGGAACTCCTTCGTAAGTCAGAGACTTACTGTATAATGCCTCTATTATAACACCATATCACGTCTTACTGTTTTGTAATTTGCTTTCAGGTGATACACGATGTCTACCTGAAACCAGGGAGGCTGACGAAACGAAGCACGGAAAAGCAGTTGAAAATACAGATCGTTTATGACTCCAGTTTGGATGTGTAAGTGATGCATCTGTAAAAATTAGAACATAAATGTGTGACTGTACAGTAACTGTATTGTGTGTCTGTTTCCCTTCCAGGTTAGATGAGGACAAGAGCAGTCTCGTGAAAGTACGTCTCCGTGTGTGCCGTCACGGCTCTTAATAGTGGACAAGGTTTGATTTAGCATGTAAATAATACACACAAGTTCTTTTTTTTTTTTTTCTTCTTCTTTTTTTAGGACAAACTCTTCCCACAAGCCATTGATTATCTCCAGAGGACTTTCAGGGTGCGTAGGCAGGCAGGCCCTGTGTTACTAAGCAGGTAATTATAATTATAAGACTGCTTTTTGTTACTAAGCAGGTAATTATTTTTCTGTTCACGTCATGGACTGGTTTTTGAGTCCTAAATATGCACTTGCTCTTTGTCACCTGAGGATCTCCGTAATCATATTATTAAAAATTTTTCTTGCTCAGACAATGTGCAACAAATCAGTATCTGCGAAAGAAAGACGAGCCTCATCGCTATTGTCAAGAAGCTTGTGCAAATGTCACGAAATGTGGACCAGTTATTGTGCCTGAGCAACATTTACAGGTTAGTCATTTACTTCAGTTAGGAAGTTCTCTTCATCGTGTTTGCCATGATTAGTAAGTATTATAGGACTAGCCTAGATTTCTTCTTGACTGACAAGCACAAAGCTGTATCTAGATAATTATTCTGAGGATAATCCTGAGGTTATGGGCAGCTTGAGGTTATGTGAGTGCTTTCTTTCCAGTGTGGTTTCTGTTATTGGGTTTAAATTATACAGTGCATTATAATCAATTCTGATTTGTCATAAAGTTTTGGTTAATTTTGTATAACAGCATACAGTCATGTTCAAAAGTTTGTACTCTTATAATTCTATGCGTTTTGCCTGTGTGTGTGTTTTTTTTGTTTGTTTGTTTAGTTTTTTTTGCTTTAATTTCATTTTATTTTGTTGTTCATCTCGGGTTGTATTAGCCTAATACTAAGACCTACTGCTATCAAATGATTTTTATTAGGTTTTTAATTTGTATAACATTTTAGGCAGAGACTTGTTTGACAACATAAATGAACTAAAAGCATACCCATGCCTGGTCCAAAAAAGTCACCATTTAAAAAAATAAAATAAAAAAAAAAAACTGTTCCTGGCCTGCATCAAGCAACGAAACCCAAATAAAAGGATTATTGGAACTGGGTTATGAACTGTCCAACAGTTTTGTTTTGTTTTTTAATCCTGGGAGGGTAGTGATGAACTGTCAGGTAGTCAGCTGGCTACCTGAATGTACTGAATGACCCGACTATCCCATCTATGGAGGTTTTCCTTCCCTGAAGGTACGGCCATAGTCAAGGATTCAAACTGTAAAAGGTTTCTTCTCTGCGCATGAATTGGCCACCAAATTGAGGGTCATAATCAATACTAAAGATGGTCAAACAATGTTAGTATGCAACTTTTTATGACCAAACTATGTATATGTGATGTTTTGTGTGCTCTAGTGTTTAGTTTTCTTGTTTATTTGTTTATTTATTTAGCATTTAAAGTTTTTTTTTATGCAGCTTCTTCAAAAATAGAATAGTAACTTGCTTATTTTGCAGACATTAAAAACATGACGCATTCCTGTAAACAAATAAAACATATGATGTGTAATATTTTTACCATCAGTATTTATTGGGAAATTACTGTTGTATAATAGGAATAAAACACAACAATGTATTGTTAAAGGAAAGCAATCAAAGGCAGGTTGGGGTGGTGTGGCCACCCTTAGACTGATTTGTTGTGAAACATTTATGTTGTGCAGCAATGCCGAGTGTGTAGCGAGACATGGAAGACATGTGGACCAGAAGGACCTCCAGATGGTGAGGGTGTTGAAGGGGCTGATTTTGTGCTGTATGTGAGTGGGGAGACCACAGAGCGCTGTGGCCAAGAGAACATTGTGGCCTATGCAGCATACTGCCAGCTGGAGGCAGAACTAGACAGGTGAACACACCTCGCTGGCCTGTTTCATTTAAAATATGAGAATAGTTTATTATAAATCTTAAAATTGAGTATATAGTCTGCAAAAATATAGTCTGCAAAAAAAAAAAAAACTAAAATGTATAAAATGCTTACAAAGTCCTTAATGTCCTTCTGGAATTTAGGATAGTAGTAGATATTAAATGCTTTTCTGATATTGTATTCTGGTGGCCTTTTATTCTAGGCCTATTGCTGGATATGCCAATTTGTGTCCAAATATGATCTCAACCCAGCTGCAGGAGTTTGAGGGCATGCTCTCCACTGTCAAGCATGAGATTATGCACGCCTTGGTGAGCATAGTACAGTATATCTACCTCATAGCTACCTCATGCTAATTTCTTAGTACTGTCTTTACTCATCCAGCTAGTTGGTGTATTTTTTCATTGTGTGTTATGCATGCAGGGTTTTTCAGCTGGGCTCTTTGCCTTTTACCACGATGATGATGGGAAACCTCTGACTCCGCGCTTTGCAAGTGGCTTACCAGCATTTAATGAGAGGTAATGTTTATTCATTGTACGTGTGCTTTGGGATTATATATCGGTTGCCATAGTTTTGTTTACTGTGTAAATACTCTGACATTGAAAAGCTGTCTTTGGTTTCTGCTACAGTTTGGGCCTATATCAGTGGAGTGAAAAAGTCATAAAGAGAGCGACACGATTGTGGGACATCCGTGGGGGTGACATGATCCGACATGAGGTCCATCTGATGGTCACGCCACGTGTTGTAGTATGTATTTAAATTCTTTTTTTTTTTCTCTACCTATACAGGATCTTAGCTTAACTGCTCTTAATCATATGTTGTCAGGAAGAAGCTCGAAGACATTTCAAATGCCCTATTCTCGAGGGCATGGAGCTGGAAAACCAAGGGGGCATGGGCACCGAGCTGAATCACTGGGAAAAACGATTACTGGAGGTAAAACTAAATGAGCAATATTAAAGTTGAAAATATTAAAGTTGCATCAGAAAAGTTGGGTAAAAAGTTGTCAAGATTGTTTCTGTGTTGAGGTTTAATAGGAAGTGTATTAATTGATTGATTTGTCTGCCTATCTCCCTATTTGTTTTTTTATTTTTACTTCTTGAGCGTTCCCCATTCTCATCCATGTACACAAAACTCCACCTGCAGAACATAAAGTCCTTTAACGAAATGTAACATGAACAAGGACTGCCATGATCTAACATTGCTTTGAGTGGCATGGATGTACATGGTTACAAGTAAGAAATAAAATAGAATATTAAACCATTACACAAAGTATTCACATAAATAGCACAGTAATTAAACAATCCATTATGATTGTTGAGTAACTTGAAATTTATGACCATTACCACAAGTCATACACGTTTTAATAAAATAAAGATTTTAGTACTGCAGATAGGCTTGGCTAACAAAATCTTTTTCTTTTTTTTTTCCTTTTGAAGAAGAAAAAATAACATGTGTAGAGCAGGGCTGTTGAAAACTGGTCCTGGAGGGCCAGTCTCCAGAACAGTTTGTAATTCTTACTTAAACACACAAAGGGGGCCTGGCATTTAACAGATTATTTGAATCAGCTGAGCAGGAAAATCCCCAGTGTACTATAGGCTCTCTAGGCTTGTATCTGAACAGCCCTGGTATTTTTTCTATTGATTAAACGTGCATGTTCTGGAATACTATTCCACAATTTAGAGGCAACTTTCCAAGCTACAAAGAGGCAACCAGTGAAATGTGGTAAAAGTGATATATACCTCCTAAGAAGCACTGCTGTAATCAGTAAAAATCTGCCCTGCGCAACACACAAAGTTCTTCACAATGCCTTTAAACCAACTTTCCTGTCTGATACATTTTGCCATTCATCTTAACTCATGCATACTATAATGATTTCAATTTCCTTTATTCAGTGTCACCCAGAAGAGAATATTATTTTATTTTTTTTTATCTCAACAGAATGAAGCGATGACTGGATCTCATACGCAGAACAGAGTATTTTCCAGGATAACGCTGGCTATTATGGAAGATACAGGGTGAATATTACTATATAGGTATTATATAGTCTAGAGCTGGGGTATTTTATCTGTAGTACAATGATCAGTGGAAGTACAGTGGTTGCATATTTTGTCCGAATTGATCTTTGTGTTGGATAATGGATTATCCAGGACTAAAGATTCACCTTTAATAACTTCATTGCGTCTGATATTTACATATCAGGTTGTCGTTTGCCTTGGCTCAAAGAATGATGAGAGTCACAGTTATCACGGGGATGGTTGTGACTAGGTTGTAAAATAATGTCCTGTAATGCACTATGTTCAATCGTTTGTGGACATCACAACCAGTGTACATATTTGCTTTTTGAACATCGTGTTATATAATTTGTCCCACATTTGCTCTCCAGTTTTCTGGGAAGACTTTCCAGAAGATCTTGGAGCGTAACTGTGGGCATTTGTGATTATTCAGCCATAAGCGCATTACTGAGGTCAGGCACTAATGTTGATTGAAATGTTGATTGATGCATGAGATGTTTTAGTTCATCCCAAAGGTGTTCAGTGGAACTGAGGCCAGGGCTTTGTGCAGATCATTAAACATTGTCATACTGGAACAGGTGGGAATAAAAAACATATAGGTATAATGGGCAAGTGTCCACAATTTCAGCAGTATACTCTGTATTCCTTTTTGGTGCTTAACTTTTTATTCTTTTTTGTTTTAGGTGGTATAGAGCCAATTACAGCATGGCAGAAAACCTAGAGTGGGGAAAAGGTCTGGGCTGTGACTTTGTGATGAAAAGCTGCAAGTTCTGGATTGACCAGCAACGCAGAACGTACGTTATACATAAAGATATATTTGAATTGTAATACTTGATGTTATCTCCTTGATCATGCTGTGGCGAAAAATGTTTTTCAGACATGCAACCATGCTCATTAGTTCACTTAAAGATTTTGAAAAGAACAGTATGACTTCAATAAATAGACAGCTAGATTAAAGGTTGAAGATTTATATATGTTTTACAATGTAGCTGTTTGTGCACGTGTTATGTGCAGGTGGCCCACGCCAACCCCATACTGTGACTCCGTTCGAGGCATGCCCTTACGGCTCTCCTGCAGGCAGGACCAGCTGGCAGTGGCTGTGTGCAACCTGCAGAAATATCCTCATTCTCTGCCTCGTGAATATCAGGTATAATTTAAATAATACAGCGACATATGGCCAGCTTGCCATATCAGACCTACCGCAGAGCAATATGCGAGTTTAATTAATGAAATATGAGCATTGGTGCAGCACCAGCTTTTTGAATGATAGATTAATCTTACATTTAACCATCACTATTTCCTGTTAGCATAGTAACTATTGTTTTATTTATGTTGATTGTTTTAAGTGTGTTTTGCTGTCTACAGTATTTTGACATTATACCTGAAGTGGCTGAAGAGGATTTGCCTTTTTATGGGGGTTCGGTGGAGATTGCGGATTTCTGCCCTTTCAGTCAGGAGTTCAGCTGGCATCTGAGTGGAGAATACCAGCGCAGTTCCTTTTGCAGAATTCAGGAAAACCAACCAGGTGAGACATGAACACTGTCCATCCTCTTCCTTAGCTCACCATTAAGTGCACAGGGTATCATGGGTACTAATAGCCCCCTTATTATTAATTTAGACATCTACAGGACTGGCGCTTTTTAACCAAGGGGCATAGAATGGTTCTGAAAAATGAAACCAATGCCAAAATGTGCAGTTCCTCGACACATACAATCCTTCCCAACAGTGTTTGACTGATGATACTTTTAGTTGGTTACCTAGTGAACCAGCATAAGAATATGTGTTTGTTATTTTATTTTTTTTTTTGTAAACTTCAGAGCAGTTATGTAAGTTGCTCTGGATAAGGGCATCATACCGGTGGCTAACTCCAAAAGTGAGTAAATCCCCATATACCTCCATGTTAAAACATGCCCATCTTTACAAAAAAAATCGACATGTTTACACTCTGGTACATAAATGGTTTTGACCCCAATAACTAGATTACAGATTACTGTACCATGTACACTTGTCATTATTCATGACAACTGTACAGGGAGTGAATATTTATGTAACAGTTAAAATTATATTATGTAATAAAGTTATGCATAATTAGGGGCATGGCCAGTTTGAGTGAAGGCTGCATAGTGACAAAACCTCAGTTGTAGTATGATTTACCACCAGAAATGTAGGAGTTGACGCAGGACAACGTGTAGGGTATGAGTGACAGAGTTCAGTCAAATGCATTAGCATATAAATTGCAATTGTTACCACAACATTTTAGCTAAGCTAAAGCTAAGCAGGTTGCAAACAACAGCTAGTCTTTTTTCATTCTTCCCATTTGCACATTCATGGATTAACTAGGATGTCACCTCCTACCAAGATGATGACGACCAGAGCACTGTGAGCTTTGAGCTTCAGAACTGCTCTTCAGAAAACCTATGGGTGACTTCACGGAGGATTTATTCAGTTCTTTTTATACAGTCTATGCTCTTTACCCCATGATGTTTTCAGGGAGCCTAAATAAGATTTAAAAATAAATGTTCATTGAGGTGTCAAAATATTTTGTCGAGCCAAAAGTATGTGGACGTCAAACTCCTTGAACACCTAGGGGAAGAGCTAAAGTATTCACTGTACCTCTAGGCCTCCTTGCCTGACTTAACTAATGAGTGAGGGCGAATGATCGCGCATTCCCATAAATATGCTCCAAAATCTAGTGGATTACTTTAACAGTGAAAGAGTGAACTAAATCTGTAATGGTATGTTCAAAAATAACAACTGGTTGTAATGGTCAGGTGTCCACCAACTTTTGATCAGAAAATTTAGTTGATGGGTAGGAACTTCGTCCCTTTCATTGATAATGTCTCGGTATGCATAATAGAAAGCAAGCACAATGGTAATCAGCGCGGCAGTGAGACACGTAATATAAAGAGATAATACTCATAAAATATAATAATGTCATTTATAAAACAATTATCACTACAGACTCATGGAGGAATTACGCAGCTGAAGAATATGGTCCTGACTCTGTTTGTCTGTACCAAAAGTCAGCCTTCGTCATGGAGCAGTGTACCAAACGCCTGACCTACCCAGACTGGGGAAGTGGCTGCTATAAGGTGTGTAATAAAGTTAAGACATCAATTTTCATTTTGTTATTATATTGTTGTTCTCAAAGATAGATTTTGATATTCTTTTAAATGAATGTGTATGTGTCTGTGACACTGAGCAAAATCAATTCTGGTTGACTTGTTTCCACAGATTTCATGTTCAGCAGAGGGTTTACAGGTATGGATGCAGGATCAGAGCTTCCTGTGTGTGAATGCTGGCCAGGTGCTTAATGTTAACGTGAGGATGAATGAGTGGGTGTACAGTGGGCAGCTGATCTGCCCTGCTTGCTCAAACTTCTGCAGCCACTGTCCTCTTCCTCACCAGCTCCCACCAATCAACACTACCCGCGCTGTTCTCCTAGGTACGCTTAGATTCCCATTTACTTCCTGATCCAAACCTGACATTTATTCACCTATAACTGTCCTTAAATGAAACAGTACTGAATGACACGATGTGTTGTGAATTGCTCTTCTTTTCCCAGACCCTTGCTCCAGCTCTTCTGGTTTGGTGGTGACTTTGTGGCGGCTCCTGTTCAACCTCATTCCGTTGCTGGCGGGCTTCATGCTCTGTGTGAGGAATTAAAATCGCTCAGTGTAGTGGTGTCTGTGCATTGATGATGTGGGCATCCCACTGCCGCATCCTTCCTGCTGAGATTCTTGTATTAGCAGGGAAAGCAGTGCACAGTGTTGTTTCATGGCTGTACACTGTCATATTTCCTGTGAACACAAAGTCTATAGTCAGAGTTGTTTGGAAAAAGCCATTGACTACACTGTCTTGATATCGAGTGCCAGTCAGTTGTATTTGAGAACAGAAGCCATAGTTGTACAAGCAGGCGTGCAGCAGGTGACCTTAAAAAATGCTGGTGCTAATTTGCGTCGTCTTCTACATATCGTCATCTTCTTTATGCTGCTTTGAGACAATGACCATTGTTAAAAGCGTGATATAAAGAAATTGAATTGAAAATAGAGCATTTTTCTAGACCCAATGAAGGTGATTTTTTTTTTTTTTAATGACCGTGCTTATTGGTTGTGGATCAGTGAACGTGAATGTATGTGATGTGTGTATGAAGTGGCTCAGATAAATCCAGGAGAAACCTCCTAAAGGAAAAAAGGTCCAAGCTCTACATTTAATGGTAATGTTTATTTAAGTTTGCGTGTACTGTAAGAAAAGGAAAAAAAAAAAACTAAGTAGCGAATAATTTTACTTTTTATATGTATATTTACTATGACAATTTTGTAGTTATTTGAATAAACAGCGTCCTAAAATGTCCTAGGCTTTTAAATTATACCATGTAATTAAGAAAGACTTTCAGACTGATTAATAACAGTTGATGCACTAATTTGAAAACCCAATAGAGATGCACTAGGCCAATTTTGCAATCAATTTCCTGCTTGGTTGATTGGGCAAAAAAAAATTTATCAGGTGTTTTTTTTTTTTTTTTTTTTTTTTCCCCCCTGTTAATTTTTTATATTATTTTTTTTAAACCAGGTTTGTCATTACGTGTTAAATGGACCAGCACGTCATATACCACAAATTATATATAGTACTGTGCAAAAGTCTTGGGACACCACTCATCTCTTCATATTTGGCTTCCAAAGAGCTACACTTTCTTGTATATTCTTAATGTAGTCCTGAGAAATAGTTCTCCAGAACTTCTACTTGAAGAATTTTTTGGACTCTCATTTTCAGTCCAGTCCCTGTACCTGACCTTTTTCAGAGGATTTTTCCTTTGTTAAGCCACACAGTGACACAGGAATCATTCAAGCATAAACATTTAAGGCCTGATCCAGCGAGAAACAGGTGCAGATGATAAAAGATGATCAGGCCGGTGATTTGTATGCTGGTGGTCCTAAATGCTAAGTGGTTGAAACAGATGGGAAATAAAATGAGGTTACTGCTAAGGTTGTTTTATAAACGATCAATTTTTAAATTGTATCTTTATACACATTGCAGCCTGTTGGAGTAAAACCTTTGTTCCCATTTCTTCCATTTAATCTACATCATTTCATTTAAAATGAGGGGTGGCTCAAGACTTTTGCACAGTACATATTTTTCAAACTGCAGTGGCAGACTCTGGAAGTTCTTTAATGAAGATCTTTTAATATTTAAGCTGTTCTCTTTTTAGCTCATAACCTTACAGTTTATTAACATTCTTATTCCTTGAGAGACTGCCAGTTATCTGACATTGAGTAAAGACAAAACACTGTGCAATAGCATTTAATAATCTAGAAATTTTAGATTGTAGATTAGAGTTTTTGTTTCATTAAGTTTCCACATTTACAGTTCAGCTTGAACACGCAACATTCAGGGGTAAACAGCATGCTATTGTTAAAGAGAATAGAAGCATTGTTAGTGTTTCTTGTATATTTAATATGTTCGATTTTAATTTCAGTCTGAATCTTTTTTCTACAGCCTGTTTTATAATTTGTGTATTTATTTTACTTAACCTATAACAGTTATTTATTTTTAGCCTTGTTAAAGTTTTTGTTTCACTCATAGAATGTCAAATGTGGCAGCTCAATCAAACAAAATTTATCAAACAATGTTAAGTTTTCTGTGTATATTTATTACACATGTTGTGCAATGGCTCTGTGTAGTCTATATTATAGCACCAATAACTTTTTTTTTTTTGTGATTTTGTTTCAGTACATGACTGTGATCATGGCTAACTTGAATACAAGCAATGTTTTTCATGCTTTATGAATAAGTAGAAAATAACTCTAGCTACACTCCAATGCTTTATAACAGCTTTTTATGTAGTTCATGCAGTGCACCGTTTTTAAATGTATATTTTATTCATTAATTTATCACTGAATTAGTTTTGTAGTTTACTCCTAGTGAAGCCAGGGACAAGGAGAAAAAAAAAATTCTTTCCATAATTTATTTACTTGAAAGTGGCGTGGAATTAGGGTTGCTATTACTGTATATGTCATGTTTCATTTCACTGTTGAAAACGGACTGAAAAGCTGTTTTAACCATTACAGGTTAAAAATGTTAAAATTATCATGAATATAGACACTAATGTGGTGTGTAAACTGATGATGCTGTATGTTGAATCTGAACTCAAATTAATATAAATGATAACAACTTTAGTTTGAAATTTAGACTTTAGTTTGCTTTGTTTTAAAACGTATTTTATTAACAAAAAACATTTTTTTGTGTTTTTTGTTGTCATGTTTCAGTTAAAATGTCTTAAAATGTCTAATGTTGTCCTCAGTCGATGCTGAAATTGCTTTCACAAAGCATTTTATTTACGTTAAGTTTAGTTTCATGTTAAATTATTAGTGTATTAAAATGTGGACAGATTTTGCAATAGTTGTGTTTTTAGATTATTGTTTACCTATAAATCTTTTTTACCAATTCAGAGAACACTCTGTTTTGACATGATCACTACAATTCCTATTTAATTGCACGTCTCTTTTCAGTTGCAGACATCACTCAAGTCTTTTTTTACTAGACTTTTTCTACTAGACAGATTAAACATGGCCTGTACTAAATCTTGTCATATTAAATGTGGGAAATGCTTATGGCCTCTGGCTTGATCATTGTCAGAGATGTACACACCCCCTACCTCATAATCACAGCTCTTTTTATGCGTTACATTGCAGTGGAGATTTCATTTAAATAATGAAACTTGTAAGAGAATTTTCCAAGTGCATATACAGTAGATAAATCAACCGTAGTTGCGTGTTTATAGGGAAGGTGGAACCCATTTGTGACAGACCAAAGACAATTCTATGCATAATGCTTGACTATTCTCACAAAAAAGTAATTCTTGGAAGACATAGTTTTTGTTTGTTTTTCATGTGCAGAAATTCTAGAATTTTTTTTTTTTTTACATATATTTGCATTTCTTCTCCACAACTTGTTTTACATGCTGTATATTAAAACAAAGTGTAGATCAAATTACACTGTATGTCTTTTTTTTTTGTCTTGTGTGCGTGTTTAAATATTATTTAAAATGTTAGCACAGTGGATCAGCGATAAGCATTGTCGCCTTGCACCTTCAGAATGGAATCTTTTCTCTGATCAGTGTGCTTGGAGTCTGTGTGCACTGTGGCTTTCCTCTGGGTACTCCAGTTTCCCCCATAATCCAAAAAGATGCACTGTAGGCTGTTTGGCATCTCCAAATTCCTTGTAGCATATGATTCGGCATGTAAGTCTGTGTGCAGTCCTGGGGTACTCTGTGGACAGGGTGCCGATCCATCACAGGGCATTACATGGAAACTCCATGCACAGAAAGACTCGAAGGTCCGAGGGGAATCCTCAACCCTGGAAGTGCGAGGCCACACTGCTAAACACTACATCACCTTATGCTTAGTGTCACTTTGCACCTTAATGGTTTGGAGTTCAATTCTCGACTTGGGTCTGTGTGCTTGGAGTTCTGTTCTCCCCGTACCTGGTGGGTTTTCTCCGGGAACTTCAGTTTCCTTTCACAGCTTAAGACATGCAGATTAGGCTAATTGGTGTTCCCAAATTGCCTGTAGTGTGTGTGTCCGCCCTGCAATGGATTGGCACCCCCTCCAGGGTGCACCCCGTCTCATGCAAGAAGTTCAGGCCTCCCCTGAACCTGTACACAGGATAAACGATATAGAAGATGGATTAATTAATTAATTAATATAAAGATGTCTATAACTTGAAAAACACCTGCATGTTGGTGTCAGAATGCTCTTTTTATAAGCATATTAGGATAATGTTACACTTAGGAGTCATTATCAAATATTTTATTATAGTGTATCTGGTCCAATCTTTTGACTCCACAGCTGCATTCTAAATAGTAAACTACATAAAGTCTTTATTTCCCCCCTAGGTAGTGCTCCAAGATAGGGAAGGGTGGAGCGTTCGAACGGTGCCCCATGTCACGTGATTTGAATCGACCGTGTTCTGTCATGGTAGCACAGGGCTGAAAAGGAGCATAAACAATATTCTTCTCTTACAAGCGTACTGCTTATTTTCTTGATTTTTATCTCGTGTAGAATGAAGTCGTTGACATGTGTGAATAGGTCAGACCGTGTTTCACTAACGAGGGTAGTTTATAAATGTTTAGGTTGACAGTTAAATGGCTTGTTTTAGCGTTAGCTCCGAGCTCATATCTGTCTAATCTCTGCTAGTCTCCCCTGTCAGAGGCCACTGTGGGCAGCTAGGTAGCTAAAGCTAAGCTACAGCGAGCTAGGCTAGGCTAAAGACAATGCAAGTTGAAACAGCGGGAATGCGAATCTCTGAAAGTGAAGGCAAGCTCGATGTTCATACACAGAGCTCATTCAGGACGACCTCGAAAAGTTGGCAGTACAGGTGAGTTAACTGGTGTGTGTGTGTGTGTGATGGCGGTGCTGGTTATTCGGACACCAGCCTAAAGTGAGTTCACTCTCAGGCTGAGTGTAATCAGCAGTTATAATAAGGGTGTGTCAGCAGCACAGGGTCTCGCTTTTAATCCTGAGGTATCCTTATTAAACCAGGGTAATTTCTTCAGTTTTTGACCCTTTCTTGCTTGTTCTTCTTACAAGTGGGTTTTACAAGCACTGCTTCCCGACCCTGATTTCCCTTGTGTCCTTCACACTTTCACTGCATTCACCAAATCAGCTCATAAGATCATCTTTTACTGTGTGTTGGAGCAGAGAAAACACCAACATGTTCGAACCAACAGGAATGAGGTTCGAAAACCTTTTGTATTAAGATATAAAAAAAAGTTAGGTAGAATTTTATATACCGCCAGTCAAAATCTGGACACTCCTAATTCCATAGTCTTTCTTGATTTTTTTTTATTATTATTATTTTTTTAAATTTATTTCTGAATGCTGAAGGGAGGCAGTGTTGCTTAGTGCATAGCACTGTCACCATGCACCTTCAGGGTCCAGGTTCGATTCCCGCCTCTGTGTGCATGTTCTCCTCGTGCCGGGTGGGTTTCCTACAGGTTATCCGGTTTCCTCCCAGTCCATAGACATGCAGATTTGGGCTAATTAGCGTTCACTCACAAATGTATAGTGTTGTATGTCGGTCGGTACTTTGAGAGCCACAAACACCGGCATTAAATTTCTTGTGTGTGTATCAATATACTTGTTGAATAAAACCTGATTCTGATCTCCTTTGAACAGTTATTGAGCATATTGAGATGCGTCTGCTACTTATGCTCTGTAAAGCCTTCATAACAGCTCTAATCTCAGGTGCTGTTTGTTAATTGGCGATCTTTGAGGCTGGTAACTTTAAATGAACTTTTCCTCTGCAGTAGAGGTGAGTTTTGGTCTTTCTTTCCTGGGAAGGTCTTCATGAGAACCAGCATAATGGTGCTTGATGGGTTTTGCAAATGCACTAGTACTGTTCGTGCAAGAACTATCCCAGAACAGCTGAACATCTTGTCTTAAAATGACAGCTGGTTGTTGTTATTGTTATTACTTAATTACCCAGTGCCGTATGTGTTATTTCAAAGTTTTGGAAAAAAAAAAAAATATATATATATATGGGTTTCTCAAACCTAATATTTAAAGGGCTGGATCTGATTTCTATTCAAGGTTAAAGCTCTGGAACGATTGGTGATAAGCAGATGACTTTTATTAAACTTGCTTATAATTACAAGCAACATGTATTCATGTGTAAGGCACACTGAAACAAAATACATTCAAACCTAGTGGAAAAAATGCCAGTGTTTAAATGCAATCAGATGCTTAAAGCAGACTTTGTAATATAAAAAGGATTTTGAATTAAAAGTTACATGATATCTTAAATGAAAAACGTGTAGAAAATGCCAACCGCGCCGACTTCTCCTTCGTTCCAAAGTGCTAGTGAGGTTGTGCTCCCGTGACGACTGCTGTGGTGCTTCCCATCCTTCACGCATGAAGAAATCAGAGAATTTCTCCAGCTGATCCAGTAGGACAGAAAGAGTGAAGTTAATTGGTTGTGGCATGCTGAAAAGTTGGGATGTTTCATTTCGCTGCAGCATGGGTACGCATGAAAAAATGCATGGGTATCTCATCGGTTTTGCTCTCTATTGTGAGCCCGCTTGTTGGCATCTCTGTTTAAAATTACAAAACTGAGCGTGAGAAAGACACCACACATGAACGGTCCCCAAGACCAAACGCACAGCAGCCCAGTCTGAGGAGTGGCGCTGTCTGACTTCAGTTACCTAAACCTTGGATCAAAAAACATGTGGTCACTAGACGGAGATGGATGGACATTAATGGAAGACGCCCCTAATTTTGAATGGGCACCAGTTAGCCGACCCTTAATGGCTAATGGCCTTTAACAGGTTGTTAACGTCGCCATGACAACAATGTCAAACAGGGTAATCGCCATAATAATCTCAGGTCATAGTGAGGTTTAGACTGTAATGGTTGTATTTTAAGGTAGGAACCATACACTATATTATGTTGTATTATTGTATGCATTACTAATTTGAGATGTGAGCTGGGTCCAGTTTTTGAAAAGCCCTATACTAGAATCTAGAAAATAAATCACAAAACATAAAACACTGAATTAGAATGTGTGTCCAAAGTTTTGACTGGTACTGTATGTGGTCAAAAATTTCTGGACACCTGTCCATTACACCTGTGTGTGAGATCCTCTCCAGACTAATGTTCCTGCAGTGTTTTATAGCACACAGTTTTCTAGAACCTCTTTATATGCTGTACAATTTCCCTTATTGGTATCTAAGGGACCCAAACCTGATCCAGCATGATCACTGGGCACAAACCAAGCACCATGAAGACATGATTTGTGGAAAAACTGACCTGAATAGTAATCCCCCCCTAGGCGTCTCTTATTCATATGTACTGGACATGTCCGAATTTGGAAAAATTCTGGAGG
>JAQMYJ010000036.1:23076178-23110640 GCA_030014305.1 Clarias laeviceps | reverse complement strand
CTTATGCATGTAAAACTGGCTTGGAGTCAGGGAGGGGCGGGGTGGGTGCTATAGGGTTTATAAGGGGGTTATAAAATTTATATTGAAATATTACATGTTTACCCTGTTATATCCCTGTTTTAAAATCAATAAAAATATTGTTGAATAGTAATCCCCTGACCTTATGCTCATTGAGCACTTTTGGGATTAACTGGAATGGGAATGGTGGCACGGTGAAGTATTGGTTGGCACTGTGGCTTCGCACTTCTAGCAGTGAGGATTTGTGTACCCCTTCTCAGGCACTGAGTCTTCTGAGATAGGCTCCAGGCGTCCTGCAACCCTATACAGGATAAATGATAGAGAATGAGTGAGCGAGTGGAAAAGGGATTGCACCTCACTCAATCTCATTAATGCTTTAATGATTGAATGAGCACAAATCCCAACAGACAGGCTCCAAAATCATCCTAGAAGGTTATTATTACAGTAAAGGTGGACTAACATGGTGTTATTGCATATGGTATTGGAATGGAAACTACAATAGAAAACCTCTGGCCATATAATGTATTACAACCAGGGCAATTTTCCTCCTTTTATATTGTTTGGCTGGTAGATGTATAAATATTCCCAAAAAAATAAATATTTATAATATTTATATATAAAAATACTTTAAATAAATGTAAAATGTTTACATTATCTATTCCATTTTACATGCTTTTTTTGTGTATATTTTAATATTTAAAACATTGTGTTCTCAATGTTAACGCATTATTATTTGCATCTGCTTTTTTTAGTGATCACATGGAAAATGTAGATGGATATCTGATGAAGTACACAAATCTGGTAACAGGATGGCAATATCGGTGAGTACCTGCCTGAAATGATTGGCAAATGGACCACAGGTTTCTGACCCTGTGCCTGGAGTACCCTCTTGTTCTACTGTAAATGTTAGTGTTTTCTCAGTTCCCAATAGTCAGCCCATTAACAGCCCTTCCTGAATTTAACTTGGTGTGTTGGAGCAGGGAAAACAAATCGATGTGGGCCAGGAAAGCGTACTCCAGGACCAGCACTGGGAACCTGTAGAATACACTGATTTGAGACATTGTAAACTGACTTTGTTGTATGTGAGCCTTGGTGTTGTAGCACTACTGACTTTGCTTTTTGTGCTGTCTCGAGGTTCTTTGTACTGAACAACGAGGCAGGGCTGCTGGAGTATTTTGTAAATGAGCAGTCACGGCACCAGAAGCCCCGGGGCACGTTGCCTTTAGCAGGTGCAGTCATCTCCCCGAGTGATGAGGACTCGCACACCTTCACTGTCAATGCCATCAGCGGAGAGCAGTACAAACTTCGAGGTGCCTCTTATTCTTTATGTGCTCTTTTCTTTTATCAATGAAGGAACTAAAGAGAAAATTACTAAAGCCAGACACATGTTCTCAAAAAAGTGCTGAGGCAGTGTCATTGCATCCAGCAGACTATTAAAAAAAAAATAACACAAATAAGAGCATTCAAAGAGTTTTTTTACTTTGTAGTTGGATCAATCCCAGACACGGATGGATTTGATGGGAAAGCCGACATACACCATACTGTGCAAAGCTGAACCGCATAATCTTTATAGCTTCTTTTACTTCGATAAACATTTTTATTTGAAATACACAGCCAGCTTGTTCTTGCAGACTATGTAAGCTGTATTATTGCTTAGTCAGCAGATTTCGCGCAGCTCATTAAGTGCAAGGCTGCACACACAAGTGAAGCAATGCTGGAAAATTCAATACTTCCCCTAACTAGCTCAACATCTTATGCACTTCAGCTTCTTGTACTGTAGCTTAAGAGCTTTGTTTATAGCAACTGTGTGCCAGAGCTCCATTTAAATTGCAGTATGATTTTAAGGTCACTTCTTGTTGATCTTTTAGCCTGTTTGGATTGAGTGTATAATGAAGCCTATATTTGCGCTCCTTTCAGCTACTGATGCTAAAGAGAGACAGCACTGGGTGAGCAGGTTGCAGATCTGCACACAGCACCACACTGAAGCCATGGGCAAGGTGAGAGAACTTAGAAGATATTTTGTTTTTTCGAAAAAAAAATTGCTACTTTGCTCAGAAAAATCTTTGCTTATTCACAGGTCAGTAGTTAAACCAAGTAATGTTCAACCAAGCAGAATTTGTGTTAATTTTTGTTGAAGTATATACAAGGTCTGCTTGTTCGTTGTCCTATTTGCATGGGTGTGTGGTGGCGAGTTTTTTGCACTTTGCTTTCATCCTGAAGACTAACCCACCACTAAAGACTCGCAGTCTGTCCGCGGCCTCTCAGGGCAGTTCCAGTTCTCCTGCGTCCCAGCGTAAAATCAGCCATAACACCGGCTCCCTGTTGGGTCTGTCCCAGTTCCACCGTGGCTCCTCCAGCTACTCCAGCAAGCGTTCAGTGCTGCGTGACCACCTGGTGGAGGCTCGTGAGGTGTGCCCATATTTATGTAGTTTACACTATCTTAGAATAAAGAGGACATACTGTACTTTAGCATGTCCACTTGTGTGATAATATACCTGTAAAGAACATTAGAACATGCATCCAGTCTATGTAACCTGGAACCTTGTTGGGTTAACTCCTGACTTAAAGTAACAATAGGCATAGTTAATTTATGTTTTAATAAAGTTGTGCATGAATGTTTGTTGTTATACAGATGATGACTCAGGCACAGGATCAGCACAGAGACCTGGTACAGTGTATCGAGGGCCTGCCGGCCAGCCACAACCCCTCTCCGCTGGACCAGGACCTTCTGCTGCTTAAAGCCACCTCTCTGGCCACAATGTCCTGCCTTAGTGACTGCTTGCAAATCCTACAGCTTCAGCAAGTGGCCCGGCACAGAGTTCCAATTGGAGGTACCAGCTTTGTTTTAACAGTGCACTTAGACAATCCAAACCCTGGAGAGTGATGAACATGTGACCAAGAACTATATAAAAAATATATGATGTATCCGTGATCTGGGAGCATATAAAATACAAGTGTATCCAAGTATTTGTCAATTTTTTAAAATTTATTTTTTGTGTCTGGGGGGCACAGTGGTTTGGCGGTTATCGTTGTTGCCTCACACCACATCTATGGCTTGTTGTTGGCACCTCATCTATGATCTCCTCTGCCTTGTGTGCTGAGCTCCCTGGGATAGGCTCTGGGCCCCCTGTGACCCTGCACAACATTGGAAGTATAGAAAGTTAATGCATGTAGACAGTCAGCTATATTATATTTTCTTATATACTATAATATCTTTCTATACTGCTTATCCTGCATACAGGGTTGCAGGGACCTGGACCCTATCCCAGGAGATTTGGGGCATGAGGCGGGGTACACCCTGGACAGGGTGCCAATCCATTGCAGGGCGTGCGTACACACTACACACATTCGGGAACATGAATTAGCCTAACATGCATGTCTTTTGGACTGTGGGAGGAAACCGGATGCACCCAAAGGAAACCCGCCAAGCACTGGGAGAACATGCAAACTCCATGCACACATACCCAAAGTGAAAATCGAACCCTTGTCCCTGGAGTTGTAAGGCCACAGTGCTAACCACTATGCCACTGCATCGGTAACTATAATGTACATTATATCATATTTTAACATTGTAGGTTTAGTGTTTAATGTTCACATAGAAACAACATGCACTGCATTTTAGCCAACATAACTGTATTTTGTTGCTCCCACATGCAGAACATACTTTTTCATTAACCGTTTTTTTTTTTTTAAAAAAGATCATTAACATGGATGTTGGGCAAATCGCTATATCGAGAGCAAAAATGCGTTCTGATGCCAGTTTTTCTACCCCCCCCCCCCCTGCTTCAATTCATATTTTAAATAATTAAATATTAAATAATGCAATGTTATTAGTGCTTTTACGTTTCCCCAACAAATCTGGTCCTGTACTGACTGTTTTATAGTGATGCATATTAAAAAAAACATCACTGATGATCATTTAGATTGCACACGTATCAAGTGCCACTGCTAGCAAATCAGTTAATCCAAGGTTATGTTCTTGTAGTATTTATGAACTGTGGCCCTAGCCAGAGAGTGGAATAAAGTTCCATAATGGATGAGGAACAGTATCTCTTTCTGATAGGCCAGTGCAGGTAACCAGAGCTTTGGGGGCGTCACCCATGTGCTCCACTTGCCAGCTTCCACAAACTGTCCTGCTGTCATGTAACTATGTTACAAATGCATAAAGTGATCTAAGTAGCCAGTTTTCCTCAAGTGACACGAGTGGCCAACTGTTCCAACCTCCACCCCCACATTTCTGCCTAATTAATCGTATTGCGTATTACATAAGTGGCAAGCCATGTTACACGATGGGCCATGGTGGACTTGTACGTCTGTGCACCTTGTGTACAGAATTGAATTTGATCCACTTGCCAAGCATACATATTTTATACCTCTCTGAAAGAAAAGGAACATACGAACTGGCCAGCAGTCAGTGGGGTGTTTCATTATTTTAGTTGGTGTGTAGATCCAGTAAGATTAAGAGGTCAGAATTCCCTCATAAGATTCTGCTGATTGTAATGAAGCAGAAGTTTTGAGCGTCTTCTTACTGGCAGAAAAGCCACTGATCTGTATTGTGCAGTACTGTGTGTAGACGGCAACCCCTGGGCTAGGGTTGCACATCTGAACTTCAGGACAGTTGGGAGGGGTTCAGACGCCTGTGGTTCTAGTTGTGACTGAGGCTGTCATTGGCCTGTTGCCACTGCATGTAGGGTCTGGTGACATGAGCAGCTTTGAACAAGGCTCCGTTTGCCCCGCAGGGCCGACCATCGAATGGCTGGAACCCAAACTGCAGGACGTTCTGAAGAATGGTGGAACCCTGGCTAGCATCACCAAAGACAGCAGCAAAATGCAGGGCACCGCTGTAGAACCTGCTGAAATGGACTCTTGTGACCTTGCTGGGGTAATAAAAGCTTTACATCCTATTCCATTTTTGACATTTTGCCTCTTATTCATTTCAGCTACAGTGATTGTTTTTTGGATACAGCAAATTTTGTCTGTAGCCACACGTGTGTTTCTGTTTGTGTTGTATGAGTTTTATAGTGGTACAATTTGGCTTACAATCAAGGGTTGGATGAAACTTCCTACTACTATCCCAGTCGTCTTATTTGCTGCTGCTCTTAGAATGAGTTTGTTTTGGAAGTAAGTCTTGTCAGAAAGATGAAACTTGGGCAAAGAAGGTTGTGGTTAAATGGAGCAGCCTTTTACTGGAAAAGCAATACAATAGACGCAGACAGCTCTGTCCTCTTCCTTAAATTGGTTCTATCAGTTGGGCTGAAAGCTTATAGAAGGCAGACATTCTATATAAATGTTTTGTTTGCAAAGCAGTGACTGTATCATTTCATTAGCTTTTTGGTCATCTATTTTGGCAATGTAAACAAAATGCAAAGAAATGGAGCACTGTCTGTTTAAGAAAGGTAACCACTCAGGGTTAAACATTTTGTCTACTATCAAGTGTTTCTTCAATTAAGTCTTAATGAGAGAGGTTATTCTGGGTATTGATATGATTATCCTGTTATGAAGGACTTTCTCGTATGAAAGTGAGTTATATTAAATATGAAAGGACTTCCGAGAAATAAACGCACATTTCTGCCAAGTGACTTAGTTGATGATTCATACAGGATGAATCAACACACAATCAGCTTGTTTCATGTATTATATTGTGGATGTATTGGGGTAATTAGATTTAGCCTCATCCCTATTATCTTGGAGTTTACTTTTTTTTTGGTTTTATAGGTTTTACAGCTTTGGTTGCCAGGTCACACCTGGTGGGAAAATATATTTATTTCTATCAAGAGAAATGATACCCGTGGCATTCAATTTTGTCTTGAAGTGTCGGGGCATCTGGAGAGTGAAGGAACATTGGGAACGTTTGTTGCAGTTTTGTGTTACTGGAATTGGAGTCTGTATACAAGTTCTAGGCCAAGTAACTGCCTGAGCAATTTCTAACAGGATGGGTTACATTTGGGTCTTTATAAAAAAAAAAAAACTTGAGTGCAAATCCTAATGTACACAATTGTCACACATTTTAAGTCTCTAAGTGGATTATATGCTTGTAAATTTAATTGATTTTGGCATAACTTCCACACAAGTAAATGGAAAAGACTACCAGGAGGGACACTTTATTAGGCAAAGCAATCACAAGAGTGTGGAAAGCCAGAGCATGAGATGGGTCTCGTATGGAATTTCAATGAATGTGGAAATATTTGGCCTGTCATGCAAATGAAGAGGGATTTCCTGATTATAGATTGATCTGAATCAGGTAGAAATGTGGAAGGACGTAAAGCAGGCTTAGCTACATACTATCAGTGTAAAACTATACAATATTAACATAAATCAAATTCGAATTTTATTTAAATAAGGAATATAAAGTATGTAATAAGAGAAATATTATACATATAACATATAAATACAGAAAACGTTTTAGCTGTAAAAGTTCACAATATGTACAAATAATAAAGTAAAATAGAATTGGAATGGAATTGGGAGATGGAAAACATGTCCAGTCATGAGCAAGACAGCAGTTGTTCCAGGGTGTGCAGTGTATACAAATGTATATAAATGCTTGGACAGTTTCCTGACATTTGATAGATTTTCTATAGAAGTAATGGGAGGTTAACGACAGGATAAATCTTCGATGTCTCTAATTTGTAATTTATATGAATAGGATTTAAAAGTATAAGCCTTTTTTCCAAAGACTAACGTTCAGCATTCCATCGAAACCTGTTTATTTACCACATTAATTAACATTAATGTTCATATGTTCTAGGAGCAGGAAGACATTGATGCGGAAGAGGAGCAGGAAGACTCCTTTCCAGCTGAAGAAGAGGACTTGGGAGCAGTGGAGGAAGAGCGTAGTGTCATACTACATCTTCTCTCTCAGCTCAAACTGGGCATGGACCTAACCAGGGTGCGCCACCATACCAAGCTCTCAGCATGAAGCATATTGAGCATGTTTTGCGTAACTGCATACCATTAGGATTAGCATGAATAACAGGAAAGGTCACTTGTTAATAATCTCCATCATTATTTGCAAGCAACTTTAAATATTCCACTCAAAAAAATAAACATATACACATATATGAATAAGTGGGGCAGGATTGTAGGGTAGAATGAAGAATGGAAAGGATTGGGCTTTGAGATAAGGGGTTGTTTGACAATATTCCAAACATAAGGTACAACTCTGGAGAAGGCGTTGTCCCGAGACAGTTGATATTAAATGGAAGGATAATGAGCTGACCAGTACAGGAGATTTCAAACATGCAGCTGTATTAGCAAGAAAATAAGGTGACATGTTTGACTTGTCAACTTAAACTAGCCCTACATCTTCACTTGTTTGAGTTGTACATACCTTGTATCTTTTCTCAACAATTAAATATTGCACTATTGCACTCCCTCTATGTAGGTGGTCCTTCCTACGTTTATCCTGGAGAAACGCTCTCTGCTGGAGATGTATGCAGATTTCATGTCTCACCCAGACCTTTTTGTGGCCATCACAGATGGCACCAGTCCTATGGACCGTATGATCAGATTTGTGGAGTATTACCTCACTTCCTTTCACGAGGGCCGCAAGGGCGCGATTGCCAAGAAGCCCTACAACCCAATCATTGGCGAAACATTCCACTGCTCCTGGAGAGTGCCAAAGGCAGCAGCAGCAGCTTCTCAAGGAAGTGTCCAGAAAGAGGGCTCTAATACATCAGACTGCTACGATGTGAGATTTGTGGCCGAGCAGGTGTCCCACCACCCACCCGTCTCAGGGTTCTATGCTGAATGCCAGGAGAGGCAGATGTGTGTAAACACACATGTTTGGACCAAAAGCAAGTTCATGGGCATGTCTATTGGTGTTTCTATGATTGGAGAAGGTAAGGTAGTTTGCCTTACATACTCATAAGTTTTGTTTTTGTTTGTTTTTTTGTTTTTTTGTATTCATTTGATTAGCTCAGGATTAGGAGACTACAAATGTTAAGATGTAACAAACCCACATCTTACAAAAGTACTGTACATATATTGGTAAGTAAAAGTATCTTCGATATACTGTAGTCAAAGGCATCTAGTATTTCATTTAAGATTAAAATTCAAAGATTAATATAATTCTAGTCATTTCTATGTTTGAGGAATATTTGTGGTTTGTTGTATATTGGCAGATATTGTTGCCAGTATAAAGCAATTAATTGTAGAAAGAATTTAAATCATCTGCTGGAAAATCTTGAAATTAGTAAAAATGTCTACAAATAGGTCCTACATATTTTCCTTGCCGAAGAATGTATTTGTTTGTTTGTTGGTTTGTTGCTGTGTTGCTTTAGTAACTTGTTCAAGTGCATAGCATTCTAACAAAATATTTTGACCATCTTCAGACTTTGTATCTGTACTTTTCCAGTGCCTTGACATAAAATGGCTCATAAATATCAGATGGCGATCAAATTTAGTCATGTTGAAAGTATTTTCTTTGCAGTTTTTTGTGTGACGTTAATTTTGCAAATGGGGCAGGTTTTATGGTTTTTATAGCCTCTGCATGCTTAATTGAAGTTATTCTGCAGTGTTCTGGTATCCATTGTGTGTTGGTTGGGTTTTCTCAGGTAATCTGCACCTTTTGGAGCACGGCGAAGAGTACACGTTCACTTTACCATCCGCCTACGCTCGCTCGATCCTCACTGTGCCCTGGGTGGAGCTGGGCGGAAAGGTCAACGTGAACTGCGCCAAGACGGGCTACAGTGCAGCCATCACCTTCCAAACTAAGCCGTTCTATGGGGGAAAGCTGCACAGGTCAGTGACACAGGGTCATATTACGTTTTAATCGACTCTGCTGTCAGTCTACATTACGGTGTGCTGTCTGCATAGTGCTTAGGGATTAAACGAAAATGGGTGTAAGCTCTATGTTTGATCATGTGAAAAGATATCTAACTGTGTGATATGAGTCACAGTGAATACACATGAACACACAATTTCTTAGAAATTTACTTCAGTCTTTTCCTGCACGTATATATTCGTCACCACTTTTACTGATTATTGCACAATAATTTTAGCACACTTTGGATTAGATTTTCTCTAAGTACTTGCTTAATGCAGTTCCTCACACCATTACAGAACACAAAAATTGAGTATTGCTAGAAATCTAATTAACTCTTGGTTTTTTTTTTTTTTTTAAACAATAGTTCCTGATAAGACACTCAGTTTCTCATCATTTGTGAATCATTTTGCATGCTCATTTATGCTGCCTTATCTCTCTCTCTCTCTCTCTCGCTCATACTTTGCCTCTGTGTTACTTTTGAGTGGCACATTTCCATTTTGAAAGCTGAGAGTGTAGATTGTAATAAGATCCTATGTTTTTGTTATGCAGAGTAAGCGCGGAGGTGAAGCACAACCCCACCAATTCTGTAGTGTGTCGCGTGCAGGGGGAGTGGAACGGCGTGCTCGAGTTTACTTACAGCAGTGGTGAGACGTGCGTCATAGACGTCCTCAAGCTCCCCATCACCAGGAAACGAGTGCGGCCCAAAGAGCAGCAAGGACCTTATGAGTCCAGGTGAGCATTGTTCATCTGGATTTATCTTTCACACAGTGGTTCGTTCATATTTTTTGTGTCATTAATCTATTGATGAATTTGCATACACTGCCTGGCCAAAAGGTCACAATTTCAGAAATTATTGCATGAAATATTAAAATTTCATGAAGCAAAGGAAATATTAAAATTACTGGAATTGGTTTAAAACTGCCGAATGCATTATTTAAGTCTGGAAGGAGAGCCCTGAACCATTAACTTCATAGAAGAAAGTCATAAAAAATCATCACTGTCCATGATCAGAAATCATTTATAACCTAAATTGCATTGTAAAAAAAATAGTGGAAATCACAGCTTTGTTTAATTGTAAAAAGTAAAAACATTTCCATGCACCCTAAACAGCTGTGTGGCCATAAGAAAATGACTTATTAGTGAGGCTAATCATAAAGATTGGACTTTGGAGCAATGAAAAGAGTTATGTCATCTGATAAGTTTAGATTGAGCCTATTCCAGAGCAATGGGTGTGTCAGGGTACCATCACGTACAGTGTCCAACCCAGTAACTACAAGGCTCTGGAGGCAGTGTTATGATCTGGGGTTGCTTCAGTTTGTCAGGTTATGTGGCAATAAAATGAAGTAAGCTGATGACCTGAATGTACTAAATGACTACGGTATCGCATGATTTATTATTTTGACACATGAACTGGACAACACACAGCATGATGTAATCACAGCTTATGGCAGTCCAATTATATATTAGTGTGCAATTTTGGGCCAGACAGTGTAGTATTACATTATACTGCCATTCAGTTTTTTAGATCATCTACCCATCTTAAAACATCAACTATTACTTGTAAAATAGAAAAATGCTATATAATTATTTTGAAGTTCTTATCTACTTCACTCCCTTCTACTGGGTCAGAATCAACTAAGAAATTTGTACCTATATGTCTTGCCCGCCCAGATATGTCTGAACAATGTCTGCCTACTGGGACAGAGAGCAAGAGGATTAGAATAGAAATGGATTGGCGGATGGAATTCTCCAGTTTGCTGGGGAACAAATGAATGTGTATGTGATTCATCCTATGAAATAAAATAATAGCAATAAGCATGCAATGTATTTGTATTTGCAGTTGGCATTAATGATTCCCCCCCCCCCCCCTACACTGTACTGTATGTTAGTAAGTAAAAATCCTAGTTTACTACCATAAACCCCAGAGGAGTGTACAGCCTTGGGGAAAACCACGGAGTATCATGCTGTGGGATTTCAGCAGGGATTGACTCATGTTAGCCAAGTTCTTGTTGGCAATAAGTTAATTCTCATCAGTAATGACCATCACATTTATGTACACAGTAAATCTTGTATTTTAATAACATTTGTGTAATAATATACTGTACTTGTAGCAGATTTCAAATTGCACATTACTATACAAATAGTAACTCATGACTCTATTGCTGTTTTTCATATTTAAGATTATTATTCAGTGTGCAGTAAACTGTTGGAAACACTGCTTTAAATTATAACTAGATGTGCACAACTAGATTTTGCACATTTAAAAAAATTTACAATTTCGTTTGTTGAATTTTGGAATGAAAATTTTTTACGTGTTACCGTGAAGTGCGATGAATGAAGGTGTGTAGATTTCAATATTAAAAAATGAACAGTGTTGCATCTGTTACATTTTGAGAAGAACTAATGATTTTTTTTTTCCCCAAGGTCGATTGATTTATATTTTTTAATGATCCATTTAAATTTCACATTGGCAGATCTTCTTAAGTAGAAACCGGCACAGTGTAACCTGTTGTTATAACTTTCTTTTTTGGCGATTTGAGTGAAATTTCGGTGAGATGGCGAGAAGATTATTGTATTTTATTCATGGTTCTGTGTATTTATTTTTTTGGTTTGCCAGATTGTAACTGATATGCCATAACCAAAATCTCCATCTGATCTACCGTGCCATTTTTGCTTCTTGTAGGCGACTGTGGCAGCATGTGACTGAGTCCTTGCTACAGAAAGACATGGAAAAGGCCACGGAGCACAAGCGCTTCCTGGAGGAGAGACAGAGGAAAGAGGAAAGACACCGCACTGAGACTGAGACGCCATGGAGGACCAAATACTTCGAAAGAAAAGTAAACTATTCATCAACATGCTGCTCAATCTATCACTCACCCCATCTCTCAATTTCTAAACCAAAAAGCTTTAGTGTGCTTGATGTGGTGTTCAGAGTCTTCACTTACATGAATCATAAAGACTGAATGCACTTTTCCATTAAAGATGATTGAAGTAACCTGATCGGTGTTCATTTTATAAATAGATCTGCATTGGTGGCTTTGCTTGCCTTAGATGTTTATTCAGTCTCTTATGAAAATCGTGTCTGATCTGAGTCTTTAGGGTTGTTGATTTAAGCTGAATTATTTATTTAAGGAGCAAAATGTTCTTAAAATGAGTCTAAGCCTGTTTTACCGTCTTCTTATCCCCCAGGGTGAAGGTTGGATGTATCATAAACCACTGTGGAAAAGTGTTCCAGTACGGAGCTCCTCTCCTGCAGCGCTTCAATCTAACCCCTGACCACAATTCCAGCCCCGATCCCTCACCTGCAGGAGCCTGACCCCTCGCCCCCCTCCCCAGAGCTGTCTGTGGGATCTATGCTCTCTCTTTTACAAATGAAGATGTGCACACACACACACACACACACACACACACTCAAAGACTCTGTTCCTTATGATTCCTTAATAATGTTATAATGCTCTGTGGAGAGTAGTGGACTGCTTGTATGTGAGATCATAATCAGCACCCCTTGATTCAGATACATCATTCTGATCCACAAGAGATCCCAGTGCGCACATGCGTCTTTTGTTACCGTTGCCTTAACGGGAGTTGTGAATAGCATGAGGATGTGCCGAAGATGTCTGACAGGCATGTAAGTGAGAATTGTGTTTGAGGGTGTTTTATTAACTTCTCTTGAGCTTATTATAGAATGCTGTTATTTGGCTTAATTATGGCCAAACACTTTTCCAATATGAGAGCAGTTTATTTGATATATTATGATTTTGAGATCTTCAAAGTTTTGTGTGGGAGCGTCTAGATGTTTGAATAAATGATGAGTAGTAGCTCACTGTTTTTCATCAGGGCTAGATTCCATGAAGCATCTGGAGCCACGATGAAAACAGATTCGCTGGGTCGGCCTTTGATTTGTGCTACAGTGGTTAGCTGAGTGTTTGGAAGGAGGTGTTGAGAGCTGTATTAGTTTTGGTGAGGCTTCTTTCTCTTTCTTGCTTGACCTTTTCCCTCTCTATCCATTGCATCATTGCTCAGGTGGGGGATTGCTCTGATTTCAAAACACTACTCTGTTGTTTTGAAAGCGCTCACTTTTTCTGGCTTCAATTATCAAATTTTAAACAACTTTAAACATCAAACAAATCCAACATGTCGAGTCTCCTCTAGTCTTTTTGTGAATATGTGAAGCTATCATACAGTATTATTGCAATTTGATCAGAATTGTCAAATCCGATGCAGTGTAGTTTTCTTTTCTTTCCTATGTAATTCTACCTCTCGACTGAAACTTTACAGTCTGAAAGGCAATCAGACATAAGCCACATATACCTTACTGTTAAAGATGTTCTAGTTATCTTTGTTTTTTTTTTTTGAGCCATAAAAGCCAGCAGAAATAATAACAATGGAAAACTGAAGAACCCATAATATTAAGTGTGTGGAGATTTCCTGCTTGACTGGAACAAAGCTCATTTACTTTAAATGCTGCATTTTTACTTCTAACTGATGGCAGTTCAAGTAATCATGTGTTTGAAAGAGCACAAGTAAAGAGTCTCTCATATGAAAGTGCTACTTTAACCCTGGTTGATTTTGCTAAGAAATTTGTGGTGCCTTATTTGTGTTGGTCTTCCTCCTGTTCATGCCTGCAAACACATTCGTTATGAAACACATTATGATTATGTACGCATCTGCTCCCATTTCCCAGCATCTTGGCATAGATACTCAGAATGTTTGCGCTCTGCTCTGTACAGTTTGTGGTTTAACTCGCACACTTGGCTTTCCACTATGGGGGCAGATCTCCAGTACACAGATCTAATCGAAATAGTTACATGACACTTTCAGTCGAGAATCTCCACTGAAAATGCCCAAACCAAGACATGCTCTGTGTCTGCACACAGGCTCCAAGTGTGTATCTCTCTGAGCTATGAACTGCACTGATGTTTTAATTATCCTCCTGAGAAAAGAGATGAATGAACTAATAAAATCAATAATGTATTAGGAGAAGGTTACTGGTTTCTTTCTTTATCGTGCAATTTTGTTTTGGTCATGCGGTATCTTGAAGGTGCTGAAACAAACCCTTTCCCAAAAAGAAATCTTAAGACACAATGATATATAAACACTTTATGAGTATATGATCTGTACAGTTGTGACACCAGTTCACAGTAAGGAAAGGACAAAATGGCTCAATAAATGTGTCCCCCTTTTTTCTTTCTTTTTTTTTTTTATGGTTCATCATTTCACAAACCTTTCTCTAACTGCCACTTTACTCAGTGCCTGATCATGCTATAAGATCACAGATATTCACAATCTCTTTAGAATACTTATTGAAAACAATTAAACTATTATGTATCGAGAGAGCTTAGATTTCCCAAGAGTATCACAGCATTAAAATCTTTGTTATATCACTATAGGCTGTGGTCTAGGTGCGTTATCCTAGGTGGGGTGGGGGGGACTATTAAAAAATAGTCATTTGACTTCACACAAGTTATTTTAAGGGAAGATTATGCTCAGTGTCTCCAGTTGTGTTAGCTTTGTAATAAATGGTTTAATTTAAAAAAAGATATATATATTTAACATTTTGTTCTTTCCAGAAACTGCATCTACTGATTAGGTAAATTCATGATGGAAGTCTGGTTCAAGCCTCTTCCCATAACCTCTTGGCAGAATAGTGTGTGACCACTTAATGTGAGTTAGACAATATGGCTAGCAGCAACTGAAGCAGGCAAGCGGTAATTAAATGTGCAATATAACAATGATCGTAACCAAAAGGAACTTAAACCTCAAGTTTGTGGCAGATTTCAAAGCAGCTATGAATTGTTTCCATAAAGACAGGCCTATGCACATGGATCAATTTAGAGTAACAATAAAACGCTTTCTGATTTTCCTTCAGCTGAAAAAAAAAAAAAAAGTCCTTCCCGCTCACTTGCGTGTTGGGTCTTTAAAGCTTATGTTTGCTTCAAGACTTGTGGTTAATCGAACTGAAGCCCCTCCCAAAGCCAAGCTCGTGAGATGACCGCATTGTTGTTAAAAGCAAGCGAGTCAGAGGGCAATGGAAAAATTCTAATGAGAAAATGATGTGTGGTAAACAGTTTTTGGAAAACATTTTTTGCCAGTAGAAATGGCACACACACACTCTGCCAACACAGCAAGGATGCTTTCTTTGATCCTCTGTGTCTTTGAGGAATCTCTTATCCAACAAAAGCAGGATTTCATATATGCGCTACAATCTGATCCTTTAAAAATACTTCAAATAGACTCTGCTTGGGGGCAAATAACTTCTGCATGGGCATGAAGTGGTTATGGGGACGCCGTGAACTCAGAAGCCAGTGCTTATATCATCACGCTCATCCTTCAGTCCCTTCTTCAGTGGTGCATTATGTTCATTAAGTCCAAAAACAAAACACTAATATTTAAAAATAATAAGAAACCGATGAGGGAGACCAGCTCCACATATTGAACCAATATATATTACAAAAACAAGTCTGGTTTGCAGGGCTTTGGGGAGGTGTGGTCACGCTTCACTCAGCGGCCTCAGGGAGGTTGAGGCTTGAGCTTCGACTGTGGCTTGAGGCTGGGGAGGGCATGCTGGCGGCATGCCAGCGTCATGCTCCGTGTGGTTAGAGGGGAGAGGGGAGCCCTGTTGCTCAGTGGAGTTGGGGATACAGACGAAAACAGTGCTGCTCTCGAGTTCTTCCTGCGCCATAGTGTTGAAGCGCTCCAGCACACAGTGTGCAGTCAGACGTGCCTCTGGGTCATGGTCCCAACATTCTGTAATAGTGGCACTTAGAACCTGCATTCCCTGTAACCACCAAGAAGAAAGCTGGTATCAGACAATACACCAATCTCCGTGAGAAAGAAGAATACAAATTAGACAAAATTGGCATCACATGGTATGGCATCCAGAAGTAGAATTTCTTAACTTTCTCTTTTCCCTTGTACTAATTCCGTACCTAAGAACTGCTGCTGTAAATGAAAAAAAGACTCTACTGCTCCAACTGAACATCCTTTCAACACACCTAGTACTGTTAATACAGTTGGACAAAAGTAAGTATTTAGTATACAACCACACTTAAAGAGAAAAAATCTTGAATCTAGTTGAATTTAGCTAAAATTTCTTAATATAATATAAGTATAATATAATATAAATATAAGGCTATTTCTGGTCAAAGTTTACTAATTTTTTAAGAAATACATGCTTAAAACTAATAAAATTATCTGCCAATACTACAAATATTTAAAAACAGTAAAATGCCTAGAAATAGGCTTAAACTTATATTTGTTTTTTTGTAATCTTGTATTAAGAAATTTTAGATAAATCTGACTATATTCAGGATAGTGTCATGCGTTAAGGTATCAGTTTTTGCAGTGGTAACCAATATCACCCAGAACAGGATGGACTTCCTTTGGAGTTTGGTTTCTGTCATGATTTCTTCATGGCCCTTGCCAGTGTCAACCCCTGTTGATACTCATTGGTCCCTCACTCATTAGGAATCTAAATCTGTATCAAAATGTCTTCAAAGCTGCTGCTGTCTAACGGTGTCCATTGTTGAAAGTGCTATATAAATATAATTTAATTGACAGCTCATACCAATTTGCTCACACAAACAAATATTTAACAAATTTTCTATTTCAAACTTAATTTTACCATTTAAAGGGGACCTATTATGATTAAAAGACTTTTAGTCATGTTTAGACATTCAGATGTGTCTCCACTGTGCATTTACAAACAAAAGATGTGAGGAAAAAACACTCCCTGCTTTTTGTTCTTTTTCCATTTTTGTGTTGCTCACGGCTTAAACGAGATTTTCCCCTATTGGGAAATATAAGAAGAGACCTTCCGCCAGCTCGTTGTTCAGTTTTTCTGTTCTCTGGAGGGGTGTGGCTCAGCAGTCGCTCATTTACAGGGACATTGAAGTGGCACATTTGAAGGAGAAGTGAAATAAAGACTTGAGTTAAGGGGGGGGGGAATGCTTTATCTGAGAGGTATTTCAGCTGGAGCATTAACAGATACTCTGGGGAATTCTGAGACCTGGGTTAACTTGTTAAAGAAATGGTACAATATGGGACCTTTAATACAAAGAAATAATTAACAATGAATTTTGTAAAGGTGTTGTTAAATGTAACAAACAAAAAAGAACCATACAATTCTAAATTCAGTTTGACTCATTTACAATTCACTTTAATAATATACTTGTGTACAGTACATAACTGTTATTACAATACAATTTTGAGTTTTCTGACTGTGACTACAATTTTGACAAAATATCCACTTCCACTTAAGTATATTTTTCTGTGCCTCCGATGTCACCAGTATCAACGTGATTGTGATGAGCTTTTAAAAGAACATTTCTAAAAGAATCATTTACTAGATGTGCATACAAACTCATTTTGGAATTAACTAAAATTTTTACATTACCATGAAGTGTGTGGAATGAAGGTGTGAGATTTAATTTATTAAGTAGATTTCAATTGACACTCATAAGTGTGTATTAAAATTTTTTACAGCGCCATCTGTTGAATTTTGAGAGGAAGTAATGATTTTTTCTTTCATGATATAAGGGCCGATTGCAATGAAACAAAGGCTATATGTTACCTCAAGCTTGGCCAAATAAATTTGTGACAACTCCATTTAAATTCGTTCTGTAGTTTTTACGTGATGCGTGCACAAACAAACAGACACAAAAATTCTAAAAACCATCTTGTTGTCTTATCTTACGATCTCCAGCTGCCACCACCAAATTTTTTTTTTGTTGCAAATATCTTTAATGTACAGACATGCCAACTTTTTTTTAGTTTTATTATAGGTATAGAAGATTTATTTATTAGTGCACATACCGTATGTATTGTCCAGCTGAGTGGGATGTCTGGTCGTCCTCTGTCCCTCAGCACCAGATCCCTCATGCTGTCCACACATGGCTGATCACACACCTTCGAACCGAATGGAGGCTCGTAGCTCTTCACCTCTGCCCAAGCAACATTCATTTAGTTACCCTTCACTTTTACTCAAATAGTCAGTAGTTTTATGTTTCTATGGACGGGATGACTTGGCCAAAAGAAAAACTTGTCCGTCTGTTGGAATGTTTACTCAACAATCTCTATGAACAGTGGTTATAATGCTCACAGAGCACATAATGGATATATGTAATTTGTCAGAGCTATTAGAGTTTGCTTTTCAAACCAAAAAGTCCATTATTCCTTTTTTAAATATCATATAGCAGAAGCCAATGACTTGATTCATGTTTTTACAAAGGCCTCCACAGTCCTGTTGGATTATTTATAATGGTCTCATGCCACTTACCTCCTATGGCATCACAGCGAGAGGCCATTTCCCACAGCACCAGAGACATGGAGTACACATCCATCTGTTTAAAGGACTCCAAATCCTCCAAATTCACTCGAGATTCTAGGACCTCAGGGGCCATGTAGCGCGCTGTTCCAACCTTAGAAGTAAAGATCAACTTATTTATGTAAAACAGCTACAGTAGGTTAAGAGATTTATTGTTTTAAGGAAATAGAAGACTTACAACTAATAATACCTGCTTTGAGAAATTTAAGCAATGCTTATTTTAATGTTTTTCTTCTTTTTTAGGATTTGATAAGCTATTAAACAAGTAGAAAAAATTTAGGAGTTCTACACAATGAACATTAAACTACAGCAGTTTAAAGGAAGAGTGGATGGAACAAAAACAAAGCCCTACTATACATTAAAGCAATCATATATGAATATTATAAATACAGGACACAGTATATGTGCATTACTGTTGCATTTTATGTGGTTTGTTTATCAGTGTTTGATAAAATTTAAATAATGTTAATTACAACTGGAAGCTCTAATTTATGCCATGTTACTTATTATTGCTTCGTTTAGAATTTTCATAATGTACAGCATACTGAGTATCCTGTGGATTAGACTAAGTTGCTGGATATAGCCTCTGAATTTTGACTTTTAAACCTTTTTCCTTTTTCTCTCATGTTACAGCATCAGTTAATCTAACATTCTGTGGTCACTCTAAACCAGTGCGCTCACTACAGAAGACTAAACCTGTGGCTCAGTGCAGTCTTTCGTCATGTAGTCATGATGCCTTACAGTACGGAAGTACTGTGATGAACAACACAATGCAGATCCGACATGTTGCTGACTCTGCTCTCCACTACATAGAGATGGATTTGTTCACGCATGCCAAAATACAATGATTTTGGTGGCAGTAACATTCTTACTAGTCATTTGCTTGTAATAAACCAATGTTTGACCAGTGTATTATTAAAAAAATAATATATTCTGTTGAACTTGAGGTTTATCTTGATTTGTAGCCTAATCTTGATCTGGCTTAGGTTTCTGACCCCTGTGCTAAAATATTGAGTTTTTCAGAGAGCAGAACGTTTGCTTCCCAAACTTAAATTCGTCCTAGGAGGATAAAGGATGATGAAACTGAATAGCAGGAACAGCAACGATTCCATGCGATGCATTTATAACAATCTGACTAGTAAAATTGGTAATAAAATACCATAGGAAAATGTTATCTATGTAAAACAGTTTGCAATAATTCATAGCAATGAAATGTCCCTACCAATTTATAAGACAATATATAACATCATAATTCATAAGGTCACATAAGACTTCCTCACCTGCCCACTGTTGGCAAAGTCATCCACAGTGAGGGAGATATCCAGTCTTAGCGCAAGACCAAAATCACACAGAGCACACTCGTTGTTGCTTTTCATCACAATGTTGCTGCTCTTTAAGTCTCGGTGTGCGATTGGCACCTTGGGGGTCCCACATGGTGTCGTGTCATTGTGCAGATGCGCTAGGCCTCGTGCCACTGATGATGCCATTGCGCACAACTGACTCCAGCTCAGCACATGGTTTACTAAGAAGTCCTGCAGATTCCCTGGTGCATGGTAGGCCATGATTAGCCAGTACTGCCTCTGGGAGGCGCTAGCTGTACCTCCACGCTGCTCAGCAGTCAGAAACTGAACGATGTTCTCGTGTTTCAGGTTGGGGTCGGAGAAGATGGATCTCTCGTTGCGCCAGGAAGCATATTCCACAGCTGGGAAGATTTTTACTGCCACCGTTTCATACTGGCCACATTCGCTGTGGTTAAGTCGTGCTCGCCAGACCTCAGCAAATCGCCCCTTACCAACCAGGGCCTCCAGCTGGATAGGTAGTTGCTCTGTGTTATGGTTTAGACTGTTGGCACAGCTTGATGATATGTCTGAATTAGCATCTTCTCCAAGGGATATAAGCTTGCCATGGTAGTCACTGGTGTTGGCTTCACCCGCACACGCCTCCGGTGGGTCTAACGACTGGTAATGTGTGCGCTTTGGTGCCCAGTCTTTGGGTTGTTTGCTGAGGTGGCGTGTGCGGTAGAGGTAGAATGCCATTGTAGCAATCACGGCTACTAGGAGTGGAGGAACCAGGCTTATCACCACTACGGGAATCACATCTTTACCCTTTAGCCTTGAGAACCCTAGAGAGAAATGTTTACAGAAAATCAGTTTACAGAAACATCACCTACATTTTATGGGGAAAAAGATGAACTATTTTTGTGGTTATTATGATTATTATTATTATTAGTAGTAGTAGTAGTAGTAGTAGTACCATTTGCTCCCTTCTCAAAGACGAGCCTGTCATTGCAGTCGTGCTCCCTGGTGCAGCTGCAGAGAAACAGCAAACTGTTCTCAGAGGGCAGTGAAGTCATGACACACTCTGTGGAGCTGGTGTTAGGCAGCACGATGTTTTCCAATGCATGTTGAGGATTGTGGCATAGAGTCTGCACGCTCATACTCTCATTTTCCTTCTTCCTGTAAACAACACACACACACACACACAGAAAACAATTAAAGGGGCTGTGAGACACAGCTGAATGTTTCAGAATCCAAGGTTTTTGTTCTTGGTTTATCATAGAACCTGTACATAAATCTTATAATAATATATAATAGTTTGTACTAATGCAAATTTAAACCATGTTTATTTGTATTTGTTGTGGATTTCTATAATAACAGCTATTAACAAAATTAAAGTACATGTCTTAAAAGATTTGGGCAAAGAACAAGATCTTCCCTTCTTAAAGGCAAGTGTGTGCGTCTGTGATGGGTGTGCGCCTAAATCTTTGTCGCTTCTCGCTCACTCCGTAGGGTCACTAGATGCGCAACCTCCCCTTCTTCAGGTGTGCGAAAGGGTGGGCATGGCTGGGGAAAAATCAACTTAATGGATCTCGGACTTATCCTGCATTATAAAACCGAGATGGGGAGTGTAGCTTGGGGTCTGGTCCTGGAGATCTGGGATGCTTAAACGTGGAAGAGTGTCATGCAAGCGGGGTGATGTAACCTGTGCCAAGAACTTCAAAGATGCAGGTAGAATATTACCAGTCTGAACTCTGCTATGAAAAGACTGCGCAAGCTCATTAAGAGCCAGCCCTCGGATTCTACCGCCGAAGAGGAAAAGGCCACTGTGCCCCCTGATAAGGCCCCTTTTCGCATTTGACTCCCCTCTGTGGCCAGACCCAAGCAGCGCTGGGCGGGGCCGGTTGGCCAGTCAGCGAAGAGGATAGCCAGTCAAGGGAGCATGCAGGGGCCGCTGCCCAAGTGGGCCCACTCTGCCCACCGCCATCGCCCGCCAGCCCCGTTCCCACATGCCAGCTGGGCACTGCCACCAAACCTGCACGTGTACACATTCACATTCACATACTTTCCTTCCCTTTTTTCTCTTCCTCCCTCCTTAAACCCTTTGCCCATTTTCAAAATAAATTTTATTAATTTCCTGTGAGACCTCGCCCTGCGTTTTGTGGTGCCGCACATGTGTAAAACCCGTTACAGCATGTATGTAGTTGTCAATATAACTTATTTTGTGCTGGTATAATCATTAGTTGACTCTAAAATTAAAATAGAAATGATTGTGAAGTTGAATGTGTGTTAATTTGATAAACAGAGTGAGGTACAAAATTAGGAAGCATTTACTACAGACAGGACACAATAAATGCTTGAGAATCTGAGGTTCTTCCATATTTAATGTATATAAAATGGTCAAATAAACTTAGAACAAAACCCATAGGAATGCTCTTTGACAGCAAAAAATATGCATAGCCAGTGACAGGGAATCCCTGCTCAGGAGTTTTCTTTGTAGTTCTTGCCAAAGTTAACTCTTTTCTGAAGGTTATAAATGTGTTTGTTATTCATCCTGTATTCGTGAGGATTTTTAAAAAAAATCTGACTCTCTTACTCCAGCCATGTGCTTTTTTCTCTGCTCCCCTGAGTGCTGGCTATCTCTCACTACACAGCCAGATTGTACTACATGGTCAATCAGAGGTCAGTTCTATGAAGTTCCCAGAAAAAACGCCTCGGGTGCCAAACTGGGCGGAACTAGTTTAGCGGAAATCTTTTAAAACAGAGTCTATTATGATAGCAAAGGTCGAGGGAGACATACCTCGGCTGAAAGTTGTTAAAAGCTCATGTTGTAGTTACTTTAAAAAAAAATCCTCACATTTAAATTTAAATAGGCTCTTTGATGCCAATGTAAAGATTTAAGAAACTACCGAAGTTGTGCTGTGTATGTCACTCACATTTTATACGTAATTGTTACATTTCTGTAAGACAAAAAAGAGAGAGCTGAGCCTTGTGGGTTGCGGCTGTGGGATGACATGAATCATACACAATGTCCGAGCATTCAACCGCGTCTCCAGACTCAGCCGTGGCCCACTCACACATCAACACGGTGGGAGCTGGTGGTGGTGGTGGTGGTTTAGCTTAGTGACGTTGCATTCTATAAATGCTAAGACAGACTTACCATATAGCCACGCAGACCTCCTCGGCATGGGTGCAAAAGGAGCTGAAGTTGCAATTGGTCATGCAGATGTTGTCCTCACACTCAGGAATGGACTGGTCACACCACTTACAAAGGTTAGTTGTTATATGAGTGAAAGCACTGACCTGTAATACTAAAATGTGCACAAGCAAAGAATAAGCAATTTAGTACATAGCGCTTCACACTTCAGTCACATATTCAGTCAAGAATTACTGACATAGAAAGCTATTTGTAAAAACATATCTTGCATAATTAATGGTATATTATACATAATAAATATACAGATATTAATTTTTTGGGTGTTTAGGGTAATTAGTATTACAGAATTCTACCTCTATTGTAAAATCATGTTTAACTCTATTAAAAGGCTGGACGCTTAACTTTGATAGGGTACCCTAGTCAAAATAATGGACCACCAACACTGTTGTTAACACTAACACGACTTTAATGAGAATTACCCAAAATAACAAATGCCTCTTTCTGGTTAATGTGTGCATTTCTGTAATATTACTACCATAATAAAAATCATAACAGGTGACAACTGAGCAGTTGCAATCAGTCTTAATGTGAGCCAAGTCTTTTTGGGAAGTGTTACACCACATCTGGAGACTGCAGAGAGCTAAATGGATTTGGATGATATACAGTGTATATTGTGTGTTGGAATAGGTTTGGTTTAGTTGTCAGTGTGGATGTGTGTGTTTCTTTTGAGGGTGGAGGGGGTTCTCAGTGCCTGTGTTATGTCGGGTTCCTTCCCACGCATCTTCCTTCCGCTATCCTTATACTGCCACATCACAACAATATTAATTGATTGAAACCAGATGACGGGTAAGTTTGATTGTCTTTGAGAGTGTGGTGATCTAATAGGATGGAGTAAACATGAAAAGAAACAGTGATGATATTTCACAAAAGCTTCCAGATGTTCACTGATGCCAACCATCAAAATATACATGTAAGTGAGAAAGAAAGAAAGAACGAAAGAGGAGAGAGAGAGAGAGAGAGAGAGAAAGAGAGAGAGGACTCTAAGAGACGAGTTAAAATTTAAAAAAAAGTTGTATTTTTCTATTTACTTTAAAATCCTCCTCTCCAAACTATAAAGTAATTAAAATCAGCAGTTGACTGCTCCAGAAATAAATTAAAGCCATAAGTGTTCACTCTGGCCAAGTTTGAAGAACAACCCCTCTGTACTTATGGGAAATCCAAAGGCCACATGATCACAGGAGGCCCAGAGATGTTGGCCTGTAGTTGTTTGGTTTGTAGTCAAACACACTTTTCTTCCTTATCCCATACTTATAGTTCACAACCTACTCCAATAGAGAATACTAATACTCAAAATAATATAATGCCACTCCTATAAATATCCCAGCTATTATACAATCTTGTATTGATAAAAGATGCCAAACAATACACATCTGCACAGAGATCACATGCCATAAAGTGCCGAAAATTAGAAGATACCTTTTTTTGTTTTACTCTTTATTCAATTCTTTACTTGGCTTGCTCTTACTGTTGCACAATTTCTCCAGTGCACCTGATTCAACAAACGGGATGGCGTGATACTTACCTTCTGAGATGAACAGGATGTGTGCTTAAAAATGAAACACACTAAACTCTTTAATCCCAGTTTGGGAACTTTTCAAGCGCAGTTTTCTTAAAGTGCAGTTATCACATTCTGCCACTGTGTGGCATAAAGAACTCCATTCAATAGTCTTGAAAGCATTTAAATAAATTGATAACAGCATAATCAAAACATCACCCGCTGGCCCTGTCACACGCATATGATATACAGATGTATTCAAGATTTCCTCTAAAGCTCCACAGCCAAAATTATGATCCAATGTATTTTGGAGCAAAATGTGAACTTATGAACTGATGAGCTCTTCCAGAATCACAAGAGAGAAATCAATTATTAAATTCATTTTGGAATTGTTCTTACAAATGCCAATTCAACACCTATGATCTCATGCCAAACTATAAATATCTATTTATCCTGCTTATGATCACGTGAATTTCCTGCCCCAAGTTAATACAAAAGAAAGATAGTTTGGGGACAAGGAGAAGAGAAAGATTACAGACTCATGTCTCTGTCATCATAGATCTTTTGAGACCGGGTTGACTTGTAGCCCTTCTGTATCTGATTCTTTGCTGTAAGTGGTACAATTTGCGCATTGTGTGAAACGATGATGGCAGGGCTAAGAAGAGACTGTCACATAACACTCTCTGTGCATTTCGTCTATCTGTGTGTTGATTCAATACATCAGAGTTGGCACCAGTTTATCACATGTGCTTTCTGTCTTTCTTCATAATTACCTAATTCATCTTCATTAAGCACAACTTTCAACAACAGTTGCAGGGCCATGTGAATAAATGAAGAGCTTATGATTTCGCTCTCTTAGCCAACACTAATGTGTTTTTTTTTATTGCTGTTTAAAGTAAAACTATTCACTCAAGCACAGTCTATTTAAGAAAGCCTCTTCTATACAGTAAAGATTTTTGGAGCTTTAAGACAGATTTTCTGATAGAATTTTACATTGACATTTTACATGGACATAGTGTATTACAATTTTGTTTGTGTATACAAAATAAGTCCTGTCCTTTAATAACATTCAGTTATTATTATAATAAGATTGTTTAAAAATCAATATATAGCCTGTATGAATGTTTATTTACGACAACCTGATTAAAATATACAAATGCAAGTTATATAATAGAAAAATAATAAACAGACCAAACTGATTCTGTTTATATATCCTTCTTGAATCTTAAGAGGTTTACTGTATTTACTTTTTCATATTAAATTAGAAGTTTCAAAAATAAACATTGTAGAGATATTGCTGATTATATCCTGAATATGATTTGCCTTTGATGTTTTTTTGTTTCTTTGATGTTGTTGATGTTTTTTTTTTTTTTTATATGTATTTCGTGCTAGATTGATAAAAACAGTGTTAAACTGGATAAGTCTATGGAATTGAAAAATCTGTTTAGAATAAAAGCTTTTCTAATTAATAAGCTATAAGCTAGTATATGGGCTATATTATAAGATATTAATAAACTCTTTCCCACATATGCTTTGAATATTCAACAGTACACATAACACACTTTGTACTGTAAAAGAAGAAATCATGATAACTTTTTACTGAGATCATTTCTGTGCTGATGAGAAGAGATGTTAGTTCTAAAGTTCTCCCACTTCAGCCTCACACTTACATAAACAGTACATACACTTATATATAAATATAAAGAAGGACATCTTTATTATTTATCTCTTATCTTTTTTAAAGCTAAAAGTCCAGTACCTCATAAATAGAACGCATCTCTTTAACATCTTTCCAAGCAACACATCAAAATAGCATGTCAAATATTACGCCGCCATGTTAATTATTTGCAGCCATCTAAATGCATATAAAGTCTTATAGTTACCTGAAAGCGCATATAGAACGATACTCTATTTACGTCATAAGAGTCTCTAGTCTGTTTGCTATACTGATATGCAGTTATGGACAGAGATTATCTCGAGACCCTTATGTCGCTAGCTGCAAATAATATGAACACAAAAGAAAGCGGAGATGGCTATAAGAAATCTCTGCTTTTCTACTCACGGCGCGACAGAAGGACGCATATGAAAGGCGTGAATCTCCAGCCCCTGGGCTCCATAGTTCTTCCCTCAGACACAATAATCAAGTCAGTAAAATTCTTCTTTGACCTTTCTCGCTGTCGGAGACAAAGGAAAGTTTGCATGTATACTTTTTGGGGCTGTCCTGTGCGCTGTAAGAGCCGAGCCGCTTGGACCGACGCGTTTCTGGCCTCGGAGGCGGATCCAGATGTTTTCAATCCAGCTGTGGCAAGCGGCCCGCCCAGGAACTGCAGTTTATTCATGCAGACCAGTGGTCTGTTCAAGAGCCTATCAATCCACTAATAACGTTTATTAGTACAAGAGAAACGCTTAAAAGATTAAATGACATTGTACCAAGATTTTCGACCCGTCTTTATAAACTCGATGTTGCATGCATCATGTCCCAAAAGTCTCATGTCCCATGTCTCCACACACACACAGAGAAGGGAAATTGACACTTTTTTTCAGCAAAATGTAACTTTAGTTACAAAACATCCTGTACATGATTGGTACTTTCTTTGTAAACGCACACAGAGTCTTCTCTCCCACTCATGATGAGCATCATTCACACATCTGGTGTTATGCATCTGCATGCTTCATTATGCTCATGTCCCCGGTGTTCGGAGGCTTCTGGCACACCCTAAACAAGTCAATGGATTGCTTATCAGTTCAACATATGACTATGAGATCCGCCACATTCTTCCACTCCATCTGAATGAACAAAGTATAGTTTAGGGATTAAGAAGTCAGAAGGTACATAATAGACAATAGAGTGACTACACAGCAGTGTGGCTATCTATGACAAAACAGAACAAATGACTACTGAATTAATAATAATCATCATCATCATCATCGGTTTAATTTTTGTTTAAAATTGTAGTCCATGTCATTTACATTTAGGTATTTTCCAGAGGTTCTTATGTTCTTACAAAGAGCACAGCTGCTTTGCACCTCCAGGATTCCCCGTCTCTGTGTGCATGGAGTTTGCATGTTCTCCCGGTGATGGGTTTTCTCCAGGTACACAGATTTCCTCCCACAATCCAAAAACCTGCAGATTAGGCTAATTGGCATTCCCAAATTGCCCATAGTGTGTGAATGAGTGTGTGAGCGAGTGTATGGATGTGTGCCCTGCGATGGATTGGTACCCTATACAGGGTGTACCCGCCTCGTGCCCTAAGTCTGCTGGGATAGGCTCCAGGCCACACAACTCTGAATACAGGATGAAGTGGTATAGATGATGAGTGAGTGATCATTATCATCATCATCATCGGTTTAATTCATGTCCCTGTGCTTGGTGGGTTTCCTCCGGGTGATCTGATTTCCTTCCACAGTCCAAAGACATGCAGATTAGGCTGTTTGGTGTTCCCAAATTGCCCCATAGTGTGTGAATATGTGTGTTGTGATGGATTGGCACCCTGTCCAGGGATATGGTCCAGGCCCCTGTGACCCTGTAAACAGGATAATGTGGTATAGGCAGTGAGTGTGTGTGTGAGTGAGTGAGTGAGTGGTTCACTAGGTTACCAACCAGAAGTACCATCGTTATACCTAACAATTAGATAGGGTTTTAATTCTTAATCATTGTCAGAACAGAAAACAGTCTAGATGCATGTCTTCCTAGATCCCTAGTATTGGAGGGAACATGGTGTCAGTGCTAGTTAGGGACCTCCTGCAGATAGTGTTTACATACACACACAATACACAAGCGCATACACACACACACACACACACACAGTGATCTAAAATATTCAAATATTAGGCATATTGTCATGTATTTTACATGCTGCTTATAATTAACCAATTTACCCGTTACTGCCGAGGTGTAATGCGCATGCGCGGGTGAACTCCAGCACAGCGAGGATGATGGCGGATTCGGGAAGTGAAGATATCGCCGTGGTGGGAAACACCGACCTGACGCCTTCCGCGTTAGAAAACAACATTAAAAACACGGTAAAAATGTAGCTACATGTGTCATTAATCATGTTATTTGTTGGGTGAGTTTTCGCGGGGAGGCTGAGGAGAATGAGGAGGCCGTGTGAGAGTCCTCGGGGTCGCCTGATCTCTGACTCACTACAGCTGGGTCACCTGTCTCTGTGTCTCTGTCTCCCCTGCGCGCGCTTTCTTTTTTTCTGCCGGCCAGGTCTCTGAACTCACAACCTTCCGACACCTATCGTGTTTACTGAGATAGATACATGACTTTTATTTATGAATGGGAGGTCTGGTGTGTGTGCTGCACTGATTGTTTACTTTCTTTCTCTCTCTTAGCTCAGTTTGGCTAATCAGCTGAGCTATGAACTGTCACAACACTGCAGTTAGCTAGCTTGCTAACTCAGAAGAGTTTTGCCATTACCAACATTGTAATGACCTAAAAGTCTAAATTTCACTATTAGTTCATATATGTTTACTTTTTAATTGTGTTGAATTTGACTTTTAGTTAGGAGGTGTATGAATTCGATATGAGTGTGACGTGATTTGTCTTTGGTTCAAAACTATATGACTGCAAGACATTAACTACCTTTACATTAATTTCAATAGTAATTGGTTTATAATCTGGCTATAGTTAAAAGTAAGCATATAAAACTCAGATTATTCTAGACATTTTTTGTTTTTCTTTTTTTCTTCTTTTTATAATCATATATGGGGCTCAGGATTGTGCAGAATAGAGTGACCTATCCTTTTTTTATGAACTGAATTTTATTTTATTTTAACCAACTATACAAACATAACTGAGTGGGGGGAAAAAAGGGTCACATAGGCAAAGAAGTAGCACATTTACACATGATCACATGTTTTTCTGGATGTTTTCGGTTGTTTCTATGACCAAACAAAATAATAATAAAAATAGTAATGATAATGATATGCTAATTTTGAGAGTTCTACATTTTTGTGACGTCATTCTCATATTCCAGTAGTGGTAAAATGTAAGCGTTATAGAATTAGTAATCACTTTCGTTCTGTCTGACGAATCCGAAAACCCAAATTCACAGTTTGATGTCTGAAAACTCCCTATTAAAACACACACTAGCAAGGCTTCAATATAAGCACATATTAATTGTCATTGACCTGTGCGGTGTTGCTGCCACAGATCTGGCCACTTGGGTTTTAAGCCTTAAATTTAAGATGATGTCGCCTTGCATCTCCGGGATTGAGGGTTCGATTCCTGGCTCAGGTCTGTGTGTGTGGAGTTAACATGTTCTCCCTGGCAACCTTTGGGCACTTTCACCAACAGTCCAATGGCATGCAAATTAAGCTAACCTGCGTTCCCTATTTGCCCATAGTGTGTGTGTGTGTGTGTGTGTGTTTGTGTGTGTGCTCTGTGATGGATTGGCAACCTGTCCAGGGTGTATTTCGCTCATGTTCAAAGTCTCCTGAGATAGGTTCCAGTTCCCCGCGACCCTGTACACAAGATAAAGATTTATAGAAGTTGAATGAATGTATGAATGAATGAATAAATAAAAGAAAATAGTAGGCTGAGGATTTAATATTTGTCAGAAATTCAGTAAGGGTAAGAGCATACAGAACAAAAAGCAAACTAAAATGTGTACTTCTTTGGTTGTTATACCAAAACAGTGGTGTTCAATGTCAAGAGCATACTGATGTACACTCTAATTTGTGCATTTCAACTTATTTTAACAGCCAAACGATTGTCCCACCTCAAAAAACAAACAAACAAACAAACTGTATGATGTAATATGTATTTTAAAACAAAGCATTTTCAGTACACATGCACATGTATAACTAATAACAGTAATTCTAGTAAGTACAAGCCTTTTCCTTTTTTTGAGTATACATATTGCTGACACAGAGTTTACGTTGCCATTCTTTCAGATGGTTGAAAAGGGGGCCAATCTTTTGAAGAGGGTGGAGATTAGTGTAGCTGAAGCAGAGAAAAGAACAGGAAAGAATGCAGTCAGCATGCAGGAAACCTACACCGTATACCTAATTGAAACAAGGTACGTTACTTCATGAACCCAAATGTCACCTTTACACTTTGACATTCTTGCTTACTCTTACTTTTCCGACTTACATTAATTTTATTAGATGCACATTTGCATGTATTGAAATCAATTGAGGTTTTACCATATGCTATAACTGCCTTAAGTGGAGTTGAAATAATAAAACATTAACAGCATGGATGCTTCATGCATCTGAGCAACAACCACCAACAAGATCAAGAACTAATGATATTTTTTTAATTCACCCTTATAATTGTGTATTTATGCTGTAATGGAACATGAATTCCAGTGAAAGTAATATGTAAAAATAAATAAAAGCAGAGCTAACTTTAAAATCAGTGCGTTAGGATGACTTAAGGTTCCACAGAGGATTTGAAAAGTGTGAGCTGTTGGAAGCTGTATCTGTTTGTATCTACATGGGTGAAAGAGGTCACATCATGCACAGTACTTCTGAGTATTTGTGAGTTATGTAATTGGCCACACTCAGAGGTCAGCGCTATCTGCTCCTTCCGCTTACGTGAGCTCACAGACGCCCCCGATTGGCTGTAGAGCCGTGATTAATGTGGGAGCACTAAGTACCTCTTATCCCTCCCCTCTGAGAGAGCTCGGCCAATCAGCCCTCTCTAGAGACATCACCCGGGAATCGAACTCGTGATCTCCGGGTGATAGGGCGAACACTTTACCACTCTCACTTACATTTTAATTACATTTAACAAAAGACACAAATACATACATTTTTCGACTTGATCTCTTTGCTTCTTAATACACTTTGTCCATCTGTCAACAAGTTTTCGTATTCCCTCATTAAAAAATGTTTTAGGCTGAGCTGTGAGCCACGAATGCACCGCTGTTTTCACTTCATCAGAAGTGAATCTACTTCCTTGTAGGGCTGCTTTCATTATCAAAGCCGAGGCTGCTGATGATTTGCCACATAATCTTCTGTCACTCGTCTATTCGACAGAATCATTTCAATTGTACACCCAGTGTTGTCGTTGGATTTGGACAGCATCGTAAAGCGTTAATAAGGCAGTATGGCCAACAGAAGTTTTTATATAACCAGATTTTTGACTAATATATATTTTTTTATAATAAAATGATTTAACATTTCGTTTTGCTACAGTCATTACTACTCTGTGTGTCTATGCTACAGTATGGCATTTAATTAAAATAATTTAAGTGTTTGAAATAGTATTACAAAATTTACCCAAAGAGAGAGTATATAAAATATTTTCCTTTTCAGACTTTCAGCTTTTGTTCTACTGTTCTGGATTATTATCTCTGTGGTGATAACTTCATCATCATTATGTGAGTTACCACTGGTTGCTTGTTAGTGTGCTTGTTAGTTTGGCTGAAGTGTGACTTAAGAAATGTTACTTGCTGTACCTGATAAGTCTAGTGATTAAATTCTAAAACTGTTGCTGCAAGAAATGTTACTTGCTGTACCTGATAAGTCTAGTGATTAAATTCTTAAAATGCTGCATTCTGGCATGCCTGGACTGACTTCTTTTTGACAGCTTTTCTTCTACAGTAAGTCCACGACTCACGAGCATTCGAGTTACAGATTACTACATATGCAAACGTACCGCAGATCTACGAACATTTGTAGATGCGAACAAATCGCGCAAGTAGCTCACGTGTATTGTACAAAAAATAGACACTGCAGTGCAGCAGATACCAATATTTACAATTATATACAATATTAGTATCATAATTATGTGTGTGTGTGGAGGGAGGTGCGGGAGAAATGAGTCGGCCTCACCGGTTTCAGTGAATCAGTCCGGGAGCATGATGATAGAAAATGGCTGTCCTGTAAAGCTGTCCCAATGTTGAATACTGTAATCCTAATTTCAGAAAATCTTCAACGAGAAAGAGTTCACAGTCCAATACAGCTCTGAGACAAAATAGCATCCGTTCAAGCGCGCAGTAATCACCATGTAGCGTTGTCTGCTGACCGTGCTACGTCACCGGGATTCTCCTCGTGATTTGGAGGCACTCGCAAGAGTATATTGCAGAACCAAAACACCAAACCTGTGTGTTTGTTTTTTAGATAGGGTGTTAGGCCGAGACGTTCCGCGAGGTTCCGTAGGGTCCGCAAGCTTCAGCAACGACTGCTAAAAAAAAAAAAAAAAAGTAAACTTGTTTAATTTTTCACGCGGAAGGGTTGGAAATGTAATCACTGTCCAGTTATCTGGGAATTTTCACATCAACTTAAAAAAAACTCAAAAAAAGCCATTAGCCAACTACAGGGGACACGGGGATCAGCTCTGGATTCACTTTTTAATTCTTGTGTTTGACAGCTTAGCAGGTTACACAACAATCGTTCAAAATGGATTCAGATTGGTCGATAACCCTAACTGAAAAACCACAAAGAAAGAGGTACATCACTACTTCTGATAAAATAAATTAAAATAAAATAAAATAATTCAGTTAAATAAAATGTGATCAAATCCAACAACAAAATAATTTAAATAAGCTTACCATGTACTATTTCATGAACTGTTTAAGCAAACATGTAATACACGACATCATATTACATGTTTTGTGTATGCATGGAAACTACACTTAAAAAAAACAATCATAGCATAACTTAAGTTACTGTTTCTCTCTTGTATTGAGCAATATAGTAATTCAATCAAATATCAAATAAGTGATGATCAGTCCCTCGTATAAGTAAAGAATGGTATTATCATATCATCAGTGTCCCTGAGATGACTAGCGGCCTTCCTGGTCAGGAAGTCTTGGGACAAAGGTTGCGCAAAATATTTGTTTATTTTTTTACCAACAAAAAAACTAACCAAGACATACCACTTTGACATTGTCATATGGCACTTTTTAAAATTTTTTTTATCACATTTGCCTTTCTGCTGTTTCATTTTACTCACTTTTTTGGGATGAATTTCAGTTGGGTTCTTTTCAATACAGAAATAATTTTATCAGGAAGATCTCAGTATTGAGCAGGGGGGAAAAAATCAACACAGAGCTTTATTGTTACAAAGGCCTGTAAAAGGAAACACATTATGGAAATGTGCACATACATGCTACAGACGGAGCATGACTAGGTTGGCTTTGGGGAAACCGTGTTATTGTAGAAAAACATTCCTAGTGAGTGTGCATGTTCTGCCTTTCTATTCCAGGTTATTAGCTCAGTGCCCATTATGTAAGTTCTAAGTTCTGCCTTTATTCATTACATACATTTGTATATATTACTGCACATTCTTTGCATATTCCAGCTTTTTTTCTTTTAAAGGAGGCTGAGGTCAGAGCACACGGTCAGCCATTATATGGCACCCCTGGAGCAGACCCAAAAAAAAAACAGCATTTACATTTAGACATTTGTCCGATGCTCTTATCCAGAGCAACTTACAAAAAGTGCTTGGAAGTTTCCATCATTTTATAGATATTTAGACATTTTGTTACTAGGTTACTAACCAAGTACCATCAGTCAAACACAGTTGGGAAGGGAATATATACACATATATTATTTATTTATTTTTAATTAGTTTAAGTACTGAAGAAACAGATACGTCTTGAGTCGTTGTTTAAGCCAACTGTGTGGACGTACATTCATTACCTTCATATTTACATGAATACTTTTATATGCTCTCATTTCCCCCTTCGAGCATTCAGAATCCTGAATTAGTATTTCATGGTTTCCCCTCACATACGTGTCCCTCTCTCACTTTGACTATCTCTGTATCTCTTTTTCTGTGTCTTTGCCAAATATGGTATTAGTCTAGCGCATTTATACTCAAATAGTTTGTTCTTTAAAGCTGTGATAACTAGTAAAACAAAACATGAATGTTTTTTTTTTTTTTTTTTTTGATTTTATACATTAAAACGTAACTTTTTTTTACAATGCTAAATGTGAAATAGAACTCAAAATAGGCGAGACAAAACTGTGGGGTGATAAATTTACAATAATGTCTAGGCTTGTAATTTGTCCAGTGCACTGTGCTAGTAATGCTGTAATGGCCTTTGTATTGGTGGACCTTGACATTAGCGGTTTTGGATGGAAGACACTATCATTGTATCTCAGAATTAAACATGTAAGATGTTTTTATAGCTTCTTAAAATGTCTGATTTAATTTTCAAGTCGGAGCCAGCTGAAGTTCACATTGTCATTTACAGTACTGTTTAATTGAAGGTTAAGTTAAACTGTCCCAAAACTTTATCATTGGAAAGATGCACAATAAACCCTTATCGATGCACTGGAACATGCTGCTGTTTTGATTTTGTAGAAGTGTATGCAGGTGTGGCGGCCTCCGAGTGGCGCAGTGGTAAAGTGCTCGCCCTATCATCTGGGGATCGCTGGTTCGATCCCCGGGTGATGCTGT
>JAQMYJ010000036.1:23044032-23065524 GCA_030014305.1 Clarias laeviceps | reverse complement strand
TGTAGAAAGAAATAAAAATCAGGAACCATCATGGAGTTAGAAAGTGTTCTAAAACTTTTGAACGGTAGTGTATATTTATTTATATGTGTGTATATATACAGTCGTGTGAAAAAAATTAGGACACCTGGGTATTTTGTAACATTTCTTAATATATGGATATTTAATCTCAATGTTAATAATACTGAGAGATTAAAGTAATTTAACTAAACAATTAAAACTGAAGAAAAGACTTCAAGATCTTCTGTAAATGTAATTCTACAAAATGCCTATTCTAACTGAGGAAAAAGTTAGGACACCCGCACATTTATTCCCACTTAAAATGGCTCAAACCACACACAGGTGGATCACACCAGGTGCACATGATTAGTAGATCATTACTCAGCATTTTGAATGAGGCTTGCCCTGTTTAAACCTCAGACATTTATATTGATGTGCTCCTTATTGTTGAAGTGAAAGTGAGCACCATGGTGAGAGCAAAAGAGCTCCCTGAGGCCTTCAAAAAAATTATAGCAGCCTATGAGTCTGGTAAGGGATTTAAAAAGATCTCAAAATATTTTAAAATCAGTCATTCCACTGTCCGGAAAATAGTCTACAAGTGGAGGGCTTTTAAAACAACTGCCAACATGGCCAGGTCTGGTCAACCCTAAAATGTCATCACGTGACCTACAGTACACCAGGCTATGACTACTGTTGATGTGAAAGTGCATGCCTCTACAATTACCTATTAAGGGGTAGGGTGTCCTAACTTTTTCCTCAGAATATGCATTTTGTATAATTAAATTTACAGAAGATCTTAGTCTTTTCTTCAGTTTGAATTGTTTAATTATAATACTTCAATCTCTCAGTATTATTTACATTGAGATTAAATATACATATATTAAAAATTTTTACAAAATACGCAGATTTTCGTAGGGTGTCCTAATTTTTTCACATGACTGTGTATATGCACACACATGGTGAAACCTTGGATTGCGAGTAACTTGGTCAGTGAGCTTTTTTTGAAGAAATTTTAACTTGATAATTGAGCAAGGTCTTGGCATACAACTAGTATACGTATGCTTTGCCTGCCAAGCTTCACGTGATCACAACTGAGCCAATTGTCCTTCTCTCTCACGCTGTGGGATTGTGGGTAATCGTCTCCCATGCTCGGTCTCACTGCGCATGCGTCACTTGTATAGTCAGCATCTGTGTGCGCGTGTACTGTTTGTTTATTATAACATTGTGACCACGAGTGTGTGCACATAAAGCATTTCATGAATCTGTTTAACAACAATGCAGTGTCACATTTCTGAAAAATCCTCAAAAGGAGGCAAAAGCAAGCGTCACTAGAGAGGTTCCCTGTTTAAGAAGTTTGCCAACAGAGCAGTGTCTGTTAGTGTTTGAAAAGAATTGTGGCTAAAGTAAGACAAAAGATGAGAGGAGGAGGGGGGACAACTTTCACAAAGGTAAAGTGCAGGTTAATGTCTTTTATTTTTACATTATTTGTGGAGGTTGTGGAACGAATCGTCTGAGTTTCCATTATTTCTTATGGGGAAATTTGCTTTGATATACAAGCCACACTTCCGGAACGAACTATGCTCGCAATCCAAGTTTAACTGTGTGTGTGTGTGTGTGTGTGTGTGTGTGTGTGTGTGTGTTTTTTGTCACTTAAATTAATTGTCAATCATCAAACTAATTTTAATAGTACACAAAGATAACCAGTTGCTTTTAAATGATTATTTCATTTATTAAGGGAAAAAAAAAACTGTCCAAACCTACCTAGCCCTATATGAAAATGTAATTGTCCCTAAACCTAACAACTGCCATCAAAGATTTGTAATAACTGGGAATGAGTCTTTCACATTGCTGTGGAGGAATTTTGGCCCACTCTTTGCATAGTTGTTTTAATTCAGTCACATTGGAGGGTTTTCAAGCATTGACTAGGCCACTTAAAAATCTTAATTTTTTATTTTTTGAGCCATTCAGAAGTGGACTTGCTGGTGTGTATTGGATCATTACTTTTATTTCACTTACTTTTTCACAAAGGGACAGGTATGTTTGGACAGGTTTTTTCACTTAATAAATTTAAAAACAGCATTTTGTATGTACTCAGGTTATCTTTGTGTAATATTACATTTTGTTTGTTGATCTCAATCGTGTGACAAATATGCAAAAAAATATTTATTATATATTTATTGTAATAATAATAATAAGCTTTTGTTTTACTACACTTGTGTTTTATCCAAGGAAGCTGTTACTTTACAATTAGGAATAAGACAGGAAGCTAGGGCAGCAAACAAGTTGATTTAGACTTAGAATGATTTATTCTCATTTTTGTTGATTTTGAAATATAATAGCGCAACAGCATGTCCCGAAACCTCATTTGGCCTCAAATGAAAGAAAATAGAGATGTAGTATTTGGAAATGATGAAACCTACAAGGCTCAGTGGCAATATATGCAAACAGTCTACAAATGACTGTGGCTTCAACCTCTAATTAAGTGGCATCTCATTACTTCCAAACCGCTGATATTTTTTCCCCCCACTCTGTAGGGAATTCAAGTGTGGAATAACGCTAAAGAGTGCTTCAGCAAGATGTGAGTTGTGCTTCAAGCCAAGTTTCAGCACAGAGCCAAACAGCTGTACAAACTTCTCAGGGTAAGAGTGCTGATATCGGATCAGTTTTTATCTTCCATCTTCCAATGAATACAAGTGGATGGACCGAACTGATTCAAAATCAGCACTCTTGCGGAGGCACTTGGTATGCGTGAACCCTAATCACAATCATAGGGTGCTTTAAATATATATATTTTTTTTATTATAATTTTTTTCCTGCATCAGTTAACCATAAAATTTGTTATATTTTGAAAATCTTAAAACATGAATAGAAGGGATAAATGATTATTATATTTATTGAAAATAATGTTTACAGCTCTCGTGTACACCATGTTTCCATACTGAGTATCGACTCATTTAATATTCAAAAATCTGTGCAAGGAATCATGTTCTTGTCAGTAATAAGATTGATGTAAATAATTTATGCCAATCATAGACAATGGACTGATGGAGAGTTTGCTGAACTTATAATATCATAACTTTAAAAAACTAATTTCAGTTATTCATGTTAAAATCTCTTTCTTGGTGTATATTTTATATATCTTAAAAAAAAACGGCAGTACAGTTGTGTCAAATATTTGCTGTAAAAGAGATCCATTTGTGGCAGTCAGTTGGTACTGGAAAGCTGCGAAAAAGCTTTGCAACCTAATTGAAAGATTAAGGAGGCATAACACTGTATAGCAACATTCAATTATTCCAACATTTCTTTTGAAAATATGGAATGTCTCCATTCTATTGAAACATTGAAGTATAAACCTAGTTTTTTATTACATGTACCAGAGACAACAAGAGGTCACATTCCTCTTTGGAAGTAAAGCAAGCAGGCTTATTGATGTTTGGTAGAGCTGTTCTCACATGGCCTCCAGCTGTAATCTCAGCCCTGATGTTTATCCTAACATACTGTACACTCATCATTAGCGCTGTCTGCCTGCTGCACTCTTAAACACAAACTGTTTATAACTGCTCACCCACACCCTTTTTATGCTTCAGTTAATAGGAAATATGCATGTCTGCAGTTTATGCCTTATCCAAAACCTTATGTTGCATATTATTCTTCTCTGTGGCAGCAGTTTCCCCCTATGAACGCCAGATTTGTCATTTGGGATGAAGTGTGGGTTGGTCCGTGTTTTAATATTAATCTGGCTGAAGGAACAGGAAGCTCATGCAGGAAGAGGAGGATATAATAATTTCCTCATTTAACAGTTGTGTGTGTTTATATCTGAGCCTGTCCAGCTCCAGACCCATTTTATGATCAAATAATGTTGAGATGATAGTTTTTTTCACTACACATATGGGAAATAATTGTAGTATAAATTTCTGTTAAAAAATTTATTGTGCATACACTAATAAACTTGAAATTTTCTAATATTTGATGTTTGTGTTTCTGGTTGTATCATTATACATTCGTACACTGTTTTTATTGTTCTAAACTTGACTTCACAAAAGTTATCCTAATACTGTCCTGAGAATTTTCACTAAAGCTCAAAAATAGTCTTGTTCGCAGAAAAACATGAGTGACTAGTGTCCTATGCTAGATTTTGAGTCATTTGGACCAATTTAAAAGACAACGTAGGGTTGTGTTTGGGTAACCTTCCCATTTGTGCGAATTATTATTATTTTTGTTAACTGTCCAACTAATTTTGAAAGTTTGCATTTAATCAACTTTTCATGGTATGTAATGAATTTATAAGATTTTACATAGACCAGTGTGGACATTATTACATAGCAATGAGATTTATTATCTATACACACTAATCAGTCATAACATTAAAAACAACTGCCTAATATTATGTATGTAATTGTATTACTAAATTTATTATGTATTAAAGGTATTATGTATTGTGCCTAATATTGTGTCACCAGACAACTGATGAACATACTCCACTAGACCGCAGAAGGTATGCTGTGGTATCTGACACCAACTTGTCAGTAGCAGATCCTTTTAGTCCTGAAAGTAGGGCCTTTATGGATCAGACTTGTTTGTCCAGCATATTCCACAGATGCTCTGATTGAGATGTGAGGAATTAAAAGCCAAGTTGAACTCTTCAACCTTGAACTCGTTCTCCTGTTCTTTAAACCATTAAAAAAAAATTTTCAGCGTGGCACAGTTTGGTGGTAGATAGGGGTCAACAGGGGCAAGCTATGATGCATTGTATGCTTTGACACCTTTCTATTATAGCCAGAATTAACTTTTTCAGAACGTTAAGAGCCTTGGGCACCCATGATCCTGTCACCTGTTCACTGTTTGTCTTTCCTCAGACCACTTTTTGATGGGTAATAACCAATGCATATCCAGAAGACAAGTCTTGCCATTTATGAGAATCTCTCACCCAGTCAACTTCTAGAACTGAGAGTCTAGTTCATGCTGACTAATATACTGTATATGTTTTTTACTTCACCGGTCAGTGATTTTAATGGTCTGACTGATTGGTGTGTTTTCTTGTGTGTACCTGTTTAAAAGAGAAAAGATTGAATACATGCTGCCCTCTTGTGGGGGGTAATTGGATTTTAGTCTAAACAATATACAACTTTTAGAACATTAAAACATTCAATATAAGTTTGCAAAGAGCACACAATTTAAGGTTAAACAAATTATATAGTGGGAAAAGTGCTACCAAAATCTAGTCCCTTAATGGCTTTATTCCTAATGACCTAGAGGAACATGGACTTGTTTCCTAGGTAAGTAACAACAGCAATGTTGAAGGTTTGTGCCATGACCAAGACCCATGCGAATGACATGTAAATGTCACTCTAATCTTTTTCTATTCTGGTCTAGCATATAAACTAACGAAGTGGCTTTAACGTGCTAATCAATGGACCAATTTTTTGTTGTTGTTACAAATTTTATTATCTGTATAAATAAAAAAATAAAAAAAGGTTTTGTCTGTACATTGATCAGAACTCAATATCACGCAAAACTGGCTAGACAGAATTTAATGAAACTTTGCCTTTAAAAAAAAAAAAAACTCAACCTTTAAAAAAAATATTTCTTTGTAGTAATAAGTTAATAAGAAAGACAGGCAGACATGTCTGTGGGCTTCAACCTGAAATAATATCACTGATTATAATTTTTATATTTAGTGCAGGTCTTTTCTTTGCTAATGGTGGAGGCATGGTCAGGATGATGAACAGTGGACAATGACAAATGGCCAAATTGTTCCCTGGGACTGGGTCATTTTCACCACACACTCCTAGAGCCTTGCCACAGAATTCTGATAATGATACATGAAGTGTTTAGGCTGTGTCAGATAGCTTTCTTTCCTAAATGGTTAAAACAAAATTTAAAAAAGTCTACACTTCAGTCCCATAGTAATTCCTTCATTTTAGATCCAGTGTGATGGTCACCTTCAGGACCAAGGGTATGACATGGGTGTGCATGGAATTTGCATATTTTCCCCTTGCTTGGTGGGTTTCCTCTGGGTGCTCTGGTTTCCTCTCACAGTCCAAAGACATGCAAATTAGGCTAATTGCCATTCCCAAAATCCCCTAGTGTGTGAATGAGAGTGTATGTATGTGTATGACTGGGCACTCCGTCCAGTGTACCCTGTCTCCTGGGATAGGTTCCAGGTCCTCCTGTGCTGATTGACAGGGTGTATGCAGGATAAAGCGGTATAGACGATGAGTGAGCGTGACTGTCAATTGACTAAAACAATTTACTCCGAGGTGAAGGAAGGCATTTGAGGAACCTAGATAGGAAACTGTCTTCAAGAGATCTGAAGAGCACACAGAGACTGTATTTGCACAAGTGCCAGTAATGTGTGGCTTAATAATGGAGTGTGTTTAAACTGAAAGATTATTTCACCAGTCAGTCTAAGTTTAAACAAGTGTCCAGACTGCACGGATCTGAACAGAATCCTCTGTACCTGGAGAACTTTAACATGCCCGACACCTGGGAATAGAAATAAAAACCCCACAATGCAGTGCAAATGGATGTACAGTGGAAAAGAGATTGGTCGTAGATCAAACAGTGTCACTCATACTGTACAAGTACACTACGTCTTCCTTTCCGTAACCATGACATCTGCGCCCTACGTAGTGTACTTCATGAGCAATAGAAAGCGATTTGGGACGCAGCCGTGGAATTTCGCGACTAGCTTTCCAGCTAGCTCTGCTGCTAATCAATCAGCACAGCAGCGACGAAAACTTTTCCAGGGAGATTATGACTGCTGATCATATACAGCTCCTGGCGCTGTGAAACATAACAAGAAGCTAACGAAGCTACCTGTAAAAAAAAAAAAAAAACAATACCACAAAAACCGTGCGGGTGAGTCTTTGTGCTGATTTTCGGTTTTTGAAAATCACAAGCAGACGCAGCATTAGACAAGCTAGCCATCAAAATGCAACTTGTGTGTGTTTTAGATAACGCTAGCAGAGCCGGCTACTGTTCGAATTTCCCAGGCCTGAAAGGAAACCCAGTGCTAGCCTGGAAGCTAACTAGCCCTGTCCTGTGGTGATTTATCGGTCTACCTCAGGCATCTAACAACCGTCGGGCAGCCACCGTGACATTTGTAAGGCCGATTTGACAGCGATGTTTTAGTGTTAATTAAACAGTTTGACATTTATTGAAGACTGTTTGCGTTTGTGTCAGACGCCGAGCCCCGCACTGAAGGCATAAATATGCATATCAGTTATGCAATTATTATTATTTCGGCCATAATCATTTCGCTACGTAGTTAGCTTCGCGTGTAATTCCTCAGTGCTAACTTACACCAGCTGTAGAGCATTCTCGTAGTTTTATATAATGCAACAAGACTTCCTGTAAATGTTTATCTCCTCACCAAACATTAAGTATTCGTTAGCTACGATCAGCTAACAGTACAACTTGTTACCAGACTTTACAAGGTCATTTTCTGTCAAAAGTGATGCGTTAAGTTATATTATTTGTGTTCTGGATTGATACACACAGTTTACAAGGCCTGTATGTTACCGTTAGTTTGCTAAAGCGTAAATGACCTACTAGTACTATTAACATTAATATACCTCTATAACGAACTGTCTAGCCTTGATAATTACAATAAGGATGTATATGTTAATTATTGTCTACATTAGGTAGCTGTGGACCAAGCAATCAAGGAGACTTGTAGTTCAACCAGATGTGGGTTATGTAGCCATAGGGAAAAATATGAATAATTCATAGGAAATACACACATGCACTATATGGACAAATGTATTTGGCCAAACATGCAGTGACGTTGTATCCAAGTACATATACTTCAGTATAGATTTGGTCCCCCTTTTGCAGCTATAACAGCTTCCTCTCTTCTTGGAAGGCTGTCCACAAGAGTGTTTCTGGGGGAATTCAGGGCCACATAGCCCGTGGTGTATGAATGACAATCAGGCGTCGAGCTGGCAACTCGACCCCTCAAGTAACTGCCACCGAAACAACGGCTATATCTCCAGGGTGGGGAGTATCTGTCCCCACTGTTGACGGACCAAAATACCAAAATTTATGACACGCATATGATAAAGGGTTAATGTTATGCAATATATATGTATATATAATTGCATAACTATCACATTAACCCTTTTGCTAACCAAACAGTGATGCACTGTGTGTCCTGACATCTTTGTCTCAAAACCAGATTTTCTATTGGATCACACAACATGGGCAAGCGCTCACTCCCCATGACCCTGTAGCTGGACCGTTGTTTTTTCTTCCTTGGACCACTTTTGGTAGGTAATGAACATGCCAGATCAGGGAACAGCCCACAAGACCTGTTGTTTTGGACTGCTACCCTGTTTTGGATCTAGCCCCTACAATTTGGCCCTTGTCACAGTAGCTACAGTTACAATATCATTGAAGTGGTGCCAGGAAGTAGGTGGAATATAATAGGCAGCAAGCAAACCTATTGTCCTAGAAGTTGATGTGTTGGAAGCAGAAAAAATGGGTAAGCGTAAGGATTTGGTCGATTTTGAGATTGCGACAAGGACAAGATTGTGACTCTAGACGACTCGATTAGAGCAACTAAAAAACAACTGCAGCTCTTGTGGGATCTGCAGTGGTCAGAACCTACCAAAAGTGGTCCAAGGAAGCAAAACTACATGACAGGGTCATGTGTGACTAAGGGTCACTGATGCACATGAGTTGTCAAGGCTGGCCCATGTCATCTGCTTCAGTAGAAGAGCTACTCTAGCTATTGGTTTCCATAGAAAGAAGTCAGAACAAACAGTCCATCAATGTTTTGGTTGCGGAATGTGTGTGTGTGTATAAAGTAAATAATTTGTAATTTTCCTCATTTTAATCTCGACTGTTTCATTCTAGTCATTGAATATTAACTTGCAGATTTAAGTTTTTGAATAGAAATTTATTTGTGACCCTGGATAATCAAACCAAAAAACAATCGGTGTCCTTGCTCCAACATTGTCTCTTATCTTATTTGTCCTTGAACATTAACCAGGTTAGTAGAGGACTGTCAAGAATACCAGCAAAGGTCCATGACAATCAACTGTTTTTCTGAAGCCACAAGCCACAACCAAGTAATTCACAAAGATGAATATCGATGACAAGTTGGATGGCATCCTAATTCGATGTGGCACTGTGAACATACACCATTCAGTACAAACCTTAGCACCCTCTGGGATGGATAAAAGGGTTGGAGGAGGAAACTTGGATATGTCTCTAGGAGGAAAGAGTTTGGCCAATCAACCCCTACTTGCTGATGATGATGAAGAGGAAGATGATGATGAAGAGCTGGCTGGTGGGACGCTTACTTCACACAATCTCATTGCACATAATGAACTTTTGGTTCAAGAGGAGACTGTGAAGAACAGTGCAGCAGGAGAACAGGAATTTTCTCAGCAACTTTCTCACAAGATACCATACACTCTACACATGCCTGTAAGTTCACACTACACAACCTTTGTGAATGTACAGGAGCTTATGTATATGCCATAAAAAATTTACATACTTAAAGAAAAAAAAAAAAAAAAGTTTAAGTGTTTCAGTTGTTCTTCCTTTTTATGTTTTTTTTTTATTGTGCAGGATACACTTTTGTGCTAGACAACATAAATAGCCAGTGTTTTTTCCAATCTACTCTTTAAGTGCCTGGGAACCATCTGATTTCAGCTTTTCTATTTAGTGTAATTAAATTGTAATTTATATTCTTGTCAGGTAAATATTAAACAGGAACTGAAGCTGTCAGATCCACTAATTCTCAGTAAAAAGGACAAGAAACAGGAGAGAGACCTTACAGAATGCCACAAAAAGAAGAAGAGAAAGCAGCGGTCTCCTGCAAAGGTAGCTACAAATGCTCTTTATAGAATTTAAGAGGAATGACATTTTGGCCATTAACTTATTTTTCCTTTTAGAACGCTGAAAATTGTACTGTATGTTGACCAAATGTAAGCGCGTAAACATTGATATAAGTGATCTACCTAATATGTTAGATTCTTACGATTAATGAAGATGGTTCACTGGGACACCAGAACCCAAAGTCACATATCTGTGAGCACTGCAACGCTGCTTTCCGGACAAATTACCACCTGCAGAGACATGTCTTCATCCATACAGGTAACACAAACACTTGCACATCCACTGAACGTATTGAAAAATGATGCTGTTTGCTTATTTTCCTTTATGATTATCTTTTTCTAAAAAAAAAAAAAAATCCTACACAGGAGAAAAGCCTTTTCAGTGCACTCAGTGTGACATGCGTTTCATTCAAAAGTACCTCTTGCAGAGACATGAGAAAATTCACACAGGTAAGAAGAAATCCAAAAGTCATAATCATGATTAATATCTCTGTCTATCTCTATTTAGCAGTCAGTTTTTAACCATTCATGTGTATAATAATAGCAATGTTCATATGTTTTTCTTGGAAATACATGTTTATTTGATGTCTTATTTTTTATCTTCTTTAATACGATTTGCTCCTGTAGGAGAAAAGCCATTTCGATGTGATGAGTGTGGAATGAGATTCATCCAGAAATATCATATGGAAAGACACAAGAGGACGCACAGTGGAGAGAAGCCTTATCAGTGTGATTACTGTCACCAGGTAAGAATTACACAATTTTCATACTAATGTATTGATAATTTTTTTTCTCGTTTAAATCACATACGTCCTTATTTCTACATAGTGTAATTGTTTGTTTTTAAGAAAGCAGTACAAATAACATGAACACGGAATGAATTATGCTTTTGTCCCAGAATACAAGACCTTACCTATGTTGATCAGAAGCTGGTCTTTTTTTGGTGTATTTTGAGAGAGAATAATTTAATAGTGTCAATTTTTTTCCTTAGTACTTCTCCAGGACTGATCGAGTCTTGAAGCATAGACGTATGTGCCATGAAAATAAGGAGAGAAAGATTCACAAAGCAGCTGCCAAAGATGGCCTTCGACTCAGCACAGAAACACTCACATTTTCCTTCCCATCGAAGGAGAGCACTCTACCTAAGAAAAAGCGGCAGAAGTCCACTGATAAGAACAGCTCCTTAGTCCAAACCACTGCTGTCACGGATAAAGTTTTGGAGGGTGATGAGAAAAAGCAAGAGGACAGACTCAACAAAAGTGATTGTCTTCCTCTTTATGATGTTGCCACCAAGGTCAAGGATGAATATGTAGTGACAGAATATTCAGTTGAACTCCCAGATTGTTCACCAGAAAGTGGGCAACTTACAGGGGAGGCATCTTCTGACGAGATCACCCCTCCGAAGATAGTGCTGAAGAAGATTGCTAGTAAGAAGAGTGTAAAACAGCAGCCATTGGAACATTCACAGCCTTTATCACCCCTGTCATCATTTGAGGAAGGAAAAGTCACAAGATATACTTTTGAAATTGTAGATAACAAAGGCCTGTTGGATGTAGAGCCAAGCCCTGATTTGGAGACTGTCGATCCACTCCAGGTAGGGCCCACAAAGCCAACTGGCAGCAGCACAAACTATGATGATGCCATGCAGTTTCTCAAGAAGAAGCGTTACCTCCAGGCAACCACGGTCAATAACAGTCGTGAATATTCCTTGAATGTGAACAGTATCTCCTCACAGCCCTCAGTTACTCAGGCAGCCGTGGCCACTGTCATAGACGAGACTGTTCCTGCCACAATCCTGTCTGAAACTCAGACTCTGAACGTAGAGATCAAGACAAGCCACGAGAAGAATGTGCTCCCTGATGAAGTCCTGCAGTCGCTCCTGGATCACTACTCCAACAAGGCCAATGGACAACCTGAGATCAGCTTCAGTGTAGCAGACACGGAAGTAACTTCCAGCATCTCTATAAATTCATCTGATGTTTCAGAGAGTAGCCCTACTGAGGCCTTGGGTACTAGTTCTCAAGCACCCACCGCAGAGAAGGCTAGTCTTTTGCAAGAGTATTCAAAGTTTCTCCAACAAGCATTGGAGAGGACCAGTCAGAACGACAGCTACCTGAACAGCCAGAGCCTAGCGTTTGTGAATGATAGTGCAAGCCTTGGTGGGCAGCCCTTATTTTCTACAGACAAACAGTTTGGTTCTCCAAGTCGGTTTAGATCAAGTATGAACTCTCCTCTGAGACTGGACAAACCACATTTTGGTCTTTTGGTAGATTCCCAACACTCGTTCTCATTTTCCGGTGATGAAACCAACCCCTCTTCAGTGTCACCAACTGAGGATTTTCTGGAGCAGGTGTCCCCCAAAAAGACAGACACTCAGGGCATCACTCAAACGTTTCAGATTGCGACATTCGATCAGAACTTCCGATCTCAGTTCCAGACGTCCCGGTCTGGACTGTCGTCACAGTTTAGTGTTTCCAATGGACAGGTCAGCATAAGAAGTCATGGAGGAACAGACTTTCCAGAATTCTCTCTTGTTAACGTTACTGAAAGCAGAACTCAATTGAGCTCGTCTCCAGATCCTACAAGCAGCCACACCTTTGGCTAAAAACAAACAAACAAAAAAAAAGCTATTTAAAATTTTAGTCATTTAAAAGCACTTTATACTCTTGCTCTGCGAATGTAAGCAGCACCATCTTGGATGTTCATCTCATGGCAAGCCTTTGAACTCCAGATGTTGTCTTTCTAACTGGGGGTTGTTTTAATCATGCAAGGATGAGAATCATTTTAAGGAAGTAGTTTTTTTTTTTCTTTTTTTTCAGCACACTCATTTAATGTCTGTATACAAATAAAAGGCACTTTTCCGTAGTTTTTTTGTTAACCTCCTGAGACCCAGACTTTACTGTTGTCTACACTGTAATTTCTTCAGTTTGTTTATTATCACCTTATAACTGTAAACCTAATCAATGTCTCTAAACAGAGGTAAGTTTGGCAGAAGGTCATTACACAATGATCCTCATATAAGGATTGTACAAGTAAATATAGACAATGTGGTTGGGAGATAATGTCCTGATATGAGGACATTCAGGTCTCAAGAGGTTAATTCAGTCAGTTCATCTGCACATCATACTGCACAACCAGAATTCTCTCAGAGAGAATTTACTTCCTTACAGGTACATACAAATAAGCTCTTAAATTTCCAATTTAAAATTATAAATTCATAATTTTATATAATGGAATTGTATAACTCATAGGTATTTTTGCACAACACTATGAAGGTTTTAAAGAAAAGCTCATAAATTATTATGGAACTAGTACATCTCTGATACATTGGTGTATCTCTAGGTACCTTGATTGACACCTTAATGTTTTTCTTTGTACAAAACAGTACCAATCCTTGGAACTGGAACTAATTTGAAATAACTGTAAGAAATACACATCGTTTGGATTATACTGGGAAGGCAGACCTCAGATACAGCATGGGGTAATGAATAAAGGTATCAAAATTTTAACTGCATTCCTCAAGTTCTATTTTTCAGTAATGAAACTGATGAAGTATGCTTTCCTAAAAAAGGTTTTTTTCCCCTGCATGTAGTGCCTTTTTATGTATCTGTGAAACAAAACATCCTATCAAGACATAATTTCAAACTGCCTTTTTATACCAATTTTATGCTTTTGACCATGCACTTAAAAAAACTAAAGGTTTTAGATTTACCATAATCAAAATGTGTATCAAATTTGCATTTGGGCCTTGTGGGCTAGTGCTCTTTATACCTAGGACTTTCAGGCTATCTTGATATATGAAACCTAGCCTGAATTGTGGTGTTATGGGTCTTTTTGAAACACCTTTTCCAATTTCATAATTGCAATTATGGAGATATTTTATAGGGACAGACTTGTGATGTCTTTATTTGCTATGCCATTCTATTGTGTTTGGTAGATAGCAAGTAAACATATTCAATTGGGAAATTACAGTTGAATCATGAAGTAATGAAGTATAATCATTGTCCTTGAACTATGACCTAACATTTGCGTTGTCTATCTTTAAACTGACATCCATTTAATCATTGCATTATTTGATGAAACAAATGGTGCATGACTTTGATCTTTGGTACATTTATTTGGTATTTATAACCATAGTTATCGATATAGCAAGATATTGCGTCTAACAGTGATTCATGTCAATATACTGCCTATTTATGATTTCTGTATGTTTGGATTTCTCTCTCTTTTTTCTTTTTCTTTTTTTTCATAAGCTGTAATTCACAGATGCTGTTTTTTAAAAGCCTACAGATGTGCCATGCTAAACTACAGACCAAATTGGAACTACATTGTGAAGTGATTTTTATTATAAATTGTTGTTTCTCTTCATACAACATTTAAAAAAAAAAAAAAAAAAAAATCCCTCATTCCACTGCCAGATGTATGTCTTGTTTAAGCATATGTATGCATGTATGTATGTGTGTATGTCTGTGTGTCTAAGTTGTACATTTTAGAACTGCGCATTTTGTTTGTGTATATTAGGAGTGGGACAGAAACATTGGATATATTTGGGATGTTTGTGGATTTTTAAATGAATGTATTTGTGTCAATTCAGTGCGCATAATCCTGTTGGTTCTGGCCTCAATGAACACTGCTCATGTTAATGTTGATTCATAGTGACTAGGGTTTTTCTCTCTTTCTCCCTCGCTCTCTCTCTTGTCCTCTCTTTTTTTTCTTTCTTACCACAGTGGATAGTCTCCTTATGTTTTATGTCTTAAAAGCTCATAACTCTATTTCTTGTCAATATAAGAATTGCTTTTTTTTTCTTTATTAAATGGGTTTTCTTTAAACCTATTTAAACTCAAATATCAGTTCTATAAATCATATACGTACCTCTTGAGCACAATCAAAATAGTTTTTTTTTTTTTTTTTTTAGGATTCAAATCCATCAGGTTTCAAATCAACCAGGATGTCACTTAAGTCTAAATGAAGTGTGGACACTTATTTACGTTTGATGGAATTTTATTATTTTCTGTTAATACTACAAGCAATTATGTCAATTTTTTTTCCTTTATTTGCATCCCATACATTGGAATTATGGCAGCATTGATATAGATTTATTTTTTCTTCTCTAGATAGAAAACAATTAACTGTTCTTAAACAGTTAGATCTAGATATTATCACATTGATGCGGGATTGATATCCACAGGGTTTTTTTTTTCTTCTATACACTGGTTATATTATTATTTTTACATGTATGTATCTTTATTTTAGCCAAACTATTTCCATAAAACTTCATTAATTTTATGCAAGATGATGTATAGAACCTGGAGGGATTTTTTTTTTCTTGCTTAAGTTTTTGTGTATGTCCTTTGAAATACAACTGAAGAATTCAGTAATGTTTCTTTTGTTTTTGCCTTTATCCACCTCCTACTGTAATTATGTTTATAGTCAACAGGGTCTTTCCTTTTGTCAATATCCCTGGTTGAATACCAATGATATCCACACGTGATGTGTTGCATTATGAGTGTTTATTATGACTAGACACACTTACTCACTCGTTAATTCTCTATATCATTCTATACAGGGTCGAGGGGTCCTGGAGCCTATTGCAGGGGACTCGCTGCATGAGTCCACACAAGCACTCACACACAATTTTTAGTTATTTAGTGCAGTGGTTCCCATTTCTGATCCTGGAGTATCCCTGCCCTACATTTTAGTGTTCGCTCTGCTCTGCCACACCCACTTCTATTTAGAAAATTATTAATTAGGTGATCAGTTAAATCAGGTATGCTATGAGCGGAGAAAACACATGTTCACAATAGGGGGACCTTCAGGACCAAGGTTGGGACTCCATGATTTGGTGGATGTGGATAGCTCTCTGCAATCTTCAGGTTAATGCCTGTGTACGCTCTACATTTAAAAATAAATCAGTCAAGCCTTCCACATATGTTTTTGGCTGAAACAAATGCTCTTCATAACAAATACATTTTTGATATAAGTGCTCTCTTTGCACTGTATTAGGTGCCCTCTACTCTTTTACCTAATTTTTAATCAGTAGCAGCAGTAAAATCATTCACAATCCTTCAGCAGTATTAGGTTTTCACTTTCATAGACATGTATATACGCGGGGAGGGCTTAATATAATAACTCAAATAAATAATCCTTACAGCCATGGTGTAATGTACAGTATGTACAACACACAAGACCTTCCGGTGGATGCAACAGCAGATCATGTCAGATTCCACACATGTCAGGCAAGTACAGGAATCTGAAGTGATCATGGGCATAAACTTACCAACTCACCAAAACAAGAATGTTGTTGACTAGAAAAATATCAAGTATTTTTTAATGTTTTTGTGATAGGTGAATTAATTACTTAACTGTATTTATTTATGCATGATTTTATATATACTGTGTGTATGCATATATTAGTATTGTGTGAAATATATGTTTGTGTGTGTGTATAATATGCATACGTACATACAGAATACAGAGTCAGCCAAAAAAATTTATACTCTTCAGAAAAAGAAAAATAATATAGTATATTATTTATAATGCATTATCATACTAATATATATATATATATATATATATATATATATTCATTAATATCATTAATAATATATTAAAATGATTTTATTTTTATTTCTTACAGGTGCATGTATTGGTGAGATGAACAGTTGTGAACTTCTGACAATTTACAATATTTCTCCAATATTTCTCCTTCTATTGTATATATTGTATATTCTATTCTATATACTGTATTGTTATTTAGAGTGTGTATTTAAAGGAAATGACATCAGAACATCAAAATAACAAAAGATCATGCAGTATTTGCAGAGCTTTAATAACTCAAATAAAACAAAATGCAAATAATTTGTAAACGAGCTATGTTAATGCTTTTGCTAAATACCATTAAGAAATTATAATTGTATCAACAATCTTCAATCCCCAACTTGCAATTTCAGCCTTCACGTGTTTTGACATGATCTCCCCCAGTTTTTCACATTGTTGTTGGGTAACTTTAGACCACTCTTTTTGCAAAAAAAGCAAACAGCTTAGTTTGCTTGATGGTTTGTGATCATCCATCTTCCCCTTGATGACATTCCGGAAGTTTTCTGGAATAAAATTGCAGTGGTCTCTTATTTTTTCCAGAGCTATAGCTATATATACATACTGTATGTGTGTGACATACATATAGGCCTACACATACCTGTACATATGTATATAAAATGTATATGTGTGTGTATGTTCTTTATAACTAGAAATATTCCCAGTCATACTTCATCTTTATGTCATATACAGTCTCTTCAAAGCCCTCCGTGTTTGTTCAGGCGTTTCAGTGCCTCAGCTCCAACATTTGTTTAATGACGTGCCACTACGGCACACGTAGCATTAAGATAATTTAGGACTGAAAGCCATGCCAGACTGTAAAACTCGTCTGAGAATAAAACGTGTATGTGTGTAGTGTTATGTTTGGAATATTTCTGGATACCGTATGTTAAAACATGACGGACGAGGCGTGATTAACCTGAGGTAAGCACAAAAAAAAAAAAAAACCAGGATGTACAGTATAAGTAAAAAACAAACAAACGGTTTACATTTCATAAAGGGTGTCTGTGTGATTCATGAGGTAATTTTGTGTTACAGGAAACTATAGTGACCAGATGTTATAGTGACTAGTGGAACATGGGTATTATTTTAATGTTTCGAGGTTCGGGTAAACGCTTCGAGAAAACTTTTTCTCTTCAGTTCTGACGCAAACTAGCGAGTGCGCGCGCACACACACACACACACACGCGCGCGCCCACGATACCAACGTACACACTGTATACACCTGTTGCATCCGGGACCAGCAGGTAAGGTTTAGCGGGTAACCTAGTATTTAACCTAGTAACACGCTTCCGATACATGTTGATCTATTTAACAGTGTTATCGTTTTTACTGATAAGTTTAAACCGTCATATTAATGAAACCACCGCGGTTTACTGTCGCATTTGATGTGTTTTGACAGCTCGGCTTTTCTGAAAAGTTGTGACGTTTAATAGTGAAGACTATAATGCTCATGGTAATTAATAACTCGTTAAGAATGGTCAGCGCGTGCATGCAATCATGTGACCTCCAAAACACATTAATGCACAATGTTTTTTAGTCTTGGCAGTCTTTAACTATAAGCAGTTCAGTCACTCGGGACATTTTCTTTCCCCTCGTGTGTGTGTGTGTGTGTGTGTGTTTACAGTTGTTGAAGTGACCAGGATATTTTGTGATATTTCTGAGCTTCTCAAGAGGAAAATGCACCACTGTTGATACAGGAAACATGAGCTCAAACGTTCAGGAGTTATTTCATGAAAATGCACAGGTATAGTTTTGCTCTTTTGTTATTATTATTATTATTTTTTACATTTTGACCTAAATTACCTATCTAGGTATGCTTATTCCACATCAAAAGCTCAGGGTATAAGAAATATCCTAAAACCGTGTTAAATTGAACTGTAGTTAAGCCTAAAGCATGAAAAGAAACCACAGGTCAATGGATCTTTAATACATGTATGCTAATGCTAATTCAAGTGTTTGGTGAAGAGGTCGGTCTTTAATCTTTGTTTGAAGAAGGCCTGTGACTCAGATGTTTGAGCTGCCAGAGCATTTACTAAAGAAAAGAAAGGAAGAAGCCTATGCATATCTAAAAATGTCTATTCTTTGTAAAATATTCTATTTTATTCAATGTTATTCTCTGGACATCTGTCTCAAACATAATGCGGGAAAACTGTACTTTTCCTTGTCATTGGACTGGTACCTGTGAATGTATTAGTATTTACTCACTCATTGTCTTAACCACTTTATCCTGTGTACAAGGTCGCAAGGGGCCTGAAGCCTATTCCAGGAGACTTGGGGCACGAGGCAGTGTACACCCTGGACGGGGTGCCAATCTATCGCAGGGCGTACACATACACACGCTTACATGCTCATTCACACACTATGGGCAATTTTAGGAACACCAAAATGGCCTAATCGGCATGTCATTAAACTGTGGGAGGAAATCTGAGCACCTTGAAGAAACCCACCAAGCACTGGCAGAACATGCAAACTTCATCCACACAGACCCGAGGTGGGAATCAAACCAGACCCTTGAGGTGCAAAGCGACAGTGCTAACCACTAACACCACTAAGTCACCGTGCCACCTAATTAGTATTCCGTGGTTCTTTATTCCAGTTATGTACATTTTAATCACATTTCCAGGTGAAAGATGCATAAAAAAGGTACAAAAAGTTATAGATGTAAAAGTGCACTTCAGCTTTATTTCTGAGACTGTATGGCTTTGTATGTATTCTATGCAGGACTCTCAGATGAATGCTCAGCCATGGTGGAAGGTAAAGCTGTTTGTGTGGGAGCCTGTCCTGTTCGGCACTTGGGATGGTGTTTTCACCACGTGCATGATCAACATTTTTGGAGTAGTGCTTTTTCTCCGTACCGGATGGCTTGTAGTGAGTGATATTTTGATGCATCGAACAGTCCACAGGAACCATTTATCTGTCCCCTATTTCCTGTCCTATACTATGCTGTGGCCACAATTTAACAAGTGGAAACAAGATAGTTTAATGTATGGTTACAAGATATTATGTTGTGACCACAACTTACAGACAAATTTGACCTGATTTTGTTTATAACTGTTATGTATTGATGTGATTACCCTTATTTACACACTGACACACAGCATAACTCCATAACTCCTGTCACATCTGGGACATGAATATCATTACCACAAATTTTTTACTTGTGGCCACAACATAGTATCTTGTTCCCACACCTTAGTAAGGAAAATGGAAAATTCTTTTCTAAATATCATCTTTTTGAAAATATTGTTAGTGTATACAAAGCAACAATCTGAAAATGGACTACACATTTGTATTTAGAGACTACATCAATCTGGATCATAACACAAAAATTTGTCTGGCCTGTCTGCTCATGTATCTGGTCAGTTTGCCTTAACTGGAAACCAAGTTTCAGACATCATAGCTGTTACACTAGACAATTAAACTATTAGGTTAGCCTTATTCTTCTGGATGATATTTAAACAGTAATGACTGTCTTAAGTTGTGTCAAACACAAGCACAAACTAATGTGAACATTTGTTTCAGGGAAACACTGGGGTCTTGCTGGGCTTGCTCCTGGTGTCACTGGTTGTGCTGGTTGCCCTGGTGACAGTTATGTCGGGTGTCGGGGTGTGTGAGCGGTGTACTGTGGGCAGTGGGGGCGTTTATTCTATGATCTCCATGGTTCTCGGAGGAAGAGTTGGAGGCACTGTAGGACTCCTCTATGTGTTTGGGCAGGTAAGAAGATCTTGGTGAACAGCTGTAAGCAAAATATGCTTTTTTGGCAGTGTTTTTTTGACACTTTTTTTTTTTTTTTTTTTCAGTGTGTGGCTGGAGCCATGTACATCACTGGATTTGCAGAGTCCATAGCCGAGGTGCTGACTGTGCAGAGTGTGTGGGCTGTCCGGGGGATCTCTGTGGCTGTGCTCATTGCCCTGCTTGGAATTAACCTGGCTGGAGTAAAGTGGATTGTCCGGCTGCAGCTTGTCCTGTTGGCTATTCTTGCGATATCTACTCTGGATTTTATCATTGGAACATTCAGCCATTTGGATCCTGGTATGTGAGTAATATAGTAAAGGCATGACGATGCACCGCAGTCACTTGGTTAAATTGTGCAATCTTTGCACCAATGGTTTGATTTCAAAATTCTGTCCCAGAGAGGAATGTGGTCCCTCCATCTGAATTTGCTATGAGCTCCATGGCTGGTCATTTACAAATGGTGCAACTGTAACATTTCTTTTGGTTTTGAAGGCAGAATTTAATCAATCAAAAGCCAAATAAAAATTGCTAATAATGCCATGTTAAATGCATTTTAAATGCATCCAGTAGGAACATGATGATCTCTTCCCACTCCATTCCATCACTCTTTTTTTTTAAATTTTTTTTATTTTTTTACCTTATACTTTGGGCTCTGCTGTCCTTCATTATTTTGTCCAGTAGATGTCAGTATGAAGCTTTTAAAGTTCATTACTTTCACTTTGAGATCAAGCAATACTCTGTACTCCGGGGACAGATGTTTCATTTTTTTGGAGACCTTTTATATAATTTCCTTATGCACAAAAATTTGATTTGACATAAGTTATCAAATTCTAAATAGTTATGACTGAAGTAAAGTAAGCCATAATAAGACTGAGAAATGAGAATACAATAGAAACAACTAAAATATGAAAATAGAAATTGCTGAAATTAGAAGCAATAATTCACCTGATATGCAGTGACACAGATGGAAAATACTCTGGACTATTAAAAGCTAATACAGTTTCCCAGCTGCCAGAATGAATGTGTTAACATTAACTTGGTGGTAACCTGTTCTCTTTATCAGGTATGGCTAAAAATAATTTCCCTTTTAGTACAGTGAACTCTGTACTGAAGCATACTAGTTTTAGCTTTGATGTGTCTTTCAAAGATATGGTCTGGTGAAAATGTACTGTATGCAAATGCCAGAAAAGGTTATTAGCAAAGATGTACACTACCGTTCAAAAGTTTTAGAACACTTGCAAATTTCTTTTTTTTTTTTGTTTAGTGATTTATTTTCTACATTCTACAACAATACTGGGGATTTCAAAACTATAAA
>JAQMYJ010000036.1:23029704-23043932 GCA_030014305.1 Clarias laeviceps | reverse complement strand
TCTCACAATTAACTGTTCAAAGGAGATTAATGCAATTTTTGGACGCCTTCAGCATTCCTTTACAATGTAGAAAGAAAAAAAAATCAGGAACCATCATGGAGTTAGAAAGTGTTGTAAAACTTTTGAACGGTAGTGTATATAGTGTAGGTCTCTGGGTGGCATGGTGGCTCACCAACTCCAGGACTGGGTGTTAGACACTTGGTTTCAGTCTGTGTGCGGTAAGTCTGGGTTTTCTTCCCACAGTCCAAAGACATGATGTGTGGACTGACGTTTCCAAATTGCCAATTGTGTGTGCTTGTGCTCTGTGATGGGTTGGCACTCCATCTAGGGCGTACCCTGCCTTGTTCCCTTAGTTCTCTGAGATAAGCTTCAGGGACTTCAGGGACGTACACAGGATAAGCAGTGTAGATAATTTAATCCATATCACTGATGTCGTTTAATGTTGCTCAACTTACTGTTATGTATACAAAGGAACCAAGCCTGTTATGTTTTTGGTGACACAATCATTACTTTTAGCCTATCCCAGGAGACGTAGGGCACAAGGTGGGGTACACCCTGGACAGGATGACAATCTATTGCAGGGAACACTACATACAGTACACACACTCGCATGCTTATTCACACATCACGGGGCACTTTGGGAACACCAATTAGCCTAATCTGCATGTCTTTGGACTGTGGAAGGAAACCAGAGTATCCAGAGGAAACTCACCAAGCACAGGAAGAACATGCAAACTCATGCACACAGACCTGAGGTGGGAATCGACCCTGGTGCTAATCACTATGCCACCATACCGGCCATAAACTAACACATGCCATGAAATATATACTAGCTGCTAAACACAGCAGAAGAAAATGTAACATGCACATTGAGGAGACACAGCAAGCATTACACAGAGTGAACATGTGAATGCAGCATGATCTGATTGCAGGGAAATACATGCAAGTGAATTGAATGTGTTAATCATTATCGTGATTTCCCCCCCCCCCTCCCCCTCTCACCGAATAATCCTGCAGCTCTAGTCTTGGTCCTGTACATTATGATGAGATGGGGATGTTTTAGCTCACTGGGTCACTTTTTTTTAAAGAGCAATTTCTGCATTTTAATAGGCATAATCAAAAACATATTCAAGAAGTACTGTACATCTTTTTCATGTGATCTGCCATCTTACCCAGAGTGCACTTCAGTTTTAATTTTTGAGCCTTTTTCCTTTTTTTATTTTATTGACTGAGTTCCTCCTTGCACTATTTCTCCTTGTGACATTAAAGAAGACATCCAACAGACCTAAGTATTTTATAAACACCTGCTTCACCCCTGGCTAAGTTTTTGAACGTTTTCACAGAGCAGTAAAACTTCTTCCTTACAAAAACTCAGGTTAACGATACTCAGTATTTTGTTGCTGCAGTATTTTGAATGCATTTTTTTAGTTAAATAAACAAGTATATCCTCCCCCAGCATTTCAGTCTACTGGTTTTTCCATAGGGATTAAGTTTAGGCTTTGGTGTGCTGTACTTGTATTGTGTGGATCTTTTCACATTTTCTGTCATTTAATGTACAGTAAGCCTTGTCATGTAACATATATGTCAGTCATTGTTATATGGACGATTGTGATAACGTTATTACATTAAGTAGATCAACTGTAGGAGAAACTCAAAGTCAATTGTGTGGTGCCTAACTCTAAAATCCTAAGTCTTAAAAATAAATAAGTAATAAAATTATAGATAATGTAAGGTGTTGTCATCATGATGCCAAAACATCCGTGCACCATGACATAGATACTGCACATGTCTGGAACTAGAGGGACATGATGAAAACCATGCCCCCAAAATGCCGGAAACAGCATAATGGGCTACTGGTTTCTTTCATCTAATGTGTCTCATGTCTGTTATATCGGTTTTAAACTCCTTGAAGTCGGCTTTGCTCACTTAAACAATATCAGGTAGAATTGTAATTTTGTTTTTGTGCTGAAGCTACAAAATCTATACAGTTATACAGGATTTTCTGCAATCAGAATTTTGAAATGCTCTCTGCCTTTCGCCATACACTTTTAAGTGTTTTTTTTACTCTCGTATTTGTCTATTTTACATTCCATTCTCTGTATAAGCCAACTTGCTGTAATCTCCCAGCATTTAAACAAGATGCTTTATGGTCCAATGTCATGTTACAATGTTTGAATTATGAAAAACATAAAATGTAGTATTCATAAATTGCATTAGGGTGTGACCAGGGCTGATTTACAGGCATTAACTGGGAGGAGCAGATCTGTTATTAAAAATGCTGAGAGTCTGTACTTATTTTAATAATTTGAATTAATACAGATAAGACATTGGAAAAGTAATAGCCTCCAAATAAGCAGTAACCCAAACCAAAGGTAATTTTGCCAAACCACTTATCATTTGAAAAGATAAACCTGTAAATAAAGTGACAAACTGCATCTTGTTTTTAAAGTCGCACAATACAGAAATACATGTACTGTATGTTAGAATTAAGAGCCTAAAGTATACACAAAAAAAGTCACTCAGCAAATTCGTAAGGACTCCAGTTTGTCATTGTGTAATTTAACTGGGGTACATTCGGTTATTTTATATGTAATATTTAAATATACATATTGTATTTACATTATATTCATGCCCCTAATGAAAATGCAGTGGAACAAACAGCCTTCAGAAGTTACCTAACAGCCTTCAGAAGTTACCTAATATACCTAATAAATATAGTCTACCTGTGTGTAATTTAATCTCAATATAAATACAGCTGTTCTATAAAGCCCTCAGAGGTTTGTTAGAAAACATTATCCCTGACCTATCTGGTGGTGTTCCTTGGGCTCCATGACACTGTTTATTAAAGTCGTGGAGAAGTTTAAAGAAGGTTTAGGTTAAAAAAAAAAAATTTCAAGCGTTGGTTATAAAAATAAATAAATAAATAAATAAAAAATCCCATGCTTTGACCATCTGACTGTTCAATTCATGATCCGAAAATGGAATGAGTATGGCACCATACTGAAGTTGTGCACTCAATTCTGGCATTTATGGAAGAGTGGCAAGAAAAAAGCCATTGTTGAAGAAAGCCATAAGAAGTCATGTTTGCAGTTTGCGACAAGCCATGTGGGGGACACAGCAAACATGTGGAAGAAGGTGCTTTTGTCACCACAAAGTGACTTTTTGGCCTAAATGCAAAACGTTATGTGTGGTAGACAACCAACAATGCATGGTGGTGGAAGCATCATGTTGTGGGGTCCTTTTCTTCAGCATGGACAGAAAAGCTGGTCAGAGTTGATGGGAAGATGGAAGGAGCCAAATACAGGGCAATCTTACAAAAAAACCTGTTGGAGTCTGCAAAAAACTTGAGACTGGGGCGGAGGTTCACCTTTCAGCAGGACAGCAACTCTAAACATACAGCTGGAGCTAGAGAGTGACTGAGCTTGAGCTATTTTGTAAACAATAATGGGCAAACATTTCACTTCCTATATGTACAAAGCTAGTAGAGACATACCCCAAAAGACTTTCAACTTTAATTGCATATCAATTTATAGAAAGACTTATGCTTTCTCAAGAAGTTCAATACAATATAACAACATTTTAAAATCAGAGTTATTTTTCAAAATGTTCCTAATTTTACAGTTTTAGGGAGCCGTGTTTGATACTGAACTTGGGTTTTTGTCTGTGTGGAGTTTCATCTGTCCTCCCAATCATCTTTTATTTTTTGTTATTTTATACCTGTAAGTATAAACGGAATAAAGGTGTGAACCCTGTTACGACTATTTTAAGCATGTTTTAAGTCTTCATCTCAAAGCCATTGGCCAACTGCTCAAAATTTTGATAACACGAAGGACAGGGCTCTGACACTTGAATTGACTTCAAAGGGTACTAGGCATCCTGTGTGATGTTTACTCAGAAGTCTTGTGTGCAGGAAGGGCCTGAGCCCTAAAGGTTGGGGCCAGAATGTACTTTCACACTGACTTTTCAGGAAGTCCATCCCAATGCTTCCTGTTCACTTGATTACTAACTTCCTGTCCAGAATACAGAAAAGACTTCCATAAATATGATTCTCTCTCTCTCTCTCTCTCTCTCTCTCTCTCTCTATCTGGGTTGAGCTCCAGTGAAATCTGAGCAGGAGGATTAAAAAAAAAATCCTCCAGAAGCTGGATTTAAAGCAGTGCTGAAATCTTATGAATTTGAGACGTATTCTCCATGGCTACTGTTGCCCACTCACACATGTCCCACTTTTCTGGTTAGCTCATTTAATAGCTGGGCCTGAGACCAGGACATACTTTTGGATGGTATGGGAAATACACTTTTCCTGATTTTACAGGTTTTTCCAATTATTCTGTGTGGTAGTGGAGTGAGCTCACTGCTAGCGAACCTCCAGTTCTGTGGCCCACAGCGGCCACAACATGGGCGGCCTACCTGCCAGTGTCAGGGAAAGAGAGCTGCTGTGCATGTGTTTACAATTCGATAACCATTTTAATCAGAGAGTCAAGGCCAACACGGACACACCAAAGACGTTGCTGCTTACACTCAGTGTGTTATGACAATGCCGGATTCCTCACTGAGTGTTTCTAAAACCATAGAAATTCATGTTTAGTCTGTAAAATGGTCTGTGACCTTAAGAAGTCTCTTCATGCTACCATTTCTCCTATGCGCACTTATCGACTTCGTCACAATTATGTTGAATTATACTTATAATGTTATGGCTGTAAAACATATATCATTTTATGAGGCAAATGTCAAAAATCTGTGGGGGGGTGTTAATATTTGGTATATTAACACTTTTTATGACTCATAACCAATTCTTCTAAGTATCAGTGACATTAATTTTTAGCCAGAGATGTGTTTTGGTTGTATTTTATTCATTTTCCTCTTCAGTATGCAGAATGTGCATCTGCATTGGAACGTGCATGACTATTGCAACGCCCCGGTTTGGACAGGAAACATGTATGCGCTCATGGTTTTGGGTTTAGGGTGTTAACCGGGCTCACCCACATATTTGGCCGGGGACAAAAGAACAAGCGGGAAAGAGATCAGAGTTATGCACTTGAAGTCTTCAGATCACTTCCTGATCCACAGCTTCTGATGAGAAAGCCTTCAACTATAAATAACCAAACTGTGGGTGAAAGTTTCCTTGTCATGTGTCCAAGTCAACATGCAGCTGTCATTTGTGTGTTTTTGTGTTTAAGTGTGTACGAGTATTCATAATCTGAATGTCATAGCCACTTTCCTCGATGCAGTATGATTCCCAATCTGTGATTTAACAAGTGATGAAATGCTAGTGTTTTTCACTTTAGCAGCAAAATTATATGGGCATTTATTTTCAATTTGCACTTGTACTTTATACAGTAAATCCTAACTGCCAGTAATATTTTTTTTATTATTTAGCACAATGGTTTATATTAATGTGAATAGCATTTGTATAAGATGTTTACGTTTTCATATTAGATGTGCACAATAATAATACAGTTAAACCTTGGATTTGTTCCGGAAGTGTGCTTGTAATCCAAAGCACTCGTAAATCAAAGCAAATTTCCCCATAAGAAATAAATAATATAAACTCTGATGATTCAGTCCACAGTCCAAAGATATTCATATAAAAATTATTAATATAATACAATATGTTACAAAATATAAAGTAAAAATAAAACAAATTAATCAGTACTTTACCTTTTGAAAAGAATCATGGCTCGTGTAAAACAAGAGAAGAAGGGGAGCTACTGTGTAGGACAACATTCTCGCACACAAACAAAATCGCTGCTCTCCAACTATGAATCTTTAACAAGGAACCTCTCAAATGACACTTGCTTTTTCCTCATTTTGTGGCATTGTCGTTAACGACAATGAGGACAGTTACTATGTCGTTACTTCATGAGGACAGTGTTGCAGTACTAAAGAACAGTCGCTACACTTGGACACAAAATTTAAAAACTGCTTTACGTGCGCACACACATGGTCACAATGTTATAGTAAACAGTACAAGGGCACACGGATGTTGACAAAACGAGTGATTTAAGCATGGGAGATGATTACCCACAATCCTGTAGCGCACGCATGAGAGAGAACCACCAATGGCTCAGTTATGATAACGTGATGCTCAGCAGACAAAATGTACACATACTACAGTACTTGTATTTCAAGACCACGTTTGTTTATCAAGTTAAAATTTATTAAAAACTTTTGCTCATCTCGCAGACTCTCTATACATATTCAACAGTGTTTAGAAACTAGGACAGTTATAGCAATATATATAAATGTAATACAGTACTGATAAAAGACTTGAGACACCCCTCATTTCTTCCTAATAAATTAAATATGTACATTAAATTAAAGAAATGGGAACAAATATTTTACTTTAACAGGCTGCAAAATGCCTAAAGACATATGCAATGAATGGTTTTTATGCTTGAATGATTCATAGGTCTCTTTGTGGCTTAAAAAATTATTTATCTGTAACTATACAGGGACTGGACTGGAAATGAGAGCCTGGAAAACTAATCCTTAAGATCTTTCTTGTAAAAATACAAGAAAGTCTGACCCTTAGGAACGAAAACATGAAGAAATGGGGGGCGGGGGGGGGGGGGACATGCTTGGTGGTGTTCTTTCAGGTCATCTTCCACAGTGCCAACACCTGGTAGAGGCTGATGCTTTCAGATTGCCTGTAGTGCATGATTTTGTGAGTGTGTCAGTGAGAGAGTGTGTCTGAGAGTGTGTGTGTGTGTTGTGGTCGGCGATAAGGTGAAACCCCATCCAGGGTGTGCCACTTTGTGGCTTTAAGTTCCCTGGATAGACTCCAGGCCCCCTGTGATGTTTTATTGGCTGTCATGACATTATCTATAGTCAAAACTGTAATATTGCTGTAGTTTTCCATAAGGTTTTTAAAGACACTTTTTAATTTGTATTGTTTTGCATGATGCACTCAAGGAAGAAGACGCATACTCATAGTGCTTCCTCTTAGGGGATTGAGGCTTAAAAACCTTCTGTTGTTACAAAGCAAAACAGATGGTTATCTTATTTCGTTATTTTATCTAATTTTCTTTCTTGCTTCCTGTTGTTCCACAGAAATTGAAAGCACAATGGATAAAATGAAGGGGGAAAAAAAAACAGCAGCAAAAAATGAAAATCAGATGTGTATTGTAAAAATGTACGGATGATGCAGTATTTTCATATTTATTGTATGAAATACTGCAGAATAACTGCAGCCATTAAAAAAAAGACATTGGATCATTAAATACGTCTTCCTTTTCTTTCTTGATCTTGATTTTATTCTCTCTCTGTTGCTCTGGTGCTTGCTTTTTCCGAAGAGCTGTGCCTTGGACAGCAAGGAACAGGCAGGGCTTCTAAAAGGGTGGTGACTTCCTTTTTGAAAAACATGTCATTAATCCAAGAGAACACATTCTTTCCCATCACAAGATAACAGAGAGGGAAATGGTCCATACTCTTTCATGGCCAAGTGCTACAAATTTCTCACTCTTTGTGTGCATGGCCTGTACAGGTGAGCTTTTCTCACATTTTGTACAAGTGTAAATAATAGACTGATTACTATATTTATTTATTCATACTACTATAGCACATGGCAACAGTTGTGCTCCATTCAGCAGCACCAGGCCTTGAGACCTGGCTCCAATGTTACATCTATTCATTTATTAAAAATTCAATGGTCAAGTGATTTTCCACAATTTGTCATAGGCAACTCTAATGTATTGTGTTCTGTACTATAGTGCACACATACAGGCACCAGTGTTGCCTCATCTTCTCAGCACAACACCGATATCTTAAACAACAATTTATACAAATCTTTTCTTGGTGTGTGTCTGTGGCTTGTTTGGTTAGCCGGAGAACACACCCAGAGCTCAGTCCAACATTTACCCTGTTGTGTCTGCAGTGAGGGCCTTTTGAACACTGCTTTTGCACGCATCTTGGCGGAGACTGTCCTCCCTCTGACACTTACATAAAGTCTTGGTGTGGTGCCTCTCTCTCTCTCTCTCTCTCTCTCTCTCTCACACACAGAACTCTGGCCAGACATATTTCACACCATAGAATGAAAAATCTTGTAAGTACCATAGGGTCCTAAGAAATGCTTATTTAATGTTTTGTATCTAGTTGGCATCAGGTTCCCATGAAAAACCCTGTGACATCCTGCACAAAGATATTTTGTTATAAACACTACAATTACTGTAAACTGCTTGAGTGGGAAATCAAGTGCAGGCTTTGTGTTTAAATTCAGAATTTATAAATAAAGCCGAATTGTCATCTCCTGGTTTTTCCCAACCAGTGGCTGTATTCCAGTAGAGTTTTAGGGTATGAGAGCATGCCTTTTAAACATCAACGCCATTCTTAAGTGTATTTTGTACAATAGTGTAAGCTTTTGTCATGGGTCACTCAGTAATGTTTCAGGATGTAATTATTGAAAAATTTTGTAATGATTGTTCCGTGCTGACATGGTTTTGGCCTTGTATTTTCAGAGCATGGGTTTGTTGGCTATTCAAAAGAGCTTCTATGGACGAACACTCTGCCGGACTACACGGCTGGAGAAACTTTCTTTACCGTGTTTGGAGTTTTCTTTCCTGCTGCTACAGGTGATCATGTTTGAGTATTTCAATGAATGAAAGAAAAATTGACTACTTAAATACCAACCTTGTGACCACCTATAAAAAGGTTTATAGTTATGGTAAAACTATCTGTAAAGAGGTTCTTGTGATCTGTGGAAAGAGTCTCGGGTGTCAGTGCTTTAATACAAATCAACAAGTTTTCCTCCATAGGGAGTCTTTAGGTTCCTCTGTAACATGACAAGTCTTGTTTTAGAGAGAGCAAAAAGAAGCTGCGGGGCTAATGAACATATTCCACAACATAAACTGATAGACACTACATGCATTTTAAATAAAAAAAAAAAAAAAATTATTAGTGATAATGATAGTGATGTGTCCCATAACTATATGAAAATATAATACAAATTTAAGGTGTTAAAAGTAACACTGCTTCGTGCCAGAACGCATTGCACCATGTCAAATGTTTTTTTTTTTTTTTTAATTTATTCTATAATTATAATAATTCATTATTTGATTGATTGAGCAAGTTGAAAATGCAATAGTCCATCCTTCGTGTTTTAAGATGAAGCCTCAGATGGGTCAGAAAATGTCAATATCTTTTGAGTAATTCTGTACATTGTCAACGATAATCCATTTTAAATGTACTATGTACAAGTCAGCAGATTGCTGCTAGTTCTTTTTTATCAAGCCTGCATGTTTTCTGTGTAGCAACTGTTGATGTTGTGTTTAGGTGTGATGGCGGGGTTCAACATGAGTTCAGATCTTCATAAGCCTGAGCACAGCATACCTGTTGGGACCCTGGCAGCTGTCTTCACCTCGTATGTGATTCAACATTTACAGAGCCCTTATCTATATGAATTAAATACATTCTATTACTAGTGTGTTATTTGATTAGATAAATTGGAGGGTACACAGTATTCCACAGTGGTAAACAGACTAATAAACTATTTCAGAATTGATTTATTAAGCACTCAGTTTCAATGTGTGTCATTGTAGGTCTGTCATATTGTTATATTTTTCAGGTGGTTCCTGTACCTCGTTTTTGTATTCTTGCTGGGAGCCATCTGTACTAGAGATGCTCTGCGCTATGATTTCTTAATAGCAGAAAAGGTAATATTACTAAAATTACTACCTTAGTCAGAGAGGCCTAGGCCTTCTTGTGCTTTGCAACACAGCTACAGTACACACAGCATTAATGCAGATAATTTAAAGAAATCACAGTTGCATGTGCATGGGATAAATCAATTTTTGCTTTACTCTGCCATCAAACCTGGGAACTGTGATATTGCTGCATTTATGAGTAAAATAGGAAAGCAAACAAGTACATGCACAAGCATTATTGTGAGCGGTGTACTTTGGATGGGAACTGAGAGCTGCTCCAGTAGATAAATCACCAATGCAGTCTGTAAGTAATTGAACAATGACACATGGTCACATTATTGATAGTCTGGCAGTGTGCTGTACACACACTGTGCCTTTATTTGAACTATGTTTAAATGTTACAGTATTTTATATACAATGCAGTTATTGGACGTAATATGGACAAGACAGTTTGCAAAGGCAAAGACTTCTGAAGACAATGAAAGGGTGAAAAGCTGCTAAGTACATAAAGCACTATATGCAATTCTATTGTTTGAACAAAGATTCATATAAAGAGGGGGAATAACAGTTTACTGTCGTGCAAACATTCTGTAGCAGTGTGCATAAAAACACAAGATGTTAGGTGTTAGTCATGTAAGAGTGACAACTGCGGATGGTTCCAAAGTTCATGCTGCATGTGTTGTACTGTACATGCCATGAGAGCAAATGGTACGAGACTAATAGCTATGAAAAGCTGGCTTGTGACCACCACAGTCCTCACACTCCCTGGCAGATCCACAGCTGCTCAGTATGGGGATTTGCATGGGGGTGAACACCCTGCAATGTATCACCCTCATGTATCAGCAGCAAAGACAGCAGAATTGCCTGCAAAATGGTAATATAATATAAGTTGCATCATTCTTACCTTTGCATATTTTTGTACACAAGTCAACAATTTGGTTCTTTTATATTTACTAATTCTCAGAGAAAGTTTTTTTTTTTTGCCTAGTGCTAACAATAACTAGACTGGGCAGAAGTCTATGCACTCTTTGTATGTGTTTGGTGTTTTCCCCATTAGGTCTCCTTGGTGGGTTTCCTGTTCCTGTTGGGCCTGTATGTCTCCTCCCTGGCCTCTTGCATGGGTGGGCTGTATGGAGCACCCAGGGTCCTGCAGTGTATTGCCCAAGAAAGAGTTATCCCAGCTCTGACTTTCCTGGGACGAGGGGTGTGTATGCAGATATCACAGTGCTGGAGGTCAAACATATGAGCTCAGTTCTATAAAGCTGCTTTGTGACAATGTTCATTATTTAAAGTACTATATAAATAAAACTAAGTACATAAATTAAAGTTAAAACATAACGCTAGCACACACACACATATAGTTCGGATAACAAAGAAAGGAAACGGCATATACTGCATTCTGTCTCTGTTAAGGCTGTGACTTGGAAAATCACATTCCTTACATTACACTCATTACATAAGTTTGCATAATATTTTAAATGCTTGTTTTTAATATATCTTTGTTTATTTCATGAACTACAGTATGTAGAGTTCAATCTTGAAGTTCAATTACAGCCATTTTGAGAATGTCTTGGAAAGCAGAACAGATAGTATCCACAAAAAGGAGGAGCCCCTAATTATAGCGCAATTGAGTGGTTTTCAAAAAAAGGGCAACCATGGCACATTGTGGCTTCTGAAAAAATATTACACACCCTTTTCCTTTGCCCTAACTCTGTCTGGGTCTTCTGTGTGGAATGAAAGCAGGCCTGAGACATCTTGCCTCAAATCAAAGCAATAGAACAAATGCAGGAAGTAAAGCCAGGGCCAGCCCAGGTTGGCCTGGCTCCCTGCCATGCAGTACCAGGAGTGCAAGCATGCCGACAATCAAAGTTTCCCAACCTAAATAACAGAGCAGGGAAGAAAGAAGGTGGAAAATGTGTAGCTTTAGGAGGGACCATTTGTGTGAGAGTGCAGGCAAGATGTTTTCTCTAGGTTGTTATTCTTGGATACTTCCACTCAATTATTATGCAACATGAAAAGTTTTAGAGAATTAAAATAGAGTGAGTGGAATGTGGTGTTTAACGTTTAGATAATTTTTCTGGAATTTAAATGCCTCATACTCCATAATGATGATGCTCAGATGTACTTTAAAGTATTGTTAGACACTGCAACAAGAAAGTCAATTCTTATAAGACTCATGCTACAAAAACATACTGGCACTATTGTATAAACTATTCCTGGGAAAACTATTGCACTGTTTCTTAATTTTGATTCATAAATTGCAATGTAATTCATGTCATTTCTCCAACCACTTTCTGTGTAACAGAAGGGTCCCAATAAAACTCCAGTAGCAGCAATCTGTCTAACAAGCTTAATCTCCATGGCCTTCATCTTCATTGGACAGGTCAACATTCTGGCTCCTATTGTTACCATTAATTTCATGCTGACCTACAGCATCATCGACTATTCCTATTTTAGCGTGGCCATGAGCTACAATCTCCAACTTAAGGAAAGAAAGCCTCTTATTGAAAAACCCTGCCCTAGAAAACCATTAGTAAAAAACAGTCACCCATGTTATGGCAGCAATGGTACTCTGAGCAAGACAAGCAATGGAACTCTGCTTGAGTTTACTAAAGACATGGACCAGATATTTACATTGCCTAATCCAGACAGCACAGAGGAAGAGAAAGTCTCCAATCATGCATCCAAAGTCTGGAGCAGGAAAGCAAAGGTTCCTGCTAAAGAAACATTGAGCAGTAGTTTTGGGCTTGACTTGAACAGCAACAACCCATCTGAAAAGGAAAAGGATGAGAAAGGGCTTGAACAAAGCATTGGCCTAGATGATGAGACCAGCAGTCAGACAGGGCTTATCGAGTCTGAGCCAGAAGGGAAGAGGAAACTGTCTTTGCCTACTCAAAATCCTATTGAACTCCATCAGATACCAAGGGAGACATCAGACACTAATGGTGAGTGATGATACTCTGTTCACAAATCAGCACACAGTGTTTACATATTGCACTACATTTATCAATGCATTTTTTTTATAGACACAAAACCAAAACTGGAGGGATCAGATATTCGGCCAATCCCAGTGTCATGTTATGCAAAGTTCTGCAATCACTGGGTTTCCCTAATTGGTGTAAGTGCAATAATGAAAAGTATTTATTAACTTCTACCAACTATGTGAAACTTTTTTTAAATTTAAAAAAATTTTTTTTATCATGAATAAGAAATTATTGAATTGATTGTGTTTAATTCTTTAGGCTCTGTGCTCTATTTTGATAATGTTTATTATCCAGTGGGTGTATGCATTGGTGAATATTAGCGTTGCCCTCCTACTTTACCTCTACATTGGAAACACAAGCCCAGGTTTGCCAACAGGTAATTATATTTTATTGCTTGATAATGTGAATCAAGTACAGAGCCACAATGGTTGAAAATGGACACATTTGGGCAGTTGTCTTAAACTAGCATTGTAAATATTTAGAATTTATGTTAATGAAAACATTCCAGTATACAGTTTGTATTCTTTGCTTTTTTTTCCAATATAAATAGAATAGTCGATTATGTAAGACTGATTGCATTTGATCCTGGTCAAACACGGCCTGTTGTGCAGCTGTTGGGTGGGATATTTGGAACAATTTTATGCTGAATTCTACAACTGTGTGATATGTAATATCTTCCCAGTGCCATCCTGTTGTAGGAGGTTTCCTGTGTAAAATCTATACATTTAAAAATCTATATCAACTTGTTATATTGACCTTATTTTCTACTGCACAGAATAAGTATGTCTCTGATTTTATACATGTGTATACACTAATCAACCATAACATTGAACATGTACTGCCTTGTGCTGCCCAAAAATACCACTTCTATTAGGGAATACTGATCACAGAAAGGGGTTGTACTTGGTCTGTAACAATGTTTATGTAGGTGGTACATGCCAAAGTAACATCCACATGCCAAATTAGCATTTAGCAGCAGAATGAAATCATGAAACTGCCTCTGCTGGCTTGCCTTCTTTCAAATTCAAATTTGAAAGAAGGCATTTCAATAATGCATCCTGGTGTCAAGTTCTGATCACGCCTATTTTAGGTGAATTTTCGAGGGTTGACAGGTCAGCATGGGCACTGGATCAGCCTACTGCCGTGCAGCTCCTTATGCAGAAAGCAGACCAGCAGTGTGCACTGTGTTCTGACACCTTTCTGTTATAGTCAGTGTTAACATTTTCATCAGTTTATGCTACAGTAGCTTTTTTGGGCAATTGGTCCAGACGGTCCTTCCTTTGCTGCCCATGTGCATAAATTAGCCTCGAAACACCCATAACCCTGTCATTGGTTTATTGATTCTTCTTTAATGAGATTCTGGTAGGCAATAATCACTGCATTATTATGCTATTATTTTGTTGATACTCTGACACAGTTGTCTACTCATCACAGTGTGATCCAAGTTAGTCAGAACCTTATACTTGTCTGTTTTCCCAGCTTAAAACACAACAGCTTTGAGAACTGACTGCTCAATTGCTGCTTAATATACTCAGCAAAAAAAGAAACGTCCCTTTTTCAGGACTATGTATTTCAACAATAATGTTGTAAAAATCCAAATAACTTT
>JAQMYJ010000036.1:23001861-23023738 GCA_030014305.1 Clarias laeviceps | reverse complement strand
AGAAGAGGATGCAGAGGATAGGGTTAGATGGAGGCAGATGATTCGCTGTGGCGACCCCTGAAAGGGAACAGCCGAAAAGACAAAGAAGAAGTTCATAACTCTTTATTTAAAATTACTTAAAGCTATAAAATTATGCATAATTAAGGGTATGGCTGATTATGCCAGCTGCATTGCAGGTATTAAACCACTAGCCTATACATTATATAGTCTACGATTTTTCCCCTGTAAATCTTCTCCTCCACAATCCAGTCCAATAGGTGCCAGTATTGTATCAACCACCCATAAACTCAAAAGATGAGGCGATAATGTAAGTATTTTATAAGTACTTTGCATAAGTTTAATGAAATTGTCAATGTTGGACACTTTAGTGGTGCAAATTTACCTAAGTAATAAAAAGTATGAATACATTTTTAAACCAAAACTGGCCAATCAATTCAATGGATCGAATCGACCAACAAAAGATGGATTTAACTGCATAATTGAATTAATTGGACAGCTTTAACAAACACATATATACACACCTACATTTAAAACATTTATAGAGGATTACTTATTAATTAAATTTTTTCTTCGCCTATACAGGTACCACTTATCCTGTATAGGGCCGTGGGGGGCCTGGACCCTATTCCAGGAAACTTTGGGCAACCCTGGACAGGTACCAATCATAAGAATTGTATTGCAGGGCAGACATACACTCTGGGCAATTTTTTGTGAGCACCAATTAGTCCAATCTGCATGTCTTTGGAAGGGGAAAACTGGGGAGACCCACCGGAGAGCATTTAAACACCACACACACGCCTAGGTATTTTAGGTAGGAGGAAACCAGAGACTAAGGAAGAAACCCACACTGACCCAAGAGTAGGATCGAACCTAGAGCTACAGTATGAAAAACCCACTTTTAAACACCTCATGCAGTAGTTTCAACATTTATTTGCCACAACCTATGCAGAATATCAAGTGCACTATGTACAGTTTATCATAGACCTCTAGGTATTCTGTTGTGTAAGTTTCTTTCTACCCTTGTTTTTCATCGTGATTGTAAATTTTCATGTAATATTCATCCACACGTTGTTTGTTTCATGAACTGGCTGTTGTAACATTATAATTTATCTTTGGCATTAAAACAAGTAATCTGTCTGTCTGTATGCCTGTCTATTAACAACTCTTGTTCATGGACAAATTTGCCATTTCCAGTCAATAAAAATTAGCAGGATAGCTCCATGCATTGGTGCTTGTTAATTAGAATAGTGTAGATGTAATTATAATGGTTGGAAAGGAAATCTCTAGGGATCTTATTTGACTGAACAGCTCGGCGAGGAGCTCACCTAGCCTGGGGTTTTCCTTTCAGAAGGCCCTGGCGCCTCCAGCGTGGATGAGGACTTAGGTGATACATCAGCTGGCGACACACCTTCTCCATGGCACTCAGAGACTCACCCTCCTGTGGGAGAGAGAGAGTGAGAGAGAGAGAGAAAAAGAGAGAGAGAGAGAGAGAAGACAGGTGTGATGTGTTAAAAATAGCTGACTATTTATCTGCAGAGCGCTTGGATATTAATCTGTTCATACTGAGCCTCCAGAGCCTCTTTCCCAACAAATGTACTCGCTCTAATCACTTTAGCTCAAGCTCTTCTACAGTCCCCCCCTGCCCCTTCCACCCCTCCCATCCTTCCATCCATCCACCCACCCACATGGAGCTGCCCAGCAGGAGCTCTCCATGGTCCAGAGGCGCCGTGGGGTGTCTGTCTGCCAAATCACGGGCTTTATGGCTCTCGCCTGTCACTACAGGTAATCAAGAATGGAGTCGCGTTCCAGAGTCACAGATATACATTTGTGACCTTGGCTCACTTGCCAGTAAAACTGTACATTACATCATGGATGGCACAGACTGATCATAGATGCTTGCCAAGCTGGAGGCGGATCCCGAGGTAGGCAGTATTTGAGCCTCCAGAGATAAACGACGTCCTGTTTGAAAGGAAAGCGAACTCAGGACTGAGTATGTGATTCAAAAGACACAGCTTCAGTTAGATCCTAGTGTACATTTATAGCATTTGGCCGACACCCTTATCCAGAGCAACTTACATTTTATCTCGTTATACATCTGCGCCTGTATTCACAAAGCTTCTCAGAGAGCTCCTATCTTAGCTTAAAAAGTCCTAGCTGGGAGTCCTAGACTAAAAATGATTTAGGAAACTTCTCAGAGTAACTCTGAGTAAGGAAAGTACAGAAACCTTTATCTTAGTGTGGAGGTGCGGTTGACCCTGTTGCTAGTTAATTAAAACAGCCAAATATTGAAAATGTGTCTACTTTTGAAGCCACTGATTTCCACACAGTAGTTACTATATTTAAGTTCTTACATTTATTTTCCAAACTAATTTTATCATTTGTAATCCATTTCAGATTGATTGGAGCAAAATGTCTCACCTTTTACCAATTTACATGATTGCAGGACAGTCTATTTAAGTTGCACTTTTGGATGGTATGTAGCCAACAATCCAAGAGAGATGGAAGGACGTAAAAGAACAAGAAAACCAAATTGGACAGAAGATCAGTGGTTACTTTTAGCTTTACGTTTAGTGTTGAGAGTATTTCTTCTTTCTGCCATTTTGTCCTCTGCTATAGAAACTCTTATGGTTCCTAAAAGTCCTCCTCTCTACTCTTAAAAATTTTTACCTTAGGAGCTGTTTTTAAGGCTAAGAAGTTTTGTGAATCATTTTTATCTTTATTAAGATTTAGTCCTAAATTTAAGGGGAAATTCTAAGAAAATGTCATAATTCTAAGAATTTTCTTATAATTTCATCACTAGGACCAACTTTTAGGCTTAAGAAGCTTTGTGAATACGGGCCCAGGTCTGCAAGAAGCTAGGAGCTAAAATGTGCAGGGCCAGGGGGTCCTCCAGGACCAGGGTGAACCCACTGATTTAGGTTTAATCCAACTTACTTCAGGAAGACAAAAGAAGACCTTGTAAAGCTCCACTTAGACAATAAATGAAGCTCAGTACTGAACTGAGGGCCCTGAAGCTGTGAAGCATGGTATTTCTTTCATAATGCCATGATTCTTTGTTCTCTCCTGGGAAACAAGAAGGATGTGGTTTGACAATTTAGAAGTGCAATATAATATGACATAATATATCCACAATATTATGGTTAGAATTTGTGAAAAAAATTTTAGGTTGTATTTGTTTTTTATTTAAATGGATCTTTAAATTGTGCTTGTATGGGTGGTAAATTTAAAAGTTATTGATATTTGTTTCTTTCTAAACTGGTTTGTTGACATGCATATATCCACATGCAGCCACCCTACTGAGCCTTTGCATGTTAATTTTGCCATATTTTGTAATCTATAGAAATAAAAGAAAGGTTTTGAGACAGGTTGACTTTTATTGTCATTTCAACCATATATGGTTCAGTACACAGTGAAACGAAACCGCGTTCCTCCAGGACGAAGGTGCTACATACTGTACATGTAACATAAATTAACAGAAACAAACTAGCTAGCTAGGACACCTAATTGGCTGAATATCTAAGACAAACCACAATTTACACCATAAATCATCAAAAACTATTCTAAAGTACTATAAAAAAAATACATTACTATACAACAGATAACACAAGACAACATAAAGTCCACATACAAATGTGCAAACAGGAGCAGCAACACAATGCAATATAATGTAATAATGGGTTGAGGTAGTGCAAGTGCCTGAATTAAAACTTGTGCCATAAATTCAATCAAAATGTTGTGTAGAAGTAAAGTTATGAGCAGTTATATGCCAGATTATGTCACAGCATCTAGCGTTTTTTATTTTTTAACTCATTCAGTGCCTTTGCCTCAAGGTGGGAGTGGACTTTTTACTGTGATTAGTTAATATTTTCACCGCTGAAATAACAGGGCTGAATTGGTATTTAATAAGTGAATTGTAACTTAATGTAAATGTTATCCAATCTACTATTTTTTTGTATTCATAAGTCATGCAGAGTTATGCTGTACAGAAAGACAGGCAGACATATGTGGGCTTCAACCAGAAATAATATCACTGATAACATTAAAGCTGATAAAAATGTTAAAGTTAAAAATAATCTTAACTCTCTACTCTGACGTTGATGGGTATTTATACCAGTATGCACTAATCAGATGTAATTTATAATAACCTCATGAACAGAATAGAACATATGTATGATTAAGTGTACAAACATAAAGGCTCTCTTTTAGAGTCAAGCAAGCGTTTATGCCCCTTACTTTGTTATAGTGCATTAATCTTGCTTTGGTGACTATTATTGTTTTATTTTAGGATGGAGTGTTTTTGACATTTATGACATTTTGCATATGCCCTTATCCAGAGCACCTTACAATTTTATCTCATTACACATCGGTCGAGGGTTTAAAGCCTTGCTCAAGGCCCAACAGTGGCAACTTGGTGGTGCTGGGGTTTAAACCTGGAACGTTCCAAACCATAATCCATAATCCAAGCCTTAACCACAGATCTACCCCTGTCCTTCTTGATGGTTATCTTAAGCATAATATTGGTCATTTAAAATGTTTAAAATTAAAATTTTGCATATTGTAACATATTGTGGATTCTCCAAATTAGGTGTATTGTTTTTGCCCTCCTCACTGGAAAAAAAATCCACGCTGCTTCTCTGAGATATCGTGAAGGTGACTATCGCGGTACCGGTTTTACTCCGTACATCGCGGCGACTTGAATGAGAAAGGGGCGGAGTCTCTTCCGCCCGGGCTGGGATGTGAGATACGGACTTGTGCTGTGCGACAATAAAAACCGCTCTCTCAAACTCAGCACGGACTTTTAGCAACGTTTCGGCTTTTTACACATGGAGACTTGACGACAGACAAGCATTCCGATGTTGACCCGGATCACTTCGCCGGGTTATTTATTATTAAGTCATCAGTATCTCGGTTGTGTTTTTTCTTCTTCATCATGGAAGCGTGTTCTTCGGGGCTTCGCACTCGCGGTCTAATGTTCCTGGCAGTTTTGTCTCTGATAAAACCAACTCCTGGGGCTTTTACGAGCAGCACTTTGGGGATTGAAAGTTATGCATCTACCGGCACTGGGGATTCAGATACATCCACTGCTTTTTCAACTGATCTGTCGACTGACTTTTTAACTGATCTTTCGACTGGTGTTTCAACTGGTGTTTCGACTGGTGTTTCAACTGATCTTTCGACTGGTGTTTCAACTGATCTTTCGACTGGTGTTTCAACTGATCTTTCAACTGGTGTTTCGACTGGTGTTTCAACTGGTGTTTCGACTGGTGTTTCAACTGATGTTTCAACTGATGTTTCGACTGGTCTTTCAACTGGTCTTTCAACTGATGTTTCGACTGGTCTTTCAACTGATGTTTCGACTGGTCTTTCAACTGATGTTTCGACTGGTATTTCAACTGATGTTTCGACTGGTATTTCAACTGGTCTTTCAACCGATTTTTCAACTGCCTCTAAAGCAGCGAGCCTTGGCTACACTTCCACATCAAAAAGCTCAGCTCTCCATCCGATCTTTTTACAGAGGGAGTCTCACACTGGTAAGAATCAGCGGCGTGATTGATCCCCAGGCCAGCTAGAGATCTACATCACAAATACTAATAGTAAAATTATTAAAAGTGTGTGTGTGTGTTTAGGGAAGTTTTCTCGGGAAATGATACAGTATGACTAGGATATGAAAAACCTTTATAGCACATTGGAATAGCATCAACACTATTCTTTGTTAATCCTGTTTAAGATGAAGGCCACGGACCAGCTGGGACTTTTGCTTTCATTTATCACACAATGTCTCAAACAGGGAGAATAACTCCCAGTATAGTTTTATTTTAATAAGTATAATAAAGGGTCTCAAATTTTCGTGTATATCAGGACAATAGTCTAGATATTGTTGCTGTATGCACCAAATTCTATTCATTTATAAGCTAGCTTGGGGGATTCCTGGAGTTTCCACTTGTTTTCTCTCTTGTTTACAGTTAAATTAGCTTAGATTAGAAAATAATAAGCTAATTACTATATGAGGTTATTATTTATAAACGTAAACAGTAGATATTAGGGGTGTAAAGTCTTGGTTCACACCATACAATGTTATACATTATTTAGGAAATTTATTTGATAAACCTACTGAATCTAAGATATGATACAGTTTGGTTTTTATACTTTGTGACCAACTTTGTTTAAAATAGGCCCACTGTTTGCAAAAGATAATGATGAAGAGAAGGACTATAAGTATGAGAGTATAAAAAAAAAAAAAGAACACTCCTAGCCTTTTAAACTATTTACACATTTTCTGTAACTTTTCTGATATTAAACAACAATTGTGTTTAAATCATTGTTTGATTTACTAATCCAAATTATCATATTACATTGATAGAGATTTTTGCATTTATGATGTCATTAAAATAAATCAACAAATAAATCAGACATTGACTTCCTGTCTATAAAACAAACAAAGCTGTCTTTGAAGTCTTTGAAGCTGACTTTAGGGGGTACCAACAAGTCTTTTTATATTAGGGGTGTGTATTCAAGTGGAGAGCTTGTATAAAAAATCTTCAGTTTAGAATATTCTAAAGTATAAAATATACTCATTTCTGTTTAAGATGTATTATTTTGTGAGAAAAAGTAGCATGAACATCAATAATATCATGGTCTGCTTGTTTATCTGAATAAACACTTAAAGTCTGTCATGAAGCTCCTCACAGCCTGATGTCTCAGAATATAGGCAAACTCCTCTGCACTAATAGAAATGAACTTTGTTCTCAGTTCAAACTCAGAGTTTTGACATAAATTAACTTGGCCATGCATCTAACTGATTAGAACAAGAATGGGATGCAATATACAGTAAGGTGATTTTTAAGTGGCTATGAATAAAAAAATAAAAAAAATTGATAAAAGCTTTAAGTAATACTTTTGTCATCCTGTCCACATACTGTATACAGTGGCAGTGAACAAAGAAGCAATTACAGTAAAGAAAAAAAGCAAATAAATATGATGAATACACTGAACAGTTTAAGTAGTTACACTGAAAATATTAACAGGACAAGAGATTATTTATTGTCTGGCTCATGGATGTCTATGTATCTGGACTTGAGCAATAACACACTGCTTAGTACAGCAAATTAATAATATATATATATTTTTTATTAAAGTAAAAAAAAATTACGCCTTAGCGCTGATAATCAATGTATACTAATCATTTGACCGGTTTGTCCCTTTGTTTCCCTCTGCTCTGACACACCTGTGCTGTATCTAAAAGCTTGTTGTGTCATACAGTACATGATTTATGCTTTATATATTATATTCTATATTATTAATATTTTTATGAGCAGCTTTAATATGTTTTAGTTTATTATCTGTAGGTAGTACTTTGATTTCAGTACTGTAACCTAACTGGATTAACCTTATCTTATGGTTCTAATGACTCATTACATAATGAAGCCTCTGTAAAAAGTTTAATGTTCTAGTCTGCATAAGGAGATCCTGCCTGAACTCTTTAATTCTAATTCAAATTTTATTTGTAACATACAAACCAAACATAGCATGACATGCAGTCAAATTCTTATATGACTGTCCAGGACCTAAAATAGGAAAATGTATGCTTAAAACTACATTTAAACTAAAATTTAAACTAGAAGCTATAACATGAAATAAAATGTAAATATTAAATTGCACAGGAACATGATTTACAAAATAAAAGTGTAAACTGTGAAAAGTATGAAAATAAATATTAAAAATATTTTCAATTATATATTCAATATATTATATTTTGTCTTCTTTAACAAGTTATTGCAGAAATTTAAGTTTTTACCTTTTCGTATTAAAAATTTTTTTTTTAATTTTTTTTATATATCGATCTTATCTCATGCCTATTAATAATTCTCTTTGGCAAGTAAGAAAATAATTTAAAATATTCAAACATTTGGATAAAGTAATTGAACTTAACAGTAGGGTGTAAAATTCCACTTTTATCCAGGATTCTTTCTGTGATGGTCAGAAAGTGGGTGATTTAAATTTTCTGTGTAAACACTGTTTACATAGTCTAAAATGTCATATCCTTTTGTGCAAGACTTGTGCTTGTCGATTACATTATTATCAGTGTATAAACTCTATGTTGAGAGTGACAGTATTGTAGCATGTCCTGTGCTAGGTCAGCTCGAGGAAGGAAACCGCTATTTCCAATGAGTCAGGTCACCTCCATTTATAGGGCTCAGGCTTTTGTTAGCTTAGACGGGTATGGCTGCCAATTGTTCTCCACCCAAAATCATTACATCCGCAGTTATAGCTGAAAACATCTTCTGTAGTGGTTTCTGAGATTCACAGTGATTGAACATTTTATGCCCAAATTTAGGAGGGCTACATTAACATGTACAGTTAACAACCTTTATTTATTTTGTAATTAAAAATATAAAATGTCTTTAATTTCTAAGATTTCTGATTCAATATTATTTGTAATATAATTGCGATACCTCATACCCTTTGCAATTTGTTTGACTTTTTATTTGACTTGTTTCAGCCACAGATCAGAGTTCGTCCACTGAAGTCATGAAGGGCTGGACAACAGAAAACGGATCAGACATGTCCACTGATTTGCCAGACTCAAGCTCTGCATTCAGCACTAACACAGTGACGGAGTTTGAGGATCCTTCTACAGTAGCCAACATCACTGATGCCTATACAGTAGCAAAGCGGGAGCAACATACATCTGAGTACAGGACCATGAGAGATCTCACTGTGACAAAACTGACTGAGCAGGAACAGTCCAGGACAGACCAGGACACTACAGAATCTGGTTCAAACAGCGATAGTACATACATCTCCACCACAAGTCGTGCTGGAGAGCGCACTCTGCTGTCCATCATATCCAACAGCACCTTTACATATGTGGAAGATACCAGTTCTAGCATCTCAGGGACCCATGATATAACTGGGCAGAAGACGGAGACAGGGGTTACTAGCATCTCAGGGACTCATGATATAACTGGGCAGGAGACGGAGACAGGGGTTACTAGCATCTCAGGGACTCATGATATAACTGGGCAGGAGACGGAGACAGGGGTTACTCAGCATATGGAGTCCAATGAGGATGGGGTTTCTTCTCAATCTGTTCATAGTACAGCAACATCTGATGATTTATCTACGAATGCCACTCAAGAGGAAGGCGTTAATACCAAGGACTCTCTTGGCACCGGGATTACCCAGTTTCATACAGGACAGCCCACTGTCACAGGAACAAATTTTGAATCAATGGCTAAGACTAGCAACCCCAGCTCCACTCCACCTCTTACAGTAATCAACAGCTCTGTCAGTGAGGTGGACATCGCTGCTAATTCTTCCACCAACCAGGACTATACAGACATCAGCTCATCTTCATCCTTCGTTCCCCCACTTGTGTCAGAAATTACTCATACCAGTGTGTCTCACCGATACATTGAGACTACTGAGACTTCTACAGGTCCTGTGATTACCAGTACAGATGAGAAGCCAAATGAGCCCATGACTTTCAAGGAAGAAACCACTATTCCTGGTCTGACTGTTGTACCTTCCACAGTCTGGGATATAACCACCAGTGTGGATGAGTCCCAGTCCACCCAGCAGACATTCAACTCCCAAACCAATAGTCCTCCAGAGCCCACAACGGTGCTGAGCACACATGCAGAACCTTCAACCCGCATGCCACCATTCACAGTGGAGGACAAACATAAGGGTAGCACTGTCCCTGTTACTAGCACCACATTAGATAGCATGGGCACCACAGCAGTGTTTACAACACATCAATTTCAAGCTAGTACCATTACAGAAGCTCAAAGTACACCACACAGTACCCTCTCTGCCACGGAGGCCACTAAGAAGACCGCACCCTCCACAGTAAAGCATCACCTCACGACTGGAACAGCTACTCCTTCTCTGTCTGCTAGCTCATCCCAATCTGGACCTGGTGCTACTGATGTAAGCACACTACACTTTGAGAACAGCACTGCTACACCAGGCAGCACCACGTCACACAGACAGCACACCACTGCATCCTACAATAAGACCACTTCAACAACAAGCACTGCTGCAATATCAACAGGAAACCATACTGCCACTAAAGCCACAACCACAGAGATGTCTGAGAAGTTAAGCCTGACCCCTGGTGTGTTTTAAAAAAGTAAAAGTGTTGCATGCAATATACATATAGGCTGGTAAAACGCAATAAATGAAGTGTTGTAAACTTACACTTTGAAAATATCTTGGCTTTTTGTTAGAAATGATTCAACAGTGTTTGGGGAATTTTTTAATCTGAGATTGTGTTTTATATGGCCTATTGTGCTTTTTTTAGGTCACATGTGTAAGCCTCAGATGTGTGCAAATGGAGGCAAATGTGTCTTGTTGTCGGTTGGCTACAGGTGTGAGTGCCTGCCTGGCTGGAGAGGAGAAAACTGCACCGAAGGTGAGACACTTAGACACAGATACACAGTCCACATGGGGTTGCATTGGAGAGTTTGTCCAGGCTATTCATTTAAAAACTCACAAACCCCAAACTTTCCTCTTGATTAGGCAGAGGGAAGCTGACCTTAGGCATCCATTATAATTACAGTATCTTTTTAAGCAAACAGATTTTCTATTATTTTTTTTAAATGCAGAATATATATATTTTTAATTATTGCCCATGGAAAAACATACATTACATAAAGATTAAGATGAAATGTTGCTCAAGTAGACCTTTAATACGTAATGGGCATATTAAAGGAAAAATGGTCAGCTCAGTCATAAACCAGCTTTTTCGTGCACTCTGTCATAAAAACTGCATTCAGATTATACCTGTGTGTAGATATTCAGGCAAAGGTCCAGTTTTATTCCATTTCATCTTTAAATTCACTTCTTCTATGTAAAACAGCGGTGGAATGTTCTTCTCATGGTGTGTTGAAATTTAAATATGAACAGGCCGTGCAGTTACTTAAGATGAAAAGTGCCTAATTGTTGGTCCGTGTAACTGTATGTTATGCAGATGTGGATGAGTGCGCGAGCAACCCGTGCCCTCAAAAGTCAAAGTGTGTCAACACCAGGGGCTCATTCAGCTGTTACTGTGACTTTGGTTATGATATGCAAGATGGACGAAGCTGTACAAAAAGTAGGTTGTTAAACTTTTATTCTGTAGAGAAAACAGTAACATAAACCTGCATCTGGCTGTTTTTCGTATCAGTTGTTGGTTGTTTGTGATATAATGCCTGTGATTTCTGTGAGAGATGAGCATTGGTGTTTTTTGTGCTTGTGCCCCACAGCCAAGACGTTCTTAGTGATTTTCAGTATAAACGGTTCTCTGCATAACTCGCACACAGAGATCTTACAGTTGGTATGTACAGAGAACACTTCTTATATTAACACACAACACTTTTGAATTAATTATACATTTTTACATCAGCAGATGCAGTGCTAACCAAGCAATGTTTTAAATGACAGCAACTGTGACATTTTTGGGAAAAATTAGTTGGGACGATAGCAATATGGCCAGACATAAGACCTTTTGTTAAAAGAAAAATAAAGGCATTTTTAACCAGAACTACCACAGAACCTATTATCTTTCTATTCTATTCTGTATTTATCTAGCTAACAAAATCTTGGTTTTCTTTTTTAGATTCAGGACCATTTTTATTGTTGTATAAATTTTGTATTATTTCAAGATATTTTATATATTTTATGAAATTTTAAATAATTTTAATACATTACATGCTTAGTGTGTTCAATTGCCGTGACCATGTACTGGCAGACATTTCCTATTCATGATGTTTTATAAATATATATTTTTTTCCCAGTTAAATGCCTCACTCTCCAACTTGCATGGTTATAGGCGTTCAACTCTGCTGTAAGTTTGTGTTTATCTTATTTCCCATATAGTTATTAAATATTCGGTTATAATGCTTCCATATTGTACGCATTATTATGCAGACACTATAATATTATCTGGATTTTGACCGTGGTTTAAGACAGTGGTTACAAATTTAAGCTGAATTAATGTACACTATTTCCACAAAAGTATGTGGACATCTGACCATTATACCTATATATGGGTTTTGAACATTCCATTTCAGATTTAGTGTTCCTTTTTTTGTTCTAATATCCCCTACTCTTTTGGGTAGGCATTCCACTAGATGTTACAGTGTGGCTGTCACTGTGGAGATTTGCCCATTCAGCTGGAAGGGCATTCCTGAGAATGTCTGGGACTCAGTCAGCATTCTAGTTCATTCCAGATTTGTGTATTGGGGTTGAGGTCAGGTCCCTGTGCAGGCCACTCAAGGTTTTCATCTTTGGCACACCATGCCCTTATCGACCTCATGGCAGGTCACTCTTATTTATGAACTTTTTTTGGACCCCTTTATTCAAATAATGTGAAATGTAACATCTTCCAAAGACTTCAACAGTTTGGGGAAAGACCATTATGGGTATGATAACCAGGTTTCCACATATTTTTGGCCATATACTGTATAAGGCTAAGCACATACAAGAAATACAGGACTCTATTTTGCTGTCTTAGTCATAGTTCTTGGTAACAAAAATGTTAATAGTATCGTGGCACTTTATCTGCCAGACACTAGTGACTATTTTTTTTTTGTTTGCAGGAATTTGGAGAGTCTGGAAATCTTGACTGTGAACATGTTTACAATGTCTGCTAATGTGACCAGAAATGACATCTTTCAAAGGATACAGATGTCTATCACAAACTGCAACAACTCACAGTCCCTCTGTTCCTTAAAGCTTCAATACCACCTCCCTTATCAAGGTACAGAAACCATATAAACAACAGTCATTTTCCATTGCATTCACTGTGCACTGCCTGCTTTGCTTTGGCACATGATGTATAGCTAACTCGATGCTAACTCCATTTGGTGTTTATTTATTTTTGTTTGTTTGTTTGTTTGTTTGTTTTAAACATTGTATTCGACAACATTAAGTGATCAATTAAAAAGCACACAACAAATCATACATTTACTCCTAGAATAACCTAGAATTATCTCTTCCTCCAGTACTGAGTCTGTGCTTACCCCAGGACAAAGGATGTGACACAGAGTATGGTGTGTGGAATGATACTTATGGAACCCCATACTGCCAGTGCCATGAAGAATACTTCAAAAATAAACAAAGGGACAGCACCCCTAGAGGTAGGAGCTGTATGGCTAGCATGGAAATATTTTAGATAAGGATGTGTGTTTATTCCCATCAGTAGTGAGAATACTGAATAGTATATATCAAATATGTATACATTTATGTTTCTGATATTTTCCTCATTTCAGACTGTGGCAATGGCTTTAAACTTGTTAATGGAACTTGTATAGAGTAAGTATTTTATATCAATGCGGCTTTTTGAATTTTAGCATCTTTTACATTATTTACACAGAATAAAATGTCTTTATTGTGATAAGAGAAGTACAATATAAACTCAAATGGCAAAAAAAAAAAAAAAATCATGTTACTTTTGAAAACTACAAGAAATCAGTGATGTCACGGTGTAGCCTTTTAGCTAAGCAGCAAAAGTGAATAGAAAGAAAATTACATGTAAAGATTCCACTCTGGCACCAACTTCATCACAGCTATTTTGGCCCTGATTTTAAATATTATGAATTTTAAACATCTTTTACATTAAATATTACATTACATTAATAATTTACATTATTTAAAAAAAAACTCTCTCTCTCTCTTTATACACGCTTCAACATCAAAAAATATATGCTCAAAAAATGGATTTATATAAACATAGTGCGATTATGGCAACAAAAAAAATTATTTTTTTACAGTTTAACGGTTATATCTATGCTTTTTTTATTTTTTTTTACTTGAATTAAATTATGGCAATATGACAATGAATATTGCCATAATTTAATTCAAGTAAAAAAAAATGCATACATACACTGTATCTACTGTATATAACTGAAAACCTGGGTAAAATTTAGTTACTTTTTAAAGTAACTAATTACATTACAAAATTACTGTCATTACCGTCAAAAAGTAATCAGTTACATTACAGCTTTACTTTCTGATAAAAGTAACTAGTTCGAGTACTTTTCCATTGCAGAAAATGAAAACTCCTTTGATGCCTCATGCATGTTGTTTTAGTCAAGACCTTTATAATTATCCTACCATCATCACTCAGCAAAGTTTGGCCCATAATCTGTTAACTACTAAAACCCCTATCTCACCTAGGCGGTTTCGCGCGGTGGCTGTAAGTACGGTTCATCAAGATTTACCGCGAGTTTTGGCGCTGTGATTAGGTTTCCATCTTTCTGCACGTCGGTCCTCGCATAGTCAAACCGCATAGGTGAGATAGGGGTGTAACGGCAGGAATAACAGAGGGGTGCGGGGCTTGTAGGATGACTTTCACACACAATAACGGATTGGGAACGACTGCTGTCTGGCTCACGGATTGTATGAATTGTCGGAATAACAGATTACATTTTTGAAAAAGTAACTAAATAACTGAGTACTTAAATGGCGTTAGTTTACTCGTTATATCAAAAAAGTAATCCAAGTACTCTAATGCGTTACTTTGTAACTGTTGTGCAACTCTGTAGGATACAGTTTTTTAATTTTATGCATGTGCCTTTCAGATGTCCGTTTGGATTCGGTGGATTCAATTGCAATAATTGTGAGTGCCGATTTATTTTGATATGTCTATCAAAAATTATTTTGTAACACTTAGTTTTTATCTTGTTTATTCTGTGCCTAGTCACCAGTTTCTCTTTTCTTTTTCACTGACAAAAGTACGCAAATGGTGATTGACAAACACTTGAAAATGGCATTTGAACTCGAGTGGCATGGATCCATGCCGGAAACAGCATAAATTGGCTTAATTACCATAACTCGGAACATAATTAACAAAAAAGGTCTAGTTGGTTTATATGACATTTACACATTACCTGCTGCCTTTATCCTAAGCCTCTGGCAGTTCTAAGAATCTCTTGCAGATGTCGAATATCTATTACTCTGTGCATAATCAAAAGAGCTCTAATCAAACTGGAGTTGCCATTTTTGTTTCTTTGGTACAGTTTATGAGCTGATAGCAAAGGTGGTTTCTCCTGCTGCTGGGGGTTTGTTGTTCATAATCATCATTGCTCTCATCATAGCCTGCTGCAGGTATGTATGACTATTTATTTCTAAAAAAGTAATAAGTTGTATAACTAAAACAACCTTAAAGATGTACTGTTTAGCTACTGTATATATATTTTGTCCTTCATTAATGATGTAGTATAATTGTAGTAAAAACAAATAATCACATTTACAAATTATCTTCTTTTACAGGAAAGACAAAAATGACATTAACAAAATCATCTTCAAAAGTGGGGATCTTCCAATGTCTCCATGTGGTGAATTTCCCAAGAGTAATCGTGTATCAATGGAGTGGGGCAGGGAGACCATTGAAATGCAAGAAAATGGCAGTACTAAGAATCTCTTGCAGATGACGGATATCTATTACTCTGTGCGTAATCAAAAGAACTCTAATCAAACTGGAGTTGCCATTAGAAGTTTACATACACTCATCATGAACATAAGTGTCATGGCAATATTGGGCTTTAAATGATTTCTTTGAACTGGTCGAAGAAGACCCCAAGAATTCAGGGAACAAAATGATCACTTCCTGTTAGTGATCATGCTTGACGGCTGTTAGCTACTTTGTGCCAAATAAAAAGTGACTGTTTGTAGATCTGAGAAAGAGGATGTTGGATTTATGTAGTTATTGTCAGGAATGCCTCTTTGAATGTCATCATCTACAGTAATGTGTAAAAGTTAGTGATCCCTCTTTTAATACATTGTTTTGGTGTAAAAACATAATCATCTGATTATAGCAGGTCTTAGTATTAGGGAAATAAAAACTCCAAGGAACAAAAACGTATAATTATATGCCATTATTTATTTAAGCACAATGAAGCAAAAAATAATAGTACTAATAATTGGGGCAATACTAATTACCCCCATTATTCAATGGCCTGTAGATCCACCTTTAGCAGCAATAATTTAAAGTAAGCATTTTCTGTATGACTCTGTCTCTTACATTGTTTTGGTCCAACATTGCTTCAGTTCACTGAGGTTTTTGTGCATTTTCTTATGCACAGTTTCCTTATGGTCCTGCCACAGCATTTCACCTGGGTTGAGGTCTGGACTTTGACGAGCCCATTTAAAAACGCTGAGTCTTTTATTTTTTCAGCTTTTCTGATGTAAATTTACTGGTGTGCACTGTTCTGTTGCATGACCGAATTTTGACAGAGTTTTAGCTGTCAGACAGATGACCTCACATTTGCCTTTAGAATACTCTGGTACTGTATATAGTAGAAGTCATGTTCGATTCAATGATTGCAAGGTGCCCAGGTCCCGTGGCTGCAAAACCAAGCTCAAATTATTACCCATCCCCTGACGTGCTTGCTAGTGTGTATGAGGTGCTTCTGCGGAAATGCAGAACATGACGCTAGGCAATAAGGCCAAACAGCTAAACTTTAGTCTCATCTGTCTATAGGACATTGTTCCAGAAGCCTTGTTGTTTGTTCAGATGCAGTTTTGTGAATCTCAGTCGTGCTTCCATGGGCTGTGCTTAAAATTCCAGTTTATGCCAGGAAACAAACAAATTTAATCAATCAGAAGAATGGTCCAGTAAACAACCAAAATTCTGCCCGATGTTTAGTGATGGCTAGCAAAGGCATGTGCTAAAGTTGAAACTTGGTAAGGGTTACTTCCACAAGTATGAGTGTATGCAAAATTTTGACAGCAACCATATTGCCATATTGTATGAGCTCATTTGGCTTATTGAACAGATTCCTCAGTGCATTTAGGTTATGTGCCCTAAATTGCATTTCTTGTGTTTATTTTTTTCAGCCAGCTTTGCGAAATGCTGATCTGGAGAGGAATGGGCTCTATCCATTCTTAGGCCTGCCTGGTTCACGGCACTCCTGCATTTACCCAGCACAGTGGAACCCATCATTCATCAATGACGACACACGGCGGAGGGATTATTTTTGACCCAACACTGCCTTGGACCAAGTCAGCAGGGCTCTAATGAGGAATGTAGCAGAAGTCCCGTAGCAAGATAGAACTAACTGTGGATAGGGACAACACTGAGCAATACATGGCCTATGAATGTGAAAAGGAGCTGGCAAGAAAGAAATTAAAAGCATTTCATCCACTTCTTAGAACTGTGAAATATTCACAAGGTGAATTGTGTTCAGTTGAAATGCTATTAGCAAATTGTTGCACTTCAGTCTTTCAACACATAAGTTTGATCTCAAATGGAATAAGCCATAGAAGTAACACATTTAAAGTAAGGCAAATGATACACCTGTTGGGTGGTGTAAATGTGTGCATACTGTATGTCTGTACAAGCTTACTGTATTTAAACCTGAGATGTTTGTAGGAGATCTCTTTAAAAGCTGGTAAACTGTACAAATGGTATATTGCTGTAGATCGTTTTATCAGTAGATGTAGCAGGACAAAGTGTAGGTCCTTATATTAACATCCACTTAAGGACATACAGTTCACTAAAATGCACTTGGTGCTTTTTCTTTACATCCTGTAGCTTATGGTGCTATACCCACCATACCACAATGAAGAGTGCAACATTTTATTTATTCAATTAACTTAATGTAATTTCCAGATACATATGCATTTTGGTTAGATATAATTTCTCAAATCATGATCTCTGGAGCAATCTTGTGGCTCGTGTGTGTGTTATGTTTATGTTTATAAGGTGTACCATATTTTTGTCAATAACTTGCATTTTTTTTTAAATAATTTAAGTATTATTATTATTATTATTATTATTATATTTTGCCTACCAATATTTTTTTTCTCTCCTGTGGATGGTCATGTAAATCTGGCGTTTTAGTCAGACATATTTAAATAAAGTTGCAGGGTTGTTGAATGTCTTGTTTTTTTTGGTGACTTTAACCCCATTAAAACCCACATGATCTAGGACTGTTATTGGTAGCCTTTTGACATGTTGTCAGACTTATAGGCTCAATAATTATGTAATATCAGCAAAGTAATCAACACTGATTATATCAGGTTTAAAACAGTTTCCATTTCATCCTTTTGTTGACTTCCTGTCTATGGTAACTATTTATAAAGGAATTTCAATATAGTACATAATTTAGATACAAACAATCCCATCTTGAATTTTGAATTTAATCATTTACTTTTTTTTTTGTTCATAATCTATTACGTTCAGCATAAATTCTGTAACACTCCTTGACATTATTATACATAATTCCATGTGTTGGCTCCCAGGCCTTATTTTTTGCCCATACACACATCCTTTTCAATTACTGTCAAACTAGAAGATACATTAAGCACAGTTTAACTACTTGCACAATTAATTGCAAATTATCTGCACTCTGATTTTAACCCCCCCTTTAAAAAAAAAAAAAAAAAAAAAAAAGACACTTTGGAGAACCACAGACCTGTTTTATTTTCCTTGAAAGGAGGTTTTTGTCGAATCAATCTGGTTTCGAGTATTGTAACATTATAAACTCTATAGAGGCCTATCTATTTTATCCTTTTTTATCCTTTATAATTTTGCATGTACTATATTTTGCAATATATACACTACATGGCTTACAGTATATGGACACCACATCATCATACCTAAATATGGGCCTACTTTAAACTGTTGCCACAAAGTAACAACTTTCTAGTGACAAATTCCCTACATTTGTAGACCTCCATACCGGACATCAGTACCTGAACTGACTAATGCTCTTATGGCTAAATTATCACAAATATATTACATCTATCAAATAATAAGGCTGTTTCCTAGGTATACAGTATTTGAATATTACAAACTACTTATATTTATGAAAAAAAGGACATCCCGCTTCAATTCTATGTTTTTATTTATTAGGGCCTAAATAGAACATAGAATTGAAGGTGGGTGTAATTTACTTTCCCTATGACTGTTTATACCTTTGCACAATCACACTATCCTGTCATAAATTTCACTAACACATAAAACTGTGCACAATATTCAAGTGGAAACACTGTAAGGGTCCTAGAAATACCAGGGATACTGATTATTCATAAGTACAGGAAAGCCAGAAGCTAACATCCATAAAATTTCCATTATTTCCTGATCTATTTTTTTTTTATACTTTGCATCGTTTTGCATGTTCTCATCTTTCACAGGTATTTATATTGCTTTCTGTGATTATTATTGTGTACTATATAAACAATATTAAACCTGTACAGTAAATATCATTGTAAGTAAAGCCTGTTGTTTGATAGATTGTCTCTGGTAAGTTATACTGAATTTCTGTTGCAAAAGATGGAAATGTACACAATCGAAAAACTCATTGTACTGTACTGTATATCCATCAATTCCTTTGGGTAGTGTTAAGTTCTGAATTTTTTAACAGCTTCCCCCTGCAAAATGGGCAATTTGAATGGTAAATACAGATAGAGATTTCCATAACTCCAACATTTATTAACAAAACAGCACCTGGAGCTTTTTTGTGTTATAGGTTTTGGATTATAAAAGAAGCCTTATGTGTAGTGAGATTACATTTCATGTATAGAATATCCCTAAACAAACAGCATTGAGCTCTGGAAAATCCATCAGGGTTTGTTTAATAATAATAATAAAAAATAAAATAAAAAACATGGCACAATAGTGATAGTCTAGAGGAGGTTAAAAACAAAAAATCAAGTAAGGTGGGCATTGACACATCAATCATAGAAAATGGACAGTCTTACATCTGTTACAGCAAACAAACAAACAAACAAACAGACAGACAAACAACCCAGGAACCTGAATGTGTTGCCTTTGTCATTCTGTGAACCTGAAAGCCATGGCAGCTTTCCTTCTAGTCTGACAGATATTAATAAATTTCGCTAAGAAGGATGGACAAAAATAATCAAGATCCAGATGTGAACGCTAATAAAAACCTGTTCCAGAGAGTTTGCAATTGCAGTTGTAACCAAAGTCAGTATATTAATGCAGTCAACAATTTTCTACATTTTGTTTATTTACCCTTTGGGTGTTACAAATTAAATATCTTGTAAATATGTGTAAATAAAAAAATGCAGTTTATTCTAGTCCATTTCAGTTCAAAGCTCTTTGGGAATTACCTTCAGTTTTCACAGCTGAAAAGTAATTTGGGAAACAAACATTAGGTGGAAATTTAATACTTGATTGGTTTCCTCACTTAAGACACTTTGACATGTCTTTACTGCAGCCCCCTTTGATTGCTGCAAATTAGCAATAGTTAGCAGTATAATATGCTTTGTGAGTGGTTAGTTTTGTAAATAAGACTGGAAATCATCCACCCATTGATAAGTAAAACATGCTACATGTCATTCAGCACCGTTGCACATTGATGATAACTATGATAACTAGACTTGGCTACATTATAAATTACATGGCAAGCTACAGCTCATCAGATAGACTTTGTTAATACAAGCATTCCCAAATTCCCATGTTTCTACACATTTCTATTTATGTAGGCTTTAACATTAGGAGTTTTACATGCTTAGATTGTCTCCTATTTAGTTTCTATATCTACTGTATAAAACTGGAGTGAATCCATTGAGCATAGTTAATGTCACAGCCATGACTATTCAACTATTCAATAAGAGCAACATGGACAAAGTGACAAAAACTCACAGGATTAAATGGTCATAAGATAACCAATTGTTAGTGAGTCTAATCACAAAATAAGGCTTCACGTTGATAGGAAGCATAAGATAGGACTTTGGAGCAATGGAAAAAGTTCATGTGGTCTAATGAGTCCAGATTTACATTCCAGGGTGATGTGTCTGTCAGGGTAAGAGGAGAAGATAATAAAGTGCATCATGCATAGGTGCCCATTATACAAGCTTCTGGACTGTAACGATCTGGAGTTGATACAGTTGGTCAGGTCTAGGCTCAGCAACATTATGTGACAATAAAATAAAGGGCGTCTGATGAAGCTCTGAATATCAATGACCTATCAATATTTCTGCCATTTACTACTAATCTGATGAATTTTCCACCTTTGACATAAATGGCTGCTCTCTTCATCAGGTATTATACCTCAGTTTCCTTTTGATGGTTCTTGGCATTATAGCTTTTCTAGGATGTTTAACATGTGACAGGGCAAACCAGATGTGTAACACTATACTGAAATACCATTATATTTTCAGAGATCAATGGTTTATGGTGGAGTAAGTTAAACCACTGGTTCAATTTACTCCACAGCCTTTGGCCAACTTTGTGTGTGTGTGTGTGTGTGTGTGTGTGTGTGTGTGTATGTGTGTGTGCGTGTGTGTGTAGGGGAGAAGGGGGATTGGTAGGGGTTTGGCTAGCCTTAGAATTCACACTTATTTTCAGCTAATCAGTTCACATGATTTATGTATAAAATTTTCTAAATCCTGTATCAGTTTGCTTTGTCATGAAAGTCACTATACCATAGTGTGTTTGTATGGGTATGTATGTATGTATGTATGTGTACTGTATGTATATTACTGGATACAGTAGATACTTACACTGGGTTACTAGGTTACTACCTAATGTCTATGTATGTGTATATGTATATGTGTGAGGTACATGTGTAAGTGTACATACAGTATGGGTGGGTATGTATACATATATACAGTATGTGTATGGATAAGTGTACAGTACTTATGTGTGTATGTATATATGGTGGACATATGTGTATGTATATATGTGTGTGTAGAATACAGGTATATGTAGGTATACTTGTGTGTATATGGGTATGTATGTATGTATGTATGTATGTATGTACAGTGCATCCGGAAGGTATTCACAGCGCATCACTTTTTCCACATTTTGTTATGTCACAGCCTTATTCTAAAACGGATTAAATTCATTTTTTCCCCTCAGAATTCTACACACAACACCCCATAATGACAACATGAAAAAAGTTTACTTGAGATTTTT
>JAQMYJ010000036.1:22987567-23000748 GCA_030014305.1 Clarias laeviceps | reverse complement strand
GTGATTCGCATCATTGATTTGGCAAATGTTTTACGTTGGATGCCCTTCCTGACACAACCCTCTGCATTTATCCAGACTTGGGACTGGCACAAGAAGACATTGGATTGCACCCCCCGTGGTTGCATTCATGCATTCAATTTGCATAAAAACTATTAATATAGTTATTGTCTTCTTTAATGATTCTACTTACTTCTAATTATTCTACTTACTACTATGACACTACTGTTCAAAAATGTATGAGATGCATTCCACAAGCTGTGTACTTGCTGTGTACATACAGTATGGAAATATATGTGTAGTGGCTTGAAGGAGGTGGCCATTATGTTCTCATGCAAAGGAAGAATCACTTGTAATGCCCAATAATTGAAATGTGCTGCGGAGGTAGGAAAGAACCACCCTGTTTGTTTTTTTGCGAGGGGTGTTAACAGGGAATATCAATAACATTATATCAGTCCTGCATTATATAAAGCTAAACACTTTTCAGAAGAGAAAGACTGAATAATCAAAATGGCGAACAGTGCACCACTGTTTGTACTTTATGAAATGAGCTCTGAAGATTTTGCTTCACTTAATGTACCTGCATCTTTTTTCAGCATTCTTATGAACATTTTTTTCATCTACTGTATGGCCTTTCAGCAGCGTGAGCAAGAGCAGTTGAAACAACCGCTTAATGTTTTACAAGGAATACTTGTTGGATGTAACACAACTATCAGTGCCTTTACTCTTTTAAAGGTCTGTATCAATTGTTTTCCAAGATATTCTGATGTGTGGTCTTATGTTCTTTCCCAGGGTATGGTTTACACTATGATGACTAGTGTAACGTCATCATTTTGGCAGAATGTGTATTATTACTGCCAAATTATTCCTGCACAATCCTACTTCATGTGGTTGAAAAAGAACATTCAGGTCCTTATTTACTTTACTTTGCTGGGCAGTGGAATTGTTTATCTATTTGGATTGAGTTTAATCACTGCATTTACAGTTATTGTTTACAATAACTCTAGTGCTTATGACACAGTCACAGGTGTTCCCCTTAATTCTTCCTTCTTATGGATCATTTTTACGTGGTATTTAGTCTTTTCTTTGACATTAGCCCTTTTGGTCTTGAATCTGTGTGGAATGTCAACATCAAGTTGTGCAACTGTGATTTACTTGTGGAAACACGTGAAGAACATGGAGGAGAGCAACACCCTCTCTTTGCCCCGATTCCAGAGGCAGATAAGGATGACCATCAGAAGTGTTGCAATACAAGCTCTACTTTACTTCATTTGCTCACTTGGGGTTATTGTCGATGTAGGTATATATACATACAGCAAATTGCATTATGACCAAAATCAAAATCTCCTTTCAACTATAGTCTCATTTTATGCCTTCGGAACCAGCATTACTCTAGGTTTTGCACAGTCATTGTTTCGAAAGCAACTAGCTAATGCTTGGAAAAAAATCTTCCCAATATTTTAAATTTCTTTTATTTATTTATATTTAAAATAAAAGAAATGTTTAAGGAATACATATTTAATAAGAAATTGTGTTGAATGCATAAGCTAGGGGTGCTCAGGTTTGGCAAAAATAATATTTTTATGGTTAATATTGAGATCAAAGTTATATAACACCATTACTCACTGACGTTGAAACATCAAGCATTATTTGTACTTACATTTTTTTTTTTAACAGTGCATTATCTTGAACTTTAAATTGTTTTGGCATCACTGTAAAGCAAATTGACATGCTTAATTTCTTTCACAAAACAAGAACATCACTGCAATTACATTATTTTATCTCAATTATCTTTGATGATTGTCTTTAACATATGTTTTCATAACTGTTTGAAGTCATAACTTCAAATAAAAAAAAGATTAATTGCACAGCCCTAGCATAAACTGTATCAATTATACTGCTTACTTATGGCCAAAAGTTTGTGGACATCTCACTATCTCACCCATGTATGAGACTTTCCTAATCTGTTGCTACAAAGTTGTAAAGGATGTCTTTGTTTGTTGTAACATTATAAATTCTATTCTGTGGAGCTAAGAGGCTCAAACCTGTTCCAGCATGACATTACCACTGTGCACAGAGCCAGGTCGATAACGACCTAGTTTGGATGGAAGATCTTAATTGACCGGCACAGAGCCCTGACTTCAACCCCACTGAACACAATTTGGATGAACTGAAATGACAGTTGGATTTAGAAAGGAATGTTCAAAAAACACAAACTATAACTCTGTTGCCATATAGCGTACATATTATCTATTATATTTGTAAATATTTCTTTAATTAATCTAATTACATTGGTATAAAGAAACATGCTGTATAAAGTTCACTTTAAAGATAATTGTAACTGTTATTTCCTGTAATTACTTTGAAGGTTGTCATACTTATCGTAGAAAAATTTGCCTCACTTCATGATTTCAAGATCAGACAGCCCTTTCAGACCGTGAAATATAACATTTAATAACCTCTCTGTTAGACTCTGTTAGAATGTTTGTAGTTGTACAAGTATATAAATAATACAATAATTGTTAACAGCAAAAATTTGGGGAAAAGTTTGGAATAAGCATTGTTTCTTTTTTTTTTAAATGATTGTACATATTTTTTCCTTTTTTTCTCACTTTAACCAATTCAAAGTGGTATAATGTATTGTATTTTGCATGAGAACTTCTTACCTGTGACTTTGCAGGGGTTATTTTGTTGTTGAAACTAAATTTTCTACCATTAACAAACACTCGCAGCATTACAAATACAACATATATTACACATACAAAATAACTCTTAAATAAACACAAATTACTTCTGAAGGACAAGACCCCTATTACATGTAATATACAACATGTTGCCTTTATGTTATCTAAAAGAAATTAGCTTTAATTTACGTAGTCATTGCAGCAAGTAGCTAAATCCAGGAATCTGCTAACTTTCCCGCCACTTTCTTCAAGCAGCCAGGTGAATTTAGTTCTGTTCTGTTTTATACAGTGGTATGTCCAGCATTTTCATGAGGGGGGGTGGAGGGGTGGAGGGGAAGCCTAATTGTAGCCATTACAAAAATGTATCCAACAAGTTTACATTGCTAAGAATAAACATACTGCCAACTACACATCCTGTGCCACACTGACACTCTCTGTTCTGTTAACATTTTGATAAATTGTGAATAGAATCAACATTTAATAACGTCCACCCATGACAGCATAACAACAGAGGGCATTTAAAGCTCTTTTTTCATTAAAATGCATAATACATTAACATTGTGTATCAATGATGATTGAAAAATCATCATTGATACATAATGAAAAATCTTAAAAACAGTTAATAATGAAAAATCTTAAAAACAGTTAATAATGAAAAAGCTTAAAAACAGTTAAATAAATGATAAACCTGGCCCCTGCTGCCATCTTGTGGTTTATATAATATTCATTTATATTATGCCCTAAAATACCCCCTCACAGTTCAAAGATATGTTGAAGACAGTGTTTTAGGTGGATTGGGTTTTCAAAATGTCCTGTGTGTGTGTGTGTGTGTGTGTGTGTGTGTGTGTGTGTGTGTGTGTGTGTGTGTGTGTGTGTCTGTGTCTGTGTGTGTGTGTGTGTGTGTGTGTTTGTGTTTGTCTGTGTGTGTGTATACCTTTTTGAGATTGGCACCCCATCTTGTGGTGGTATGTCCCATGCCTTGTATTCTTTTGTCTCAACCAATATCACTGTAAGAATTTGGGCCAACACCACAATATTAATTTATTCAACATTTATCTAGTTTAAGTTTTTACAATGTGGGGTATGTGAAAAACATAATTTCACTGTGCTGTAAGGTGCAGAGCACGTGACAAATTGATGAATTTATAAATTCATTAATCTTGAGTATTTTATTTAAAAATCTAAGAAATAATGATGTTTAGATGTTTCATGGGTAGCAAAATTTAGCTGGAGTTTTGTTTTTGAATTTTTTTTTTGTTGGGGACAAACAAATATACAATGTTAATAATCTGAAGGGACATTTCCTGCTATTGGTCATCTTCTTAAAAAATCCTGTGGTAATACTGATTTATATATTTGGTTGCAAAAGTAACCATGCAAATAATCTGCTTTTTGAAGTGTTTAAAAAAATTCTACTCTGGCTTAAGCTGTATTCTAATGTTCTAGTTTTTATTGGTGGGGACGTTAACATTATGCCTGATAAGACTGTCAATAGATTATCACTTATATAGTCTGTCTCGCCTAATGGCAAACTAAAAGTATAAACAAATTTGATATCATTGATATTTGGAGAAATAAAAATCTGAATAATAAGTCATACACTTGGAAAAACAAAAGTTGTTCTAGTCCAGTACAGACTATTGGCTTGTATCACAAGGTTCAAAGACTTTAATGTTGCTGTTAGCATTCTATCTTTACCCTTAAGTAACCATAAGGCAATTCTCCTTTGGTCTTCTCCATCTTCAATCCATCTTTCTGCAATTCTTAGAGACTCATATTGGAAGCTTAACTCTTCCTTGCCTAAACATTTCTATTATGGAAAAAGAGTTTATGTTTAATTTAATATTATTGGGTAAAAGCGAGGAAGAACAATATCTACTGTATGACTTAAACTGGAAGCTCCTTAAACATGAAGTTATCAAATGTGATAGAAAATGGCAGTCATCTAAATAAACTAAAAAGAGGAAGCTATTATTTCCAAAATAATGACTCTCTGTGGTAAAGTTCAGAATAATGTTTAAGAATCTTAAAATGAGCATGCTTTAGATTTGTAAAAACTCATTTTACAAGGGCTCATTAAAACATTACCTTATGATGAAAATATAACCTGTGATAGTGATAAAACTATCGCTGTTAACTGAGTCTATTGAAGCTCTTAAAAACAAGAAGTCTACAGGTACAGATATGTTGAGATCTGCATTCTACAAAAACTTTGCCCAAGAATATGTGTCTTTTTGCTTGAAATCTTTGAAATTATTATCTTTGTTGTTAGCCAAAAAACTCAAATGCATCCTGGGCACAACAATAGATGAAAAAAAGCTTTCATCCCAAACAGGCATATTGCTAACAGTATATGCCTTGCTTTGGATTTGCTTAACTTGATGAAAGTGGTGTCCTTTTTTCAGATTTTCATAAAACTTTTGATTCCCTTGAAGGCTGTAAAGTTTCATCTCACTAGTTCTTATTGGCTACTTAACTTTTCAGCTCTTTTTTTTCTGAACAATCCTTTACAAGCTATTAATTTATTTAATAAACATATCCTTGTAAGCCAGTTAGCTAGTGACACTACCCATAATTAAAAAAAATATTTACTGATCCTTGTTGCTATTTATCTTATTACTATTTTGTTTCTAAAGCTGCTAGTCTAACTTTGAATATAGATAAAATACTTGTTCCTCCTTGTTTCTATCCAATACTCCTATTAAGTCTCAAGTGATTTCTTTGGGTGTACTTAATAAAAATGTTTTTGATCTAGAAGTTGCCAAGGCTAAAAAAAAAGTTAAATTCATGACTCCAAAGAGACTTATTTTTAAATGGAAGAGCTCTTTCTACGAAAGCTGAGAACATGTCTAGATTAACCTACACTGTTCTCTCCTTGCAGGTGGACAATTCTATCTTCGAAAGGCTGACTGAAGGATTTTTAACTTCTTATGGAAACACAAGAAACAAAACAAATCTGTTGTCATAAATGGCTATAAATTAGAAAAATTAAACATTCTTCTTTTTTGTCCCTTAACCAACAAATTTAAGATACATTGGTTAAAGAAACTCTGTCTACTTATATGAGTATGAAAATTGATGAACCGATCACTTCTAACTCTGTCCACAGCAAACTGAAGAATGTATAAGGGTGTGGTTGTTATGTCCATTTTCACCCTAATGGTGGCACTATTATCTTTAAAGTCTTACTGTATATTTCCTGTCATGTCTGAGAGAGGCTTAGTAGAAATGTCAAGAGCTTAAATGTACACCCGATCTTCTCTCATTCCCGCTCCTTGCTAAATTCATTTTTGAACTAGAAACTTTTGAAGAACCAAGTAGCAACTGAAAAAGAAATTTGACTGTTTTAATGGCTGTGACTTACAGTATACAGTACTGCTTATTGTACCTACCTGGATTAAGCTGCATCGGTTAGTTAGGCGGAACAGGTGTTCGATTCCCTCCTCGGGTTTGTGCATGTTCTCCCTAATTTCCAATGTTTTTGAGACTAATTTAATGCCATAAAACTCAGTCCATTTCCCACTACATCACGCACACCATTTATGCAATGTGACCCTGTCGGCACTGTGCTTAAGGAGAGTTATTTGAGCCAGATTGCATAAAAACATCCAGTTGCCTAATAAAAGTATTTTATTAAGTTTTTTTTTTTTCAAGATGCTTGAATTGTACCATTTTAAAAATACTCTTTCAGCAAAAGTTTACCATGCACCACTAGTATGTATTTTGTTACACAGATGCAGTCACTGGGTAATTAATTTACATTCCCATCAATTTTTAGAGTGATGACATAGCGAACCAGTGTAACCATCAGGATGTATTTCAGATAAATGCCTTAAATGTAAATGTAAATTATACATTATACATTTTATATATATATTTTTTGTAAACAGGCTCCGCTAAATCTTTATTATTATTTTTTTGGCATGGAATAGAAAATCTATTCTGCTTTACAGTAAAAAGTGTTCTGGTTGTTCAATAACTAATTACAATGTACATGTTAAATGCAAAAAAAAAAAAAAAATTTATGAATTTTCTTAGCAAAAACAAAAATTTATTTAGTGGCTAACCACATTATTTACATAATACTTTAGAAGTTAGTACATTTTGTTAATTTTTTACCCTGTGCATCTGCATCATATTGCAAACATGCCTCAAGTCTCTCCAGCAAAATATTTCTACGGTGAATGGTAATTAAGTCAACAAATCAATCAGTCAAGGATATTTGAAATATTTTGCGTTAATCTTTTTTGGTGCTTGAGAGAATGTTTATAGGCTAAATATAAGTTATTTGAGGAAGTGCAGTTTTATTACAGTTTGAATATATAATTTGATAGGATATTTGATAAAGTCCATCATTCAACAAGCATTTTTCTCCTTTACTACAGATAAAGACCCACATCTTGCCATTTACCTGCTTCACGGTTGTGAAACAGGCAATTCTAAAAAGGATATTTGACATCTTTATTTATATAATACTTTGGTTATGTTACGTGGTGCGGATTGGAGAGCCGCAACACGAGATGTAATGTCTGTAAAAGCCCTCACGCAGAGCTTTAGAGGGGGGTCAATGAAATGGGAGGTGGTGAGAGTGCTTATGACAGGCACGGGAAGACCTTCCCCTTTTGGAGATGGCGTGGAATTATTAATTAGGGAATTTAAAAGGAAACAAAAGAAAACTGAAAACACAAAATAAACAGAGCTCCGCCGTCTGGAACCTAAAAAACACTATATCCTCCCGGCGTTACCGAGAATTTATACGAGAGAATATGTATTTGTGGTTTGCACTACAGTACAGTATAAACTTAAACATAGAGCGCACGCTAAACTGGGGCGCGTTGATCTCTCTCTTTCTCTCCTTCACTGGTGTCTTAGGGAGGCAGATGCTTGGTCTCTCGACTTTCTGCGCGCTTTTGCTTCCCTGCCTATCTTTCTGGTTTGTCTGTCTGTCTTTCTTTCTTTCTTTTTTTCTTTCTTGGTCTTTGGCCCTGATACTATACTAGTGCTACCTAAATGATCACACGAAGTGCCGCGGTATCAGGACCCTAATATAGACACGGCGCCAGGTGCGGCGCGTTCACACTGATTGCGGCGTTGCCTGGCAACCGTGTGTATAAATGGCCGCGCCGTTGTCTGTTCAAAACAGTTTATGCGCGGTACTGCTTCTTGCGTGGCCCGCGTCGTTACAGGTTATTAATCAGTTTGTAACATTGTCTAATCTGTTTGCTGTCTGAGAGCTAAATCACAATATGCTGTCTTTCACATGGTCAAATTAAATGACAGGTGCTGTGCCCTCTCATTTAGTTGTCATTATTTCACCATGGTCATAATACAGCCCGAAGTCCATTTAGTGACACTGCATATATTCATTTGTGTAAAACAGTTGGCTCACAGCAGCTTTACAGAAATCCTAATTAAATCTCAGACAGATGCCCAACGAGCAAGTCAGCGTAAAATTGGTAAATAACATGTTGAGATTACATAAAACCTTGAGAGGAACCAGACTCATGACCATTCTTCCTGTTCTGATTTACATCAGACAGTGGAATTATATTCAGTCATATGAAGAAAAATTATTCTGTAGTGAAAAACACTTCCAAATGCTACAGATATTTTTGTTACAGTGTACAAAAAAAAAAACACAACAAAAATGTTTCAAACATCATACCAGCATTGGTTGTTTCGCAATTACAATGACCTTGTTTGAGGTATTCGCAAATATTTCTGCACAACTCCTATTCGTCTCCATAACTAAGATTACATCAGTGAAAGCCAGTCAAAGCGTGTCTTAAATGGAAAAATGTCTTTGAAGAAAATAAAATAAGAGTATGACTGTGGGCCAGGCTTTCACATCTAATAATACTGCCTGGCATTACTAATGCTGAAAGGGAACAGCCAAAAGACAAAGAAGAAGTGTGTGAATGAGCACAAGTTCCCACAGCCACATTCCAAATGCTAATAAAATGCCATCGCAGAAGAGAGAAGGCCATTACTAGTTATGATGAGTGCCATATGAATGTTCGTGGTTTTGAAACTAGATTTTCCATAATTCAATATGGATGTGATGATCAGGTGTCCATCATATGATGAGGTTAGGCCATATAGTATGTAAATTACACTGCACTTACAGTCAAATAGTGCTGCACAATTATTTACAGAAAAATCTAAACCCAGTATAGACCCATGCAATTATTTAATTGCAAAATGTACATTAATGCAGGATCTACAGTAGTTTAATGATTACATGCTGAAGGAGTCAGTAAGCAAGTTGAAAATGGGGTGACGTTACACTGGCACCATAAACATATGATGTAATGTAAGTCTGCATACACCATAGTATCACTGGTGCCCAGATTGTAGCTGAAAAGCCCTTAGAACAACTGAACAACAACAAAGGACAATAGTATTAACTGAGTCAAATTAGAAAAAGGTGTGAAACCAAGTGCTGTTAAAACTTACACTTTGACATGGAAAATAAATAGTTTACTACTGTCTGAGTTATTTGTATTGTAAATACAGATGAAATGAGAACTGATATGCTGTCTTTGCATATAGTGATGAGTGAAACTTAGCCATTTTATTAATTTTACTTTAAATAAGAACCCAGATCCATTTCTCCTTTAATATAAATTATGGGGGATATACAGTAACACAAACCAAATAGACCACATGAAATACACTTTGAAAGAGGTCACATGGCATTTCTCCTGTCAATTCTACGGTTAAAAACTCTGTGTCATAGTAATATTTTCTTAATTTGTTTGATTTGTTGAACAAGAAATGCAGTCAGAACAGGTTAAATATAAAATATGAGATCTTACAAAATAATTAAAATTGTTAACAAAAATAAGCTTTTTAAAATTAGCTAGTTAGTTGTCATAATTACCAAGGCACACCACCATTTTAAAAATTATGTCATGAGTACAGAATTTCACAGATTGTCACATGACTAATTAGATTAGCTGTCACTTACTTCATGAGTTACACATTTGTTAGTGTTGTGCTGTAGGAGACGGTTATCGCAGTTACTGAGGGGAAGATGAATGTCCAAGCATATTAAAAAATTCTTCAGGATAATGTGAGAAGCTCTGTAGCAGTTGGGTGATGCAACAGGACAATCATCTAAAACATCAGAGCAAATTACAACAAAATGGCTTCAGAATAACAAAATCCGCCTTTTGGAATGGCCAAGTCAGAGCCCAGACCTTTACCCAATAGTGATGCTATGAAATGACTTGAAGAGAGTCATGAGGCGTACAAGGAATATGACAGAGCTTAAGCAGCTAAAGTTCTGCCAGGATGAATGGGCTATGAATAAGTGTGACATGAAAAGAGACTGGGTTTTATTGTGTTGGGTTCAGACACTTTTTCTTGCCACTGCCTGCGCATATACACTATATTGCGAAAAGTATATAACAGCTTCAACACATCTGGGAAGGCTTTCCACAAGGTTTCGAATTGTGTTTATGTGAATTTTTGACCTATCAGAAGCGCATTTGTGAGATCAGACAGTGATGTTGGACGAGACGTCCTGGCTCGCAGTCTCCACTCTAATTGATCCCAAAGGTGTTCTATCAGGTTGTCAGGCCAGTCAAGTTCTTTTACACCAAACTTGTTCATCCCTGTCTTTATGGACCTTTCTGTGCACTGGTGCCTAATCATGTTGGAACAGGAAGGCGACATCCCCTAAAAATGGGAGGATGACCCATTGTCAAATGTCTTGGTATGCTAAAGCATTAAGAGTTACGCCCAACTCCTAAAAAACAACCCCACACCAGTTCCAACATGACTCCACAGTTTGGTTAAATGTTAAATACTGTCCTGAAATATAAGCTTTAACTGTCAGTCTGTCCCACCTTTTTGAGTTATTTGCATTGTAAATACAAATGTTTTGGAATCTGATTTTCAAAGATTGTGATAACTGGATTGTTCTAATCATAAGCCCAATATAAACAGCCAAATACAGATATATTATAAATTAATTTATTTAATGGATGGTGGTGGTGACACATGGTCCATATAGAACTATAAATACAGTCCTCTGGAGCATTTATCTATAGATTGATAAACTACTGTATATACACTGCCCAGCCAAAAAAGTCACCACCTAGATTTAACTAAGCAAACAATTAAGAGCCTTTAATTTTATAATCACTGCAGTGATTAATATGGTTTAGGTGGCAACAAGTTATCGAGAAAAGAAACCAACTAAGGAGATTGCCGAAACTGCTAAAATTGAAATACAGCAACTAGTTATATTCTGTTAAAACTTCTAGAAAACTGCTTATTCTGTGAATTTGTACTATTTACATTAATGTAGATCGCATTTCAATGTTTTGTGTAGTACTTTACTGAAATATAATCCAGTTAATGAATGCCTTATTATAATTAACTTTATTATTTGTATATTTACAATACAAAAAAAGTTTCTTTTAAACCAAATTTATTATATATTTTTTTAAGCAAACTTGTCAGGGCATGACTCATTTTGGAGGTTGCTAAAGAGTAAGTAAACATTACACCAATCCTCATGTGCTAAGACACTAGCATTTCCATGCCTGTAAATACTGCACAAAAAGGTCTCAATTACTTATATGCATATGCAACTTTTATGATTTTTTTTCCCTTTTTAACTGATATATGAAATGTGATTCATTATATAATATCATTTTAAAAAGCTCCTGATTGCACAAGGGAAAATCTAGATGTAGATCTAGATGTTGCCTTAATTAAAGAAAAGCCAAGAGCATAGAAAGTTGCTTAGCTTTCATGAGTCCACCATAAATGCTTTTACATCATAAGGACTTCCATGGAGATTGTTTGTTTGATTAGCTTGTTTTCACTTGCTTGGAAATTGCTCACAAGCTGTGGTGAAAATTGTGAACTTTCACCTTTCATATGTGGTTAAAGTAAAAAAATATATATTGTTGTATATTTTTTGCATAATGGTTATATTTAATCCAATGTGATTCTAAAGAAAACTGAAAAATTAAAATAAGCTCTGGTTTTATCACACTGTAGAACATAGTAAAACTCTAAATGTGGCATAAAATAGCTATACAGTATTAATGTGATTTTTAGTTTTAGAATAACTGCAAAACATTTAATATATTTTAATATTCAAAGTGCGTAGGCATATTTAATAAGCTAGCCCAAGACATGTACACCCATGATATGAGTGAAGTTAAAAAAAAAAATCCCTTTATTGATACACAGAATTAAAAACTCACTACAAATGAATGTGTATACAACAGTCACTTGTTCCACAACACCAATGTACTTACATGACAGGAGAAAAAGTATAAGACAAAAGATTAATTTGTTTTTTTAAATCAGGAAAATAACCCCCAATGATTAATCGCTGCTGGAAAAGGGGAAGGGACCAATCAACCTATGTGCCTATGGAATTTAAAGGTGCCATATTAGGCTCATTTAAACTATTTATCATGAGTATCAGAGGTTTCCAAATGTATCTGTTCATAGTCTAATTGAAATACCACTCAGAACCTTCATTCCGGGATCCCTGAAATTCCTTCTTTTTCTGTCCTGTTCTGCAGTTTCAGTGCCTGTGGCTTAAACTTAAAAATGCACTGAGCACATACAGTACGTATCAAATATCAAATACATTCGCTACAACAAAAAGCATTAGACATTAATCAGTGGAAACAATTATTTTGTTTTAGTTTTATAAATATTCAACAAATAATGGGAAGTATTGCCTCATATGGAATAAGGAACAGCTCAAAGAGAGCAAAAAGAGAGGGGAAATCATGTGAATGTTTACATAATTAAAGGAAAATAATCAGAAAACACAGTGGATATGAGTATACAGTAAATTTGCAATGTAAATGACATGGAAGTTAGTTTCGGAATAACACAGAGCAAAATCACTAGGTCTGTTTATCAAGAGCTAAAGAAACGTTGGCCATTTATACTGGCTAGTTGCCAAACATGCTAGCATCGATACAACTCAGTAAGTTGAAACAACTGTAGGGATAAACTGGAAGCTGGAGTTTGAGCATTGGCTGGGAATCAAACCCAAGCCTTCCACATACTGTAGAAGGCAAGGAACGCAACTAGATAGCGGTCACCATTTAGGTTCTACTATGCAGTTTTTTGTTGTGACTAAACAGCTGTTTGGCTATGAGCAAACCCATTGTTATTGAAGTTATTTGGGGGCAAAACAATTATTTTGCTAGGGTGCACAACAATTGAATTTTGGAGCCATGAAAAAAGTGGCCAGTGTATGACTTTTCAGTTGGTCAGGTCTAGGCTCAGCGACATTATCTGGCAATAACATACAGCTTACTGTATGTAGTGAATTACTGGGTTATCCCATCAATGGATTTTTTTTCTGACATATCATTTTGATAACATATTCCAGGACAACAACACAAAAATTTAATAGGAAAGTGGTTCTGGTATGGTATGAAGGTAAAACAGTAGCAAAACCCGAGAGCTTGCAAATTTGAATGTGAGAACTTGTAAAATTAATATTTGTAT
>JAQMYJ010000036.1:22901609-22914371 GCA_030014305.1 Clarias laeviceps | reverse complement strand
GGCCACAGTTGTAAATAAGAAACCTGTTCTTAATCTGTCTTGCCTGGTTAAATAAAGGTAAATAAAATAAAATAATAGGTGCTTTTACCCACTGTAAGTAAAACGTTAGGCAGGATACAATCTGACTAGTACATACAGGAGCTGACCAGTTGAGTGTTAAGTTGCTTTTTAAGTGCACAGCAATTAGCAAGCTCAAAATCTCCTTGGCACTAGTGAAAACTATTGCTGTGTGTGTGTGTGTGTGTGTGTGTGTGGCACTCACCACAGTTCTGCTCATCACTGTTGTCCCTGCAGTCGTTTTGTCCGTTGCACACGGCCCACAGTGGTATACAGCGGTAGTTTGTAACGCAGTCAAAGTCAGTGTGGTTATCGCACCGATATGCTGGACCCACTATAAACATAACACAACAAAATGGTCAACAACACCATGCAACATTGAATCAGCCAGATTCACTGAAAATTGTTGTATGGGTTCAAAATGTATGTAATTAATGTTTGTGTATATGAATATATGAATTATAATGCTTATAATGTTGTCTAGCACACACGTGAACCGAAAAAAATGCAACACAATCCTAACAGATTCTACACTTACTGCATTCATCAATGGGTTCATCTGAATTATCTCCACAGTCATCATCTACATCACACTTCCAGCTCTGAGGGATGCACCGGCCATTCCTGCACCTGAACTGTCCGGGGCGGCACGTTCTGCTAGAGCAGTGTGAGGGATCCTCATCTGATCCGTCTCCACAGTCATTCTCCCCATCGCACTGCCATGCCTCTGGGATACAGCGCTTATTACTGCACTGCCACTGGTACGACTCACACTGGTGTGTCGCTGAAAGAGGAAAAAATTACAAGTTACACCACTTTGACACTGTGTATGTTTTCAATGAATTTCTATCCAGCACATCTGTAGCATCATGAATGATGATTAAGTTTCTTCATACCACACAGCACAGCATCCTCATCAGATCCATCGGGACAGTCATGGTTTGAGTTACACAGGAAATGTGAGCTGGTGCAGTTTCCGTCATTACACTGGAACTGACCCAGTCTACAGTGGCGCGGGGGGCACGTGGACGGCTCATCAGAACCGTCCCTGCAATCGCGCTGCCCATCACATTTCCACCAGATCGGGATGCAGCTACACAGAAACAGACAAAGGACAGAACAATTATTCAGGCAGAAAAATGTAAATGTTTTTTATCATCATGAAGCAAAATAAAAGCACACAAATCACACACAGGCACGACAGTGACAAAGGTTCGAGGTGCTCACCGCTCATTGTCTGCACATCTATACTGTGTACTGGAGCAGCTGGGTAAGCAGCGGGCCACGCCCCCTATCTGCACAGTCAGGAAGTGGTCAGGGCACTGACAGGTATATCCCTGCCCTCCAGCTTTTAAAAGACATAGGTGAGAACAGCCGCCGTTGTTCATTCCACAGGGATTGGTTACTGAGGACAGAGAGAGAAACCGTTACACCACATGCATTTACTACAGAGAAACAGAGATTGACCCCCCCTCCTACAGAGATAAGACTAGGGTATCTAAAAACCTCAATCTGTCTTGGGAAAGTATGTGACTGATAAAAAGGATTGTCTTTCCTGGCCGAAGAAGAGGAGGGGTGAAAACACTTGCGGCATTGTCTTTGTCTTTGTAAATATTGGCACACACTCGAAAATAGCTTAAGCAGACATTTAAAGGAAGCGATAATGATCAGAGATAATTGGCATAATGGCTCCAAGAGGCTGAAAGCCGGCAGTAAGGCTTGTGATTACACCCTGCTTGAGTTGCTCTGTCCCAGGCTCACCTATGGGCTGACGATATGGGTGAAGCACGTGGATATCAAAGGGCCTGTGAGTAGTGTTGACAAGCGCTTGGCGTCCAGTGCCGTTGTACTTATTGCCTTTTTCCACTGTGCGGGTGTTCCAGTCAGTCCAGTATACGGTGTCTTCGAACACAGTTATGGCGAAAGGGTGAGGAAGCACACCATCATACACAGTGTGGCGATGGCGGCCATCCAGGTCAGAGTACCTGCAGAACAGATTCAGTCCGGGATGTATTTTAGGGATGTAACGATTTTTATTTAATCCCTAGATATCAAAATTGACAACTGAACACTAAAGAATAAGATCATGGTTAAACAGTTTACTTACTCGATGTAGTTAAGGTGAGCATCAGCCCAATAGAGCATATCATTGGTGTAATCAATGGTAAGGCCATTGGGCCATTCAATCTTAGTGGTAATGATGGCAGACTTGTTGTTACCGTCCATTCCAACACGACCTATGAAAGCTTTAACTCCCCAGTCAGTCCAGTACACATATCTGCAAAAAACAGACAAAAACATTTTAATGTGCTATTTAAAAAAAAATAAAGCATCTGAAAGATTACATAAGACAAGCCTTCATAAGAGAAACATATAATTATAACAAATTTGTATTTAATTTTTGGAAACTACAGTACAAAAATATATTTTTACAAAGTAATTTAGCAAATACTATTAAAATATCCATTTCTTATTATTGAAGTATTATATGTTTCATTAATGTTTTATATGGAAGCCAACAAAGTGAAATTTAATTATTTCTTCATTCAATTGTAACGCCCCCTTGTTTCTCAGTCAAACTTTTGGTTATCGTTCTGACGACTGTTTACTATCAATCTTACAGAAAACACGCGTTACGCTCTGTGTCACTCCATTAGCGCAGGGGGAAGTCTCTCTCTAGAGAAGTGAACAGCTTCCGGTTCACGCTGTCTTACTCAGTCTTTTCCGTTGCTCTGCTCTGATTGGCCAATTCCAAGCACATGCACAACACTCTCTTTATTTCACTTCTAGATGCGACCATACATTTTAAACATAAAATAACATAACATAACAAAAACTTTACAAACAACATGTAAATGGCATGTATTTATATATACTGTCTGACATTACACTGTCATACTCCAATCGAATTTTAACCCCTTCATCCCTCAGCAGGTTACACAATTTATCTAGAAGGCCATCTGTATCTGCAGACCATGAAATTCCTTTTCCTGCCATGGTGAAATTCAAAATGGGAATAATAATGAAGGATCTCTTTCATACATAGAACATCTTTCACCAGTATTCTCTTAAAAGCAAACTACTGATCATTGCACACAAGTATGATAACATCCTTTGAACTTCTCCAATCGTACCACACTCAAGGATCAAATAAGCTAAGATTAAGGGAAAAAAAAGTATTGAAACTCACTAAGATCATAAACAATGGTTTTAACCATTCACAATTAAATGCAAACAGTGTAAGGGCCATTAATGTGTAAAATTGTAAAAACTCAACACTGTGTATGAACTTAACAGAGAAATAATGAATATCAGTCACTCACCCAAATTTAGGATGCACCACAATGGCCCTTGGATTCTCAAAGCAGTAGGTATTGTTCCCATCCACACAGTGATCAGCCAACCTCTTAACAAAGCGTCCGTCTAGCTCGGACACCATCAGACAGTCTAAAAAGCTGTCTACCCAATAAAGCTTCCGTCCCACCCAGTCCACAGCCAGGCCTTCTCCACGCAGAATGCCATTCAGCACCACCTCTCTACCTGTGCCGTTAAAGAACATCCTCTCCACCACACGGCGGCTCACGTCAACCCAATAGAGACGCTTGTCAACACGGTCGAAGTCCAGAGCTACAACACTACTGAGGCCCTGTAAGATGAGCGAGTACTCGGCTCCATCTGTAGATAGATTGCGCAGGTAGTAGCGGTTGCTGAAAATTAGGTAGGGGCTGATGTTGCTGTTCTGCCGGCAACGGTGCCCGTCTGGCTCCCGCAGGAAACCTGGTGCACACTTACACACATATGAGCCCAGTGTGTTCTCACAGACCTGACTGCAAACGCTGGGTGTCTCTGAGCACTCATCTACATCATCACAGCTCTTTTTATCGGACATAAGGCGGTAGCCAGGACGGCATGTGCACACAAAGCTGGTGGGGGTATCAGTGCAGTGGTGGTCACAGTGGTGCATAGATAGGTCCGTACATTCATTAATGCCTGAAAACAATATCAGGGTATTACTACTACAGCAGGTGACCAACTGAAGTTATAAAGTATTTTGGATGTCCCATAATAATAAGTGAGTCATTCATTAGCAAAAAAGATCAACAGTATTAAGATGAATATTGTCCAATTAAGGCTTGATCTTGTGATTGTATTGTTCTTATTTTTTCTCTTTTGTTTCTACTCACCACAGCCCTTTTCATCACTGTTATCATTACAGTCATCGCTGTGGTCACATACTTGGCTGGACAGCACACAGTTCCCATTGTCACACCTAAACTTCCCAGGAGGGCAGGTAGGAGCTGGAGTGTGGCACAAGTGCGGCAGCTCATCCGATTCATCACCACAGTCATTATCACCATCGCACTGGAAGTCTTGCGAGATACAGCGACCATTCTGACAGGTGAACTGGTGCTGTTGACATGCCTGGTAGGTACAGCCCTGCTCATCACTGCTGTCTCCACAGTCATTACGTCGGTCACACCTGCCAAACAGAACAAATGAAAGACATGTTTGTAAATCTGTCAATTTTTCATTCTTCATCGATAACCCATCCATTGTTTATTTAGCACAACTTTTACACATTACATAACATACCTAATTTTCATGGTAAGTATATAAGGACAGTAGTACTAGTTCTGACCTGTATGCACTGCGTATGCAGAGGCCATTGCTACAGGTAAACTCAGTGGCAGAGCAGGACCTGCGTGTGCAGTTCTGGTGCTCATCATATGCATCTGAACAGTCTGCATCTCCATCACACACCCAATCCCGGGGGATACACCTCCTCTGTGGGGGCCGATTATTCACGCAGGTAAACTCCAGTGGTGAGCAGGTTCGATTAGCTGAGAATTTGAAACCCATCAAACTGATTAGAGAAATATCATTAAAAAAATTTGCTAATTATGTTTGGATTAACAATTAAATGTTGTTAGGCAGCCTCGGTACAGTATATCATATTTTACAGCAAAAAAAGGAAATCCATGGAACAATGTTTGTTTACCATTAAAATGGTTAGTCTGCACTACAAATACACCCTTTGTCATTTGATGTTAAAATACAACAAAACATATAAAACAACCTATATAACACATAGTTATTTGAATTTTGAACTGAAAAAAATAGCTAGACATATGAGACACACATGCCTAATCGCCATTTTATTACAATGTTTGGAGTGCACTAGCTTGTTCAATTAATTTATTCAGTCCACTAAAATTTGTCACCTTTATGTTAAATGTTTCTGCTTTTGACCTGACCCACGTGACGAGCAAGCTGAAGGAGACAGCGGCAAGAAAAAACTCCCTGAGATGACAATATGTAGAAACCTTAAGAGGAACCAGACTCCACAGGGAACCCATCCTCATTTGAGTGATATCAGATAGCAGGGATTGATCTGCGATCACCTTGTGTGTTAGAAGGCGATTACAAAAATGACATCTGTTTTTAGATTCAGTTCTCCACACATTTCAACCTTTAAATAGCATTACACCCAGGAGCATGCCTTTTGGTTTATTCTGGCTGAGTCCCAAATGACTGAGCTTTGGCATCACATTGTTTGGGCTCAGGGTGCATATTGTGAACAGAAACACTGGACAGAAAATGCATGGCAGCTGGGATCCAGAGAGAGTAGGCCAGCACACAGAACCACAAAGCAGCAAGTCAGGCAAGGAAAATCAGGAATGCAGATTCCTTACTCTAACACTTTAGACATCAGCCACGAGCCAGGCTTTTCTGCATTTCCATTGAGCCGTCTGACTGGTCTACACGGAATGATGAGGTACAAAAGAGGAGAGTAGACTACAGAAAAGGACAGCAATGCAATGGATAGGACTGGAAATGAGATAAGAACTTATAGAAAACAACAAGACAGGATAAAAATCAGGAGAGAGGAAACTTGATGAAGCCCACTAACCACAGTTGTGCCTCTGGTCCTCATCACTCATGTCCCCACAGTCATTGTCTCCATCACAGATCCAGGAGGATGCGATGCACCTCCCATCATCACAGCGGAACTGGTCTGAGCTACAGGTTCTCACCGTGGTGGCTGCAAGATTAGCACATATTACAAGACATTCCTGATAAAGGAACAGTGCAATGGCAATAACAATGAAACTTTAAAAACTACTCAGACCAGTACAAGCTAGAAAACAAAAACCAAAAAAGTATTATGGTGTTCTTCTGTTAGTCCAAGGCAAGAGAAGCTGTGTGTATGGGAAACTTGTTAAGAAAAGTGTGAAGTTATAATTTAAGAGTGAAATGTTTTGTTGCTTCCACTTTATCTTTATATGAATGACACAAAGGACAAACAGTATATAATTCATGCATGTTATGTAGTATTTTTAATGATGAAAGTTCATGTATTAACTCACCGCAGGTGGATGGTTCATCTGAACCGTCTGCACAGTCAGTGCCACCATCACAGTACCAGTGTGCTGGTATACAGCGGCCACTTTCACAGCGGAACTCATTCTGGGTACACGTCGATGTTGCTAAGGAAGAAGAGCAGACTCTAAGTCACAAGTTAAATCTTATAAATAATAGACCTTTTACAGAAACACAGACAAACCCACTGTGGCATATTGCTGGTAAGGCTTTAATTAGAGCAATTAAGAAAAAAACTTAGGTTACAAAATGATCAGTCTGACCCCAAGACAAAACAAATCATGATTCTTAGTTAATAATTATTGCTTAATGTGCTAGGTTTAAACTAAGGCTGCAGAATATAATCAAACAGGTACATTGCAATTATTCTGTCACATATTGCAATTGTGATTTATACTGTGATATTTAACTATTATATGTACCAGCATTTCCCAATATTTATGTAGTAAATTAATGAATTAATATTTATATCACATTTGTAATTAAAATTAAGTTATATAATAATTTTGATTGAATTTATATGAATGTGACAGTGTCCAGAGACAGTTCTCAAAAATAAAATATGTTTGATACAGAACTCATGTTGAGAGGTGTCTGTTCTCATCTTTTCTTGGCCTCAGACAAACTTGCTATGACTTTAAATCCTATACATAATCCTAAACAAACAAAAACTGTGTAGGCTATCCCCAACTTAGGTTATGACAACACCAATTGTTAGTAATATGGACACAAAAAAGACCTTTACTAAAGAAGAGGGATGAATTTGTCCATATATTTAGTCTATTCACTGAATGTACATCACTGATACATTACACGGAGAACCTACCACAGTGTGTGGGGCTCTCATCACTCATGTCTCCACAGTCATTGTCCCCATCACACAGGTATGAACGTGGGATGCAGATGTTTGTGCTCTGGCATTTAGTGTGACCAGACTGACAAGTCCTCTCAGCTACAGAGCAAAATATCAAACAGCAATAACAATATGTAAGGAATAACAACACAACTCATTGGCTTTCTCTTTTTCAGTTTCAAAAGCAAAAACATACAGCTTGTCATGACACAGAGAATCCTTTGCTCTGCGTGTGAAAAAAAAAATTCCTATCAACCACTATTTACATTTTAATCACAAATTCTGTAATATCATTCAAATGGCTGTAAATTAGCTGTTGCTAGAGAAATTACAACATACTATAACTAGATATTAATTGATATAAACAGCCATGCTATTACAGAAACCAAAGATCTCTACATTGTTGTGGTAAAGTTAAACATAATAATTATTTTATTAGGAGTAATAATTGTGGGATAGACAAAAAGAATTTTTAAAAAAGGTATTTTGCATCACTGGATAACATGCATACCACAGTTGCGTTCATCTGAGGTTCCGTTGTCGAAGCAGTTATTGATGCCATTGCACACATACTCCCGAGAGATACAGCGGCCATTGTTGCAGGCAAATTCCGAGTTTGGGTCGCAGGGCCGAAATAAACAGCCTTCCTCATCACTGTTATCACCGCAGTCGTTATAGTGATCACAACGATAGTGGTATGGTACACACTTGCCATTTCCACAGGTGTACATAGTGGGCTCGCAGGTGTGAAAAGCTGCCAATCATAATCAAAAGAATAATGAAGTCCTTCTTTAAAACCAAAAGCAACAATTAAACTATTCTATATGATTTTCTAGAAATGTGATCTTGTACTGACACTAGTAGCTTCCAATCCCAGCATCTTCATTAGTGAAGCAGTTACAAGCAGACATCCTAAATTTCCCCAGAAAGTACTTGACTAACTTCTTGACTAACACTACTAATAGTGGATAAGTAAGTTAGTTTGCGAACACTAGGTGTTACCTGAGAGAGAAATAAATGCTGCCACTTGTAGGACTGCATGCAAAAAAAGCAATGCATTTTCTATTGATTAGTAATTTTAATAGAACATTATTGAATGCAGGCAAATCTAAATTTATTCTAAAACAGATGATCAAAAAAACAATCATACACACCAAAAGCGAAATCACTCTTGAATCCTGGAGACAAAGACATTACAGTATATTGCATTAGGCAGAAAACAGCTGCACATGAACAAGAAGACAGAGCAGAGACAATGGCAATAGTACAAATAAAGACCACATATGTAAAATAAATAAATAAATAAATAAATGACACTAAATATAGAAAAAATTTGAATCATATCATTGCAGCGTGCCAGACAGAACAACTTAATCACCAAAATCACATTACAAATCAACCAATAGGCTCATTTTACACCAGGCAATTATAAAAAATATTTTTTATGACTGTATTCATTTGGAAATTATTCATTGCCACATTTAAATTTGCAGTGTAGCTAAAATTGTAACTACGTTGGGGCTATTCACTGGAACGCAATGTGACGTCCTACTTTAAAACTTTAACATACAGTTAAATCATGTAAGCAGCTCATCTTCTGCAATTCTTCTGCCTCCAAAACATTTAATTTTAAGAGTTTAATCAGTCTTTTACAATTTATACACGATTTTATTTCGTTTCTATTATATCTCAAGACGGCAAGCTAGGCTAGTTATTATGAGTAAAGTTTTTTTGGACATCAGCATAAGTGGTGCCTCAATTAAAATGAACAGACTTTGAAAACCCTTAAAAATAGTGACGGGAAAGGACCACACATAAAAAAAGTGTTACTACAAAAGTGTAAGTTAGGTTAAATAATATATTGCTTGATACAACTGCACACAAGCCCAACTTACCACACACTCTCTCCAGCTCATCACTGCCATCGCCACAGTCATCGTCATTGTCACATTTCCATGTTGCGCGGATGCAGCGACCATTCATGCAGGTGAACTGACCAGGCTGGCAGCGGGTGCCATTTTCACGGATGCAGTATTTGTTGTCAGCCAGGTACCAGCGACCTTCTGAAGGACACTGGCACTCTGCCCCCTGAGGACCTAAACACAGTAAAATGCCTGTTACTAGGAGAAACAGGCCTAATTATCTATAAATGAATAGAGCCTCTATATAACTTAAATATAGATTATTATAGTATGAATATTATGACATAAATTCTATTATAAATAGTTGAAAAAACAACTATGTAAACAATTTATGTATAGATTCACTGTATTCATTTCTAATCACTCAAGGTATTTCTGTGCCAGGATATTCTGTAAAAAAGACATAAATTTTTCTAATATCTCAATAAGATAAACTCTTATAAATAAACCACAAGCTGTTCATCACCTGGGGTGCAGATATGGCTGCAGCCTCCATTAAATTGCAGGCAAGGGCTGCTACATTGCTGCTGTTTGCTGTTGGACAGAACATGGATATCCATAGGGCGGGATGGAAGGTTTTGGATCATAACTCTCTGGTCCGAGCCATCATGCTTGTTTGCTCTATAGATGCTTCGTGTGTTCCAATCTGTCCAGAAAATGTGCTGTTCATACACAGTCATGGCAAATGGGTAAATGGCTGTGCTTACGATGACCTCACGGTTAGTGCCCGTCAGGGAACAACGCTCAATCTTCTGTCTGATTACACAGAAATAAACAAACAAAAACAATTTGTGGATTGTAGTTAAAAGAGAATGTAGTGATATATTTGTTAGACGAATTGTATAACACAGGGCAGGTCAAGTACAGAAGCTTACAAGCTGGCATCGGCCCAGTAGAGCCTCTGTTCATCATAGTCCAAGGTAAGACCATTAGGCCAAACCAAACTGCTGTTAACAATGTCAGTTCGGAAATTTCCACCCAGAGTTGCACGCTCAATCTTAGCATTGGTACCCCAGTCAGTCCAGTACATGTATCTAAGCACAGAAGAACATAAAATAAGATGAGCAATAGGGATGGATTTGGTTATTAAATGGAAGTTTCTTCACCAGAAGCTCAAAATGAAGTCTAATAAAACATGGAAAAGATTATAAATGACTTCCTCATCCAGTATCAATAATATTACTGTAGTGCATTCTGGTAAAATATGACAAACATACCCACTGCACGGATCCAGCATAATAGCCCGTGGTCTGGGCACATGAGCTATAAGCGTCCTCTGTGACCCATCCACAGCCATGGAGTTAATGGTCTGATTAACATAGTCACTATAATAGATCCTCTTATTAATCCAGTCATAGGCAATACCATCTGGAGCACCCAGATCTACATACACAGAAGACATATCATGTTACTTTAACATGCTTGTACAAATAAAACCAGTTTAAAAAAATGCATCTTGGAACACTAAACATATGTTACTTACAAGTATGACATTTTAGGGCCCTGTTCGACAGTTTAAATGAATGAGTTGTTAATATAATTCCAGCACTAACTGAAGATAAGTATTTTTAGAAAAAAATAAGTGAATGTATATTTTCAAATATTTCTATCATTACCTATTCAAAATCAAAGAATTTCTGCCCTGCCACTAATCTGCCTAACTCTCTTTATGAATCTACCTGCAGTATATAAACACATACAACAGCAACTAATAATCATGTGCAATTTCAGATGGAACGATCATTAGACTTTGAGACACAAATCAATTTGTTGTATACCATACCACAATGTGAAATAACAAAAAACAATTCATACAGAAATAAATAAAATGTACAATACATTGCTTTACAGTACCTGAAGCCACCACAGTAGCAGGTGAGTTAGGAGATGATAAGCTAATGTAGCTGATCTTGCTCTGTCCTGCTCCAGAGCTTTGGGTGAAATAGATCCTGTTGTCCAACCTATCATAATCCAGTGCTACAGAGATCCGGGCCACATTGACCACTGGGAATGGCAAGGAGTGATCTTCGGGGTCTAGCCGTAGTGAGCGAATCGTACTCTCTGTAGTGTAAATGAGGTAATCATCTCGAGACACCACACAGGTCATGCCATCCACAGCCAAGTTCCCAAAGGCACATGCACACTTCCTGGGCTGAGTGCCAGGCATGGCAAGGCAGAAATGAGCACAGCCTCCATTAGACACTAAACAGGGATTGTTATTAAGCTCATGTGCTGACCAGGACTGCATTCTCTGGTCATAAATGGTGACATCTCTCAGCAAGTTAATGTTGTCTCTAATCACTACTGGTTGGTCAGTGTTTTCTGGCTCTTTGCTGACTTGGAAAACTTTTTTCAGGTTCCTATCCACCCAGATAATGTTATTCTCAAACACAGTGATGCCATAGGGAGTCGGGTAGCGACTCCCGTACCGTACAATCTCTGTCTCACCTCCGTCGGGCCGAACCCTGGCAATCATGTCCAGTGAATCATCCACCCAGTAGATGTACCCATTCCTGTGGTCCAGAGCAAGCCCCCTGGGTGTGATAATACCGGATGTGACCAGCACGGTCCGGTTGGTACCATCCAGAAAAGCTCTTTCAATCTTGGGATTCTGTCCATAATCAGCCCAGAAAAGGAATCTGTTTTTTGGGTCAACCACAATGTGACGAGGCATGTCCACCTGGGTCTTCAGGAGAACACGTCGAAAAGTGGTGTTAAGTCGGAGAACTTCAATGTAGGTCTCTGTCAAGAAGGCATTTGTAAAGTACAAGTTCCCTGTCCAAAATAAAGAGAAAAGCACGTTATTGTGTGGCTCTTTGTTGTGTTAATTATTAAATATTATAACCAGTCTAATGAATATGTTATCTGTTATAATAATCAATGCAAATACTACAAACATTATGAAAAGATTAGTAAGTCATGCCTATTGCTTTCTTATCTGTTATTTCACACATGGGTTTAAATAAAGTGAAAGTGAAATGTGATCAATGTGTCTTTTTCAGAGAATATTTTTGTAACCTTTCATTGTTCAGCCTTAAGTTCTGATAAACAAAACCTGCTAGTGGTCCCTCGGTCAAGGTGCAAATAATGGGGTGATCGCTCCTTTGCAGTGGCTGGTCCTAAACTCTGGAACACCATTCTACCTGAGTTACGGAACATTACGGATCTCCCTCTGTTTAAAGCAAAACTAAAGTCTCATTCATTTAGAATGGCTTTTAATATTTTATAACTTTATGTTTTTTTTAAATAATTTTATTATTTTGTTTTATTTATTATTATTATTATGAGGAATGAAGGTTAGCCACAGTAAGACGGAATACATGTGTGTGAATGAGAGGAACCAAAGAGGAACGGTGAGGATACAGGGAGCAGAGGTAAAGAAGGTGCAGGACTTTAAGTACTTGGGGTCAACGGTCCAGAGCAACGGAGAGTGTTTAAAGGAGGTGAAGAGGCAGGTACAGGCAGGTTGGACTGGGTGGAGAAAAGTTTCAGGTGTGTTGTGCGATAAAAGAGTATTAGCGAGAATGAAAGGAAAGGTGTACAGGACAG
>JAQMYJ010000036.1:22874625-22889392 GCA_030014305.1 Clarias laeviceps | reverse complement strand
GAAGGAGAAGCAAATGAGCCATATATAAGACCATAATGAGATTAAAGTCAGATATAAATGAGATGCATGAAACACATGAGAAATATTATAGTTTTATTGAACATATCAAAAATTAACAGCATACAGTGAAATAATTTTACAATTCACACTATACAACAGACACCAGCAAAATCTGGCAAATCAAGACACTAAATGATACAAAATGTCACATAACCTGACAAAGATATTAAGTGTCACACTGCTCAACTCAAAGTATGATTTATACAGGAGTTGCACAAAGGCCACAGCATTATGACAATTTTCCAGTGAGAAGAATCAGTCAAAAAGGAAAATAAAAAGGAAAATTGGTTGCTTGCTGTATGTAAGGGCTACAAGAACGGGCCAATGCCAGGAAAAGTTCTCTCTCACCAGCTACATCAGTCTAAAAATACATATATTCAAACATTTGAGATTTACCTAAACACCATTCAGCTACTCCATTCCCAACTTTCTGAAGTTTGACAGGTGGGCTTGAGCTTGCTCATGGGCTGTTGTTTACCTGACTGATGATGTGGTGCTGATGGAGACTCCGGAACATTCTCCTGCAGATTCTTTGTTGAGATTCTTGGCCTCCTGAGGTGGCATGCTTCTGAAAAGAACCAAGTTAAAGTAAAATGTATATAATTACCAAGATAACCTTTACACAAACAAACATATTGGTCTTTATTTATAGAATATAATTAACCGATGTCTCTGAAGTTACATGTTCTGGTAACTATTGTTAAACATTGAACACTCTATAATAAAACAACTGGTTTTCAAAAACTAATCATGCAGTAACATTAACTTACTACTAAAAAAAAAAAAAAAGGTAAAAAGTAACTTAATATGTCAAACCATACTGGTTAACTTGGGGAATGCCTAATAATAATAATAATAATACTGTAACCAGCTGACTGATTTTTACCATTAAAAAAAAAAAAAAAAAAAACTTTCATCCTCACAAGTGTTAGTTACCTATATATGCTAATCCACATGCTAAACCACCCACAGGTAGCATTTGAATTCCTTTTGCAATTTACGTAAGCTGTGTAAATTTCAGCTAAGTATACCACAGTTTTTTGTTTTACACTACAGACTCAGGTTTTAACTTGCATTTTGACTCCTTGTCAAAAAAATTATTAATTTTAAATTTGGCGCGAAAAAGTAAAACCCACCTTCACCTTTATCTTGGTCTTCTTCATTTTTTCTGCGGCAGGCAAAGTACGTGGTCCGCTACCGCCACCTAAAGGTCTGGATGAATGATGAATAAAGTGGTTTTTGCTGACTTGACACCAAGGCCTGGCGATGCCTTAGCACATTTCTCTAACACACTAGCCACACTTGCAGTTTTAGAGCATGTGTGGGAGAAATTGTGGAAAATTATGTCTTTATTAGAATCTATATGTACTGTAGGCTTAATTGGGTTGGCCATGGAAAAATGTTGAATATTTAGTCATAAATGTATAATCAAAAATATGTTTGCCTTTAAATGATAAGTGTATACAGAAATCACTATCTCATTATCTCATTGCTTCACTTTTCAATATATATTCTGTATATTGTATTTTAGTTCTTTATTGGTAATAACATTTGTACAGAATGTAAAGTAAGTTTGCCATTTTCAATAAATTCATTAAGATGTACACATTTGTAAAAGGTTAGCCATGTTGATCAACTAGGGACACCTGGGTGGACTGTATAATAAAATAACTGGTGGTTGGATTTTTTTTTTAAATAAATAAGCTAGATTTCAAAATAAAACATTTATCTATTACAAAAAATTTTGTAATTGACTTTAGTTATATCTACATATCTACATATCTTTATTTCAAAGATCCAACCTACTAACTCTTTCATTTACCCTTATATGAAGAGTAAGATGAAGTATATAAAAAGTACTAAACACTCTTTAGTGTAGATGGTACTGTTTGTCAGAGAACCCTAGCCCTTAAACCCCAAAGCATTTTTAGCCATTCTTTGCATTATGTTTTAAAAAATATACTGTATATGAGTCAGGACTGTGCAATATAGAGTGACATTTTTTCAGCAGAATATATTCTTCAATATAAAGAACAATTTTATTTAATTTTAACTCACTATACACACATGACTAAGCAAAAATGTTTTAAAAGGATCATATCAGAACATACCAGAAAACCCAAATGCACAGTTTACTGTATACTTTATGTGTGGGAAACACTGCTTTGGGAAAACAGAAAATATGTGAGTCGCACACGAGACAAATATGAACTATCTCTGAGATTTAGAGGTAATGAGCCATATTTGAGACACATTTGAGAAGATTGAGAAAACGACTAAATCTCATTCAAGTCTCAAAGACGGCTCATTTCTGCATTTGTGGGTCGCACACAAGACAAATGTAAACTATCTCTGAGATTTAAAGGTAATGAGCCACATTTGAGACACCTTTGAGAAGATGCAGAAAACACCTAAATCTCATTCAAGTCTCAAAGACGGCTCATTCCTGTTTAAGAGACAAAGAAGAGATTGACATGAGATCTCATCTTGGGGTTTCTTTGCTATGGGTAAGCTTCTTGAAGCATTTCTCCTTAAAGGTCAGAAAACAGAAAATAAATCACTTACTGCAGAGCGGAGACTCATCAGCTCCGTTTGGACAGTCAGGTGTATTATCACACACTTTGCTGCTATTGATACACACAGTGTGGCCAGGGCACTGCCACTGCCAGCTTGGGCAGCGGAATGGTGGTGTAGGGCAGTCGCGTTCATCACTTCCATCGCGGCAATCATTGTCCCCATCACACAACCAGCTGCGAAACACACAGTTGCCATTGTCGCAGCGAAAGAGTGAGGAAGGGCATGTACGTGGGGGACACCCATGATGCTCATCTGAGCCATCCTCACAGTCTGCATGACCATCGCACTCCCATGCAGAGGGCAAACAAGTGCCATCTGACTGGCACTGGAACTCACTCTCGTGATGGCACATGCCTGGTGGTCTGGTGGCTACAAGGTCAAAGGTCAAAGAAAACAAGAATCTTGTTTGCCTAAATGTAAAACTTATTTTTTATAACCTTAATGACATGAGCATGTAAAAACTTACGGCATCCAGATTCATCGGAGCGATCATTGCAGTCAAAAACCCCATCACAGCGATAGTAAGAGTTTATACACTGGTGTCCATTGGCACACTTGAACTCATAGCCAGTACAGTTGTAAACTGCAGCAGTAAATACAGCCAGTTTCATTTCAAAAGTTTAATTAAGGTCATACATTGCTCCTTTAAGATAGAAAGTCTAAGGGAAATCCAGAATTTACAATATTATGTTTAGCAGAAACATTCTCACCACAGCCCTGCTCATCTGCCCCATCCACACAGTCCCTGTCTCCATCACATACATATGCTGGATCGATACAGCGGTGATCAGGACACTGGAATTGACCAGGGTGGCATGTGCCTATACCATCTACCAGTCAGAAGCAATATCATCATGAACACTAACCAGAAGAAATACAAAAGCAACATGAAACAATGAAACAATGAAACTGTTTCCTTACCACAGTTAGTTTCATCAGAGCCATCACCACAATCATTATCTGTGTCACAGAGCCAAATCCTTGGGATACACCGGTTGGGACAGCTGAACTGGTCAGCAGAGCATGTGCCTGGGTTCTGCGCAGTACAGTCTCTTTCATCACTGTCATCAAAACAGTCATTGTGCCCATCACAGCGCCAATTCCTGGGCACGCAGCGCTGATTGGCACAGGTGAAGGCAGAGGAGGAGCAGGTATTGTCTAAAGAGTACATTTTGTTAATCCAGAAAAAAGACAAATGAAATATATCTTGACTCGTATTCAAAATAGTGGACTGCTCAACTTGTAAATGTGTTTAGAAAACTGAATAAATATATTACTATTAGTTCCACAGTTGGCCTCGTCACTGTTGTCATAGCAGTCATCTACACCGTCACATTGGTAGCTGGTAGGAACACACTTCCCATTGGAACAGGAGAAAGAGTTGGAACCACACTGCAACATGGGTGGCTCACTGGTTGGATCATCCACACAGGTCTGCTGATTGGGTGCAAGCTTCATGCCGTAGGGGCAGCCACACACCCGACGGGAGTGCTGTGTAGGAAAGCAGAAGTGACTGCAGTCTCCATTAGGATTAAATGGCCTGTTGCATAAGTTGGTACCTAAATGGATAGTGAAAATGCAGAGCACAATCTTTCAGTACAATGGGTGTGAACAGTAATAGTCCATATTTTTGAATATGATTTTTTTAAATATTTTTTTTATACGACAAAAAATGATCAGAAACATCATTACAAAAATGGAAAGGCATAAATATACCATACTTCCCCCAAACACTACGGGAAAAAAAACAAGAGGGAGAGGGACATGGAGTTAATAGAGATAATGGATGACAGGGTTCTCACCAGTCTGCAAGTCAGCATTGAAAGATTTGACATGCATTATGTGGCTGATTCCTCGTCGGATAACCATCCTCTCTCCACCATCCGTTTTTCGAACACGGACTATTCCTCCAAGACGCCAGTCCGTGAAGTAAGCATAACCTTCAGCAAAAATAAAAAAATTAAAAAGAGCCTTGTATGAGTTGCTGACTAATGCATACAGTGACCCAACACAAATCGTGTTTGGATTTCACAGCCTTGGAGGTGTTAAAGCCATACAAAGACATTCAGGTCTGATTTCCTTCTATTAAAATGATAGAAAACTGTTGCTTTTTTGACACATGGATAAGTTTTAATAGCGAGTAGAATGAGTACATTAAAGAATATATAGCTATAACATATTTTAGAATTATAATAACAAATATGATGACCAACCTCCATTAATAGTAAGTCCAAATGGATGAGATATTTCTGTTATCCGATCCAGTGACAATCTGTTCTGCCCATTAAAAGTACTGTGCTCAATCTTATCAAAGAACGCATCGACCCAATACAACCGCATGGAGCTATGGAGTAAAAATAGAACAGGGAGAAGGAACAAGAACAGAGTGAGAGACAGCTTTCAAATAAAGTTTAGATAAGTAGGATTAGAGAGGCTCATGTTTCTGGGGAGATTAGCTAGCTTTTCATTTAGCTCACATTAACAGTCCAACCTGCCACATAGAAAAACATATAAGGCTTTCAGTGACCATGAAGACAAATAGTTACGCATAAACAGAATTTGTATTTTTGGAATGGTTTGTGGTCTTACCTCCATGCTTGGCACACTGTAATGGTTTAGTTCTCAAGTCATTAGGTATTAGGATGTTTCGCTTACCTCCAGTCGATGGCGAGGCCATTAGGCCAGCCCAGGGTGGTGTTCACAATTGGCTGGACATTAGACCCATCACACCAAGCCCGCATAATTTTTGCTGGACGGTACCAGTCAGTCCAGAAAATAAAGCTGGCCAAAACACACACATACACAAAGCAGCAATTAGCCTGTAAAGAATGGTTTAGAAAACTGTAAATGTAAATTACAACATATCAACAATTTGTTCAAGAACTCTGTAGGGTCATTTCTCTTGAGCCAAGTTTTTAAAAGGCACCACAATACCAGCCTTCATGCAGCACTAATCTAGTCTCCCAGGCTCAGAGGACTTATGACTTTGAAGCTATTGGAAATGTCCCACTAGTAGTGCATAAAGACTCCCTTTATCTGCTCTGGGTTCAAAGTAGGAACAGTGTGTGAATGGGTGAGCAACTCCTCCATTATGGTAGGTGTGACTGGATAAAAGTGGCCAGCTTGCTAATGCTTTTTCATGGTCTTAAGAAAACGGAGACCTGAGGTGAAAGTGAGGCCCCCTGAGCCTTGTTCCAAGCTTGGTCCTGCTCAATGACTCGTGTTTTCACTTGACGTTACAAACATGACTGTGATTTCTCACCCAAGGTAACAATGCTGTTTTTAATCAACGACAATTCTGATGTCTACATGTTTTGTTAAAAAAAAAAAAATCATAAAATTATATAGTCATAAAAATATTAAGTACCACCTATTAGATAAACACATTTTATCTCACCCTTCTACTGGATGCACCACTATTGATCTGGGATTGTTCAGGTTGCGGACAATAGCCCTCCTGGATTTATCTGCCACTTTCATAACTGATATACTCCGATAACGTGGGTCTGTCCAGTACAAGTTCTTTGACATCCAGTCATAAGCCAGATCCTCTACGCCTTCTACCCGATTTGCTGCAAGTACCTCCCTCTCTGTTGGAATAAAAATGAGAAAATACACAATAGTCTATTATACACTGTACATAATAGTAAAACATTAAATTAACATTTAATGTTAAATATACATTCAATGTTAATAAAGCAAACACTATATTTAGATGGCTTTGGGAATAAATGCCTCACCTCATCTAAAACCTAAAGTCCTAAGAATACTTAAATTAAATATGGGAATTAATAAAAGCCTGTTAACAAAGAATAAATTGTTCTTTAATTTTCTTTAAATAATCCCAGACTAAAGTAGTTAGAGTAAGTAGAACCTTGTAAAACTACTACATTGAAGAATGTAATATACATGTTTAATGATGGTTATATGAATGTAAATCGATAAATCAGTGACAGTTGCACAACTTATTGCCTTATAATTTTACAAATATGTTTAGCATAGCTACAACCTGAACAGAAAGCAAGGAAAGAAAGAAATTAGGAAGGCCAATTAACAAAGGGAGGAGAGCCTTGTTTTATTCTATAAGTTTGCTGTTTTCCACATTTCAGATCTGCATTGTGTTTACCTGTCTAATTTGGTCTCATTACTTAGTGTATAGGGGTATAATGCACTGCCACTACCCCTGACAGGTATTTTTATTCATTAGTTTTTAATTAATTATGAAAAATCATAGGCGTCAGCAATATAAGAATGTCACAAATAAACACTAATTCATCACACAATGTGGTCACAGTTTGTCCCATGAGCTTCCTATCAGGCTTGCGTGCCTTTTTTGTTGTGTCCACAAAATCCTTATCCAGATGTCCCACACTAGTTTCAACCAGATGCCCAGTTCAGCTTCCTGGCAACCTTTCCAAAAATGTGCACTTACTTTCAGTGTCAATATTACTATTGTATATCTGTTTTAAATAATGTGCTCATATTCAGCTACAGTACACCTCTGTGCATATAATTAAGGTGATAGTTATTAAACCAAATAAAGAAGTAAAAACAACATATTTTAATAAAATCATATTCATAACGCTTATGATATTCAGAGAAGTACAGAGCAATGAAAGCATAGAAGGGTTCTGGACTTTATAGTAGTTGGCACCAACTGATGTTGCTGAATTAGCAAGATGATAAAGAAACTTATATATTCAATAACTATTTTTACACACAAAGGCATCTTACCAGTCCCATCTACTTTCTGCTTGAAAATAATGTCCTTGGCAGTGTCAGAGAAAAAGATGGAATTGTCTTCTGCACTAAAGTCCACTCCGACATAGAATGATGGTGTTCCAGTGACAGGAAGGATGATGTCCTCCTGAAATGAAAGGTTAAATGGGATCCCTCTCACTGCCAACTGACTGGAGAAGAGCAAGAACTTCCTTACAGCTGCAACATAAAACAAAGAGCAATAAGTTTTAGATCTAAAAGAATGCTCAAATTAAAACATTAAAGATCCGAACCAGGTGAAAAGGCACCAAGCTATACTTCACTCTCCCTTACCAACACATCTCTTGCCGTCAGGGTGCAGGTCATAGCCCATGCGGCAACGGCAGCGATATCCCAGACCGTCGTTATCTGTCCTGTGACTTAGCACACAGATTTGCTCACATCCCCCTCGATCCGTTCCGCATGGGTTACTGACTGTCAGCAACATACACACCAAACATCACACATATAACAGAAATAATTTCTCTGTTGACCTAAAGTTGATTCTCAGGATATTTCCATGTTAATCCAATACAACTCGTCAATACAATCAATAAAAATACAGCAACTGTATTATTTCTGTGAGTGAAGAATAATGGGCTTACTATAGGGCTGTCTGAAGGGATGTACCACAGCCACACCATATGGCGTTTGAGCAGTTGAGTAGAGCACTTGTGGGTTGTTTTCAGTGAATTTGTTGGCTTTCATGATGCCCATCCTGGTCCAATCAGTGTAGTACACAGAGTGTTCAAACAGACTTATGCCAAAGGGGTGTGGGATCAATGAGCCTCCATGCACCACTGTTTTCCTAAAAATCAGTTACATAATGACTTATTCTACTTATTAACTATGTTTTTGGTACCAAAAACAATCAAGGTTGACAAACAATGTTTGTCACAAACATGTTATCTCCCTGATTTACTATTAATATCATATCAGTTAACATACAGTATGATCCATAAGTCTGAGGGCATATTGAAAATCTGAAAATTAAAAGATCAAAATGATCTAGGCTCCTATTTAAATCAAATGTATGATATTAGCCATGTTAAATGCTTTGCACAAAATGTCAGATTTACCTCATGACTAATATGTTTTTTATAGCATCTGTTCAGAATAATACAAATAATAGAATTTATTATGATAATTGTTGCATTACATTAGAAAACATAAAATAGGAACTTTATCACTACTCGTTTTAGACTTTTGAACCTCACTGGATTTTACTAATAGTTAAGAGTAGATCATCTAAGATCATCAAGCAACAGACCAGCAACCTAGAACTATGTTCAAATTACAACAACATTGGTAAATTCCATTAAAAAACATAATTACAAATGACTTTTATCACACATTTGGTACACACGTGCACATCGGAACATCTGCCCGTTCTCATTCAAGTCACATGACCACATGTCGTATATATACGTATATATGTCTGATTTAGGACCACATACAAAAGTAACTTTTGAACCAAAATTTAAAAAATAAAATAATCAGTTTTGTGTCCCATTAGGGTGAAAAATCTAATCTGAGTCACTTCAAGCTGGTAATGTGAATGTACTGTAGCCTGACTGGTTTTGTATTTCAGTGGACTCAAAAGAAATTCTAGACTCAAAAAACTCTAGTTTTTTCAAACATTAATTATTGCTGCTTCTGTATAATTATGGGTGCTTCTCAATTTCATTTTATTTCTCGATTTAGCTTTTTTCTACTGTCTTAGCTTTACTTTGAAATGAATTCATGGATCACTAAAAACAATAAAAACAGAATGTTTAAATACGTAAAGAACAGATAATTATGCTTCACTTGTATATTCAAATCAGACAAGTCTTATCTACTTTAGAAATAGGAACAGGTCCCATTAGTAATTTTAGTTGCTTATACACACCTTTAAAATCAATGATTTAACAAAAGGTGATGTCAATAGTAGAACAACTACAATTGACACCAGATACTGTATTAAACTCTGTCAGTATTATTATAGTTAAATATTCAAAAAGCCCTAAAACATAAAAGTAATATAAAAATGGCAATATTATGGTCTGTAGTGTAATGAAATTACAATAGCATAATGTTTCAGTCCACAGTACATTTGTGAATTTTCATAAAGGGATATTATAGTTTATAAGGTAGAAGAAACTGTCATACCTAAGTTTTAAGTTAACAGCATTCATTAGAACCACTGCATGTGAGATAATATGACACTAGATAATATTTTTTGCATACCTATGCAGCCCATCGTAGGTGGTAGTTTCTATGTAGTCATAGCGACTGTCGACCCAGTACACCCTCTTGGCATCAATGTCCAGCGTGATACCAGCAGGCCAGCCTAGCTTGGACCTGATGATACCGTAGCGGTTGGTGCCATCCATATAGGCTCTCTCCAGACCAGGCTCTCCAGTCAGAGTATCCCAGTCAGAGAAGAAAAGATATCTAAACCATAATATTGGAAACATAATTTAAAGTTTAAATTCGTTTCACTTCAGCATATATAGTATGGTTACAAGAGGAAATATAACCCAACATTATGTACAGAAGTAGTTTTGCAGCTAAAAAAATATATACTATTAATATTAAAATAAAATATATATCATATTTGTATTTATTTATAATATATTAAATTTATATATGTATTTTAAAAAATCTCATAATGGGACATAACTGAACCATAACAAGCCATAATTTATCTTTTACATTTAGCGTCCATTTTCCATCATAAGTTATTATGTTATACTTTTAATAAAATCATTTAGCAGTTTAGAAGGTAACAAACATCACTTGTTAATTTAGCTTCATTTGTCCTGCCTTGATTCCATATTAAGTGTCACTGAATTTCTTTTCTTATTACTTCCAGCTAATCCTTTACCGTATTATATATAAATGCCTATCCTGTTTTAATTACTTCATCCTGCTTAAGAAAGAAGATAACAGTTTTAGTGATGATTGCCCTTATAAGCTGATCTAAGGTCACTGTTGTGGTTTCATTTACAAAAACTAGGGTTTGAATTTTAAAGGAGAAGAAGAAGCTTATTGAAAAAGAAAACCGTTTGTTCCTTTCCGTCATCATATTTTTATTTCAGCTCACTGCAACCATCCATATATGGACTCAATGAACTTCATTTATAGTCTTAAAGATTTATAGTCTTATATTTAAATGTATTTAGAAACTCACCCAACAGTTGGATCTAGTGCCAGTCCTCTTGGATTTCCTAGGTTCTCGGTAATGAGTGTGACACGATTATTCCCATCAAAGTCCACCATGTCAATTCTGCTAACACTGGCCTCCACCACATAAAGTTTATTGTTCACCCAGTCCACAGCCAGGTTTTCAGGGTAGTCAACTGATACATTTAGGATCACCTGCAAATGTGATCCATCCAGATCCACGGAAAACACCTAGCCCAAAATAGAATGATTATACTAAGTCAAGTAGCAGGTGCTTAGGTTTCTAAAATATAAAATACCTATGTAAATTAGTAATAAGATAAGAAAAAATAAGTATAATTTCAAACCAAGATATATGGCATATCCGTTTATTTAATAATTGTGCGTAATACTCCCTAGTTTCTGATTACACATGCATCATCCAGCTAGCTTATCTGTTCAGTAGCATTTAAGTGGAGCCACAGGAACCGTACTGTGAAACCAATGCCCTACTGATTTCAAGATGGCACTGGTTTCTCAGGGTGGACCACTTGGCATAGTAACAGAAGCCAAGGCACCACTGCTCTTTGCAGTGGAAACCAAACCCCTCCTAGAGAGTAGGATTCTCGGCTGACCCGTTTACCGGAAACATAAGCTGTGGAAGAAGTCACCGTTCTGGCTCATTTACAGACCCCCTGCCTGATGCCCGCCACAGTGCTGTGGGGTTGGAGGTACTAATCGCAGTTCCCCACCTCTTGGTATGCCCTCGCTTTTCAGCTCTCTGTGGCTGGGGTTAAAACCTGAAAGCCGCCAAGAGCTCAAACAAAGCCCTCTGAGTCAGCCAAGGAATGCATAAAACAGACTGGATGCAAACAAATACTGCACAGCCACTTGATACGCTCTTAAGTTACATACAGTAAAATTGAGCAAAAATATGCAGGTTAAAGCATATCAGAAACCTTGAGGAGATTAGAAAAGGGTGGACTATGCTGAAGATCAGATCCAGCCACTCTGGCTGGAGCCAAGCAGCTCTACCATCATTACAGTATTAGTAGTATCAACAGGAGTCAGTCAAAGAATCATTGTCAAGTGGCCAACTTCTGTCACAACTTGAGCGCATGGACAAACATCAAGCATGCTGATTCTGAAGAGGGGGTTTCATGGGGTACTTTTTCTAAAAGTGCCTTGTTCCAGTCTCTATGGGGAGGCAGAAATCACATTGCCACACACATACAATTTGATGGACTGGTCATATAATTGAAGTTTGGCCAAACAGTGGAGTCTGGGGATGGTGGTGGTGATGTGTGTGTGTGTCTGTGTGTTTGAGTTAAAGAGAGAGAAAGAGAAAGATAGCAAATATGTAGGTCTGTAAGAGCAGGAATATTGAAACGGAAGCGCATATTCAAGGAAGAGCAAAAATAATGAAAAGCTTTGTTGTCATCAATAAATGTAACAGCAATAGCACTTAGCCTGTAAAGGTTAGCACCTCAGGTATCTATTAAATACCACTCATTAAAATGTGCAAACTGAGAAACCCTGTCAGGTGCCAAAACTTTAAATGGATTTCCTCGAGATATACAGTGAGATGCATAGCCGCCAACAACACTGCCTTTGTTCAAAACGACAGCACCATGAGCAGCATGGCCTGTAGGGTAGAAGGTTCCACCTCAGGAAATTAAAAAAAGTTTTAAAGAACATTTAGATACTAAAGGCTCATTTGATTATGGCATTAGTTACCTTGTTTTGGATGGTGTCACTCCAGAAGACCCTTTGCAGCTGGTAATGAAAATCCACTCCCATAGCCACTCCTCTGTTCTCAGAGTGAACCAAGACACGTGAGCTGTGACCATGGATATCTCCAATCAGCAAGTCTCTTCCATTAGAAAATAGCAAAGATGCCACTCCAGCTGTATGGGTGCAGTTTAAAAGCATACAGAATTATTGTTTGTGTTTTCTATCTTTTATAAAGAAAGAATAAAGAAAATATTTCCATTTAGTTAGACTAAATCAGTAATGGACTGGAACAGGATTTTGCCTGAAGCTGTGATAAAATACAGTACAAAAATGACAAAAATATGACAAACAGTTTGAAACTGATATTTTGATATTGTTTTTAGATGCAGACACAGTAGCGCATTAAAACCACATGTAGTAAAGGAAATGACAAAAATTCCAGTATGACCATAAATGGGTTAAGGTGGAGTTTCAATAGAGCAAGTCTAGTTTATTAAAATCAAACCGTGTCTACTCCAATTGTACTCCAAACTATTTCTACTCCAGAAACTGGCTAGAAACATGTTACAAATGTGTCTGACAAGTTCATGTGCCTGACATGTAAGTTGGTAAAACTGTTAGAAAGTTGATATTTAATACAGTTATGGTCAGATAGAAGTAATGTAAGGTAAAGCAACCAATAAATCAGTGCATAAGTATATAAGTATACATCAGTAATAAGTGTGACTGTTCAATTTCATCTGGATGAACAACTGCATTAGACATAACTAGTTGTGATGCCAGCAAAGCCAGGGTTCATTAAGAGCTCAGTGTTTGCTACTTGCGCTTGTTTACTCTCTTCTATTACTTGATAAAGACCTTCCACTCTCTAAACATGTCCGCATATGCCACTCAATCAGATGAATCTAAATACCTAGAGTGGTAAATACATGATAATCTGACATACACCGATCAGTCATTATATTAAAGCCATTAACATTGAAACCACCTAGGTTTTAAGCTCTGGCCCCTCAGGGTTTGGCTCTGCAAGACCATTAAGGATGAGCTGTGGTGTTTGGCACCAGGACATTAGTGGTGGTTCCATTGGGTGCTGTAGGTTGTTGTATGGGTGGGGCCTCTGTGGATCAGACTTGTTTGTCTGGTTCATCCCATGAGTGCTTGATTGGAGGGGGTCTGGGAAGTTTGAAGGCTGGTCAGTAGCTTTGGGCTCTTTGCCCATTGGGCCCCTTGCGTGGCAGGCTGTGGTTATCTGGTGCCTTTCTATCATGCCCAGCGTAGACATTTTTCACGATTTGTTCTGCATTGACTTTTTTGTAAGATCGGACAAGGCAGGCAGTCATTTGATCCCCACGAGAGTTGAACTTGTGTGGGCCTTGTGTGTCCATAATCCTATCCCCAGTTTGCTGGTGTAAAGTTTGTGATCAATGTTATTCAGTTCACCTGGAAGTGGTGATTATGTTATAGCTGATCGGTGTACATGTTAGACTTTTGAAGAGCGGCAGAGTGCAGAGTGAAGAGTACCCAGTAAGTAGATTTAAATTGAAGTAGAGATGACGCACTGTGCAACACTTTACTATTAAAAATCAATACACACCAACAATATATATATATATATATATATATATATATATATATATATATGTAAGACATCAGGACCTTGAAATTCAAAAGAATTATCCAACTTTATCCATTTAATGTGTTATTATAAGCCTCAGTAACTTTTTCAACAAGAATATAAGAAAGCATATTTGTATATACTCTCTTCATAGTTTGCTATATATTCGACCTTCAAATGACTCACAGGATGCATTGGCTCTGCAGTATCTGTGTTGCTCTAGCACATAGCCCTCCTTACAGCTGCAGCGATGTGTACCAATCCGATCCTCACACAGCTGATCACACACTCCCCACAACTGGCAGTCATCATGGTCTACTCCATGAAATAGCATGAAAAAAAGACACAATCAGGATAATCTGCACTAGGCTGCATCAGGTACAAGATTCATAGCATGAAAAATGTTTAGGTTTATATACAGCATATTGATGACTGGAATGTTTAATGTGTTCAGTTTCATAATGCTGAGAAATTAAGCTATAAGTAAACAGAAGGCCTCATATGATTTTACCGATGCATGAGCGGCTGTTATTCATGCTGACCAAATAGCCTGGTGGACACGTGCAGGTGCCACCATCAGGTGATGCCACACACCGATGCTCACAGCTCAGAGATGCACAGCGCAAGATACCTGGAAATTACAGAAATGATACTTTAAATCATCACAATAATAATCTGGCAAGCATAGCTTAATTTCTAAGTCACATAATAATTAGAGATTTGTCTTAAAGCATGTTATTCTCTAACATATACATAAAGTATCTATATTTAGCTACTAAAATGAGGGCTGTGGTTCTTGATTACATTTCAGTCTTAAATGTTGGTCACTATTACAATGCTTTTACAAAATATTTTGGCAGTAATTCTATGTGAGGG
>JAQMYJ010000036.1:22858006-22874525 GCA_030014305.1 Clarias laeviceps | reverse complement strand
TCCCTTGGCTCTCCGGCTACTAGCCTGTTCAGCAATTAGTCTGTTTAGCTACTAGCTAGCTTAGCTACTAATGTGCAGAACAGCTAGTAGGCCTAGCCAAGTCTGTCTTGTGTGTTTATCTCCTGCATGTATAGTCCCTAGTGTTTAGTCCGCTAGGCTGTTTAGTGTGTCTTGTCTGGTTTGTATCCCATGTCCGTACTGTCTAGTAGTGTGTAATCCCTAGTCTGTGTATTGGTTTTGTTTATAGTCTGCTCCACAGTTCTAGCCAACTTCCTTTGTTCATGTTAGGTTTGGTTCATTTATTAAAAGACTTTGGTTCAACATCATCCCCCTCTGCACCTATGCCTTGCCACACCCATGCCCACAGTCCAACACCTAACAGTATGTGACATTCTAAGGTAAAATGTTTGAAAAGCAGTGTGAAAATCTACTGACTGCAGTTGTGTCCAGCAGTGAAGTTGGTCTCATCTTCTCCATAGGGACAATGAGGTGTGCCATCACAAAGCTGCTCCATGGGGATACAAATACCAGATGTCGGACACGGCCATTCACCTGGGTAACACTCATGATGGACATTATCTACAGACATGAGACAATAAAGGAGAGATTAGGAAATTCAACTCAATTCAGTATTAATTGTGCTTTTATAGTTTTATAGTGCTTTTAATTATGGACATTGTCACCAAGCAGCTTTACTACAATATATGAATTCCATTTACAATTTTTAACATTTTTTTATCTTTATCACAGTGCATATTTGGCAGTGGCTAGGAAAACTCCCTAAGGAGAAATGAGGAAGAAATACACTGAGAGCAACCAGACTTAAAACTGCTATATGCTATATGGCATGTATTAGGGATGGGAATTTGTATTGCGATTCTGTAAGTGTCACGATTTTATAAATATCACAATTCAATATGATTTTTTAAAATTTATTTTGTTACAATTCTAAACAAACTTAGCAAATAATATGCTCCTATCACTCAGGATGCTGTACTGCCTGCAAATGTGTGAATTGTTTAGAGCGCACCACATTTAGCCTTTTAGAAGAACTGCAACATTTTACCACCTCAAATGCAAATATATTTAAATGAATACATCATTTAAAAAAAATCTATTTTGGAGTCAGTGTGGAGTCAGGTTGGAGTCAATGTAGTGCATGAATCGCCACACAAAAGAATCACCATACATCACTGAATTGTAATGGTTTCTTCACTGTCCGCTTAAGGAGATTTGCCACTGCTTGCCACTGTTGCCTCCAGCTTGCTCATTAGGGATAAACCAATAAACGTATACACTTACACATTTTTTTATATTTATATCCAGAATGTATAAAATATAAGTAAAATATATACATATGAAGTATGTTACATTTCAGTGCCCTGTGATAAGCTATTAATGTATTCCCCTGCTTTTAGAGGAACTAGGGGGCAGTGGTAGCTCAGTGTGTTAAGGCTCTGAGTCACTGTTCAGAATTAACCCTGTCTGCTCCAGGGGTGCCGTATAATGGCTGACCCTGCACTCCTAACAAAGCTAAGATATGTAAAGATAAAGAATTTCATTGTGCAGTAATGTACAGTATATGCCATGAATAAAGGCTTGGCCTGAACTTCCTGGGGGAGCCTCCCTGCAACCCTACACAAGATAAGCGGTATGGCAAATAAATGAATAAATGGATGAAGTAACATTTCATTACATTTATTTTTCTTTAACCCAAAACTGAAAGCACTGAGCCAAGAGCAGTAAAATAATCACCAGGGAAACACTGAAAAGGTGACACAATTTTCTACAATAAGAACACAATGTGAGGTTTAAAAAAAAGCCCTTATCTACATTGGAATAAGAAGCAGCTTGGCATTGTTTCTATTGCCTGGGAAAACACTGTCACTTTAAATCATGTGAAGTAGACCCTCTGAAAGGGTCACATGGGAGTCGCGAGTGCTTAACCCAGCCACTCAAAGCACAAGGCCTCTAGTGCAAACCAGAGACGTCCTAAAGAGCTCTGGATGGTGGTCTGGAGTATAAATGACTAAGAAGGGAGTATGTTGTTCATAGCAGGCACCTTCGTGTGTAGCTGAGTGCTCACAGGTTAACACAACACAATTTCTGCAAGTCATGTTCAATATATCCCAGCTCTGTGTTTATCCATAGTATTGTTTTCTTGTTACTTATATCAAACTATACTGATTATTTCATCTTACTATTATTTCAGCTTACTTAGTTTAAGGTATTATAATATGATGAAAAGGTTCCTATGCCTATAAAACAACCCCCTTATTGCCCTTCCTTACTCCTTATGTGGTAAGACTTCCTATAACCTGTATCCAGACAAACATACATCCAAACAGCTCATGTCTGCTAGAACCCTTTTGTTTAACCGGAAAACGCAAATGTGTTTCCTATCGCCTTTCTGTCTCTCTCTATGACTTACATGTTAATGACAAAATCTTTTGATGTATCGGATGTACATGACCCAGAGCACCTGGCTTATGTGCTTAAATATGCTCTTTTTGTGGATGATAAACAGATCTTCAGACATCATGTTTGTGTGTGTGTGTGTGTGTGTGTATTGCCTCTCCTGGCGGTTCGGGCCCGGCAGGTAAGTGTATACAGGTGCAGCGGATACAACAAGCAATAATTCTTCTTCCTCTTCTGCTTCTTCTTTAATTAATCTTAAAACCTATTAATTCAGACATTCTCCATTTTTTTTATTTAATTAACACCCAGTATTTGCAAAACACCTATTATTAACTCATTATGGATCTAAATCTACTTCCCAAATTATATAAATCTGTTTTGTGACAAAATACATTGTCAAACCTGCTATGCAAATAAAATTGTATTTCAAAATGTAACATGCCATACATACTGTACTGTAGCATGATTTTAATGAGCCTATTCCTAAAGTTATTTACATAGAAACTTTAGATTTTCATGTGTTTGTATTAGGTAACTTAAAAACAATGAAATGTTAATTTTTGCTTTTAAATATGTGAATATTATCAAATCTTAAACTTTATATAAAGTATGGAATTATGAAAACTTCACAAAACATGTTGATGTGCTGAATTACTAAAAAGTCTGAGGGAAAAAAAAGAAAATAACCTACCACAGCCTCGCTCATCAGCATTGTCTCCACAGTCGTCCTCTCCATCACACAACCAGACCTGATGTATACAGCGACCACTGGGGCAAGTATAGTAAGTTCCTCTACATGTAGGATAAGCTGAAATGAAAAACCATCGCAAAAGAGTCAGTAAATCAAGGTAATGTTTCATTCCCAATCAGGAGTTCCATTAATGTTACAGTGATGTACTTACTGCAGTTCTGTTCATCACTCTGGTCCCCACAGTCATCATCATGGTCACAGATATAACCACGTGGAATACACTCTCCGTTACTGCATTGAAACTGGCCACTAGTACATCGTTGAGCTGCAGAAAACAAAGTGGTTCATATAATCTATAAAAAGCGACAGAGTGAGTGTATTAAGCAAGTTTTTTTTTTTTTTTTATAAGCAAGTGTAGCACAAGCATGTGTATTACGAGTGTATTACAAAATTATTGGAATATTGAAGAAAGGTTTAGAGAGTGCATGAGGAGTGTGTGTGTTTCCTGCCAAGGAAGGACACTCACTGCAGTTGGCTTCGTCAGAGCTGTCTCGGCAGTTGAGCACCTGGTCACAGCGCTGGCTCGTGTTATAACATGCCCCACTGGCACACCTCAACTCTGGGCACTCTGGGTAGTCTGGAAACGAGAGAAAGAGAGTCCAGTTCCAGCCATCACTCATTTGTTCCATTAAATATAATTAGTCTGTAATACAATACAGCAGCGTATGGTGGATAATGACAACCCTGCATGTTCCTCCAAAGCAAAGATCTAAGGATTAGATGATAAAACTTAACAATACACACATAAATGCTATGTTTTGAAAGATATTCACTTCTCTAAATATATCGCATGCAATGGTGCGCGGCAAGAATTTTTGGAATATTGTCTGAACATAGTTTCTCACTAATCCAGCAAGGAATCTGAAATTAATTTCTCACAACAAAAAGCATATTATAACGATTTCTGTCAGTCATCAAGCCTTTTAATATTGCAAATTGATTAAAATGCCTGTTATGGTAGTAATGTATCTATCATCTAACACACAGATAGTGGACTTACGGCAGTTTCTCTCATCCGCCCCGTCTGAACAGTCAGGCAGATGGTCGCACCTGTACTCGATTGGGATGCATACCCCATTTGTGCAGGTGAACTGTGTACTGGAACAGGTCCTTCCAGCTAGGAAAAGATCAAGTATCACATTTTTTAATATATATGTTCTGGGTGGTCCTTAACTTAGATAACACAAGGATTCTGATCTTTTATATAAACATGAACAAGACCAAAGGACATGCCACTTTGCCCTTTAGCTTCTATAGCCCACACACTGAGGTTATTGTGTTTCAAAAGGATGAAGGAAATTACATTCCTTTACATTAATTAGATGGTGAGGAAGGAGATGACATACGGCAGTGCTGTCTCTCATCTGAGCCATCTTCACAGTCCTCCTCATCATCACACACCCAGTGAACTGAAATACACTCGCCGTCGCTCAGACACTGGAACTGGCCTGCCTCACAGGTCGACTGGGCTGAGAGAACACAGTAAAGCTGCTTAATTAACTCAAGGAAGGAGGTGCAGACAAACCTTTACACAGAGCTTACACGTCAGGAATTTCATATAAAACAAACGTTTTGCTTCAAGGCAGCTCCTTTCCCTTCTTTTCAAATAAAAACAGCCCAAAATTTTTTTATATGAGAAAAATTCATTTTATAATTGAGCAACTTTTGAAGCTCGTAGACTCAATAATTAATTTTTTTATTATTTATTTTTATAATTTATCTTTCAGATAAATTATTCCTGTACGGTTAATGCCTCAACACTATTGAATTATTAGATCTGATTGGTTAGATGATAGTGACACTTTTTTTTTTTTTTTAGTAACAACATGACTCAGAAAATATTACTAGGCTAAACATTATACATAACCACATACTTTGTAACTTTGTAACACAACAAGCTTTATTTTTAACCTTCAAGACACAGAATAAAATTAGTTGGTGATGGATAAACTTTTTATAGCTACTATTATATAAATGGTATTCCACAAATTAACTATAATATGGTTAAAAGTGCAATGTGTCATTCTTTATTAAATAAATTGCTGTGGTAAAGCACTTTCCTCTGTTCTTGTTATAATGCACTTTGGGGTGTTATTGTAACTATGCTTCAAATCAGGACAAATCACACATCCTAGCTGTTGATTAATTTCCACACCCATTTAATGCACTGCATCACTTCCTACAATGACTTGTAATATCAGCAAACAGCAAGTTTTACAGATTTACTCACGACAGCCGATCTCATCTGAATCATCTGCGCAGTCTGCCGTGCCATCGCAGTGCCAGCCTGCTGGGATACATCTGCCAGTGCCACAGCGGAACTGACCAATTTCACAACTTGATCCTGTACAGACATTAAAACACACATAAGTTCCATCATTTACTTCTACCAGAAAAGTAAATCACCAGAAACTGTCAAACATTACTGAGAATGGACAATACGATGTAAAAAAAATTAAAAAAATTTACTCTGCACTCTGCATAAAAGCCAATCTAAATCAGTCACCGCTATAACAAGGTTCTTCTGATTATCATACAGTACATTTACAAAATGGTTAGCACTCTTTACTCCTTTAATAAAAACACAGATGTCCTCCTTAAGTAAAAGTAGAGGTGAAGGTTGCTATTGATGAAGCACACGATTAAGAGCATTGACAAGGAGCGGAGCAAAGCGTGCCGGCCAAACAGCCGACACTCACACAGCCCTCGCTGTTCTCTTCCCAATCCCTCCTTTTGATCTCTGTCTGTGAGTGGCATCTCGAGAGATAAGGTACCACCCTTCTACCTTCCCTGCTTGGCTCTGCAAGATATCGACTGGGGCAGCATAGTTCAACAGAGGAGGCCTCCATCAGAGCTGCTGGAAAACGGATTGCATGATTTTGATTGTCTCTCACTGACACTCTGATTAATGGTGCATGCTGTTCCTTGTCAGGAACGTAATTGGGATAAATAGTGGTACCGGATGGTACCACAGCCCTGACACCCAAATTCCAAAAGCTGAAGGGAGATGGAAGTTGAAGAAAGGTGGGTAAAGTCAGGGGCTGGTGTGTAAATGTGTCTTATCACTGGCTACCTTTAAACATGTTTTTTTTCTGCCTTTGATCAGAAAATTAAATCTTAATTTAGGTCGTTTAAATACTTAATTTTAATTCTTTGAGTTGAAAGTTTGTATACTAGGAGAAAAAATTCTAAATTCTTCATTGTCCATTCCATATAGCCAAGATTGAAACATTTTCTATTACAAGACTGTTCTGACCAGAGTGTTGGCTGTAATTCAAATGTAAGGTTTATATTAATGCACTGACTCTAATACGTTACTGTTTCTAAAAGTAAGAACTCATTCACATTGACGTGCATGCCAGTATAATCGATTATTTAACACTGGTAGAAGCCTGAGCGTCAGCAAATTTTCTGCCAAGTCTTGAGGACAGAGGACTTTGTGCTTTCTGGTTTCTTGATAACATGACGAGCAACATTAATGTCTTATTAACTTCAAGAGAGAAGAACAGGTGGCCCCTGAAGGAACAACTGTATAAAGCTACTATAACTTTAGCAAGAAAAGAAAAGTCTTTTCAATTAAATTAAATGTATAATGTCAAAATGTCAAAAGATTTAAATCAAATAATTGTGGTGATTCAATAATACACCTCAGGACATGCTGTTATTGGAAATATCATCTTAAGAGTGGTACTAGTAGCTACATTTACAATATTGGACAATATTTCTTCAATCCAACTAAAATCATCCTGATTAGAGGTTTCGACTTAACTGTTTACAATGAAGATTATCTGAAAAGATACGCATTTACATTCGAAACATTTAATTAGAACTTAACTTTTTTGACATGTGCAAAGAGGTTTCCCAGGTAGCACTTAGATATAAGCCACTTCTGGCAAATATGTGGCTCTTTTGGCCGACTTGCAGCACAGAAAATAATAATAATAATAATAATAATAATAATAATAATATTTTAAAGAACACAAATTCTTTCATGCTTGTTTTGAATTTTTAGATGCTTTTCTCCCCCAACAAACATTCAGTTGCTCAGTTGCTCAGTTAAAAATATCTTGATAATAATGTGTACAATAAAGAATTGTTTAAAATTAGTTTTAAAAAAATTGCAGACATAAATATCGTTCTGGCCTTTGACCAACCAGGAGTGGTCTGCACATGGGCCATCATTCCATGAGGTATGTTAGCCAGATGACCGTGGTAGAGCTGGGCCGGAACTGGACCATGATAATTTAAATTAAAAGGATTTAATTTGACGAAAAATATAACAAAATAACAATAATAACAAGAAGAAGAAGCATTTTTCTCCAACTTTAGGAATAGGTTAAGCTTTCCATCATTTCTGAGAAAGTCCTTCTTCTGCATTTTAAATAGTTCAGTCTCGTCAATGATTGGTTAAAAGGTTTACCCCATATTAAAGGGCAAGCCAATTAGTAACAGCCAAAGGAAAGTAAAAATGGGTGGGAGAGAGTTGATCTCACAGAATTTGATTAGAAATAAAAGCTAAATTTACTTCCAGGAAGCCCATCACTAATGTTACCCCCACTAAGGAGCAAATGTGCCGAAAAAATAAAAATAATTTATTCTGACAAGAGAGAAACTATCGATTATCAAAGGTTTACACTAACTCTATCAAGATGATTAAAAACGCATTCTGATCAGGCCACATCAAATCAGACTGTTCCAACAGAGATGTTTACATGACAAACTTTTGTTCCGATTGGTCTATTATCCCTATTTTAAAGTAGCTCTTAATAAAAAAAATATTGAAAACTTTTAAAGATTTTATTGACCAGTGATGGCACCGCTAGTCATCTTCTCTACCCCTTACTCCACCATATTTCATACACCATACATCATACATAAATTATGGTAAATTTTAGTACAAATAAATAGACCAAAATCTGAGGTGATGCAAAAGTTTAACTTCATTGATGAGCCATGACAATTAAAGATGCTTGACTATAAATTGGTGAGCTTGTTATTTGATGTGTGCCATAGCTTTGATTAAGCCTGGAAAAGCTTTAAAACATTTAGAAAAGAATGACACTGAAACCTACTGTTCACTGAACTAAGAAAAGACAAAAAGCTTAAGTGTGTTAAGAGCGGCCAAAGAACAACACTCAGAAAAAGGCTGTGCTGTGAGGTCAGCATTTGACATTTAGCCTCCCAGCAACTTAGCTGAAAAATCCCCAGCAAAAGTCGAACCATTCAGCTGACACAACTTACTGCTTCCTTGCTGTAATACAGCTATACGTCTAGAGAACTGTGAGAAGGACACATTCTAATTAAGTAATATGCACTTTAGCAAAAAAGAATTCTTTCCAAAGGAACAAAAACAAAGTACTCTCCCTAAATATTTTACAAAGACCTTTGTAAATCCACCAAGTCTCTAAGTCTCCAGGTCAATCACAAATAATTGAGAGGTTTTCATCTGCTTTTCATATTTATAGGTACCATCCTAGGAAAACACAGAGGTGGAGCTCAGACTACTTCAGAAAACGTAACGGTGAAGTCATGCCCATATCTAGAGGTCCTGACTTGCATTAACAAGACTACAGCAAACCTACTGTAGTACTCTTAAAGCATGCCAGCCAAATGGATTTCCAATTAACTCCTCCAGCAGCCAATTGGGAAGCCAGCCTTTTTCCTGCTCAGTTTACTAATGATAAAATTGCTCCTCCGCTCACTCAAAGGCAGGCTTTGTTTAGAGGACACGATCCCGGAGGTTTCAGCAGCGTCTGTAATACACAGGTAGACAACTGGCACACACGGCATTGGCAAAGCAGGACAAGTTCACTGACATAAGTCACACAACTGGAGTTAATCATCTTGCCAGCACTGGTGGAATATGAGCCTTACACTGAAGAAAAAAGTTTAAAGAGATGCTTCACATTTTAGTCATAGATAATGCTCTGGGTAAAAAAAAAAATCTAGCGTATTTCTGATATAAAGTCTAAGTCTCAGGCAGCAGACTATTTCAAATGTTAAACTCCAAACTCACCAAAGAGGTTTCTTTGTCCTCAACTAGGAATTACAGGCTTATGTTCAAGCTCAGCATCTATACATTAGGTTAACAGCTTCAACCTGACTTTGCCAAGAGAGAAATGTATCTGCTGCTGCCTTTAAAATAATGCCAGTGTTTCCTAAAAGTATCCATGCTGGGAAAGGTGGCAGGCAAATGTGCTTTTTAAACAGCAACATCCTGTGTAGAACTTTTCGAGGAAACTAACCCTTTACTTAACAGTCATTTTAGTAATTTGTCAAGAGGGCCCTAGGGGGATTTTTTTTCAACGTCTTAATTTAGGATTAAAAATAGAACTGTCCCTTATTGTGAAGGGTAACAATAAGAAAGAAGAGCAACATAATTGTCCCTCTGGTCCATGTGCAGAGAGGGGCTTGTATTATGCAAATGATTTTGCCCCGTTGAAGGGGTATATGTGTTTTTCTTCCTTCATTAATACCTTAGCTTGGACTGTTTTGTTGGTTTAGTGTTTTTTTTTTTTTGTGCCCCTCTTCCTTCTTTTGGACCATGTTTTTTCTAATTAGCCAACTTAAACCCACAGCAGGCGAGAATCCCCAACATTATCTGAGGGGAAAGATAAGGGGGACACCCTACCACTAGTCCACAAAGGGCAGCAGCGGAGGAATTTTCATTAGAATGAAGCCTCCCATAGGCTTAGACCCCACTGGGTGATAACAATAGCACAATGGGCCGGCTGGCTGGCCTGTAGCCCCATAACCGAAAGTGTCAGTACACTAAAGGAGCCCACAGAGAGGGATAGTGAGATGAAGGAATACAGTAGAGCTTGGTGAAAAAAAAAAAACAGATAGAGACCCCCTTGGCCCATCTTTCTGTCCCCCCTCCCAAAAAAATGGCACTTGCCAGCCACAACATCTCTTTCTAGGCTCGTGGAGGCCATGGGAGAGGTTCTACCTCTTTCATCAAAGCCGCCTTGTTTTGGTGCGTCGCAAGTGGCTGGGTGAACATGGTGGGGGGAAGACGGGCAGCAACAAGTGCCTGAGCCAGCCTTGCTGTCAGAGCGAGGGCTGTCGCCCGTTTCATATGGAAATGTATGTGGCCGAATGAAGTCAATTGCTTAACAACTGACTTTGCCTCTCGCAGCTACACTGAAAAGACCCAGCGGTACACAGAAGGCATTTGGCATAAATGGAAAGCAAAGAGGAGCAATGTTGATCAGTGGAGCTGCCTATTAAGTCATTCTGTTCAGCACTGCTGATTTTCTGCATTTTAGCAGACAATTTATTGTAAGTGTTAAACTGTAAATTGTAACATTGACTTACTATAAAAATATAAGCAAGTGAACTAGCTAAAGTAACTTTCTAACTATTTATGATTTTTTTATGTCACATTTTTGGATTTTTAATCCTTGTATGCATGGTCATTTTGCAAGCAATCCATAGACACATTGGTGAATTACCAGTCTGGCACTAACTTCTAATAATATAGCCATAGTATATGTAAAAATAACTTTATATTACCGTTTCATTAAATAACTTGATGTCCTTAGAGTGCTCTTTATAGCCAAAGGATAAGAAGCTTTTGTAACTGCCAACTGTGTTAACTTTTGTACATATTTTTCTTAAATCTTTACCTTAAAAAAAGTTTTGTCACATTCTTCTAAAAGCTGAAATTGGTATGTCCTATTGCACCATGGAAATGAATATGTGTACAATATATTAAATCAGCATGCTAATTTGAAATATTCCTCCATTAAAGTTTGTTAAACGCTATTAAAGGCAATCGTGTGTCCTGTGTCTGGTTTTGTTTTGGTATCATAGTAAGGCAAGGGTCCACATCAAAGACTGACTCCACAGGATTTGCCAGTCTTTACTATGCAGAAGAAATGCTTACAAATGCAAAGAAAAAGCATAACCTAGTCAATTAAGTTGAACCATTAACAGCTTATATATTCAACATTTTCATAATCTTGTTAGTAAGCACAAAAAACAATCCCAGTTACAGAATACCTCCATCATCATGTTTTCCATGAATGCTCAACTAACCGTAACAGTGAATTATAAGCAACAAGTGGTCTTTACATAAAGCAGTCACTTATTAACGCTAAATAAATTCTTAGGTGCATGTGAGTCAGGCATATGTGCAAACACAGGCACCTTCACAACACCTTAAAACAACTTAAAAACCTGGCACAATCTGATTGTGACAGATAACTCATTAATATCAATGATCAAACCAGTACTGTCAACTTTAACCCACAGCAGAAACCAGGTCTGAAAGAAGACAAGGGCTCAGACGGAAGCAACACTCAGCGCGTTAGAGAATGCATCCTGACTTACTCAACTGAGGCCTTTTGGTCATTTCCTCTCAAACACCTGCTGAATAAAGCTGGATTAAGAAAGCCCAGTCCTCGCTTGCATTTCTGAGCAGATCAAGCACGGTTGCAAGTTTTAGTTTGAGGCAAACACAATAACACAGATTTGTGTTTGTTTCAAATTGTAACAACATGCAGTTCCAGAAGTGAATGAAACAGCAATAATAACAGTGTTAGCAGAGTGAGACATGCTTTCAAGGTCATAACTGTTTGAATAGCTCGAAGCACTGTCCTCTGAATGTCTTCGAATCAATGTTAAAGTTATGTATCTAACCAGTACCAGATGATTCATTACACAACTGTGACCAGGTGACGTGCTTTTATGACACATCTTCCTAACTCTGACCTCTCCATAGAGTACCCAACGTCCTGTTTATGTTAGTGCTTTTTATACACCAACTTAAGCTCAGAAAAGACTTTTAAGTAGCTAATTTGTTCAAACCTGCATGTTACAAAAAGGGAAAAAATTACATTTTGTATAGGACAAGGTACTCCAGGACCAGGACTCCCGGAAAATCCTGCCAAAATGCTAGATCATGTAAATAATCCTAATGACTGGTGTAAATTACAGACGCTATTCAGAAGCAGGTTCAAAATGTATGGTTTGTTCCACAGGATCCCTGATCATTTTTTAAGGAACATCTACAGCAGTATTTAGCAGCCTGATGCACACTAAGGAGCTTACACACACTGAGAGCTAAGCAAAAGCAAAGCAGATTACAATGTAGGAACCTCGGATAGCTTTAGCAACACGTTCCACTGCAATGTTTAAGTCAATATTAAACCCATAACACAGCTAAGCAGACTGCACAGTTCTGTATTAACAAACCGAATAAGTTATTTTATTTTTTAGCACTAAGCACCGCGGTGTGAGTTAGCTTTGTAGCAGTAGTGTCTGGTAGTCAGTCACATGCTCTCCTCTGTTACCTAGCAACGGCAAAGCACAGGCAAAAGTTCTCGAGGAGAAGTTTATTTAGAGGAGCGCGAGGCGAGGTGGCTTTGTGCGCGAGACATTCAGGACTACACTTTAAGCACTACAGATTGTTCAAAAGAAAGCAAAAGTAACAAATTATCTGCTTTGGAGTAATGAAATGCAGCCTGACAGAAACGCAGATAAGGTTTCTTAAACGCGACGCCACTGTATGACCTCATTAGGCATGTTTAGGAGCTCCGGGAGTGTGTAATGGTGTCATCAGATGAACATAACGGTGCTCCGTACAAGGCTCTTAAATATTACACATGAATCATTTATATAATATGGTTAGGCTACTTTTTGCTTTTCCTAAGCTAACAATGATCCAACCATCATAAAAGTCAAAATTTGATATACATGTTGCATTAGTTCAAAAAAATAAATGAAATAAATGCATGTCTAATGATAACGGATTTAAAATATTGTCTTGCGTCTAAAGTAAAATCAAGACAACAGAATATTCACAATTTTTTCAATGTTTCCCTAAAATAATTAGCTTCCCACTTTTTTCCCCGATTCGCACAAATGATCTGCAGAAGCATAGAGATGTCGCTCAGGATGACTTTAATTACTTTTGTACGCGCACTTTCCCTTACAACACTGTAACATAAACGACTGATCCAGCAATTGTTAATACGAGGGGGGGAAATGCTCGAACTCACCCTGACAGCTGCACTGGAGGACGTGTAAAGTGAGCAGAGTCGCAGTTTGGAGCAGCAGTGCTCGGTGCATGGTGATGCGCGCGCGGCTGCTCCTCGTCAAGCCAAGCACACGGAACTCCGCGGACTGAGGTGATGCTGCGCGCGCTTCTCACTCACTCACTCACTTCGGGCCCGGGCTGATGAAAAAGGGCGTGCACTAAAAGCTTAGACACGACCCCCACCCCCCAGGCATACACACACATGCACTGCGCACACTCCCACTCTCTAGGCCAAATCCTTTAACCGGAATACAAGAACTAGGCCTACAGGTCAAGCAGTATGCCAGTGTTATTTTGCCCTTTCTCTCTGTCTCTCGTGTTTGCCGAGCCTGTTACTTATTTGTTTGTATGCATGCATCTCCGTCAACAATTAACCAAAGACCTCTCAAAAACACATTGCAAGTTTTAGAAGCGGAATCGAGGTGAAATTAGCACATAATGTCAGTAAGAGACTCTTGAGCTCTCTTATTTATTCCCATTTTTATGATCTTGATATAACCTCCAGGCAACATTCACACGCTGCGGACACTTTCGGAACACCAGTTAGCCTAATCTGCATGACTATGGATGGTGGAAAGAAACTGGAGTACCCAGAGGAAACCCACCAAGCACAGGCGAAAATATGCAAACTCTATGCACACAGACCTGAGGCAGGAATCGAGCCTGGACCCTGGAGGTGCAAGGCAACAGAGCTAACCACTAAACCACCATGCCAATGTTAATATGTCATATGTGTATTTACCATGTAGAACAAGTGTACACTGCATGGTGAAAAAAAAAACACTAATATGTCTTTCAACCACATTTAGCTTTGTGTACTGCATGCAATGTGTGAAAATTATTCATCATTCTGTCAGAACCACTCTTTTACATTTTGAGTCCTGGAATATGCCCGTGCTATCAGCAAAGAAAAAAAATACATTAATAGGACATTCTGGTAGTCAGCTGTCTTCATTTAATTGCATTGCTGAATCTAGACCTGACCAATTGAAATAACCCCAGATCATAACATACCTCCAGAGTATAGTACAGTGACCACTATGCATGATGGGTGCATCACTTTATACGCATCCTTTTTATACTTACTCACCCATCTCTTTGGGATAGTGTCACTCCAAACTCATCAGACCGTGTGACCTTTTTTACATTGCTCCAATGTACAATTTTATGCTCCTTACTGAAGTGAAGCCATGTTTCCAAATTAACCTCAAGAACATATTTTTAGGGCATACAGATGTTCAGTCCCACTTCTACAATTTCTTATCACATTGTGCATGTGTGAATGCTCTTACATTCACCAGGTGTGATTTGTAATGTTGATTTTTTTTTGCAACATCATCAAGCATTTAAGTGATATTCAATCACTTCATTCATAATTTTTATTTTTACAAACATTTCTTCTGCTTGGAAGGTTGACAGTTCAGCACACGATTTAATAATGCATTGGACAGTTATTTAATCCAGTTCCAGTAATTTTTGTGTTTACTTTGCTAGATGGAGGTCATTAATTTCACCCTTCTGTAACTGTGACGCTTTTGGGGACAAGCTGTTGTACATTAAAAAGTTTATTAGTATCTCACCAAGGTTGAGAAAGAATAAAAAACCTGAGCATCTCAGATGATGTATTTTTCCATATGCAATTATGTGTGCATGGTCGCATAGTAGTTAGTACTGTGGCCTCGGACCTCCAGGGTTAAGTATTTGAATCTCACCTTCAGGTGTGTGTGTGCGTGTATGCGTGAGTGTGTGTGTTTGTATGCTTTCCAATTAAGAATGTGAAAAATATGGCAATGAAGAACCCATACAACTGTGCAGCTGAAGATCTGCATAATAGATGATTGGAGGACCTCTCACTAGTTAAACCCACATGGTAAATCATCAAATACAGTAATGAGTTGTTGTAGTGTTTTCAATATAGACTTTAAAGAGACAGAGAAGAGACTTTACAGATGACTCCTTCTGGGTTTTCCATGCTATCCAACTTTGTAGGAATTGAGGATCTACATCTGTGCTGATGGAGGGGTTCCACTGAATTAATTAGTTAAATAACTACCTGTTTAATTAATTAATTAATTAATTAATTAAACAAGCATATTAATAAATGTATTAATTCATCACCCTGAATGAAAATGGCTGATAAAGTGTTCAAACTGAGATCTGACCAATTAAAGTGGAAATATTTTTGTTCTCCTGTGCCTGTGATTAAATCATTTGGCTATGGAATGGATTACATTCATTACTGTTTTTCTTAACTGTTAACTGCTTTAACCACACTTAACTACATTTTGGTTTGATTAACTGACATAATTTAATTCAATGGACATTAATTAATTAATTAATCATTAGTAGGCTGCACTATAATACAGTATACTGTAGACTAACTTACATTATTCCAAATGCAGTATATTCTCTCCTGAAAAGCACTGGCTCCATCTACTGGTCTAAATAAAAAATAACATCAAACGGTAACGTTAGACTTTTAAAGCTGAGCAATTACTGTGTTCTTCATACATTTTCATAGAACCGCTATTTCTTCGTTTTTTATTTTTCATTTACTTTATTTTCTTTTATAAATCAGAGGTTTCTGCACAGCAATAAATGATCTTCAGGGTCCAGCCGTAGTGAGTGAACGCTACTCCCTGTAGTGTATATGATCATATATAGTATATGACACAGGTCATGCCATCCACAGCCAAGTTCCCAAATGCACAAGCACACTTCCTGGGCTGAATGGTGGTTTCTGCACAGCCCAGCATGCGCGTGCATAGCAGTTACGTGGACACGTTACCATAACAACAGCAACAAACAGTGATTTCCTGCCGACCACACAGCCGGCGTAATGCAGATCACTACATGGTAACTGATATATATCAGTATAAAATACATTTTTGCCTTTTTTTTACTCCCAATAGAAATTACATCTTCGCAGAGACCATAAAGACGACAAACAGGTAATGCAGATTTTATTTTGAGCATAGGTTTTGCATATTTTATTACATGTAAGATTATTTTTTACTCACTTTCCCTATTCGAGAGATTTTTTTTCAATTCTTTTGCAGATCTCTCTCTCTCTCTCTTGCTTACATGGCCCCCAAAGTGTTTTTTATCCTGTGCTCACAGCATATTATCTTGAGGGAACAAGTAATAATTTTGTATGCATAAATTATTTTCTTGTTCACAGACAGCTCACCTTCTAACCACAAAGCAAGTAACTGTTCAAATAAATCAGTGAGATAGATAGATAGATAGATAGATAGATAGATAGATAGATAGATAGATAGATAGATACATACATACATACATACATA